>OY856412.1:313640443-314840443 GCA_963693085.1 Alisma plantago-aquatica | reverse complement strand
GTGTGAGGAGTGACATTTGTTCAATGCAGTCAATCAGATAGACTTCTTCTTGCATACTTGGTCTTCTCATGCTTTCAAAAACTTTGAATTCGAGAATTTCTTTACCAAGTCTGAGAAGCAAGGTTCCTACTTCAACATCAATTAGAACTCTTGTAGTGGCAAGGAACGGACGTCCAAAGATGAAAGGATATATGGCTTCTTCTTTAATGTCCATGATGACAAAGTCACACAGAACATAGGAATCTTTTCCTACCTTTAAAGGTGCATCCTCAATAATTCCTAACAGACATTTTATCGAATTGTCTACGAGTTGTATGGTCATTCCAGTTGGGAGAAGTTTAGCAAACCCTAGCCTTTTGCAAAGGCTGAGTGGCATGATGGAGATGCTAGCACCAAGATCTGTCAGTCCTTTCTTGCATGAAGAATCATCGATATGGCAGGAAATCCCAAAAGATCATGGATCTTTCTGCTTCTTGGGCATCTTACTCTGGATGATATCTGAAGTGGTTTTAGCTAACTTGATTGTCTTGTATTCTTCAGTTATATATTTCCTGGTGAGGAGTGACTTTAGGTACTTTGTCCAGGCTGGTATCTCAGCCAGCACATCCAAAAAGGGTATATCAACATGAAGTTTCTTCATAGCTTCTTTAAACTTATTGAACTGAGTATCAAGCTTGGTTTGCCTTAAACTAGAAGGGAATGGTATACGAGGCTTGTATACAAGAATATCAGGTTCTGGTGTTTCAGTTTCTTCATCAATAGGTTTCTCAGGACTTTCCTTGTCTGTCTTATCAGCAGTTACTTGTTCTTTTGGATGAGACTCTGGTGTTGTTGAGTCTTGGACAATCACAAGTTCATCTTCATCTGTAACAACCATAGGTGTCTTGATAGGAGGATCAGAATAGTCTTTTCCTGACCTGGTGGTGACTGCCTTCAATTGTTCAGGATGCTTAGGATTATTCTCGGGTTGGCCAGCAAAAACCCTAGCTGGTGGCTTAATGCTAGCTGCAAGTTGAGCTAGTTGAGATTCAATAGCCTTCTGCTGAGCTTGTTGGTTAGCTATCACAGTTTGTTGAGTTTGCAACATGTTTTTAATGGCTGATAGCTTGTCATCAGGTGATATGGGACTGGCTTGTTGTCCTTGAGTTTGATTAAGATTCTGGTACTGAGAATTGTTTTGATAATTATTGAAGTTCCTATTCTGAAAGTTTCCCTTGAAATTTCCTTGATTTCCAAAATTCTGTTGTTGATTATACTGGAATCCTAGTGGGCCTCGTGGTTGATTGTTTGAACCAAATTGGTGCGAGTTTACTGCTCCAGAGGGGTTTCCATATTGAAACCATGGATGGTTCCTATCATGTTGTAATAACATTGACCAGGGATGGTATTAACAGTATTAAGATTTTCCATTTGACCATTATCTCCTTGCCCACATACGTTGCTTAGAACAACATTGTAAAGAACATTGCATGCTAAAGTGGAATGATCAGTTCCTTTACATGCTTCACAGAATCAGACTTTATCTGTTCTTGTTGTTGAGTGGGTGAACGTCCTCTTCCAATTGCAACATGAGATGATTCAATCTGGTATTGCTTGGCAACTAAGAGTTTTAGGGTTTTAGCGATAGACTTATACTCGGGAGTAGCTTCATCCATAGATACTTTCAAGACTCCTTTACCTACAGATCTACCCCAATTAGCTTGATTTTCAGCTCCAAGGGTGACGACCCTCCATGCGTTGTCATAACTTTGACGCATGAAGTTTCCTCTAGATGAGGAATCTAAAAATCTTTTGATATCATCATCCACACCCCTATAGAAAATTTCGATGAGTTGGTTTTTAGGAATTCCATGGTGTGGACACTTGCGTAGAAGCTCTTTGTATCTATCCCATGCTTCAGTAAGGGTTTCTCCAGGGACTTGAGTGAAATTCGTTATTCGGCCTCTAATTTCATAGGTGAGGGACGGAGGATAGAACTTTTCTAGAAAAACATTTTGGAGTTGTTCCCATGTGGTGATGGGTATTTCACTTTGCAATGAATTGTACCAACTTATAGCTCTATCAGTAAGGGAATACTTGAAGAGACGGAGTCTGATGGCATCATTGGATACTCCATTTTTCTTTGTCATAGCACATAGATCAATAAACCTCAAAAGATGCTCCTGACTATCCTCTCTTTGTTTTCCATAGAATGGACTGCTTTGAAGCAAGGTGATCCAATGTACCCTAATCCCAAAATTGGCAGCATTGATGGGAGGAGGTTGTACTGGATGATGAACATTTGCATCCTTGGGGATTGAGAACCCTCTGAGATCCTTTTGTAGTTCTACTGCTTGTGTTGTTGCTTGTGCTGCTTGAATTTCTTCTTGAACCGCAGCTCTAACTTCTTGCATGAATCTTTCTTTCTGTGCATTAAGGGCTTGGGCCACCCTTCAGGCGATTTCTTCCTCTTGAGCCATTCTTGCTTGATTTTCTCTGTTTTGACGATGAAAGGTTCTATCAATCTCTGGATCAAATTTGGCAGAGAGTCCGAAACTGTTCAGGCGGTGCATGCACTGGTTCTTGAGGGTACCTAAAATAGAAAGATTTCAAAAGTGAGATCCACGGAGTAGAGTCAAATTCAAGTAAATGATCAATTATTTCAAAAAGTAAAATCCTAGATTAGCCTTAAATGAACATGATCTGACTAACTAATTATGTTGTCCCCGGCAACAGTGCCAGAATTTGACGTGGCAAATATCGCACTAACAAACTCACTCGGGGTTGAAATGCCCGAGCTTTTACCAAAACCAATGTGCAATAATATCACCCGCAAGCGGACGGGTCTTATCGCAGTATAGTTAAGGATCGAATCCCAAAGGACAACATTTTAAAGAATCTTTGTCAGTTGAATCTAGCTCAAGTAAGACTAATATTTAGAACGATTGATTTGGTTGAGGTTAATTAAACTAAATGCAAGAAAGTAAAGGAGCAGAATTAAAGTTGGTTCTAGATTAAATGATATGGAATTGCCGGGATGGTCTCGGGTTTCACCACCACTGCGCATGCAAACACATCCAAACACATAACATCCGGGCTATATATTACTATCCAAATGGAGCTACTGCAAAACCCCCCATACGGGCGTTAGGCTTGTGTAAGCATCACCTTAGGTATCATATGTCTCGTCACCATCCGGTTCATATACTTACGGCTCCAAAGATACAACATCCAACTAAGGTTGTGGTCCTCCCTGAGGGATTTTTAGACCACAGAAGTGTCATCGAAGGTTAGATGGCTCGTCCCCTCACAGATCATTCACTTACGACCTTAAGGAAACACATTCTATTTCTAGTCAAGGTGTCAACCGCGCTAATCAATAAGCAAGCAGGTGATTAATCTACAAGCAAGCATCGACGATAAACAAAGGCGATACAAAATCCAACTACAGTTGTGGCCCTCCCGGAGGGATGTTTAGGCCACAGAAGCGTCATCGAAGGTTAGATGGCTCATCCCCTTACGGATCATGCACTTACTACCTCAAGGAATCATATCTTATTTCTAATCAAGGAGTCGAACTTCGTAAACTGTCATTCCACCCTACATATAGAAGATTTCGCAATATAGGGAAGAACAAGATGAAAGTAAGTAGATAATCAACTACAAACATAACAATTAACAATGAAATCAAAAGTTATATACAATGCCATGGAATGTTAAATGAAAAGACATGAATGCATGGGTAGCGGGGCTAGTCCCCGCACCCCAGTGAAAAAGGACTACTTGAGGATTCTTCCATGAGCATGATGTAGAAGGTGGTCGCAGCTTGGTGAAGATGATGCGGTCTTCTACGTCGTGTCAGAGCAGATTTGGAAGAATGAGGGATGCTAAGATAGAACGGGCAGTCTTTCTCACTCCTCCTTCCTTCTCTTCTTGGTCTCCTTGAGTTGCAGTAGGAACAGCATGTGAAGTGGCAGTGCAAGATCGGACCAGCATTTTAGGCAACCTGGCGGCGTCCCGAATCCGATGCCCAAATGAGGACCCTTGTGGTCCTATTTATAGGCTTAGATGGGGTCCTCATGTTTTTGTTGTGAGCCCAAATGGTTTTGGATCAATATTGTCCAAGCAGTTTTGGTATACATATGTCCAAATGGTTTGGTGTTTATGTGATCAAACGGTTTTGAATTGACGTGCATGTCTCCAAACGGTTTCATGCAATGTTCCCATTCGGTTTGGATGCATGCCTTCATTCGGTCTTGCATGCAGATCATCACTCGGTCTTGGATCAACAACCTTTATCAAACGGCCTCGCGATATCATTTGGTATCGAGCAAACGATCTTCAGCATCACTTTATCAAATAGTTTCATAATCCCTAAGCTCAAACGATTTGCTTCAATCGGTCTCTCAGAGCGGCTATTCCAAATGGTCTCGCAACTTGAGAAGCAAACAGTCTACATTGCCCAATCGGTCTTGACTTCACATCACTCTTCCAATCGGTCTGTGAGACTGATCGCTTCTCCACCGGTCTGCTTCCCACAAATCCAAACGGTTTCTGTCGGCGGCTACAAATGATCATGAAGATCGTTCGCGTTTGATCAATCGGTTTCCGTCGGTCGGTCTTAGTGCCTCTCGTGCTCAAACGGTCTTCACATCTGCACGCCAATCGGTCCTCGGCGATGGCCGCAAATGGTCTGCTATCTCCATACAGTCTTGCGACCCTTGCATCCAAACGATCTGAGACTGTTTACTTGGCAGTGGCGGCATGGGCAATGTGGGTGATAGCGACGGCTACTGTGAATGAGAGAGGCACCGCAGTTGCAGGTGCTTAGGGTCGCGGGTGGTGTTGATGGCGGTTGGCGGCGTAGTTGCAGGTAGCGTTTAGGGTTGCTGGAGGTAGAAGAAGGTGAAGGTGTAGGTGTCGACGTTGTTGTTGGTAGAGGAAGGAAAAGTAGGCGGCGTTGCTGCCGCGACTAACTGCAGGTCGAGTTGCCCAAACGGTCTCTGGTTCCCATCATCAAATGGTCTTGGGGAGAGATGCCCATACAGTCTTGCAAGAGCGTTTAGAGGGAAAATGAAAGCCCAAGACCGTTAGGGCATATCGTTTAGGAAATATGGTGGGGACCGTTGATCAGTGATCTGAAGGTGAAGAAGAGCTCGCATTCTGAGACTGAAGGGATGAATGGTTAAGACTGATAGGTCGAAACCAAATAGACGAAGCCGCTAGGTCAAGACCGAATGGTGAGAGCGAATGGGTGAAACCCAAGATGAGAAAGGTGGGTCCCACTCAAAGGGGTTTGATTTGGATGATGGTCAATTTAGATGGTCGAACTTCATCATGACCTGCATAAAATAAACTCAGTTAATACTTTGATAATTGAATCAGTTAAGTAATTTTGCACATTTTGATATTTAGTAACTGAAATTGGGTGTATTGAGTTGAAAAGGGTCCAAGATAGCGACTGAAAATCATGATGAATATGCATTCATCATAGCGGATTTTGCCAC
The DNA here is from genome assembly GCA_963693085.1 of Alisma plantago-aquatica. Taxonomy (NCBI): domain Eukaryota; kingdom Viridiplantae; phylum Streptophyta; class Magnoliopsida; order Alismatales; family Alismataceae; genus Alisma; species Alisma plantago-aquatica. Next base: position 314,834,957 of record OY856412.1, on the reverse strand, counting down.
CTTCTTCTCACGAGAGGTATATCTGAGGTCCTTCAAACAACCATTTTATCTCATCAAGCTCTAGGTTGGCTAACTGAGTAACCACCAACTTGACCAATGAGTCTGGTCATATCTGGGTGTTAGCTAGATAGGCCTAGTCTTCTAACAATCACTGAGTTCACCTAGCAACCTCTTTCAGCCCTCTCTATCAGCTAGACAAGGCAACTATACACATGAGTTGTATCTCGGCAAATAGTATCGATTACCACATCAATTTCCTTATGTGCGAGGTGATGGTGAAAACATAAACCTTCATATACTCCACTCATCACCCTCATCTTGGGTTTAAGTCTAACTGAGTCAAGAAAACTTCGAGCTCATCATCTTGATTAGTATACCCAAGATGCAACTCTTAGGATGCAAACTGCTCTTGCCAAGAACGTCCTCATATGATGATTACCTTTGTTCTCTTCGCATTTCCAAACCACATATCCAACATAATTTCAAAATGTGTGGTACTTCTTCTATCCTCAACATAGTAAAAAGGTTTCAACTCATATTACCTTTATCCTTGGTATGGCATGCATTTTTTCCTGTCTCTCAAACCCATAACAAGATGAAATAAGCATTTGGTTGCAGTCCAAATACAGAGTTCAACTTGTTCCAAGAGTAGAGATGGTGCATCACACATCGCCATCACACTTCCCAATCTAAGTTGAAACGTACATCACATGTATTCACACCATGAACATCTCCATTATGGGTCTACACCCATGGGAAGACTATTCCCATCACCTCTAGATCTTAACATATCTATTATGTACAATCCTTAGTCATTACCTCAAGGTCTCTAGGGTGCCAACACTTTTTGGGGTTATCTGACCCTTATACATCTAGGGAGTGCCTCTCACATTTACCCCTTAGGCCCCATGAACTCATGAAGGTGGCCAACTTCATAGCCCATGGTCCTTGGGCAAAGGTAGTTGTTACCTCCCGACCCTATGGTCTCTTGCATCCAGGGAACAGACAACTCCTACTTCCATCGGTATTATCCCTTCATGACCTTTGTATTGACTTAGGATTCCATCATATCACATCTCATTCTTGAATTTTCACCCGAATCTCCATCCTCTTTTTGGGAATTCATGGTTATCCCCCATAGGAAACATGACGACCTACCTAACTCGGTTTGGCCCCATACAAGTTACCTCCATGGCAACATATCCTCATACCCCTTAGAGATGGTCACACATGGGTTTATAGATTCATGGTCATACTATGTACTCTCCACTTAGCTCATTAAGCTATTTATAAGTGCCCTCTTAAGGTTACCTAGAAAAGAGTTGGTGTTCACCCTACATAGAGGGTCCCTTATCAGGACAGGAGAAAACTATCTCTTAAAAGTAAAAAGGTCACCAAAATGTTCTTACTTCCAAGGTGTACATCCTCATGTATATGCTTAGCTCCTAACATGTTGCTTATGCACGTATCTTAGCAAGGAGACAACCTACTAAACCATGTTGAGTTCCTTGGTAGGTCATATGTATCCATCATTCCTCAAGATTGGACCAATGCATATATCACCAACCTATGCGAGTGGTTCATCAAACATATATCTCAACTCGAGTGGGTTTCCTTTTGCTATAACACATGAGGAGTGCCATACTCAAATACTATGAACTCAATCAACCTTGCAAACATCATGTGCACAGGTATTGCTGCTTCCCCCCTTTGGTCTAGGAACCCCAGGTTCTCCTCTTATGCATCAAGTATCTAACTACACACTTAGTTGTTCAACCATGAACCAAACCTATACCAGATAGGGCATATACTTCCTAACACTCTTCCATGTGAACAACCCTTAGAGTCAACGAGGACTCACAACTTGTTACCATACCTTTTCAAGGTTGGGTTCCTCCAAAGGAATCCAAGGTACGATAAGCCTCTAAAGATCATGCATGAAGCAACCACATCTATCTACTCAGGGTTGTCCAAATTAGGTCATATCGTACCCAACTTCTCATGATTCTGCATGTCTCTTAGTCAAGATCACCAACCTTTTTCATCGAGTCTCGCTCTTTCTTTCTAGAGCTAACCCTACAATTGGTCCTATCACTAGAGGTTCTCTCTCTGAAGAAGGTGGTTCAAGCTCTTAAGGTTACATGTCTACACCTACCTGGGTGAAAAGCATGATCCAAAATCTATGTCCGACCAAGATTATCCAAAGCTATGCATGCTCATCTCATGAACATCAGGCATAACCCTTCGGGTCTAGGTTGAAAACCTGCTGTCAGCCTTGCTTACGTTCTCTTTTATATAAGTGCATGCCTCTTCTTTACTCATATATAGTTGTTAGGGTTCCTATATGGTTCCTACTAACCTCCTCAATGAGGGAGCTATCCCTTACCCTAACAGGCACGACCCTCCCAAGGTCGGGTCACCATGAGGCACTAGGGTCAAACAACTACACATAGCTCATGCTTCTTATGGATACTCAAAACCTATGTACAACATGCATGTCTAACCCACGTACCTACATGCATGGTCAACTATGATATCCAACTCATCGTGTCTCCTCTTTCTCCATCCACCACTTAGGGTTAGGGTTAGCAGTGTCCTCAGAGGATGCGCTAGGTCTCCTCCTCTTCCTGGAGGCTTCTTCCTCCAAGGCGAACTCTCTCTCCTTATCCTCCCACAAAAAGGTCTAACCTCAGAGCTCTCCTGAGGGCACGACAACACACACCATGCAACCTTATGCATGTAATTAATCTTTAGTTTACACTTAAACTATAAAACTTATGTCCATGACATCTTGTTTACATGCTTTCCATTATTTGGTGGAGGATTCCTTAATCCTTATTACTCTTATCCCAAACATATGAAGGATGTGGAGAGAGAGAAACCCTAATCTCTTAAATCTTATTCAATGAACATGGTAGAGAAGAGGATGAAGATAGATGAGAGAAGACCTAGAGGTATCTTATTTTGAGTCAAATCTTCTGATTTTGGCCAGGCAATCACACAGCATCCGGGAGTCCTCGTATATCGACTAGCGGGACAGAGGAAAATCTTGCCAGACCCCGGATCGTGATCTTTTTCTAGACACCTCCATCATCAGAAAATCCTCTAATAACTCCCTTGGGCTCTAAAGAGTTTGTAAAATTTGATAATCATTAGAGATTAAATGGAAAACCATGGCTCTGATACTAATTGTAACGACCCCACTTCCCAGTAACCCCCAATTAAGGGAGACCAAGAGGTCAGAGGCGTTATCCCAAAATAGGATATGTGGTTTTACAAATAATCAACAATAATTGATAAATTCCATAAGAACTAAGCTTTAAAAACTGGAATAAATTTTTTCTTTTCTCATACCTTGCAAAATATAGGAGTTGAGAGACTTTACCCCATATAACATCTATCTATCTATCTAAAATCCTCCAAACTTTATTAGCTTTATTCTATCATTGTCACTTTAAAGGAATATCAATTTTCTTGATAGGCCTAAAACGTCGGCAAACGAAACGGCGGTCAGTATAACGAATTATACTAGTATGTGGGGGAACCAATAATTGTGCATTTAATTGTAACAACATATTACAAGCAATTGTGATTTAACAAAACAATCTTTACGTTTTAAACATGACTACTCAATCCTTACATACCCTAGCCTCTGTGGTGTCCCTGCAGTGGACATGGATACTACCTCTCATATGGTAGATCTCAAGTAACCCCCATGATCCTACCTTACAGGTAGATCAATACATAGGGTCATGGAGTCGTATGGTCCTACCCAAGGGTAGACCAACACATCGACTCGTGATAACCTGATGATCCTACCTCGCGGGTAGACCATGTACTAGGTCATCTGATAACCTGATGATCCTACCTCACGGGTAGATCATATACTAGGTCATCCTTCTTATCATCATCAGAGCTACAGAGGAGGACCCGAATCTGAGCTAGTCATGCATGTATAATTATGGTGATAGCCATAGTCACTTTATAGTTGCATGAAAAAAAAATCAATCAAGCAATTATTTCCAAGCAACCGATAAAACCTCAGGAATCGCCGTGAAACTAAAGTGATTTAACCATAAGCGTAACCACATACCTAATTTGGAGTCTCAAAGAAGCAATATATCCAAATCCAACTAGATGTCCAATTCAGCAAGCCAATCAATCAATCAAGCAAACATTGATCCTGAAAACTTGTATAACGCCTAATTGTTACCATGACATCCAAACAACTCTTTATTGACTTGAGACACCTTTCTAAGATTTCTAAGTTTCATTAGTATTCATTAGGGTTTTTTAGATCAATTTCTCAAACTTTATCCTTTTTAGGTCAACAAACCCTAAAATAGCTTTTCTACTCATAAAAACCCTAATTGCTTAAACTATCCACATTAAGGATCTTTGATATTCAAATCGACTTAGGATCATCATATCTCTATTTTATTCATGGATTGCACAATTAAAACCATTAAAAGTCATAACTACCAAAATTAGGGTTTCTAAGCCCATTAAGGCATAATCATGTACATGGAACCCCAAATTAAGCCAATTATGTATAAAGATTATTCTTTTATATCTAAATCATCCCTTTATTAACAACAAGTTGATTTTCCACTTTAAACATCCATATAACCCTTCCCAAATCATTAATCATCAAAATCTAGGGTTTTTCATTAATAACAATATTAAAGGTGACAACTTTAAGCACTTTTTGAATTTCAAGAAGAATTAGGATTCAATTACATTTTTAATGGGTTCCTTGAATTTTTCTGATCAATTTTCATATACAATTTGTCACAATCAGAGCTATAAATAATTAATTACAATTTTGGCAAGGTTAAATAACTTTGGGCCAATGGCAGCTTGACACATCATCGAAAACTGTTTTTCTTAATTCCATAGTTGGGCCGGCTTTTTAAATGGTGAAAGACCTTCGTTCCCTTCCCTCTTGTACGTGCTCCAAGGGGCAGAGAAGTCAATTGACCCAGAGTCTTCTTCTTCCTCGTGTGCGGCTTCTGTTCGCGGACTAGCGCCTGCCCGTGGTCAACCCCAAGGTTGACTCCGAGCAGCTCGCCTCCTCAACAGCCGGTGAAGGCCGCCTCACCTCTACCAAGTGCTCCCAAACTCATTGGCGGTCTCCAATTTCTCCTCCATGGGCCCGTCCAGGGCATTCGATGAAGGGATTTGTCCCAACGGAACTAAGGAAGAAGTCGTAGCCAAGGATGAACCATGCTGCCAAATTGAGAATAGAGAATAGGGCCAGAAGTCGGGAGACGGCTTGCGAACGTCTGGGCATTTCCAAAGGGATGGGTTATCTCCCTTATATACATGTTGGCAACAACAATATCTAGTGAGCGTCCTATAGATTGGGGAAACCTTCTAGCTTTCCCAAAATCCTATCAAACCTAGGATGGTTTGATCTGTAATGTTCTCCCGATCTCAATGGGAGAGTTTCCAAAAGCTCTCGCAAACTAGATCATGAGAAAATCGGGGTAACAAGTTCTTCCAGTTTCCCAATCCTCCAGGAACTGGAAGATGAGCATTCATCGTCAGATCTTTGAGATCAACGGTCCACATTAAACGAGTACTATAATATATGTGACATTTAATGTCAATTTTATCATCCTCTCACATTAGGAAAATCTTATAAAATCATATCTCTCAAACCACTTATCCAAATGATCCCAAATTTTAAAGGAAAGTCATTGATGACTTGATCTACGTGTATACCAAGTTTGGGACTGAAATTCGAAATTATGAGGGACTTTTCTTCATAAGCAAGTTATCACTTATTAAAGCATATTTTATGCATATTTTCTCTCTCCTATTATTTTATTTTCCTTTATTTGGATTCCTTTTACCATTATAAACTATGTGGAATTGAAATCCCATCCATTATGATTCCATTATCCATATTTCCACACATTTCTTATATTGTCATCATTATCTCAAATTTCCTTCTTAATAAAGCAATATGTGATTTCTTCTTTTTCTTTTAATCATATTGGATGCATTAACATCTTATGGTCCATAAAATGACATGCACAAATAAAATATTATAAAGTGAATCCATCCAATACATATAATTCATACAAATTCCCATAATCATACATTTATTAGGAAAATTACATTTCCAACCATATGAACTCAAAATTGGGGTTGTAACAGATATGGTTGAGTTAGTATAGCAAAATAATAAATATATGAAGAAAGTGACACTATGGTTATAATGTTTTGCTAAAAGGGGTTCATAGTCAACACAAAATCCAGTTGACGTTTACGTCTTACATATATTTTTATGAAATTTAGTTTATCTCATTCTTCTTGGACTTATTGACTAAAGTAACAATGTTTAAATTTCTATCACTACTTTACCTTTTTTTTCACGTTTAAGCCGCGATGAAGCACTTAGCTACATTTTTTTCCTCGTGGTGTTGTCCATCTTCTCTTTGTCATTTTTTTTCCTTACCAGTTGGATGGTAGTAATATCATTAACATATGAGAAGAACAATACCACATTCATCATCATATCATCAACTAAGACTCAATCTCAACCATGTTGGGGTTGGCTACATTGATACTTCTTTTCCAGTCAGATCTGGTATGGTTCATACTCTGATCAATATGTAAAGATTGAAATTCTCTCTTTAGAATCTCTTCCGAAGTTAATTTAGGTCTGCCTCTGCTTCTTTTAGTTGTGTTTGACTCAATAACCTTGCTACAAATAGGTGCCTTTTGCGATCTGCGTTGCACATTTCATGCATCTTATACGGCCTTCACACAACTTGTGCTCGATGCTCACCACCCCCACTTTGTGTTTGATATAGTCATTCCTCGAATGATCCTTTCTCGTCTTCCCGCACATCCATCTCAGCATACGTATCGGCCACATCATCTTGTTGAGACCTTGTTTTTAATATCACATTACATGTAATAAACATAAGTATAATCATTCTATGGAGTGAAAATAGAAATAGTCTGTATGAGAAACATGTTGTTATATTTACATTAGTAACAACATCTTGTACGTGATAGATGTGTGAAAGCATAAGCATTGGTTTTACATCTCGTTTCCATCCATGTACCACAAAAAACAACAACTCATGATAATCATTTTGTTCATATCCACATAACATTTCACACATTCCCTAGTCCCAGATAATGTACGGAGAGGGCGCCACCAACTATGTGGCCTTACCCTCTATCCACGGGGGGAACCACTTGCACCTTCCACCTATTGTACCTACATGTCTGATATGGAGTGGAATGGGACAAGAGCAAGTCTTCCATACCAGCAGATCCCGCGTGCAGGGCGAAATGTTGATAGGGATTTGGAGGCAAGTTGGGGTATAGAGTCATCAGTGCGGTGGGGAGATGTGCTTGTGTATTCCTTTCTACCTTGGGAAGATGGTCGAGTTTCAACAGCTAAACTTAACCTGAGGAGATAAGAAGGGGCAGTTGAGTCATCCAAATTTCAATCTTACAGATTGATGGTCTCTTTTTTGGTGTCAGCACGTACTAAGGTAGGTTGAGAGCCTTCATTAGTAGACGACGCGCAAGTTAAGCAAAAAAATTTCTCTGTAGTTGGACACACCAGTCATAAATATGAAACATGACACTGAATCTAAATGGGTCCTAACAAGAATGGAAAGAATCGCTTCTCTCACTATCTCACGACGTTCTAAACCCAACTCACGTACTATTCAATGTCAACATTAGGTTGGTACCACGTTTGTATATAGACCAATATATTCAAAAAGTCATCTAATGTCACCTCAAAATTGAGATAGAGAGATGCATGCCAGTGTAGGTAATTGAGATACAACTTCATCCACCCATAGTTGATTGTAAGTTCATTATAATCAATCAATATAGGGTAGAGGAAGGCATCATCTAGTGGTAGGATTGGATCAGAAGGATGATAATCATTCATCAATCTTTAAACTAGCCTACTAACCACTTGAGGTGTAACCCAATAACCTGCACGACGATCTTAGTGCAAGGAATAGTCCCACCTAAGGGGCTATCATATGCACTAGCATCGCGATCAACCTCTTGACCCTAACACCATGTTTAATACAGTGTAAGGGTCGAGAAAGAGCCTTTAAAGTGACACCCGTCAAGTGAAGCTTCAACGCAAGATGTAGTTTCGCAGGGGTTGTTATAAGAAATTATACCAACAGTTAGGGTTGTTAGTGTCTAAGATTTTCTTAATAGATAAAAGTGACACATCTTGTGTCATCATGTGATGTCAGGACCTCTTAGAAAACTCACAACATCCAGAAGGGTAAGTCAAAGGCTTTTGAATGGAGATGTGGACGCCTAATTTGGTTAACATGTTGAAAGAAAAGATCAAGCCTGAGTTTCATTTGTTTTAGGAAATTGAGTTTTGGTTGAAAACCCCTTGCCCTTCTGAACTATTACCTAATCATGGGAGTGCCATTAATCAAGTATGAGTAGTTTATAGTATAGATTTCCTTTTACAACAGGTGAAGGGTAAAGAGTTGAGTTTGATTTTAGCCAGTTTCTTGAGTGCCTATAGAAATACAATTGGCCTTTTTTGCACTATGACATTTGACTTGTTGTCTAGGACAGACAAGGGAACAAGTGAATTTATCAACAGTAGGTTCCAAAGGAAATTTGGAAGCCTAAAAGATCCAATTCTAGTCCTAAGGCTATCTAATTATCTTCCTTCTAGTGGAATTCCTTCGCCTTCTCTAGTATTTGACCCTTCTCTTTCAACTGACCTGAGGTCAATCCCTAAAGTCCCTCCGGTTGTAGTGGTAGTTGTCAGCAAGTAAGATAGTGAAAGCAATGGCTAGGGATTCTCTTACTCTTCTTGACAAAGAAAGGAATCATTCTATCTTGATAAGAAAACCATAAGGAAAGGTGTCAGAACCCCTAATTCATCTCCCATAATTTTCTCATAAATAGACAAAGTTGGAAACTAGAAAAGAAAGTAGTAACACCTACTTTCATCCTAACCTTCACCCAAAGGCAAGGTGTTACTACCTCTACTCTATGTCTGCATAGAAAATGTCTTCTCCGTCTTCCCAGGCTCATTAGATGGAAAGGGGCACAAGATGATCTACAATGGATTTCTCCTTTCTTGCTTTTTGTGTGACATAGGTTATGTCAAACTCTGACAACAACATCTACCAACAATGCCCTCTCTCGGATATGGAAGGTATCTCAAATGGGTAGGGGTTCCATTCGTGCCAACAATTTAACAAAATGGTTTAGTCAAAAAAGGTTTGGAACTCTATACAACAAGGGACTGGAACTCTTTCTTGTAATCCTCCTCATTAGTACATGAAAGTCGACCTTTTCTATTGTATCATGTCATGTGATCTCCAAAATTGAAAACTAATGCCAAAATCGGATTTTACGTCCTTAATAGACTAGGTGTCAAATTTCATTTAATTTGGAGTTTGTTTGCACCCTCAATTGAGGAGAGAGAAAAAGAGAAATAAATGTATCCACGTTTTAGTCTAAATCAGAACTGGAATTTAAATAAGTGTCATGCGTTGTTTATTATTTTTGTGTGATCGTGATCGTCAGATCCTCGGTCCAATGACCCACAATTTGTCATCTAGCTCGCGTTAGAAAAGGCAACAAGAGTCAGTTTCTGTGAATTTTTGAAATTGATTTTCTCTCTACTCACTGGATCATTACTCGAGATTCTTTCTCCTATGTTTTCCATGTGTGATTATGCACACATTTGGTACCCTACTTGAGACCTATCGTCGAGTTTTTAGTAAATGCCCAAATCTCTCCTATTGCTTCTTGAATCTACCTACTCTCGAAGCCATAGCACGAACCCGCACCTATATATATGGGTACCCTAACCTTCGTTCGGTCTCCTGCAACCAATCCCTCATGCCAATTTGTTCAGAATATCCTCACACAACCACCACCATCGAGTTCTTTGTTTCGACCTTATGGTGTTGTTCTGGGGTCTTGGTGGTACCGGTGCATCAATCGATCGTCGAGGTGGGTTTCTTGGCTTCCGTTCTTCATTTTCGTGACTTCGAATCACGCTCTAGTCTTTGTTTGTGGTTTTGCCCAAATTCGAGCATGAGTAGTAGTTTTGGTGCTTGCCAGCCATGGCGTGGGTGGAGGGGAAGAATCCCCCACCTCAATACCCAAATCTACCCTCTTCTTTTCCTTCTTTCTTTGTTTTTCTCGCTAGGGACATTATGGTATTTTCACCCTTGTTCTCTTATGTTTTGATGCGAGTCAAATGAGTCGGTGGCAGTGATGCATCCATCTCTAATTGGTCTAAGTTAGCATGGCTCCACTCTCTCTTCCTCTCTCTCATGTTTTCACTACTGATGTGGACTTTTCTCATTTTCTGATTGGTTAGAATTGTAAAAATTGTATCATTTGCTCTATTTGTCTAAAAATTAAGTGAAAATATGTTTTGAAATTGAAAAATGAGATCTTTCTATTAAAAATATTTCCAGAATCTGATTTCCATGTTTTCAAAGGTTGATTTTTTAGAATCAATAAATACATGAAAAACCCTAAACATGTAAATAATTCATATAATATACAAATAAAGCAAATAAATATGTTTTCTTGATCAAAAAATAAGGAATCGATTGGTTTAGGTTTTGTGTCCAAAATTCAAGGTTTTCATAAAAGTCTACAATTAGGGTTTCTTTACACTGATATGCAATCAAATCATAATACATGTGAATAACTTAAAAATAGGCAAAGGTGATCTTGGAATCTTCTAAGTTGGTGAAAAGTGATAACTAGGAGTCTAAATTGAGGTCTTTGCATCTTATCCCTTAGGTTGGGAATTTTTTATAACCAAACCCTGATTTTCTAATGAGGCATGGACTAAAACTATTATTCCTATTATTGCTCTTTTTGGCACAATTACTTCAATATTTACTTGGGTCTTGAGCCTCATCTGCAAGATTTCTTTTATTTAAACTTGCCATATTATTTCTTTGAGCTTGATAATATGTTTGACTTATTAGCTAATGTAGTGGTACGTATGTGTAACCACCCATAATCGGGCATGTGTTATTTTGTCTAGGGGAATGTGTTACCCTCCCCTATATATAAATATTTTTAGGTGACTGGGAATGTGTACTATCCCCTCACCTATTGGTTGGGGTCTGATAGGTGTCTCAACCCTACTTAGTTAATTTAATCAAACTTAATCATTCATGTGAATTTTTTTATTATCTGTTATGGAAAGATTCATATTTGATATGTGTCTCATACTCCTCTATGTTCATGATGAATGTATACCCTATATTTTCCTTTGTTGTTCTTATCTTGATCGTGTTCCTTATTTGACACATATTGCATTGACCTCACTTTTCGCATCCCCCAATTAAGGAAAGACCTTCAAGTTGAGAGCCATTACCTATATTCTCAAGGATCCAGATTAGTCAAATAACAAATAATAGAAAACATTTTCATCTTATATCTTTGATATAGCTTTAATATCAAGTATAGCTTTAATATTTTTGATATATTTCATCTTATTCTTCATGTATAGCTTTAATATCTTTGATATATTTCATCTTATTCTTCATGTATTTTATCGTGTGAAACATATACCTAAAATGCCAACAAACAAAATGTGGTCAGCATGTTACTATATTGTGTATGTGGGGTGCAACCATAATGTGTGCAATCAACATGATCCCATAATAAGCATCAAATATTGCAAATAAGAACTGGCATATTTTTCACATATCCTAACTCTTACTGGATATATTATCTTAGGCGTGATCACTACCACATCCAGGGCTTGTGTGCATCACCCCTTGATATATGTCAGCCTAGGGTTTAGAATATTATCATTTACTTACGTGATACTTATATTGGCATTATAGTTGAACATGAAGTAAATAAACAACCAAAAGTTTATTTATCGAATCACTCCTCATAAATCATTCGGAAAGCATCAACAAACTATATTCTAGGTAGTCATAATCGTAATCACGTACCTCATGGTGAGCCATGCAGATCATGCAAATACACTCTATGTATATTCAATCAAGCCAATCAACATATCCAAGCAAATCAAGCATTCATCATTTATAATTTGCATTATGTAAATCCTAAAGTGTTACCATCACATCAATCATATCAAACCCAACTCGGTCCTAATCCAGGGTTTTAGGATTATCTCAAGTTTAGAATATGGATTAAGGGCTCAAACCCTATTTCCCATGCATATTGATCATTAGTTGAAAACCTAATTACTAGATCCAACATATCCTTTTCAGTATGATTACTTAGATTCAATCATGTTCATTAACAACATCGCAAGTTATGATCTTTAACCCAAATTCTTTATAAGCATAGTTATTCCCATCAGAAATGCTAAGTATCACCATTATGATTATGACCATGTTGAATTAGCATCGCATTTTGAAATTGTCAGGTCATAGCTCAAGAACCATATTTAACAATATTAGTATACAAATCTAGGGTTTATGTGGTTTTAATCACCACTTAATGTGTATCCAAGTAATTTTGGAATAGGAATCATATTTAGGCCTAATTGATATTTTGTTTGGGTTCCTCTCATTTTTCCTATCAAAATCATATATAATTTTACTACTTTCCGGACATCCTAGAAATTTCTATATTTTTTTCAAAAATAACTTTTATACCTCAAGTTTGGTTCATGTGGAGTCCTCCCATTGGTCTGCGCCAGTGCCATGTTGTTTGAGTTACAAGCCACGGTTCACCTCTGTGGTTCACTCCTAGATTGGCTATAAAGGTCCAGTTCACCAGATTGAACCATCATGGACCGCTTCCTTTCCTTTCCTTGAGTCCTGCAAACGGTGTATCCTCTCGCGATCACCTATGTGAGACCAGGCGTCCATCGTGCATGCTCCTCTGGCTTGGACTCCAGTAGAAGTCCATGGCTATCCCTTCCTTCGACTCTATCTACAACTGACACACCGTCATGACAGGTCCATCTCCCTCCATCACCAGTCCCCCTTCTCTCATGTCAGTCCCCTTTACTCATGCCCTAGCGTTGAGGATCAACTGGTGATCGACTATGTGTTTCTAGGCGTTGGATGAATAGGGCAAAATATGTGCAACTTCGTCCGGTCCTTTCAGATTCAAGGCACCTCCTATCTTAGTCGGATGTCGCAAGAGGTGACTGGAAGAAGCTCCGCTTCAAGTCGGAGACATTCACTACTTGAGACACGGCCATGGGAGGATACATTTGCTCACCTTACAGGGGAGGTCAGAGGAGTGTCGTGGAGTTCTAATGGAGTCTACACACCGGCCATGGGTGTCATAAACTCCTAGTTGTGGTATGTGGCCCTTTTCTTTATGGTCTGCCAACAGCAAGGAGCAGAAAGAGAGACCGCCGGCTATGGTGCCCTATTAACGATCAATTGAACTCTGTGGGGAACCATCCTCCCTGGTTCGTAAGTATTCGTTCATTACCGAGGCTAGAGTCTCCACTTTTCTTGTGGTCGTGATGAGGTTCCCCATGGCATCTATACATACACACACACAGATATATATATATATATATATATATATATATGTGTGTGTGTGTGTGTGTGTGTGTGTGTGTGTGTGTGTGTGTGTGCGCCCCTTCTAGAGGGAAACCCTAATGGCTTCCACACTTTAACTACCAACCCCACCTCCTTCTTTCCATAAGTCATGATCGTATCATTAATACAAGTCACACATGGAACACCTTTTCCATATGTGTATTGTCGATCCTTTTATCCTTTGACTAGATATATGTGTATACGTGGCTTGGGCCAAACTATCATCTTCACTTTCCTGCCATTAGTCTCTCACTTTCTCAAGGTTATGGAAAGCACTTATTGAACGTTTGTATAATCTTAGAAAGGAACACATTAATTGGCGGCACACAAAAATCCATAAAAGGAATTTTATATTATATATATATACACACATACCCCTTTATGGTGCACTTTGAATAATCTGATCCTTAAATTAAATCCATATCTCTTGAAAACTAGATTATTCTCTCTCTTTGATATATTCCTTAAATCACTTATGGGAACTAATCAATGTTATCCCAATTTCTAGAATTATCTTCCTTTATTATTTACAAGTATACAAAAAGTCATATGAAAATATTCATCTTTGATGTCTTAAACATTGTGTTGCCAATATTCGCTAGATAATTACTCTTTTAATTATCTAAAATACCATGTATTTTATTTCCCTTTGGAAACTTGGCAAAAAGCCATTATTATTTATTCATGTAGGAATTCCTTCTATTTATTTATTTATCTTGTGCCACAAGCACCCCATGCCACAAAGGTGTTTTATTATTTCATCAATAATGATACCATCGAGGAAATTTCTTATTAATTGATGTCTTATCTTCTACAATTCAATTTTTGGCTTACATATTTCAATTTTATCAAAATTGAGGATATTATACATACCTTGTTTTCTCCTCTTGTTGGGTGATCCCAACCACCTAGGCCTAGGAAAAAGAGTGGAACAAAACCAAGTAGGACCTATCCAGGAGTAGATTCAAGGAGACTTTGCTGAGATGTCTAGGTTGCTACTGCTAGATCATGTAGTTTTCTTTTCTAGTTCTTTTCATGAGACTCATATAGTAAAATTGGACCAAAGCTATATAATTACTTAGTCTTTTCTTTCTGCTGCTAGTGTTGGCATTTTTTATCAGGATCATGCTTATTTAAATGAAATTATTATGCATGCATCCTTTATAATCTAACTTTCTCATAAGAAATGGATGTTGTGATTTTCTATTAAATTTTAGTAAGGGGGTGATCTCACCTCCTTACATGTTGACTGTTCCACCATTACTTCATTCCACCAAGGGATTCTAACACTTCAAACATCTAGAAGGGCATATAAAAATACTTATCTATCACATTGCATGGGAGAGAGGAAGACTTTTCTTATGATGTCAACTCTTACCAAACAACTAGTTCTAGCTTTGGCAGAACTATATTGAAGAATCTCTATGTTGTAGGAACAATTTGTCTAACCCTAATGATGTTAGTTCAGGTTATTGCTTAACAATAGGATATATCTTACACCTAGAACTTAATCTGAGGGTTAGTATCTGACCATGATCACTCTCGAGGCAACCAAAATTGAAAGCACGCTTTAAGGGCACCTAAGAAGAGAGTTAAGGCTAAAACTAGGTCTAACCTAGTTTAGATTATCCAAGTTATTGTTGATTTGATTTCGCATTAAAGTCATAGGTAGGGGCTAGTCACTAAAGTTTTTATCTCATACATATGTAAAGGTCTATCCACTTATGATAGGGGAGAGGTAATAAGGATTAACATGGGTTGTCACAACCACAGAAGTGGTCTGAGAAACATGAGGGACCAAGACAAGAGGGAATTGAAACCCTTATTAGTGTCTTGTGGCTCAGATGTAGAAACCTTCAACATACTCTACAAGTCATCTACTACCTATATAAGGCATATGTATAGGAATTGTTAGTATATATGTTTTATGCTTTATGTTTTATTATGTGCTTTAGACTTGTCTTGTATTTAGTTTTTCTTTTATCTCATATTTCCTAATTCTATTTCTCACTTACTCTCTTATCCTATAAAAGAGAGTGTCTTGTAATTGTTTTAGAAACATCAAATAAAGGTTTTCTTATTCTATATGGTATCAGAATGCCACAATCCATGTTATCCCTCCCACCAACCCCATCCCTCTCTCACTCGCCTCCACTGTTGCCCCACTCCCTTCCCCTTGTACTGCAGTTGTCGCCCCTCTCTCCCTGATCTTCAACCCCCTTTACCACTCGTCCCTTCCTCCACACCCACAGTTTCCAGAAGCCACCCCTCCCTTCTCCCTTCCCATTGCCAGCCCCCACCCACCGCCAGCACCCCCTTCCACCCCAAGCCTCCCGTCATCTCCTTTCCACCCCCAGCCACCCTATGTCATCCACCTGCCTTTCTACTTGCACTCGCCTACCTCCTCCATTCCTGCCTCCCCTCCTTCACTCCCTACCCTCACCACCAACAGTCCCCCGTCCTTCCTTCCACCACCCGCCAACCTCCTCTCCTTCCACCAATATGCATCCTTCTCTTCTTACTTCCTCCTTTTTCATCTCTCAGCACTTTATAAAATAGCATGTTGAAGATATAAGTAGACCATATTTGTTGCATTCATACGCCTCATGGTGGAGTAACTTGCACACCATGGTGGTGAAGATCCTTCTGCTCTCTACTGCCCCTATGTGGGTTTCTTAGACTTTTTTTATCCAGATCTACTTCTATTACTTCTTCTTTGTGCACGTCATCACTTTGGCTTCTATGTTGACTACAAATCCTCCTTGTTCTTTGTGTGTTATGACTGTGAAACTTGACAGATCAAACTACCATTTTTTATCGACGTCCTTTGAATTATATGCCAAAGACCAAGGGTGCTATTCATGTATCTCTATTTATGCTAAACTTCCTCATGATGCTACGGAAGAGGAAAAAGTCAAGTAGGCCTACTCTGTGGTCTAAGGGTGATTCTAGACTTATGATGTGGATGGCGAATAGTGTCGAAGTAAAGATCAATCAGTCTCTCATTTGCCTTCATAATGACAAAAGTATGTGGAATCAACTATCCCATGTGTACTCTCACAAACAGAATCCAAAGAAGGTTTTTGAGATCTTTAAGAATTTGGAAAAAATGTTATTCAACTAATGGATCTTTGAAAAACTACTACAACTAATTCTCAGCACTCTGGGATGAATACAAGGTATATCGTACTCTTTCTTCCAACATTAAAGAAGTTAAGTGGAAATGCAATGAACTTCAGTTGGTTCAGTTCCTAGCTAGACTTCCTCATTCTTTCTCTGGTTTGCTTGACCAGATCTTATCTAGTGATCCCTTACCCACACTGATGGATGTTCTCAAGCACGTTCAACACCTTCCTTACATGTATTCATTGCCTTCTATATATTCTGATCACTCGGTCTCTCCCATGACTCTGGTCGAGGATGTGGGCATGGTCGTGGTCGTGGTCGTGGTCGTGTTGTTGGTACTCCTGGATGTGGTCCTCCTCCTACCTCTCTACAAGGAAAGCCTCAACCTTTAACTATCAACCGTTTCTGCAACTTTTGTGGGCGCACAAACCACAATGAGGATCATTTCTGGGAAAAACATGACACACATGCCTGGTCAAACTAGGTCTTCTATGATGTCTACGAAGATTCGCATGTTGCTGCCTCCAATTCCACCCAAATGACATTTGAGTGGATTCGTTCTAAATTTGATAAACTTATTCATGATCATCTATCCTCACAAACACCTAATTTAGATGGAGGTTGTTCTACTTTACTTACATCTCTTGCAACTTGTAGTAAAATATATTGGTCATCGACTTAGGAGCATCATCTCATATTTCTAGATAATATGATCTTTTACTGTCTTATATAAAACAACTTGAGTCCCTCTTGTGATTGTAGTTGATGGTAGTCAGTCTGCAGTACATGAAGTTGGAACTATATCTCTATCTAAAAGTCTGCCATTAAAATATGTCTTATATGTTCTAAGATTTTCACTAAATTTGTTATCTATTAGTAAAATTATGAACCTTCAATGCTCAATCACTTTTGATCATGAGGGTTGTGTATTTCAGGATCTTTGAGCAAGGATGAAGATTGGTTTTCTATGAAGGACCTGACAAACGTACTACCTAGATGTACCACAATGTATTGCTTCTCTGCTATCTTCTTTTTTGACTATTTTGTAGATATCCTTCTCCTAAAAAATTGTGATGCCTATTTCCTAAAATTCCTGACAAACATTTTTGTGTGACTGTTACCAATTTGGAAAATAAACTTGAGCTATTTTACATAAGAAGAAAGAAATTGGTTCTTAAGATCTTTTTTATATTGTTCATACCAATGTCGGGGGACCTTATTCAGTTACTAACTTGTCTGGATTTTGCTATTTTATGACTTTTTATCACTATTCTAGGACAACTTGGTTATTTATCTTAAAAGATTGCAGTAATATTTTGAACACTATCACCACCTTTTTCACTGATAAAATCTTGAGAATTGATAAATGCCTTAGAATTTATACAAAAATAGATGCATCTATTTTGCACTACTCGGGATACCATTCATCAAACTTCCTTCTCTTACGCTCCACAACAAAATGATGTGGGAAATCACCATCTTCATCAAGTAGCACGCACCATTCTTATCCACTATCATATTCCTAAGCATTTTTGGCTTGAAGCTATTTCTATTGCATGTTATTTTATTAACTGTATGTCTTCTTTTGTGTTGCATAATCAAGTCCTTTCTCTCATTTGTATCCTGATGAGCCTTTGTTTCCAGTACCTTCTTGCATCTTTGGCAGCACTTTCTTTGTTAAGAATCTCGGCCCTGGGGTATATAAAATTGACCCTTGATCAACTAATTGTGTTTTTATGGGATATTCACCAACTCAAAAAGGATACAGGGTGTTATTCAATTGTAAAACATCAATGGTTTGTTAGTGGGGATGTTGTCTTATTAGAACACATGTCGCACTAATCCTACAAGGGGTCTCCTTTATCAAGTGATTTGTTGGATCCTACTCCTCTTACTGAGGTGGTAGAACATAATCACACTGAAATAATTGAATAGCTTCCTTCTCCTTTACAGGAGTACATGAGAAGACCCAAGGTTATAGTCCTCTCTCTAGTCCCTTAGCAACCAACTCCTCCCTCATCGGTAGATCACAACATCTCCCATGTAATCTCTGATCTGTATCTTCCTATTAGTCAAAGGAAAAATGCCTGCACTCAGTATCCAATTAGTAATTTCTACTCTACCACTACTCTTGGTGCTAGCTTTTCTTATTTTTTGCTTCTCTCTCTATTATTTCTCTATCAAAGACTACTACACAAGCTTTTAAGCATCATGTCTGGAGTCAAATTATGGAAACTAAAATGGTTTCCCTTTGCAACCGCAAGACGTGGGATCTCGGTGATCATCTTGAAAATTGTCCTACTATTGGTTGTTGTTGGATTTTCACTATTAAAGATCAGCCATATGGTTTGATTGAACAATTGAAGGCACGTTTGGTAGTAAAAGATTATTCTTAGACCTATGGGGCTAACTATTTAAAAAAAATATCATGTTTCCAGACTTAATTTCATAGAGGTACTTATGTATGTTGATGTGAACCATGATTGGCCTCTTTTTCAACATGATGTTAAAAATACCTTCTTATATGGTGACTTGCATGAGGAAGTCTACATGGAGCAACCACATGGTTTTGTGACTCGAGGGAGTATTTTAAAGTCTGTAGACTTAGGAAGGCAATTGATGGCCTAAAACAAATCCCACGAGCATGGTTTGATAAATTGTGTCAGATTCTTCTAAAGTTTCAATTTTGGTGCTCACATTTGGATCACTTTGTTATTATTAAAAAGACCAATTTTCAACGTGTTACTTTTATTTTCTATGTAGATATTGCAATTCTATCTAGTAGTGATTCTGAAGGTATTACATCTACCAAGAGATATTTAGAACAACACTTTATTAAAGATCTTGGTAAACTCAGGTACTTCTTGAGAATTGAAGTTTCTAGATCTTTGTCTAGCGTTTGCATTTGAAAATGCAAATATGTTCTAGATCTTCTGATAGAAACTGGAATGCTTGGTAGTAAACCTGTTAGCACCCCTCTAGATCCCAATACAAATTGGTATGATGAATCTTCACCTCCCTATCCTGATAACCACCAATGTAGATGATTAGTTGGTCAGCTTGTCTATCTTACTATGACTAGAGTTGGTATTATTGTTGTTGTTGGACTTGTTAATAGGTATCTGGATAAACCTCAACGGTGTCATCAGTATGTTTTCTGTCATATCCTTTAAAATTTAAAAAGTTCTCCAGGGAAAGGATTATTGTATCGTAGATATGGGCACTACAAACTCACTAGATATTCTGACTGTGATTATGTCAAAAGTATATGTGATATGAAATCTACATCTGACTTTTGTACTTTTTTGGATGGAATCTAGTTACATGGGGTAGTAAGAAGCAGACTGTGGTTGTTTAGTCTAGTGTTGATGCACAATATAGAGTTATGGCTCATACTGCTTGTGAATTAATGTGGGTCCAAGGATTTCTCAATCAATTTGATATCTCTCATTCTAATCATATTCCAAGGCATTCTGATAATAAAGCATTTATTTTTATTGCCAGCAATCCCACCTTTCATGAGTGCACAAAGCATATCGAGGTGAATTGACACTTTGTACGTGAATTTGTTCTCTCTGGATGCATTTGCACTTCTTATCGAACAAAAGATCAAGTTGATGACATCTTAACCAAGATACTTCCCAAGACTCCCTTTGCTACACTAGTGGACAAGCTGGTCATGTTGACACCTATGCTCCACCTTGAAGGGGAGTATTAGTATATATGCTTTATGCTTTATGTTTCATTGTGAGCTTTAGACTTTGCTTGTCTTTAGAATTTCCTTTATTCCATATTGCCTAATTCTATTCACTTACTCTCTTATCCTATAAAAGAGAATGTCTTATATTCATTTTATACACATCAAATGAAGATTTTCTTATTCTATAGGAACAAGTTAGGATAATTTAAAATAGTCTGACTAACTGACTTCTAATTCTTTAATACCATACCATAAGGAGTGGGACATGAGAGGGGGTCTACTCCTTACCTAATTGCGGAATAAACACATCCAAACCAAACACACAAACAAGTATGATGGATCAGGTGTATTTTCATTTCTCAAAAGAAAGATATGCAAGAAACATGATTATTTAGCATCAAAAAGTTATAACTATTATGTTATCTCAATAATAATACAGTTGCATAGTTCATCACCCATTAAAAGTGGTATGTCATACATGAGAAGCTACAAACCTAACTTATACAAAGGGACCAGTATATAAAAGGAAACCTAGGCATCGCAATCTATTTTCAAAGATCCAATATCTGATGCATGTTCCACCTGATCCATCATCCTCTAGTATACATATATATTGGTGGGTTGGGATCAAAACCTAGAAAAGGGTAAATTGCAGATAAATATGAGTTAGTATAAATTGAATATGTGTTGAATGAAAACATTTGGGAAATAATATGAGAAAACATGAACATTTAAGGAGATTCCAAATAAGCGGAGTCCCAATTTACAAGATAGTCAGAAAAGAAGTATTATCAAGATATTTATTAGGTCAAGTAGATGAGGCATGTATTGCCACAAGAGATGATTAACAACTAAGAACTATTGCCTTAAAAATCTAACATCGATAATATCTCAATCATAAGAAATGCATGTAAAAACCAATAGACTAAGATTATATAATCAGAGAAGAGACACCATAAGATCTCAAGCCAAAGTGTGGGTGGAAAAACTACAGTATAGGAAGAAAAAGCATGCACATGTACATAACGAGTGAAAAAAGTACACTCTGGATGGAAAACCATGCTCTAATGTATGGTTGTACACATATAACACTGATGTAAATAATATTATTCAAAACCATGCATAACAGGGAAGGTGAATATGAGTTTAGTATTTATTTTAGTTCAAGTAGAGAGGATAAGACCATCTATAAATATGCTAGATTTAGGTTAGAAGACCATAAATAATTGAATTCATAGTTTAAGTAATAAGAGGATTTTCAAAAGTTACAAGAGTCAAAAAAGGATAAACATATTAAGGGTAGATGCCTCCTATGGTAAATCACAGTCTCAATTATAGTAATACCTAAATAAATTGAGAGGATGTAAATACCTTTTATCTCCAATTACAAAGTCCAGGGTCAAACCTTAGGTCCACAATAGGGTCTCCGTTAACCTATTAAACAATTACATAAATTTAGGGTTAAATTCTCATTAAATATGCAAACTCTTTAATCATGTTTATGTTTACTGGTTTAGGTCATTAAACGTACATGTTCATGTAGGGTATGATTTTCTGATTTTATATCATATTTATTTGTTAATTTTGACTTATAGATAATTGGATATGAACTTCACAAGTTTTGGACAATTATCCTAAAAATCACACCTTTGATATTGGAGTAAGATTATAAAGACCACACTTTTTGAGGGGGAATAATTTTCTAATTTTGAATCATATTTTATTTTTTCCTAACTTATAAGTAATTGTTGTGAATTATCTAAAATAATACTATTTACTGATTTATAAATAGAAATGCATGCATAATTACTTGTATACTCCTGCATCATGCATCCAAGATGATGTGTGATGGGTCATATCAGTAATCTACCTCAATGAAAGGGTCATACAATAAATTAAAGCTAGAGGGGTGAAAAGACAAGATTAGCCCATAAGCACTATGACGTTATTAAAATGAGAACAAGGACAAAACATGATATTGTTAGCGACCATCTTCTTCTCAAACAAAACGTTATGCACAGTCGATACATTGTCTTGAGGGTTTAAAGCAGAGAATAAAACTCACAAGGCAGTGATTCGAAAGAGCATAGGTGATTGTTGATGGTTTTGTGGGATCTTGATGGTGTTAACGATCACATGCAAGAGTCTCGGGGTGACCAGGTCCTTGGCCAAGCCTCTAGACATGTCTGTGGAAAGGAGTATAGATGAGGAATTAGAAAACAAGAACAACACCATGAAGTACATATATATGTGACAACTCGCAACAATGCGTCAAAGTTGACCAAAGTGAAACCAACTAGAAACTATGGCAATAGCTCCCAAAAACATCAATTGAAGATAGACAAGAAAGAGAATTAAAAATGGAGGGAAATAGGGAGGACAACTCACTCAACCTACAATACAGGGACCTCTGAGAGGGTCTACTTAAGCAAGGACAGACTCTATCACAACTTGAGAGATATATAAATCCCTAGTCAAACTCACGCTACCATCGGGATGTAGATGAAGTAGGGTTAAGCAAGTGTAGTGATCTGGGGATTAATTAGGTAATTGGGAATGAGTGTGGAGGAGTTGATTATGTTGGTATGCTCTTGTTATATAGATGGGGATCATGGGATATCTAGGTATCCCAGTAGAGATGGGAAACATAAGAAAGTAGGATGTAGGGTTTGTTCCCAATATATAGGTGGTGATGAACCCTAAACCTAGGGTTTATCAATGCAGAATTAAAAAAAGGAAACCATATAAGTATCAATCATGGGAACATGTTGAAATATAAGGAAGAAATCAAGGATTAGAAATTACTACCATTGAGTATGCATCATCAAAATAAAGATCGAAGGTAGAAGACAATGCAATAGTGTGACATATCGATCGATTGGATGGTACAGAGCCTACAATCAAAATGAAATAGGAATTGACCAACTTTTGCATGAAAACTCAATAAATGTGGAAGACGAATCGATCCATTGAAATAATGTTTCCTTTTTCTCTATTAATTTCAAATATTCTTCTATAAATTATTTAAGGAAACAAACATTAAATAAGGCAACAAACATTATACAAAATTTATATCTAGCCTAGTTAGTGTATGTATAATCCACTTTATAGTTAGTTTCTTATTTTTAGGTTGTCTATTTATTTATTTCATTCATTTACATTTAGTGTTATTATTTCCATATTTTTTATTAAATTATTAGATTCCTATAATAACTTTAGGATTTGTGTGTATTGGGTCTATCTTTCTATGAAACACTTTTATTGAACTATTCTTAATCATCTTCTTTAAATTCATTCAATCTTCCATTTAAAGTCATTTAGTGTCATTTTATTCAATTAAGCCCACAATAATATTCCACTTATATACATTATCCCTTTTCGTGACAACTAATGTACTTAAAATCATGGTGATTTATATGGACACGTACAATCCTATTTTAAACATTACTAATAACCTATTATTTGAATTAGATAAATTAATTACAGTATGGGAATATTAATATTTATAGATATATATATCATACGTGATTCTCATTATATGAAATTGATGGGTTTATGACATGTAATCTATTAATACATGTATTATCAATTTATTATTTACACTTTATTAGTTCCTTTATAAACTAAAGTGTAACAAATGTTTGCATTTAGTGAGTTAAGTTCAAGTATGTAAAATGTACAATTATTATTTACCCATAAATACCACCCATCTAACCATTACTCTTATTATCATCTTATTAAGCACCGTGAAGATATAATCTAGACCACGTTTATGAGTTTATCATGAACTAGGCATAAAAGCCCCCAATCCTTCAGATTAAGGTTTATGTGATTATTTTTTAATCTTTTTTTAAGGTTGTGCCTTTTGGGTTAATCGAACACATGTAGTTTTATTATAGGTCTCGTGAGCATTTGTATAGGCAGTGTCTAGATTAGTTTTTGGTGGTGTTCATATATGACATTTTGATCTACTCTAAGGAGAAGGATCAACATGAGTAGCATATCTGTATGGCCTTAGAGTTGTTGAGGCAGCATCATGTTGTATAAGAATTTTAGCAAGTGTGAGTTTTGATTGACTGGGTATCTTTCATTGGTCAGTTCTATCAAGAAATGGGATTTGTGTAGATCCCAAGATGATGAAGTCAGTGTTGGAGTGGGAGCATCATAAAACACTGATAGAGGTTTGGATTTTTATTGGTTTATTCGATTGACACAAAAGGACCATTGAGAATTTAGTTTAATATCCTTGTAGTTATCCAGGTTAACCAAGAAAGATGTATTGTTTGTTCGGAACAATAAATTGTCATATTTTCATGGATCAAAAGAACCTCAAGTATATATTTTTTTTCACTAGGATATGAATATAAGGCAAAGTATGTGGATGGAGCGGATCAAGAATTATGATTGTATGATAGATTATCACCTGAGAAAGGTGAGTGTTGTGGTTGATGCTTTGAGTAGAAATTCATCTTTGTCTTATTTTGTAAATAAAATGTAGATGTATTTTGTAGCTTATAGCAAGATGGATATGTTGGTGTGTCTTTAGCAAATGAATGCACATATGAAGATTTCTTTGACAATATGTTTTTAGCATAGAGGTTAAATGATGTTGGTACAATAGATTAAAGATGCACAATGGGATGACATTGTGATATGAATTATCCAACTAGAGTTTAGTAGTAAAAATCATGACGGTTACACAATTCAAAGGACGGGACAATCTATTTTCACAACAGGATGGTGGTTCCTAACTAGGATGTTTGAGGAATATGGTGGTTGAGAAGCACATTCCTTGATGTATGCTATGCATCCTGGTAGTACCAAGATGTATCACAATTTGAAGGCCTTGTATTTGTATATAGGGATGAAATGATGTGGTAGAGTTTATGGCCAAGTGCCCAGTCTGTCAATAGGTCAAAGTAGAGTATTCAAACCCTATAGGGTTGTTGAAATATATTTTTTATTCTTGAGTCAGAGTTGGATCATAACACCATGGACATTGTGGTTGGTCTTCCCAGGATAACTAAGGGATATGATTCCATATAAGTAATTGTTAATTGTTGAACAAAGTTAGGACACTTCATTCTAGTCACGCCTACCTATACAGTTGAGTAATTGGCACAATTTTAGTTGAATGAGATAGTTTTCATGCACGGTGTATTGGGAAATGTATTTTTAGATAGAGGGCATTAGTTCATGATAATGTTTTGGTATCATCTGTATGGAGCTTTGGGGACTTAGTTGAAGTTCAGCACAGTTTTTCACTCACAGATAGATGGTTGGTCAAACATAACCATTTGGGAAATATAAGATATATTTATAACATGTGTACTCTAATTTCCATGTAGTTGGGATATTCACCTAACATTTATAAAGTTTGCCTATAATAATAGTTGTTATAGGAGTATAGACATGGCATTGTATGAGGATTTTTTACATATGAATCATTAATCAACTCCTTGATAGTATGAGGCAAGTGAATATCAACTTTGAGTCCGGATTTGGTGCAGCATAAGACAGACAAGATCAAGGTCATCAAGCAGCAATTGACTAGAAATAAGCACATGACAAGAAGAAAACTTATGCAGATAACTGCATAAGGATTCTTAAGTTTCAGGTTGGAGACCTTGTGTATCTTAACTTCTTGTGTTGGAAGGGTGTTCTTAGGTTCAAGAAGAAGAATAAGTAGGATCCCTTTTTTATAAGGTCCTCTCCTATCATTGAATGAGTTGTTGAAGTGTCTTATAGGTTGCATCTACTACCAGAGTTGATCCCTTTTCACAATGTTTTCCACATTTCTATGTTGAGAAAGTGTCACCTTGATACAAAGCAATCCATATAGCTAGTGGATGTACATCTTGATGATGATATCTGCTATGTTTAGGGTCCACTATCGGTCTTGTATAGACATATGCAAAATTTTAAGAACAAGAACATAGTCCTTCTGAATGTTTTATGGCATCATTATGTGTTGAGGAAGCCATGAGGGATCTTGAGGATGAGATGCACACAAAGTATCCATATTTGTTCTAGGATTTTTGGGGTAATTCTTTTGTTGGGGGGTTAGGATTGCAGGGGCCCATACCTAGCTCAACTCTAATCTTCTTTGTCATACTTGAATGTTTGATTAAGATCTTGATCCAATTTGTTATGTAAAAATCTTAGTTTAGCCCTAATTACACTTCAGTTTCCCTAGTTGGTGGTGTGCATGATTAGTTGAAACTATGGGACTTAATTGCAAATATACCAAAAATATATGAAAGAATGCTTTGCTCAGTGTAGGTGCCTTGGATTTTGAAGATATGATGAACTTAGTCCTTGTTTGTATGTGCTTAACCTTGTTATCATGCCTGGACCCTAGCATAGAGTGTTGAGGTGGTTGAGTGGGAGCCTCAATGGGTTGACTTGAGGGCGCATCAATGGCATGAACCTCGTTGGGTCTTCTTAACCTTGATGGGCTACTTTCTAATCAATTGATGAGCCTAACCTTGATAAGTCA
Source organism: Alisma plantago-aquatica (assembly GCA_963693085.1). Lineage (NCBI taxonomy): Eukaryota > Viridiplantae > Streptophyta > Magnoliopsida > Alismatales > Alismataceae > Alisma > Alisma plantago-aquatica. The sequence goes on along the minus strand of OY856412.1, from coordinate 314,808,082 downwards.
GTGCTTAGATGGCTTGGAAAATTAGAGCCTCGATGGCTTGGCTTTAAGGGGCCTCGAAGGGTCTTGGTTGAGGGACCTCGACGGGTCTTAATTGAGGGACTTTGGTAGGTCATGTGTGAGGGACCCCTATGTGTTGGACATTGAGGGGTTGAGCCTCAATGACTTGGGAGTTGTAGAGCTTCAATGTCTCCTATGACCAAAGTGGTGGAATGTCCATGTACCTCGATGGGCAGGCTGACTAGTACCTCAATGATTGTTATGCACTTAGGGTTCGATGGGTCCACTAGCTACATGTTGTTTGGGCTTTTCCACTACCATGGCCTCTAAATACCCCCACTCCATCAACCTAGTGGCTCATTTGACACCTCAATTTACTGCTAGAAAATGGAAGGAGAGCTAAGGAGATCGATCTGAAAAGTTTGAAGCTTGAATGTGCTTAGAAGAAGGTGATATGTATTCTTTTGGTGGATCTAAAGCTTGGTAGCTTTGTTTTAGGCTAGATAGTGTAAAATCTTCCTTTTTTATTCACTTTTTTTTCTCTCTTCTACTCCCTTGAAACAAGGTAGATCTTCCTTCATAGGGCTAAAAATCACTCGTTTTCTCCTTACTTGACCTAGTTGAGCATAGATCTTTCTTGGAGAAGTCTTTGTGGAGCTTTAGTGGGCGATGAGAAGAATTTTTGAAGCCTAGTTCATGGTGTTCTTTATTGGAAAAAAATTTATTCTTCAAGATGTGAGTGATATGGATACTTTTAGCTTTCTTTGCGTGTATTCTCTTAGTGCAAACCTTAAATATGCTTGGAACTTGCTTAATATGCCTTCCAATGGAGTTTTATGTGGTTTTTAGTGGCATAATGAACTAATCACGAATTTCCTTATCTTCCCTTTCAATTAATTATGATCTATAGTGAATAAACATTATCTCTCTTGAACCCATGAGGTTGATATTTTAAAAAGGCATGGTTTTGTCCTAAAACGTTACTATTATGACATAGTTGATACCATGTTGAGTGAAATGTGAATCCATAATCTTCCTTGTTGCTTGACTGGTTATCTTAGGTGAAAAAATCGCGTTTCCCTAACCTTTATAATGTTGAAACTTCTTGGAACATAGGTTTCATACCTAAAGATGGCATTTATATGCCTTAAAGTAACATTTTTATGCACACTCTTACTTTAGTCATTACTTCTTCATACTACGAAGTTTGTTCACAAAATACTGCATGTTGTATTATTGAAATACATCCTAGGAGGTAAAGATTGAACCTTTATGAAGGTGTGCCTTTGTTATGGCAAAAAATGATGAATTGTACTAAGTATGGGCACATTGATGCGTGATGAGAGGCTTGTGTAGCTTCTAAAATTTCTTATACTTGATTTTATGTTGTAGCACATATTTATGCTTTGTTGTCACTTTGTTTGCATAATAAGAGATAAGTAATTGACCTAATTAATCTAGTCAAACAATAAGCATGAAAGGTCGTGTGACCGTAGGTACTATCCCATCCTAGTGTTTGGAGAGGCAAGATAGTCAAACAAGTAACCTTGTAATCTTGATTTGTAAGAAGATACTCGAAGTCATATACCTTTGATATATGTGGGTGATTGGGGGTAGGTTTCCTCGACACTCAAATGATGAATATTTGTATGAGTGTGGTCGAGGCCATATCTTTAGTAGTGTGTAACAATGTGAATGAGATTTGTAACATGCATATAGGTCTTTATACCCAATGTGATGAGGTGTCACGGCTTGAGTACCTAGGATGGACCTAATGTTGTAGGTTGCCTTTTGAGCCCCTACTAGTCGTTTATGCACGTCAAACCCCTACTTGTTTATACTCACACCCCTACTTGTTTATACTCACACCGACTGAGGTGTGATGATTGGTAGCCCTAGGATCTTAATATGGTGAGTTAATAGTTTGAATAGTACACACAAACTATTGAATGCTTAATAATAAAATAGGTAATCAATTTGTGTAGAGCTATCTATTTGGAGTATCTTGATGATCACATTGTAATGTTTTTATTGCTCTTACTACCTTTCTATTATTGCCAGACTTATCATTATTTTACATCTACAATGTTTCATACCTTTTAAAGATTATTGATTATTAATTATCTTGCATGTGTTATGTTGATAATAGTAGGCATGTATGCATAGAATGTTTTATAATTATTATATTAATATCATTTTGGAGATGAGTCTCACCCTCGTTCTTATCCACATGTTTTACATGGACAGCAATGTACCTAGGGCGGTAAAGAACCTCCCCTTGACAGGCAGCTATAGATAGAGCTTGATGGACTTTTGGTAGAGTCCTAAAGTTGTCCTTATACAGTCGGTGAGCATGGTAGTTTTATATCAACTATACCTACGAATCAGGTTCCTAACTTATATGCCATGCACATAAAGTGCTTATGTTTCTAACTTATATGTCATGCACATAAAGTGCTTATGTTATGAACTTAGGTAGATATACCTTTTATATACATGATATGACAAAGATCACTAAATGAAATCATGTACAAATAGTGAATGAAGGTGATGATCCTTCATGTGTATCTTTATATGTATGATATCAAAATTTTATATCAAGCTTTTAAATACCAAGCGGTTAATTTTGATGACATTGATTTGGATTGATTCAAAATTTTATTTTGAGTAATCTCACTCTTGTGTGGGAATTACTCACAAGTTTAATATCAAATTCTAGGTTCAATTGAGTCTACATGGACAAAAGAAACTAGGATTAAATGGTAATACAAGTAATGAACATGACACAAGCATGAAGCATACCGCTTGAACTCAGTACTTGGGTGCCCTAGTCAGGCACCTAAGTGTTAAGGGAGAATTAGTACAAAACTCTCATTGTTGTCTTTTGGGTTCTTCTAACCAATTAATCAGTTGGAAACAACAGAGAACAATAAGATATGAAATCCCAATGGAAAAAAACAATTGTCAACGTGATGTTATATAGCAATTAATCAATTTAATTTCAGATTTATATAAAGTTTGTATAACTGCTAATAGATAAAACCATAATCATAGAGTTCATTAAAAACCAATATAGTATGGCACGTTAAACCTACATAAGTTCCAAATAACAAATATTTACATCAATCATAGAAACCACTTCTCGATCTTCTCTAGAACTTGTCATTTGGAATGTGATACAGATAAAAGAAAGCAACGTCAATTTTAGTTTACCAAGTTTAATTTGTATGGTTCACATTAATCTTTTATTTCTGCTATGTTGTTCTTGTGATGTCATGTTGCTTTTTTACTTTTAAACAACATATGCCACGCAGAAGTAGTATGTTAACAATAATATACATATCACTACTTTTACATCTATATAAGTATATAATATAATATAATATTATACATCATGTTATTCTGCAATATTAATTTGATCGAGTCTGAATGGTGTGGCCAGTCCCTCAATCTGAAACCAGACAAGAAGACTTAATTTGAAGAACTTTAAGATCGAACTATCCAAAGCATATCAGACAAGTCAAGTCAATTTGGTCAGTTTGGTCTGGTCTGGCGGCTCGGCCTAGTTTTTTGCCCATCCTAGTAATATAGAGTTTCTGTCTCGTCGTGACTAGCAGCAGATGCCAATAACAGCAGATATACGGAACTCGCATGAAGTAAAATCTTACGTTTTTTCCTGTGAAGCGGTACATGGCCCAGTTTGGCCGCCTACATTATAAATGCTGCATTCTGATATATGACACTGACATCTTTAAGACGGCGTGACAGATGAGTTGTACGTGATCTGCGGACTTCACGTTGAATCTGCTGCGAAGAAAAGAGAAATGGGATAGTGGATCGGACAGGAAACGGGCTTTCTCTCTACCACGCAATTTGGCATGTTTGAAAAAGTCAGCCGTTACCGTTACGCTAATTACGGAGCTGTATTCACAAGTTCCAAGTATAACGTGATGGTCTATCAATTACTATGTAAAGTACCAGAATTTTGGAAGTCAACGGTCAAACTAGGCCATTAATCTCCGGAGGGCTTTGTAAGGTTGCTGCGTTTTCATTTTGCCCGTCAGAAGGCAGGACTAATTTCAACCTCACGGTTATTTCATGAAAATTGCAATTCTCTTGAATTCCTCCGCCATACAAGAAATTTGAGGTTTAGCTCACTACCGCAATAAATTAAATTACAAAGTATGCATTACAGATATCTAAGGTTAAAATACAAGGTATACAAGATTCATGCCCGTCACTGAGCGTCGATCCACGAATATTCTAGGACCAAAACCAACAAATCCTATCTGATTTTGAAATACCCTAAAAAAGCAAAAGAATGGCAAACCGGGTAGTTCAGAGGCATTACAAACTATAAATGCTTTTCTTTCACACAAAATAACAACCATAAATTTGTTCAAACTGTCCCCAAAAGAACAAGAATGATGTGTCGGTGACCTACAGAAATTGAGACTTGTGATTACCGTTTACCTATAATTCACTGTAGAACATATACAAACTAAGCAGCCTACGAATAAAGATGAATGGTATCCAATACTTACCCAAATTCGATAATGTCCATCATCCAAATGAGTAGCTCCAACACAGCTTAGAGCAGCAATCAGGTCGATTTTTGCATCTGCCTAAGTTTAGCCTGAAGGACAACTGCAACCTCATCAGCCACAGCTTTTTTCTTTGTAGCCAACTGCATGCAAAATCGAAGCTTGCATTAGTATAAATAAGTAACAACCAGCATAATTGTACCAGACACCTTTCAGTTCATAATAGGACACATGCATACTTATATGTGAATAGTGGAAATAATATGGATTACAGGGAACACTAAAGCACACAAACTGGAACATGACTAACCTCCACAAGCTCATCATAATTAGACTTCAGCAAGTTGATTTTTCTGTTGCAATAGTCTTTCCCTTCATCCATGGTCTTCTGCAGGTTATGCAAAAAAGTTGAGGGGGGTAATGGAAGTACAACACACAAAAATATGGATCGTATTAACAAAAACAGAAGTAAATAACTCATAGCTAGTTGTACCCCTTCGAACAGCATTTACCATATAGTAGGTTCACCATTTAAGAGCAAGCTGTTGACCCTAGAGTTATAATTACCAGTGTAGTTGAATATGGATCCCCTTCATTGTTTCATTTAGTAGAAAATATCAACGCAATTTATTAAAAACATACTGTGTGCGCAGATATCAAACATTTCTGACAACATTCAACTAACTGTGGTTTTTTTCCTGCATGACAAAGATCCTATCCTCCCAAATAGGTTCCCTCCCATCAAAACTGTACTCCCCATTCAAAAATATCAGTCCTCCAGAATTCCCACAATCATCTTATAGTAGGTTCACCGTTTACTAGCAAATTGTTGAACCTTGAGTTACAATTACCACTGTAATTGAATATCAAGGATCCCCTTGATTGTTTAATTTAGTAGAAAATATCACCGATTTATTTAAAAACAGTGTGCGCATATATCAAACATTTCTGACAATATTCAACTGAGTGTGATTTTTTCCTCCTTGACAAGGATCCTATCATCCAAACAGGTTCCCTCCCATCAACACCGTCCTCTCTCAAAACCCTCAGTCATACAGAATTCCTTGACATCCCTAATCTCATCAGCAACAGAACCATGAACTCCAGGGAACCTTAGCAAGTCCAAGAGAGGACACCCAGATGGTTAGAAACTCGGTTTGTGTGTGAGGTTCCAGGTTCGACCCCAGGCCACGGGATGAATCGAATGGCCATTAAAAAAAAAAGGAACCTTAGCAAACACTAATATACAAGTAACAGCAGATATCCTCCAACAACCCAGCAAAGCAGAAGTGACCAACCAAATAAATGAAGACATTATCTCTTATGAGGAACATGACTGGCAATCACTCAAGAAACAAAGAATACAAGTTGGTTGCAGTTAGATTAGACTTCTGTCAAGAGTCAAAGGCTCTTTGGTGTGCCTATATTTCTGACTACAGTGATAGTGTTAGTCTAGTAAAATTTCAGGTAGCCAAAAAAAAACAGAACAGTTTTGCGTCACTATACCACATTTCTATAATAACAACTTAAAAGTTCTAGAAAAAAAAACTAGATATTGTGCCACTCCCAGACTACAAAATATCTCATTTGCAAATTCGGCTAAAGTGTCCAGGCTGACATGTAAACTTCTATGGCTGCTCACAAATCAGATGTCACCTTGGTGAGCCAAGTCAATCCCAGTTGAGAGATGGAAAATCAATCAAGGCACGTCATATCATGGTCAATATCTCGATATAAAATATGTGAAGTTGCAAAACTATTGCCCCTGTTTGTGGGTCCACAGGACATGAAAAAAAATGTGTAAAGTTTATACAGATGCAAAGGGCTTTACATTGCGCCAAAGCCAACTTGAATACAGCTGCAGAATTTGAGAAGTTAATTTCCTACCAACGGCAAAAACGTTTTTTACTGACAAAGAGAGCAGCTGCTGCCTATAGAATTCCTGTTCTAGGAGCAGCAAACCTGTTCATCCCTGTCAATTCTCAATGCTAGAGTTGATCAGAACACTAGCCTGGCACAGTGGAAATCAGACAGCAACAATTCAGCAACCTGTCTAGAATGAGGCCCCAGTATTTAGCTACCATGAAGAAGACCAACCAACATTCACTCACCCCCAGCATCAAACAATTGGGATTCATATATAGCATCCTTCTCCAACTGCCTCCCTCGAACATCACCCTCATAAATACCACCTACAAATTAACGCCAGTATCGCTTCACCAATCCATTGGGTTACAGGAAAGGGAAAACGATATGGACAAGAAAATTTTCCCCAAAAACCTAAGATGGAAAATCAATCAAGGCACGTTATATCATGGTCGATATCATAGTAACATAAGTCTCCAAACTTTACGAAAAATCGGTGATTTTTCACAATTTTATAAGCTCCCGAATGTTCACTACAATAAATACATTGATCGCCGATTTTTCCCGCTTTTTTGTGATTTATACGATTTTTTCACAACTCTTCGTGAATTTTCATGTTTTTTCACGATTTTTCTCTTTCAAGTCGCTTGCTCTTTTTTACCGAACCATGTACAAAGAACTCCCAATATACACTAAACCTCCAAACCCCCGCTCTCCCAACAGTCCATTGTTATTATTCAACTATTCTTCAATTCTTTTCCTACTTTTTTCACTCAATAAGATTGTATGTCTAGTGAAACCTTAATAGTTACGTTTGTATATAATAAGTATGTGTATATATATACATATATATATATAGAGAGAGAGAGAGTCAGGCTAGAATACACTCGAGTGTATCCGGAGCAGAATACACTCAAGTAGTTTTTCATGATGCAATATTTTTTTTGAAAATCTAATCTGTTGATCTTATTAAACATCTCGTGAACAACGCATATGCAAAATTTGAGCACATTTGGATATGTATAGCTCATGTTATGAAGACCGCAAAAATTATGCATTTCAAATTAGTTTCGCGCGTTGATTTTGTTGCCCTTGGATGAGTGACTTATACTCATCCAAATGGGCTCAAAATTTGTATGTATCCTAGTTATAGTATGACGGTGAAGATCAACGGTTTACATTTTGCAAAATATAGTCTTGATATGCAAACACACTTGAGTGTATGCGTGCGATTTGTACACTCGAGTGTATTCTAGCCTGACTCTCTCTCTCTCTCTCTCTCTCTCTATATATATATATATACATATATATACATATATTTATATATCTGTGCATATATAAGTATATGCATGTATATATACGTATATATAGCCGACTTATATCGACTTTTTCCGAATAGTTGACCGAACTTTGACCGAAATATATCGATTTTTTCACGAATTTTTCCGAATTCCGATCTTTTCAGGCTAGCCAAAAAGTTGCCGAATCCCCAATTTGTCACTATGGTCAATATCTCAACATAAAATATGAATATAAAATATGTGAAGTTGCAAAATTATTGCCCCTGTTTGTGGGTCCACAGGACATGAAAAAATTTGTAAAGTTTATACGGAAGCAAAGGGCTTTACATTGCACTAAAGCCAACTTGAATAAAACTGCAGAATTTGAGAAGTTAATTTCCTACCAACGGCAAAGACATTTTTTACTGACAGAGAGCAGCTGCTACCTATAGAGTTCCTGTTCTATGAGCAGCAAATCTGTTCATCGCTGTCAATTCTCAATGCCAGAGTTTATCAGACCACTAGCCTGGCACAGTGGAAATCAGACAGCAACAATTCAGCAACCTGTCTAGAATGAGGCCCCTAAGTATTTAGCTGCCATGAAGAAGACCAACTAACATTCACTCACCCCCAGCATCAAACAATTGGAATTCATATATAGCATCCTCCTATAACTGCCTCCCTCGAACATCACCCTCATAAATACCACCTACAAATTAACGCCAGTATCGCTTCACCAATCCATTGGGTTACAGGAAAGGGAAAACGATATGGACAAGAAAATTTTCCCCAAAAATCAAAGGGATCGTCCATATGGAATTTGCTGACCTGAACAGGAAGGGAAGGAATATACCAAAACCGTGAAGATGTTCGTCAATCACACGTAATTCCTGGATTTCTAAAATCTAGCAGGTCAAAGGAGAACCAGATTGTTGTTGTTTTAAAATTGCCCTCATGTCATCAGACGTTCCCCTCGCCTGCTGCAGAATCAGCAAATACATGAACCTAGATTCTGTGTGATTTCGCAAACACCCGCATTTTGTCAAAGCTGCTCCTCAGTCATTGATGCAGTTCCTGTTGATCACACATGTAAATGCTTCATGCCTGTCTCTGCAGTATCCATACTAACAGATTGGAAGACTGCAGTCACACGCACAGAACAGCACACAAATGCAGCGTGCTTGGTGTGCCTTCAGTTCTCCCTGTGCGTCTTCTCGTCTGCAATAGCTAGGATTTTCTTGCAACATTAATCTGCCATCACACACAAGCCCCTATATTTATAGGCATTGACGGAAGCAAGCTCCCAGACGCTGAGAGAAAATAATTTCAGCCATCATATCCCAACTTAACACTTTCTGGCCTGGCTTTTAATTGACTCTTAAATTGAAACCAAAACCTACTCTTTTTAAATCTGCTCTTATTGTGCTTCCCTATAGGCACTTGTTGCATTGGCATGCAAAACTATAATTAAAAGTATAGTTCACAAGCAATGAGCAGCATTCTAGAATGATAGCATTGCTACCTAAGAAATGAGATTAGTCGGTGGTTTGAATTAACCATTTCCATGCCCAGAGTTACCGAGTAGTTTGTTACCTTTGTCTCAAATATCCAAATTAAACTTGATGCATGAACAGTCATCATCTTCATTATTCAATCTAATTTCCTTGGATCTAAAAGTAGAAACTATTAAAGACACAAATTCTATATCAAGTATCAACTTTAATAACTCATATGAGCATGCCTATGCATTTCATGGTCTCACTCGTCAAAATGCCTTGGATATCATGCATTGCTCTGGAGAGACATCTCATTTACATCTCACACAATCATTCACAAGTCGCAACACATGCATCAACTACCTAATAGTCAACCTTCTTTAAGTTCAGAACAATGTTAAAGTGTCTTGTACATCATGTGGTGATTGTAGTGTCTTCAAGTCTAAGAATCACATGCACCATTGTCATTATGAAAGTTCATTTAGTATTCCTATAATTTGCCCACATCACTCTCACGGCATGTATAGCCAATATACATTTCTCTAATAAGTACCTTTGCATCGGCTTGGTATGATGATAAGCAATACCTGTGAGATTTGATCATCAATCACTATGCATGATGGTGTTGATAGTCTCGGTGCATTATTGGTTGTCCCAATCCACAATATCACTCGACTAGGGGATGTTAAAGGATATTTTTCATAAGACTTGTAGCATCCCGTGTTCAAGTGGCATGCATGAAGTCCTATAGTTTATCCTAAGGGCATTTATCATTTTCAGTTGCATAAAATAAACAAACATAATAAAATGAAATTGTCATTTAACAATGACATCATAATACAAAGTATGTTGAAACTTTGTATATTTGGTAAGGTTGGATCCCCCCCCCTCGTACAAAAAAAAATTCAAAAAAAGAAGTATGTTAAACAATCATACATTGATTGGCTTATACAGTATACACTCCAACATAACCCTCAACACTTCATCTATTGGTGAATCCATCACATTAGGAACCCGACAAGTAGAGAAGGTCAAATCCATTATCAAAAACCAACCACGACGTGAAAGTTAAAAATTTGTCATGAACCGACACAACCTCCAGGACCTGATGACCAGTGTTTTAAAAAGTGTTCTAGGCGACTGCTTTAGCATTTCAACCCTTTGCCCGTCTGAAATTAGCCTTAGGCGCCTGCCCGATTAGGCCAACCAAAGGCACCCACTTTCTGCTTTAATTTCAACACTGTCTGGACCCATTTTTTGAATACTTGTTTCATTCCAAACTTTTAACGGGTGTGCTCAGTCACCTGTAGAGAATTATATAAGATCATACTATTAGCTAATACTAAAATAATATTTGATACTATTGTATTGTACAACTAGGTGGTACTTATATATTATACAAGTCTATATATATGTATATGTGGATCAACTAATCTCTATCATACTCCTGTATTGTATATTATGTACGTATAAGTTATATAACAATTGATCTGGAAAAGGCCTATGATCGAGTACCCAGAGAAGTGTTGTGGATGGTTTTGAAGAAAAAGGGCGTGCCAATCCGATACATTGACTTGATCAAAGACATGTATGATAGCTCTACTGCAAGTGTGAAGACTCCTAGAGGAGAGAGACACCAACTTTTCCTATCACAGTTGGGGTTCATCAAGGATCCACACTCAGCCCATATATGTTCATTCTTGTTATGGATGAGCTGACAAAGAATGTTCAAGATGATATTCCTTGATGTATGATATTTGCTGATGATATTGTTTTTGATTGACAAAATTAAAGATGGATTAAATGATAAAGTTGAACGGTGGAGAGAGGCATTGGAATCAAATGGATTGATGATTAGCAGGAGCAAAACTGAGTATATGCATTGTAATTTCAGTCAATCCCGCAGTGTGAATGATGGAGCCAAGTTGGACGGAGTAGATATACCAAAATGTGATAAATTTCATTACTTGGGTTCTATTATTCAAATATATGGGGATGTCCAAAATGGCATTTGTCACAGGAAAAACTGCAGGATGGTTGAAATGGAGGAGTGCAACTAGAGTTTTATGTGATGGGAAGATCCCTCTCAGGTTAAAAAGTAAGTTTTATAGAATAGCTATTCGGCCAGCCATGCTCTATGGGAGTGAATGTTGGGCGGTGAAGAAACAAGGTCTCAACAAGATGAATGTGGTTGAAATGCGTATGCTGAGATGGATATGTCAAGGAACGAGGTATCCGCTTTCGATGCCGTTTCGACAGCCTGGAAACCAAAATTTTTTGAAATTTCGATAAAAATTTCAATAGATGCAACTGTGCCCTTTTCGACGCCAAAATGAATGAATTATTTTATGAAATTTTACAGGCGTGATCTCTACACCTAAATGCATCGTTTTATGCAATAAAATTTTATGTGGGGGTATGTTGGGGGGGTGGTCCTTCATGTGGGATGTAAAGGAACTGTCCTGTCTCTTGAGGATTTCGATGAAGGATTTTGATGACAAAAAATAGGAATTAAGTTATGAAAATTTACTAGCACAATCCATACACTTAAGTACACACACTTCTACAAACATATCCAATTTACAACATATGAATAACATAGTAACTTACCAGCTCAAATCAGTTGTAAGTTGAGTGTCGCGCTGGTTGAGCTGGTGTCCCGACATACCATATTGTGTTCACATGGTTGACATATTGCTCCCATGACATGTACATTCTGTAAAGGATGTTGTATGTAGTTACATGTTCCTCGTGCACATTACCATCAACAAACTGCATCATCCCAAACTTTGGAAAATGTTCTTCCAGATCTTTGAGATACTGCACCCTGCTTGCAGACGGAGGTGGAGGAGCTCGATGAAGAGGAGCATTCATTGGGACTTGAACAACGGGAACATCAGGAACAACAGGAATAATTGAACGACTACCGCTCCATGTTTGGCCCCCATCATCAGAAAATGTAACACTGTTGTACTTATATGATCCATGTGGGCCTGAGACATTTGCAGTATATGTATATCCAATATGATGCTCTACTTCTGCTTCTGGTTGTGGTGGTGGCTGAGTTTGATATCCAGAATATCCATATTGGCCATATCCATGATGGTGATGGTGTGGGTATGGTTGTGTTTGCCCAAACACCATATCACACAATGATTGTTGAGATAAAGAATCAGAAATGCTCATGCTCCCCATTGATTCAGCAATATTAGAAGTGGAATCACTATGGTATTGTGAAGGAGGATAGAATCCTGTAACTGTAGGAGGCCTAGAGCATGTAGCCTCAAGTGGTGGTGCACCACTGTAGTCTTTCCCCCCTCGAGTTTTCTTCCTTTGAAAAGTTTTTGCACCCATTGAGATATCTGCCTCTTGTGGATTCATATGAATATCCCTAGTGACATATGGACGATCATCATGTTGAGGATCATGTTGGAGGTTACTCTGGAGAATGTTGACCACCCGCATTACCATCATCATCATCATCATCACTCTTAGACTTGGACCCGGATGATGTAGTCCTAGATTTTGAAGTACCAGATGTGCCAGCCAACTCATCCTGCACTGCTCTGTCAGTTTCCATATCAAGATTTACATGCTCAAGATCTGGCTCAAGTCTTTCAGGTGGGCTTTTGTTTCTTCGTTCTTCTTCAAGTATAACACCAGAAGCATCTTCAAATTGTTCCTCCACATATGCATCTGGACGGCCAGCAAGACTGTCTACAACTGGACGGCCTATTTCATTCATCCATTCTTCCAAGGGATCTTCTACTGTACCGGTACCCTCATCATCATCAAGGCCTTTGTATCTGTCTTGATGGAATGTGTATGCAGTGTCAATGGGATCATGCACCTCAGCAAATTGCACTTCTTTATAATTGGTCTCTCTTATGGCTCTAGCTCTCAAACGCATGTTGTAGTGGACATACACGAGATCCCTTAACCTGAGGGACCCCAACAGGTTCCTTCTTTTTGAATGTATCAAATTAAAAGTGCTCCAATTTTAGCCAACAAATTCCCTAAAAAACAAAACCCTCGTCAATTTTTTGATATGTTAAAACGCCTACAATTGTGCCCATATTTTCAACTCATTCCATATTTTATCCTACTGTCTAGAGATGTATCCTCTATATTGCAACTTCTTGTACTGCTCCCATACTTCTTAAGGGGTGTACCCAAGCAGCAGACGCCTTGACTTGTACCACAACATGTGCCTAGGCCTATTAAAGGTTATTAATGTTTTAAGGGTCCATGTTCAAATTAGTTATTCTTCTCCACGTCGGTTACACCATTATTAGTAGGGAATGATAGACTTGAATGGCCATTATTAGATTTTTGTTAGCTATGCCTAGACTTCAATTTCCATTTTGAGAACTTTTTATATATTTCGTTGCGACGTAAATATGAAAACAGATATCAGTTATGTTATATTCACTCTTGCATGTTATTGGAAACCCAATGCCTATATTTGACACAACAAAATATGCATTTCTAAAGCCTCGCAAGACTGGAAAGGAGCTCAAAAAATGGTTGTTTGTTTATATAAAGACTGTGTCATCCTTATTGGAATTGTAATTGCAATTGAAATATATAGTAGTCCAAATCTAAGAGCCCCTCTTTGCTATTATAGGAACTCAATATACTGATACTAACCACTAAATTATCTTTTCGTTATTTTTTTACACGTTTTGTTGCATATTTTTTTTAATTTAGCCATAAAATGTGTATATCTATGTATATAACTATAAATGTGTGCATATATCAATGTATATATCCAAAATATATGTATATGCGAGGAACACTAATGAAATATATAGGATATATATGTATATGTGACAAAATAGGCAAAATAGGCTGAAATATATAAGAAAGCCGACCAGAAAAACTGTGTGGCAAAATAGGCTGAAATAAAATTTATTTAAGGCACCGAGGCATGCCAAGGCATCAAGGAGTTTATCCTTAACTTTGTGGCTTCATAGATTTTCATAATAGTTATGTCCAATCTATTTATGCATGCGACAGGAGCCCCAAATACCAATATTTGATGTAAAGAAGTGTATATATTTTTCCTTGTAAGAGTGAAAATGATATGAAAACAAAAACATTGGTTGCCTAATAAAAAGTTTGTGACATCCCCGTCAAGGTAGGTAAATGCAATTCCAAAAATAGTACTATTGGTCTTAAGGGCCCTCTTTGCTATAATAAAAGCTTCATGTACTAACATTTACCATTAAAAAAAGTCTGTGTCTTCTATACATCTTTAGTGCATACCTTTGGAGTTTAACCACAAAAATATATGTATATATCGAGCAAACCATGTTGCAAAAACCCAATTCATTCATCTAAATAATCAGCGGACTATACCCCCAAGCATGGGTTTATATGAAATTCTCATGAGAAGTCTTAATTGGCTTATATTTGCTAATGCCCCAATTAAATAATAATTAAAGCTAAATTTATTGAGAACTTTCATACGGCCCCAAACTATTACATATAACTTCTAATAATGAAATAATTGCAAATAAAACCATACATGGAAATTAATCATCATCATCGTCACCATCTAAGCCTCAAGCCCAACCATGTTGAGGTTAGGCTACATGGATTCTTCTTTTCCAATCAACTCTGTTATGGGTCATGTTCTGATTAAGATGTAAAGATTCAAAGTATCTCTTTATAAGCTCTTCCAAGGTCAATTTAGGCATGTCTCTTCTTCTTTTGATTGTGCTTGACTCCATAGCATTGCTTCGTATTGGCACTTTAGTCAATCTACTTTGCACATGTCCATACCATCTCAGTCAGCCCTCACACAACTTGTGCTAAATGCTCACCATCCCCACTTTGTCCTGATACGGTCATTTCTCAAGCGGTCTTTTCTTATCTTCATACACATCCATCTCATCATATGCATTCATCTTATTGAGACCTTATTTCTTCACTGCCCAACATTCACTCCCATATAGCATGGATGGTTGTATACTATTCTATAAAACTTACTTTTCAATCTTAGAGAGATCTTAGTCAAGCAACACTCCAGTTGTGCTCCTCCATTTCAACCATTTTGAAGTGATCTTGTGACAAACATCATCTTGAAGGGTCTTTTTGAAGAATAGAACCCAACTAACGAAATTTATTACAATTAGAAATCAATAAAGAAAATAATTAAAAGACAAACATAAATAAAAGATCACTATGAAGATCTCTATGCAGAGGCATCTAACCCTAGCCAAACTATGTATGAACAGCATGTCCTACATCAACATATCTATGTATATATAACATTGTGTATATTAGATATATATCCATAAAATATATGTATACATGGGGATGTAACATGAAATATATAAGATCTATAGACAAAATAGGTGGGAAAATAAGCCAATAAAAAATTAAGGCACCTGGGTGGGCCAAGGCATCAAGGGGGGCAGCTTCAACTCTGTACAACACTTACAATCAACATGTATGGTTGCTCCATTTTTAAATTTGGGTATGCATTCACTCCATCTCTACCAAAATATTATCCTCTCCCTCATTCCATTATTTACTCTCTTGGTTTTGCTCACAGCCTGTGTGATGGTGAAATATAGAGACACATGACTAAAAAGAGTAAAAGATCAAGTGGAAACTAGAAGAAAAATGTAAACATTTTGGAGGTTTTGTCCTTATGCAATTTCAGATTTGCGAAGGAGCTTCTATTCCGTCCTTAGATCATTATAGAGTAAAGTTATACATCCTTACATGTTCAGGCTAAACACACTAGTTGATAAAAGATGTGCAACAGTCCGCTTTATCGGCTCCATTTTATTACTTGTGCATATGCCAGTTAATGCACGTAGATGAATGCATGAGTACTAGATTTTACCAACTTGTGTACTAGCAGACTCTGGACTATAGTGATGCTAGCGACCAAGGTGATGCCTAATGCTATTTGTAGATGATATTGCTACTCCAAATGCACTGCTTTTGCTTGATGAGAGGACGTTTATAACCTGCTATAGAAATTATTTGGGTGATAGGAATTGCTTGGTTAGGGAGCTTTAAGGGGAGTGACTATTGTGAATGGGATGGACTTGTGTTTTTTTTTTGTGTAAGAGTCTACATGACAAAGGTTGACATGGGATTCTTCCATTCTCCAACTTGATAAATTGAGCTAGAGAAAGAAAATTAGATAATGAAGTACTTGTCTCATATATTATGGGCCAAAGAGAGTGACCCATCGCTAATTAGCAAGTTTATATTTTTCCTTGGACTACATATATGGGAGTAGGATTATCTAATAAAAGAACATTTCTTTCTCTTTGTTTCTAAATTACTTCATACCTACTCAATAGCTTGATTTTTATTGACCTTCAATCAATTCACTAAAACTCTAACAAAGTTGAGATGTTTGTCTTAGAGCTGTCTAGGGTGTGACTTGGTCAGGCTCGGAGTCACCAGATTTGCTACCGCTTTTCTTAGCTTGAAGAGTCTATTGAAGAGTATGAGAGACCTAAGAAGGATGTTTGTTTCTGATGAGTAATTAAATGCAAATTCTCCAAGAGAAAGGGAATAAGAATTGCAGCCACAGTAGGCGGATCACAATTTTAGAAGGGATCAATTGGTGCCTTGTGATGAACAGCCCCTTGTTGACCAGGCCATTGCTGTCATACAAGAGAATGCTCCTGAAAAGATTGACCTAGTGCAGATGGTTTTTGCTAACCCGATCGGGCATTCCACGCTTATGTTGGAGGAAAACCTGTATGCTCATACTGCCTTCCCGTCGAGAGAAGTGCATGTAGAAAAAACATGCACGGCAGCTTTGCCAATGACAAGGCTCTCTCGCATCCCATCACTAGCGCCTATTCAAAGAAGTAGACATTTGAGTGCACTACGTGTGTTAATGTCTTCCCAGATCCTATGACGCTCCGTAAACACCGTCGGGATGTTTACCGTCAGCGTTGATGTTTTTTGTTCAGATTCATTTGTAGAGAGGCGAATGAGAGGATTTCATCCCACTAGTTGGACATTTTTGTTTAGTCTGCCATAGTAACATGATGTTAGTCTTAAGATTGGTACAGTTTGATATTTTGTGGACTCTTATCTGTCAGACTTCTTATGTTAGTCTTAAGATTTGAATAGTTTGAAACTCTGTGGACTCTGAGCTGTCAGACTTGTGACGAATGTTCTAATACATTAGTTTTGGTTTAGATTACTTAAGACTATGATGCTGATATATGACCTAGTTTTGTTATATCCTAATTCTGAATTGAATTTCATGCCCTAATAGAAGGGATCAATTGGTGCTTAAAATTTCTAAGCCATTGGTGACATTCTACAAATGGCTTATGAGTTATGATAGCAACACACTTGTTATATAGTCAACTTTGTTTTAAGCACTACATCAGGTTGATGAAAGAATGGAAAATGAAGAGAGACCTCGTAAGCAATTTATTCAAATAGTGAAAGATAAATGGGATAACAAGATTCTCTTAATACACCATTGACTATTTTTCATGTTTTGCGCTTTGCCGCCTTAAATTTAATTTCTAATTTAGGTTATATGTTATCGAAATGTCACTATGGGGAAATCTCCCATTTATTTATTGGATCTCTATCTCTTATGTTGTTTAGTATTAATCTTCTTGTTTAACAATATGAAAAAAGATTATTAAAATGTAATTGGTTATGTTCTCTTACCATAAAATATATGTATATCCGTGGATTAGCCATAAATTAATGGAGACAAACATACATATATATGAAATATAACATACATGTGGAGGGGATATTATAATAACCATAACACATGTATACATATAGGCAAAATATAAAATATATATGTAGGGGGGAACGCTATACAAATCACACCACACGTATACATAGAGGTAGCATGCACTAAGTTTTATTTTCTTAAATCAGTTTAAGCAGTGCCTAGGCGCGCCAAGGCACAAGGGACCCCAGCCATGGCGTCTTGACGCCTTGCCGCCTTAACAACTATGAACTATGTCTTTTACATTTATCCCACAGTTCCCACTAATGTGAATGAGTCATAGGGGAATTCGGTATTGCATACACATCATGTAGTTATAAATGACGGCGGAGGACCATGATGTCACATAAGAGATATTGTCCAGATCCCTTATCAGTTGTGAAGTCAAGTGTGAAAGTCATAGATTGACTTTGAAGAAGAGCGAGAGAAAGTCATGTAGGAGTTTCTTTTAGGTTCTAGTATGATACATACAAAAACCTATGCCTAAATTTATCAAAATTACATGAGAAGAGAAAAAAATGTCAATCACATCAAGCAACTCATGTTGAGAAACAACCACCAAGAAGGAGAGGTCAACCACCAAATCCATCATGCTATTTAGACTTTTCGTTTATTAAAATATACTAACATCTAATGAACTGGTGTATACATTGACTTGTATCTTATATACTCTAGATATCTAATACTAGTCATATTTTCAATGTGCCTTCCTTTAGACTTAACATTATCTTTAGTCAAAGATAGTACAATGGCCCACCTTACATATTCAATTTATGATACAATTGAAAAAATAATTGTACTCATATGTATGGATTGTGCTTGCTAAATTTAGAATTTAATTCATACATTTCTTCATCTAAATCCCTAGCAAATCACCCATTTTCCTTACATCCCACAGCGACACCCCCTCCAGATACCCAATGCACAATTTCATTGAATTAAATAATGCATTCAAATGTAGAGATCACATCTGTAAAATTCCATCATTTCATTCATTCATTTGGCATTGAAACAGCGAGGATTGCACATGTGAAATTTGCATCGATATACAGATAAATACTCATTTTCACGCTGTCAAAATGGTGTTGGTATGGGTTACCTTGTTCCTTGGTTGTTCTGCACTATTGTGAAACACCATATGTATAGGGTCAGAGATGCATACAGATTTGCTTTTAGCCAGGCTCGTTTATGGATGCAACTAGAATACGATTATGAAGGAAAGATATTATGACTCTATGACACTACCAACTGTGCTCGGGAGATTGATATGCCTGTTTTTATTGTCATAGGTTGTGGTGACCTTGTGTTAGTCTGATCTCTCAAATATGGAAATGCTACACAAGCCCCGACAGTAGGATGAATCTCATAGCAGAACTTTCAGCATTTTGGTTTTACACTTTCAAATTTATCAGCACCCGATGGACAAACTTAACAGTATGTACAATTTCTAGTGATTACCCCATTGATTGAACTTCCTAAAGAATCATTCAGGCAGCAAGTGTGTTGATTTTCAATTTTTTATCCAAATCACGAGGTGGACCCAGTGAATACACCGGCAATTTTTCAGACTACACAGTACTTTATGTAAAAAAACTATAGTGACATATTAAGAGCTCTTAGCATGGATAATTATGCATGCGTGCCAGAAGAATAACAAGAGCTTGATACTTCAGATGATATATCAGATGCAAGGTAATATGTTCGGGCGTTCAAACAATTGACTGGAAAAAGAAAGAGAGGTAGACAATCAACTATTAGGAATTTAAAAGCAAATGCCATAGCAGCCCAACCATAACAAGCTTGTAAAAGTGAACAGGAAACCACATAAAATGATTTGATCCTGCTAAGATTGATATCTACTGAATTCCAGTTCTTGAGGTTGAAGCAGGTGGTATTGAAGCAAATGTTGAAACACCGTTCAAGTGGAAGTTCAGAGATTTAGAAATGAATGACGGCGGACCTCGATGAAGTACCCAGTGCCAACGTCGACAAGAACTTTTTCGGCGTCATCTAAGGTTCCAGGGACGTACAGGGACGCCGTCAGCGGGACGAGCATCTTCTTCCCTGCCCCAGGGGGTCGTGTTAAACGAAAGTAAACCATTAGAATAAGGAGCTTGATATGCATTCTTACCTTGAGGGCGAAGCGAGAGTTCGTGGAGTGACGCAGAGGCACCCTCAAGACGGGTTGCGGCAGTGCGGATCTTGCTGACGCTATCCTGAAGGAGACCGACCTCGAGATCTGATTGTTCCTTGATCCCTTTCAGCTGTTCGATGCTCAACCTCTCCAGCTCAGGAACTCTACCGGGCGTGCTTGCCGACGACGAAGACCCTCTAGACGCCATGGTTTACAGTCTCTGGAGCGCTCGGCGGCTTCAAGGGTTTATTTAGGTAGTAAGATATTAAATTAAAATATATTATCTAAAGTGCTTGGGTGTAACGCAATCGCCCCTATAGCTCAGTGGTAGAGCGTCAGTCTTGTAAACTGAAGGTCTGTAGTTCGATCCTGCATGGGGGCATTTTTGGGGTCTCAAGTCGTTCCTATTTATAGCGATCTAGAACACCAGACTACTCTATACTATATAGAAAAGTGCGTGAAGGGTTTCTTCTGTAATTTTTTTCATTCATTTTTCACAATTGTAAAGCGGTCCTTTGTATAAGAAGAAGCATCTGGGGGGTTCTCTGTAATTTCTACGCCATTTGTTACGAGAATCGCCGAGAAAGTTCTTGTGACCGTCGCCCTGTCCTACCAACCACCACGGCCTCCAAAGAACTCTTCACTTTCATTGTCGTGTCTTCGTTCCTCTTTCATCCAGAATCACAACGAAGGCGGCGGATGTCTAGGCTCGTGACTCAATTAGGGCTGTCAATGGGGAGGGTATTATCCGTTTATCCTTATCCATACCGTGGAGAGTAAGGGTAAGGATAAAGATTTTTATTACCCTTTATCCATTTACCCGTTCCCCATTTCCCCTCTATACTATAAGGGGAGGGTAAGGTATAGACGTTATCCATACTCTTTTATCCTTTTACCTGCACGTGATATAAAGGTTACACAAATATAAATATTCTAAAGGGGTTTGTATGTAAATGTTTAACCCTAATACTTTATTCTATCATTAGAAAATGACTTGGTGTTGTGCTTGTAATACTTTCTTGTTGAGAGAAAAATATATATATCTTGCGGAAAATGAGGTGTTGGTGAAACACTTATTTGTTATGCATACTTATGCAAAGGAAAAAAAAATAATTTATGCATAAAAATTGTTATTGTGTGAATTGACTTAACTTTACATGGAGAATAATATGATTTTGAATTGGATATAATGTTTTATATGTTGTTATCAATAAATTAGATATAAAATTATTAAAAATCAACACACAATGTGTTTAAAATTCTTTTTTGTCAAAATTACCCGCTTACCCTTTACCCTCCCCGTTTACCCTGTGGAGAAGAGGGTAAGGGTAAGGGGAGGGTAAGGAGATTGCTGAGAAGAATAATTACCCTTACCCTTACCCGCTACCCAAAGAGGGTAAGGGTAAGGATAAGACCTTACCCTCCCCATACCCTCCCCATTGACCGCCCTAGACTCAATGGAACAATGACAAGTATTGGTTGGGTTGAGTGGGGCCATGTGAAAGGAGAGAAGGTGGGAGGCGGGCGACGTGAAATGAACGAGAAGCCTGGATCGACCCCAGTTAGGGGTGGCCAACTGCTAGATGGGGTGTGTCAGTAGCTACATTCGTGCGGGCACACCATGCCCCTACTTCATTGCTGAACGAAGACAGATAAGTGATGGAGGTTTTACCCAAAATCGGCCCCAGTCAGGGGCGGTCAACTTCCAGATGGGTTGACTAACCACACATGTGCCATCGCACTGAACAGAGAAGATGAAGAAGGTTGGGTACCATGGCCGTACTCTCGAAGTGTTATCAAGTTTTGAATGGTTTGGTCTATCGTGTTTGACTATTAGAATTTGACATGTGGAGAGGAGTGGTTGTTTTCGTTCTGAAGCATTTCATCTTCGTGAGGTATGGCCCTCACCTTTATTCTGTCGCACAACACACCCTTTTGGGACGCGACCTTTGCCTTTTCAACCTCGACTTACTTCCAGAGCATTGCATGCACAAACATGTCATCACTATGATTACCCAATTCACTTTTCTCCTTCCCCATTTAATTGCCCGTGTAGTCGTTGCTTGAAAACACGCCCCCTCCCACTTGCAAAATCCCCCTTGGGAAGACTACAAAAGACTAGAGAACAGAGTCAACAGCTGCTTGGGGTTCATAAAGAGTACAGATGGCATTCTCATCCATGGAACCTTTGACCAACATGTCACTGTCGTCTTCCTTTTGAATTCTCTTCGATGGCGGCTTATATCTTGATTTTGAAGTTACCTATTACACATCTTATGTAAGTTGTTAACTTCTGTTTCTCAACTCAACGGGATGTGACCATTATTGAACATAGTAGATTTCGATATCAAACTCACATCACTTATTGGCCATCGTAACCAATAGTAATCACTAATTTCTGCTCGGTCATTTTTATAAGAGGCTAGCAAATGAAACTTCTCAAATGGGGGATGACCTTACATTGTGATTGGAGAAATGTATTTGGTCTGCAATTTGTCAATATGTAGCTACTTAAGACAATCACGGTGCTTTTCCTATGGTCGTTCTTGTACTGTGATGTCAGAATCTATTGTAGTTTTTAAAATCAAAATTCAACAATAGGTCACACTTTTTGATAGTACAAAAGAATACACAATGCCTGAACTAACCAAATAATGTATTTGTTGTGGTAAGTCACCGTTCACAGTATTCCTAAGACGAAAAAGGTCATACCTTCTTTTACTGTACGGAATTATAAAAATATTCTCTTAGGTTTCCCTTAATTGTCAAGAAAGAGAATTCAACCTTTTATATCAGTTAGTTTGAAGTATAGTTTGTCCAGAGTTACATTACTATGGAGCATTCATGATATAGTCATTATATGAATATTTTAATCTGTGGTGCTCTAATTTGATTTTTTAATATGTTTACAATTCGATCTTAATATTAGATAGATGTTTGAGGCTCCTTAGGTTGTACGTGAAAATCTTTAATCCTATTTTGAGTATGTTGACACACCATACTTATCATGTTGGAGCACTTATGACTTTGCAGAAGTGTTCAGGTTTATTGGTGAACACCAACATCCCCAAATGCTATCTTAAAAATGTTTAGTTGGACTTAATTGTGCAAGAATCATTTGTTTGATCCCACAAGAGATCAATGCTAGCTGAAATATAATCATGAGACAAGTAATACCTTATTCTTTGTACTATCCATCCACATAAAGAATTCAGGTAGGAGTGGATGTCCTCCCTCAGCACTAGATGTTCGTTAATTTCTATTATTCTCGATTCTAAAGATCATGTAGGAGTATTCTTCTATATTGATTACCTTATTTGCGGGCACAATAATTTGCTTGGTTGATAGAATTTTTTAACAATACAAGAGTGTCAACTCCTTTTGGTTTTTCCTAATTTATCATATTGTTTAAATGTTTGTCATTTTTTCTTCTTAAATATGAAGTTGTGTCTGTGAAAACTATGGACAAACCATCTTCCATAGATCTAATGAAATAGACTCTCACGCTTCATCGGTTGGTAGTCAAAAAGCTTGTAGAAAAAACACTCTTAAAAGATCCATGATATACTTGGGCATTCTTTTTTTTTAATTTGCTAACCTACAGAACCCTATCTTTGATCACTTTATAAATATTTATGTAGGAATAAGCTATATAATACCGTGTCTTCCTACTGTAAAAAGGTCTACTTTTTCAGTTTTTGACTCAATTGAAGGTGGCAACAAGGAGGTAAAGAATTTGGCTTCTATTTGAAAGGAGGTTTTCTCTCATGAAGAAAAATAAGTTAGCAAACATCATTATTTGTATGAGTGAATAAAGGTTTTGCACATTTAATTGAATTGTCATGATTTATGCTTGAATACCTACTAACATTTTTTTAATAGAAGGCTACTGAAATACATTAAGAGATTGTTCTTACACATTATTGATGTTGAATCTCAACTTAGAGGGATTGAAAATTTTGTTCTGCAGAAGATATGCCTCAAACCAACATGTGAATCAACCATAGACATGACAGTTTGAATGTAACTCTACCATGTCTCTCTACCTCTTGTGCCTCTGAGTGAAGCGAGAGTTCTTTTCATCCTCCTCTGTGAGGCCGAGGGAGAACTTGGTGATGATGACACCAGTGACGACGAAGCTGACAAGGAACGACCAGTTCTGGCTCCATTCTCTATGAAAAAACATTGGCCACGGATCGAACTATCTCATTTTGGTGCCTGGAGATCTCCGCTCTCACCCCTTTGCTTAAGCTTATTGATCTTTTAGTAATGAGAATGGTTGTGTACCATTCAAAATTAGTTAGAAATGAAATAATCCTTCTAAAATTCATCAATTTTGGCTATCTGCTATAGTGAAGAAGTGTGATCGATCCGTTGGGTGATGGGATCTCCCCAACCCTACGTAGTGTACCACAAAAATTATTTTTTTACAATATATGTGTGAGGTATTAACTTAACACTTAAACAACGTGTATGACTAGACTTTTCTGACATAGATATACATGTGTTATGCATCTACAAAAATAATTATAAAAATTTAAATCATACACAACTTTTAAATAATAAAAAATTATATTATAAAATAGTGGGTATTCTTAAGTTCGTGCATCGCACGGGTTTATGCCTAGTTTTACGTGGTGGTTTGTGGTTAAAATAATCATATTGTCAAACATAGTCTATGTTTGATTAAACAATTGTTATTAAGGACACGATGAATCTATTCACCTCCCGGCTTAAATTAAGAAAAAAATTATTAGTGTTGATAAACGTTTAACTTTTTCGAGTTTTTTTTTCTTTTTGAACCAAGTGTGTCTTTTCATTTTTATTTACAAAATATTGTAAGGGTGTAAAATATGAACAAAGAAAAAGAAAGGATTGTGAACTACATAAAGTGGAGAGGAGGCAGGGCAAAGGACAAACTCAGTTGTACATAAATTTGAAGATTCTCAAGCATAGGGACAATATAACATATGTGCCTTTTTTATATTGAGGAATAACCTATTATTCCTTCCCCCACCAAATGTGGCAGATGAACATGGCAACACCAATCTCCTCTCTCCTGAAATTCAAAATATTAAAGAATTAACTAAGCATAGAGTGGAATTCATTTATGAATCTACTCTACAATGCATTGGATACATTGCAAGTGCAAAAGAGATTACTACAGACATCTTCTTCAAAAAAATGCATCTTAGAGTAAAAATATGATTTTATAAAATCAACGACAGGCACGACACTTTTTTCAAGAAGCATTTGATTAGGATCAAAAAACATCTTCTAGGAATGCAACTAGCTCAAATCCACCTCCCTAGAGCACATTAGGGAATTTAGATATAATCATCTCCCAACCATCTTTAAATCAAAAATATTTCTTCTATGACAATATAGTCACTAGATTCACTAGAGAGGGGATTTTTGAAATTAATCTCAACTTCACTGTAGATGTCACTAAGGGGAAAACACTGTGATCCATCAGTTATACATGTGTTGGCCTTACAATTCACTTCTCTCGGCCTGAAAATAGCTTTTCTTTGCCAACTAGAGGAGAGTGAGACCCTTAGGAAGCTAGGGGACCTTGTAGATTAAATAAATCACCATCACCAACACAAAATGATATATGATCTCTCAAATACATATGTGCTTAAGAAACTTCCTCTAGAGCCAATAGGAGTTAGTTTTAAGCTTCACATACCATAAGAACTCACTACCAATATACTTCTCATGCATCCACTTGACCCAATGAGAGATTTTATCCCTCACAATATCCAAAGATTCTTTAGCTACTCAACCTAAGACTAATCTATAATAAATATAATTCCCAAGTGTCTTTTGGGTTTTGGCTTATAGATAGTCGACCAGGAAAGTCTATGGAGATGATTTTATCATTAGAACCATACTAGGTAAAATTTTAGAAGTTAACTTCCAACTCTTTAACAGTAACTTAGGAAGGGGGCAAGTTGAGGACCAAAACTTATGATAAGAAGAGATGGTCGATAATAATTCCACTCTACCAACAATACATATTAACCCTCCCTTCTATAATTCAATTTCGTTCTTCACTTTATCGATAATGGGTAAGCACATATCTTTATTTAATTGGTCAGTAAGTAAAGGCGGTCTCACATGAAGACTGGAAACTTTCATTTACATGATATGTGATATAGAATCACCACATGCACTTTTACTAAAGAAGAATTTACTCTTGGAATCATTCTGCTTCAAATCAGATTGCTTCTCTGAACTTTGAGAGTACTCATAATTGCAATAGAATTGTTGGAATCAACTTTAGCAAATAACAATAAATAGTCAATAAAGATGATATGGGAAACTTCCAACTTCTTAGAATCACTATTAAGATGATAGAATTCTTTTTGACACAATATTTAATAATGGAAGAGAGCATGTGCATAGATATAACAAAAAGATAAGGAGTCGGTGGGTCTTATCATCTCACTCCGTTATAAGGACATAATATTTTAGGACTACCATTAACGGGTATTTGAAAGGGGGTAATACTGGGGGGGATTATCTATTCCAGACAACAACTAGGGAAACACATTGCCTTCATCACAAACAAAATGAATTACCCACCAACTATATCATAGGCCTTAGATTGGTCAACTTCAATGCACATTTTTGTTGTCCTCTTAATATTAGGGAAGGAGATAAGCAACTAATTATCATGGAAATAGCATCCCAAGCACTCCTCCCATGTACGAAGGTTACTTGATTGAGATCAATTAATTGAGTGGAATGAACTTCAACCTTTTAGCAAGTATAGTGATTACCTTGTAGATGATGTTACACAAAGAAATTGCTTGAAATCCTAAGCATAAAAAGCATCATGATGCCTAGGGATAAATGATAAAAAATTATATTGCACTCCTTAAACATCTTAGTCTTGTCAATAAAACTAAGAACAACACTAATGACATCATTACAAATAAAGTTCCTTAAAGATTTAGAGAAGACTCAGTACATATCCATCAGGCTTATGGGACCTTTTCCATGTTCAAACCATTAAAGGTTCCTTTATTTCTTCTTTTTTCATCCATGTTTTTAGGAGATTGTATTGATCTTGGGACATCCTAGTAATAATCCACGTATTGTGCTAAGAGATCTCTAGTAGTAACGGAATTAAAGGTATCTTCGTAATCAGAAAAAATGTACTCAATTGTCACTTTTGGTTCGTTAATCGTAGATTCATTGATATTCAAGAAGTAAACATCATTCATGGGCTATTTGGTGATAAGAGAGGCATAGAACAAAGAAATTTTCATTTACATTGCCTTAAGATATTGCACCCTACATTTTTTTCTGAAATAACTTTCCTCCTCTTTTAGAACAATGATAGGTTTAGTTCAGATATCCTTCAATTGCAATTGTAATACAATACCAGTGGGATTAGAATCAACCTTATCCTGGATTAGGCTGGTTTTAGCTTTGAACCCCCTTGATGTAGAAGTGAGATTACCAATAGCATCTCAATTCCATTTCATGAGGAGCCTTTTTAGCAAATATAAGCTTTTAATAAGCTCTAAGCATATGAGCCCTTTTACACTAGTTCCTAGACCAAGTGTCTTCCAATAAATATTGAAACTAACCATGGTAACACATGAGCTAATAAACATAAAAGGAATCTTGGATTTCTTTAAGATAGAAAATCCACGCTAATAATTCTATCTTCACTAATGATTGTAGATAGACATTCACCCCATTCATTTGGAAAGATATTAAAAATGACCCATACTAGAAAAAGATCCTATCAATAGTTGAGAGAAAGTGGTTGTGCTTTCTTTTGTTACTATTGTCTCATGTAAAGAATGGTTGTTTACCAAGAATTTTAAAGAGCCCAATGTCGGGAAATATGGAGTGATAAAACACAGTGGAAATAAAAAAATATACTCCACATTCTCTAATTAGCAGATTGTGCCAACAATAATGTATATGAAATAGGGTGCAAGATATACCTTGTCCTAGAGCAAGTCCAGCACCTATCCTTACACATGGATATGCCTCCTTCTTGAGCAACACAAGGATGGAAGTCGACTACGTCCTACTAGTACAGTACTAAATCTTATGTGCCTCTTGTAGTCCATGCGGACCTTCAAGAACTCCACGATCTGCTTCTTAAGCTTGAGGGAATGAGCAATCCTTTCATTCATTGATGTGCTAGCATCAACTTGCTCTGCCTTGCTATTTCTCCCATTTCATTAGTAAGATGGCTAGGTTATCACATTGCGAGCATGTGACAAGAGTTGTTTAGAAAGCCTTGGCCATCACCCCTTTATATAGGAGTGATAGAGAGAGGTTTGCAAAACTCGGGGGACGAAAGTTCAAAATATCTTGGTTGGACAATTGTTGCATACAGCCAGTCGATCGAATAGATTGTCTAGTCGATCAACTCATCTATTAGATGATACACATTAACTTTATTTGCATGGCATTATTGAATAAATAATTAATTTGTTAGCTGACATTTCAAATCTGATTAAACCATGGAAATTTACAATACCATGAATTGTTCGACACGGTTCAACCAATAAGTATGACCAAATTAGTCAATGCAATCCTTTTGGATAGTTGACTGGATGATCCAGTCAACCGTTGGGTGACGCTATCCATTTTCTCAAATAAACTCTTTATTCGGTCGATTGGTAGGTGATATCAGCTCCAAAGGATGTTTTCTAGTAAGTAGACTCGACTCCAGTCGATCAAATGACATTTTTAGTATTATTTAATTTTATTACCTAAACATTTTAGCAACCTAATTAAATCTTTACCATGATTAAACTTCTTTTAGCAGTGCATCCTATGTTTGTGACCATATAGGCTCCATATTACGTTGGTAGTGATGTCTACAATCATATTACGACTTCACATGCAATGAGTGATATCTAGAACACATCACTACTACCCAAGTAACTAGACGAGTTGGATGACAACTTCAACCTAAAATCATGATCACTATTTTAGTGATATGTAAGTCTATTAATCACAAATCTCCAGATTGATTTCAAGCATGGAAATGCCATCTTCCTAATTCCAATCTATGTTTATTGAACTAGAGTAGACTATTGAGATGCATGTGAGCTCAATTTCACATATTGACTCACATGAGCATGGACATACTCTTCATAGTCTTACTTATCAAGTGGTCAGGATATAACTCTGAGAGGAGGGACAAATTCTATCTACATCACTCACAACAATTGTCACGTGTTACAATGTACCCAAGCATGATTTGTATGGCAACCCTTATTCAAGGTCACATTTAGTGGTGTTAAAGTCTATTAAACATAGTGTGATTATTGTAGTGACTTCAGGTCTAAGAACCACAAATCATCACTATCACATTGAGACATGATTTTGACTACCATTCAATGGTTTCCATTTATCATTCACAAGGTGGGTCTATTGGTACACATGTTCTCTAACATGTACCTATGTTTTTTACATGATATCCAATATCATGACTAGTGAGATTTAGTCATTGGGTCAACACGCATTCCAGTCATAAGTATTATTGTTGTCTATATAGATTTCATTATGATATCTGACTAGGGACATGACAAGAATATATATACTCTAATCATACATATGATCACATGTTCAGGTCCTCAACTCAAACCATGGGTCATCGAGTAATATTATTCTTTAGATTTCTATTATGTTATATCATCATCTCATATTCAAACAAAACATAATGAACAAATGGACACTTTATTTTAAATCAAATAATATCCCAATACAATCATCATATTGTTGGCTCTTGGGACATACATACCCATAGACTCCCACTTGCACTTAGAGTCGATCACTCATGAATTTAATACCAAGTGATCTAACATTACCATCATGCTTATGTTTTGAAAGTGCTTCTGTCAGTGGGTCAATTATGTGTTTCTCAACACACCCAAATCAATTGAACTTTGATCAGATGAACACAAAGAAAACACATGTTGGGTCTTTCAAATTTATAAAGGGGGTCTTATAATACACAATCATTTAGACCACAATGTATCACCCACAAGCACACATGATCATGTTGTAGGACATGTGAATGGCAAGTGAGGGGTCGATCCATAGGGAAAGAGGGGACACTAGAGCTAATTTAGGGTGGATACATTCCTAATGCAGAGAGTAGGGTTTTTAGGGTTTGTTGGCTGGTTTAATTTGATTACATGCAAGCTATTGAAAGCATGGAAAATAAACTAGACTACGAGAAAACCCAAGTTAACCCTAAATTATAATTAACAAAGAAAGCAACAAACTAAGTTGGAGCAAGAGACTACAACTAAGTTATACTAGCAATGCAAATTAACACTAAAGAGACAAGTTAAGTAATAGAACAATTAATGGCCTAAGTTATCACTAACTAGCAAGATTAACACTAGCTAGCTCAAAAGAGCACTAACTACTCCAACAAGGCCTAATTATCCAAACCTAAGCAAATGACTAAGAGGCAGTGAAAGCAATTAAATAAACTAGCATAAGCAAGCTAAGCAAATAAGATGACTTTAGCAAGTTATGGGGAGAGTGGGTCATTTAAGGGAATGTCACAAGAATCCAAGTTGGGGTTGATATAACATGCAAATTCTATATCTTCATTCTAGATTGCCAAACCTAAAAATATAGTCAAATGCAATGAAATAACCCTATACTATTGGTTGGCCATGGAAAGAATACAGTGTGGGAGGGGAACTACACCCTTTCACCCCCTATCTAGCCTTAAGAGGCTCAATTGGACCAAGGTCTAGGTGGGATTTCTATTGGATTCAACTAATCTAGGTTTCTAGGGTAAGGGTTATTAGGGCAATTGAGAGCCAAGGGTAGGAAGCAAGAGTAGAGATGAGGGTGTTTCACCTCATGTTACTCCCCATATAGCCTTTAGAAAACTCTAGGCAATTGCACTAATCACTCTTATACTAGCTACTTAGATCTCACACTTAGTTGTAGGAGAAGAGATTTGTATGTAGGAAAATAGGGTGCTAGATAGGGATATACTAGTTGGACCTAGGAGCAATTCCTAAAATAGCTGCATACAATTTGTTTTCCCCTAGAGTCTAAGTGTTTTCAAGCATCATACAACAAGCAATCCATGTTTAGAAGCATAAAACACAAGTAAAGTAATGGAAAATGAAACAGAAGCAAGAGAAAATCATCATAGAATGAAAATATATTCATTACAAGTTAAATTCCCCTAATAAGGTATCAAATTAATACTTTATCCCCCAAATAGCCCATAAAGGGGGCTTAGCTACACATAATTAAGAAAAAGAGTAAAAATGAAGTATGAAAGAGGTAGAAGGCCATGATAGCTCGTGGAAGACACTCCTTCTTCACCTCCTTGTTGTAGAGGATGAAGAACCTCCCTCCAAGGTCGGAAATGGCATGAATGGGTGGGGTTGGTGGTGAAAATCCTAGAAAACTAGGGTTTTTGGGTGAAAATGGGGTGGATATGGAGTGAGGAGGGTAGGTGGATCTCTTGAATGCAACGAGGCATGGAAATGAATGCTAGAGGTATCTAACCTAGTGATGTGGTCACCACTATGATATATATATAGGTGGCGAGGAAGCACTGGGGTAAGTGGGGGTAAAATGTGCAAAACTACATTAAAAAATTAGGGTTTTAGGTGGCAGCACAACCGTGGTGGGTAGGGTGTAGCACGGTCATGGTGGTAGGGAACGGTCATGTTGGGTGGAGGTAAAGTTACAATGTGAAAGTGGGGAAATGGAGGCCGGTAGCACGGCCGTGTTGGGCAGCACAATCATGGTGGGGGCTAGGTAGCACGGTCGTGGTGGTTGATATGTGGCACGATAATGTTGGGTGATATGTAGCGCTTCCGTGGTGGGAAGGTGGTAATACAGTCATGATGGGTAGCACGCTCGTGGTGGAGGGTGGAAGCACGGTCGTGCTAGGGGGTACGACCGTGTAGGAGGGTTTACTGCAGCTGCTTCAAAATTGAGATTTTCCCTATGATTTTGACATTTGTAGCACGGTCATTATGTGTCACCACAATTGTGTTGGGGACTTTGCTTGTACTTTGAGGTTTAAACTTTGATCTTTATGGAAACCTTTGCTTTATCTTGATCCTTGGTCACTTGGGGTAGGTTGGAGGAACTTTAGAGCCTTATTTGGACCCATCTATGGGTGGAGGAATCCTACAACACCTTCCTTCTCTCCTATCCATCCAAGGTGTGGTCTAAATACCTGAAAAACATGCAAAAAGTGTCTATAAGTGCATTTGACACAAACATGCATATTAGGGGAATTAACTTGCATTCTAACATGTTTAGATGGGATAAAAGTGCAAAAAGACAAAAGATGAAGCCCTAAATAGGGCTACATCAGTTAGAAACATTACTCTCAGTGGGTAATTTACAATCTTCACATCTCCTCATTGTATGATCTCTCATATGAGATGAAAACGCCAAAGTATATGCTTAGAACGTTGATGTGATATGGGTTTGTTAGCTTGTGTAATAGCTCCATTGTTGTCGTAGTATAACTCTATTGCGTCATCAATGGTTGGAACCACCCCAAGTTTATCAATGAACTTCTTGTTTCATACAGCTTCCTTTGTTGTGTTAGAAGCATAAATATACCTGACTTCTGTTGTAGAAGCAACTATCTCTTGCTCAGGACTTTTCTAGATTACAACTGCGTTGTTGAGGAAAAATACAAATCTGACTTGTGATCAATATCATCTTTGTTGGTTTGGAAGCTTGCATTGTTGTAATCCTTTACAACCAACTCTTCCTCCCCACTATAAATAAGCAACTGATCCTTAGTTATTTTCAATTACTTAAGGTGTTCTTTGTTGTGGTTCAATGACCTTCACTGGGATCTGATTAATACTTGCTCGTCATGCTCAAAGCATACGAGACATCTGGACAAGCACATAACATTGCATACATGATAGATCCAATTGCGGATGAATATGGAATCTTACTCATCCATCCCCTTTCTTCATAAGAACTGGGACATTGATCTCCAGAGAGACTAACTTCATGAGACATGGGAAATTTTCCTCCATTTTAGTCATGCATGTTGAACCTTTGTAGCATTTTGTCAATTATACTCTAGCTTAGGCTAAGAATCCTTCTAGATTTATCTTTATAGATCTAAATCCCTAAGATATAGGATGCTTTTCCTAGGTCCTTCATAGAGAAGGTACTCCCCAACCAAGTTTTTACCATTTTTAGGGTAGGGATGTCATTCCCCATCAATAGTATGTCATCTACATATAGTATGAGGAATACAATTATGCTCCTACTAACCTTCTTATAAACACATGGTTCATCTTCATTTTGATTAAAGTTGAACTCTCTGGCTGTCTTGTCAAATCAAAGATTTCAGATCCCAGATGCTTGCTTCAATCCTAGATTGACCTTTATAGCATACAAAATTTGTTGGCTTCATTTGGAAGTATAAGGCCTTTAGGTTGTGTCATGTAAATATCCTCAAGAAGATTCTCGTTAAGGAAAGTGGTTTTAACATCCATTTGCTAAATCGAATATTTCATAATAAGTTGCAATGGCAAGAATGATCTTGATGAATTTAACCATGGAAACTGGTGAAAAAGGTTTCATCATAATTAACACATTGAACTTGTTTAAAATCTTTTGTAACCAATCAACCTTTATAGGTTTGTATATTACCATCCATGTTGATATTCTTCTTGAAGACCCATTTGCACCCTAGGTGTTTTTCACCTTCAGGTGTATCCACCAAGATCCATACCTTGTTGGTGTACATGGATTCCATGTAAGGACTTGTCCCATTAATCAAACCCTAATTGATCATTAGGACAAATCCTTAGGAAAAACCACCTTAAAGCTAGGAAATCATCAAAAAGTGATTTGAAAAATTTTGAATAAAGCGATCTGAATATAGATCCAATTCCAAGTAGGAGTCAAAAAATCACAAAATAACATATAAAAGTTAAGTATTGCATATCTGAACTATTTTGCATTTAAACTTGATAGATAAAAACTTAAATATCTCTCTACATATTTGATAAGAAAATTGTTACAAGATGATGCATATTCATGGAGATACAACAATATAAGATATATGAATTTAGTTACAACTTATATCCATAAGGGAACCACCTGACCAAGCAGTCTATCGGGTAAATCATATACTCCCACCCATCACTTAGGAAAGATAAAGTACAGGGTCACTCTAGACCTAACTATATTCTATCTTGTTACATCTTTACCAACATGTCATTTCCACTGCATCAGCTTACCTAAAGGATGTGGATAACCACATGGGTGATATACCAAGTCCCAGCGATATGATACAACAACTAATAGCTTTTTATTCTTACAAGTAGGAGCAAGGTATATAATTATATTTAATAGTGCAGGTAGTTCAAAAAGAAATAACTATTGTATTGAGAATGCAATAGAACATATACATATATAAGGACAGATTATCAATCCTATATATTACCTGCATGAAATGAAAGATTAAACAATATCACATACAAATGTGCATCCACGTTATTTTCCAATTGAATGTAGATAAATACTATACAACTGGTTACATATTTTATTATGCCCTAGGTAGTTTGAGGTGTACCACTCAAACTAATAGTTGGTCACTGTGAAATCACAATCATCCTCGTATAAGATCTTAGGATTTTTGGACTCCTAAATATCTCCCACACCTTGGTCGGAGTGAGGCTAAACAAAGTAGTGGCACAAAGACCAAACTGTTAGTGGAGAGCTCAAAAGCAAGTCCATAGTAACTAGGTCTATCTTGGCTACATAGGAAATGACACCTATCACCATGGTATGTAACCCATATCAATCATATATCATATATTACTTTTCACATATCACTTGTCACATATCACATATTACCAGAGTTGCGGCCTCGACAATAATCATACAACCTTGGAATCAAGATGATAGAGATGCACACTCCCTGCACCCATGTATACTCAATAGTATATAACTCTGAGCACCTTCTCACAACCCCACGACCTAGGGAAATAGGTGTACAGACTCAGGGCATTACATGATTAGGGTTACACTTAATTAATTAAACCAATTACTTATATTTAAATTACACCCAACAAGTTACAAACAAGACATAGAAATGTAATTGCAATATTAATCAAGTTTACAACTCCTAAAAACATAAAATATGTTCACATCTACCAACCACTCAAATTAGAGTACATGTATTCATATGGACCATATCAAGACCACATTCATCAAGTTAGGGCATAATAAGGCCCACCATTTTAAATCATGGCACATCAAACTTAAACAAGATATAATATGTGATATTTCTCCTTACAACATTTCCTTTCCAATGAAAAAATAGTGTCACAAAAGGTAGACTATTATCCCATAAGTATCAGAATCACTATTTAGGAAAAAGGTGGGTTATGAAAAAGGTTATTGTTACTCATATAATGTAATGGATTGTCATGAAAGACTATCATATGGTATTATTTCCACGAATATTTTATTCAAGTCAATACATCATCAATTCATATCTTATTTATGGATTAATTAGTTATCATGAATTGTACACAATCATTAAGGCCATATAACTTCTTGATACTACTTGATTATGGTAGAACATATCTTTCTTTATTTCAAGGGAAAGTGGATCAAACACACATGACCAAATAACTCCACATATTAAGTGTATCAAAATCCATTCCATTATCTTCTAGTTCATCTATGTCCAAATATAGAATTTAACTTTAAACCTTGGAACCCACTGTCATTCAAATGATAATACCATCACCATTGCCATCAAGGAAAAATCATCAAGGTCACATACCTACTTGTATATCACATATCCCAAGTTCATCATATGATGCCCAATTTTATATCACACTTAGTTGATTCAAAAAGATTACAAGATTATAAGAAAAATATGCATATATATATATATATTAATATTATAAATCTCAATAGGTCACATCTTTCCATATAAGATTTCTTAAATTACATAATCTAATGTATGGTATGTAAATCCTCATACAACTTTGTACATATATTGTTTATTGGCTCTATTTTAAAAAGAACATCATACAAAATTTATAGTTATTAACCTATATTCATGGTCACTTTTAGGTTAGCTAACAACTCAAAATTGCCTACCTAACAAAATTTATAGTTATTAACCTGGATTCATGGTCACTTTTAGGTTATCTAACAACTCAAGATTGTTGACCAAAAAAATTGTATGCCTAACCATTCTTGGCCTTAAAAGGACGAAAAAGACCAAATTAGGATTCATATAGGCCAAAACACCTTGAATGATAAAACAAGGATAAGTTTCTTTAGGATTATTAAATATAATTGAATCTTCTCTCATATATTGATAAGTCAAAGCTCAAATAGTACCTAAGATTTCACTGGAGATACCGAAATTATGTGAAAGTAATGCTAGTTTAAAGATTAGATCACATTTAAGGCCTAAAAGACCGTTAAGAGTAAAAGGTGTATAATTACTTGTAGGAGAATCATCACCTCATGAAAATTTTCAAATAGACATATAATGAACAAAAATTATTGTAACCAAAATTTCAGCTTAAATATTCAAAATATGTGAAAGTTATGTCTGGTTCAAGTTTGGTTGTATAAGGACCAAACTAGGGCATGGATGAGCCACCTTTATATAAGTAATTTCAGAAAATTTTAATTTTAGCAACATAGCATATAGAGAAAAATCCTTACAAATTTCATATCATCACACAAACAGTAAGGGGTGATGTGCAATTCATTCATCATTGGTATGACATCAAAATGTTTCAAAAATGATGTTTTTAGGACATTAAAGCATATATTTCGAATGTCATGCCATAAGGCATTGGGGGAATCTGTATTTATCACCAAGGAAATCCTTTAGAGGATATAGAATAGTACCTAGGTTCATTTTCAGTTCATATAGGGGCAACACAACTCATAAAAATTTATCATTTAGATATATAGAGCAAGGTTTAAATATTACAAGGAAAGGTTAGGTGTGTGTGTGTTTGTGAATGTCTATATATATATATGGGCATTTATTCACTACCCGTGCGGGTAGCCTGATTTTTTGCTACCCGCCCATCCAAAAGAGTAACTATATGGTACACAAGAGTAACTCTGAGATCAAAAGAGTAACTATATGGTACACAAAAGTAACTCTAAGACCAAAAAAGTAATTGCGCATAAAATATACATTCAGTAAATATATGGATGGG
This sequence comes from Alisma plantago-aquatica, assembly GCA_963693085.1. Lineage (NCBI taxonomy): Eukaryota > Viridiplantae > Streptophyta > Magnoliopsida > Alismatales > Alismataceae > Alisma > Alisma plantago-aquatica. The sequence continues at coordinate 314,770,794 of OY856412.1, read as the reverse complement.
TTTTTGATTTGGGGGGGGGATGATATTATTTTTGGATGAAATTCTTTGGGGACCTCGATAAAATTCTCCTCTAAAATTACGGAAAAAAATAAGAAAAAAAATAAAAAAAATATTAGGAAGGGTGCGCGGGTATTAAAGATGAGCCATATATATATATATATAACAATTTATGTGCATAAGTAGGCAAAAGAAGATAGTAGATTGTTGCATAACTCGCCTGGGTTAGTGACAAAAATGAAGAATAACAATAAAATCTCCAGGTGACCTTATTTCCATGCCTAAAACCACCAATCAAGCTCCAAGATGACTCCCCTAAGATAGGTCTAGGTTTTTAGGGTAAAAAGGAAGAGAAAAGAAGTGCTTTAGAGAGATGAGCATGTTTCCACCATGGAAATCATAGATTTCGATCAAAGGAGGAATAAGATGTGAAGAACATGAGTAAAAATAGATTGAGATAGAGGATCTTACATTTTTAATGCAAGAGGCAAGGTTGGAAATCTTAGAAAGACTATGGAGTAGCTTGATCTTCAACACATATTGACATGCATTGACATTCAAGCACTTGATCTAAGCTATCACCCTCTAGTCATGGATCTATAGGTATAAACTCCTCCTATTTATTCCAACAGATCTCTTTACAGCCAAATAGGACTAGAGAGACGTGGGTTGTTGGTTATATGCAAGGGAAAGAGTTAAAAGACCAAATAACCCCCTTAACTTAAAAGGTTACTGAAGGGCAAACTAGTCCAAGGTATAAAGGAAATTGGGTCCACGACATGTGAGGCCCAACCTATAGAATATCCTCCTAGACAACAGACCTATCGAGGGTGTAGACTCCAGAAGCTACCAAAGCCCATGGTTGTATCAATCAAGCCTCCTCATGTATACACCCACTAGATTAAGATCAAAGCTAGAATTCAATATAAGGAACTTTATACAAATCTAAGTTTAAAAGCATCTAAAGTTTAGCCAAATAAGCAAAATATGAAAGAATGTATGCTCTTAGATAAATTTTACTCAATGTGAAATTTATATTTTCAATTATGAAAAAATTACATGTTAGTCCACAAATGTTCATGAAATTGCAATATCAAGACAAACATGTCCAAATATAGTCTGATTAGTGTCATCTATTAACCGATTGATTTCAAGTCTCAAATGAGTATATTTATGTAGGAAAACACATGGCTATATATTTTTCACATAATTTGCAATCAAGTCATGATACTTTGTTGAATTTATAATTAAGTCCACAACTTACAAAAAACTTAAAATTAGGCGAACCAAAGTGCAAATCAAATCAAAATGAGACATCTCTTAATCAGTTTTTATCAAATATTAATCAAGCACACAACTATGATAATTGTAAGACCCCTGACCTAAGTTTTGTGGTAACCCTAATTGATTTAGCTTAATCATGTGCTTAGAACCTTGCTTTAATCTTTTGAGATGTAATTAGAGCTTGTAGAGAGCTTAAGTCTCCAGTCTGAGCTTGTTTGGATGATGTTTGTGCTTTCTGTTCTAGTTTTGGTGCAAATTGCAATTTACCTAATGTAGGGGGGTTGATGTGCAATTTTCCACCTCTAGAATGTTCCCCCTCTTTCTTAACATCACCTTGAGGAAAGAGAAAGAGGAGGGCGCCTTGTTTGAGGAGTATCACCCTAGGCGATGGTTAGGTTGAGATGAGTGTTGAGTATCTTGACCTTGTGTGAGTTGGTTGTGTTGTCTCGACCTTGGGTCGCAACCAAGGTTGGATTTGGAGGGTGTCACGGCCAAGACGCCTCCTTCAGGTGTTTGGGTCACAACCTAGGTAGTCTAGGGTAGTCTTGGGTTGATATGGTTGACCTAGATTGGGTTGTCTCGACCTAGGGTTTGTAGAGGTGCTTTGTCTCGACCTATAGGAGATGGTGATAGGTGGTGTTGTGACCATGGATGGTGCAACCTAGGAAGGTCGTGACCGCAACCATGTGGGGATCCATGGTAGTCGAAACACTACCTAGAGTGTGTCACCATGTCTTGCATGTCATGTTTAAGTAGTTGCATGTGGGTGCATGTTGGTCTTTTGTGAGGACAAGTGTCCCTTGGGTTCCTTAGTGTGTTGACACCTCACCCTTTGTTCTCTCTCATCCGCCATCTGTATAACCCCTTGTCCCTTCTTTCTTGCAATCATTTTCGGCCATCTACCTTCTTCCTCCTTCTTTGCTTGTTCTTTGATCTTGGTGGAGCAATGAGGTTCGTTCTTGGAGCTTGGGGGTTCAATCTCCTCTTGCATGTGGTGGCGGTGGTAATCTGAGCTCACCTTCCATCCTTAGTAAGTATATGTCTTATAAGTTGAGGTTTCTTTTGATCTCCTACCTTCATCTTTCCCTCTTTTCTTGGCCCTAGACCATGGTTCTTCCATGGTGGTCATTTTGGGAGAGAAACCCCTCATCACAAGGGCCACAGACCATGTCTTGACAAAGTAGACCCAAGTATGAAGATGATTTATTCTCTCTTTCTTCCTTCCTCTTTAGTTTAGCCAATTGCTCTTTGTTTCTTTTCATGGGCTAGATTTAACATTTATGTCTTCTCCTTATTGAGGTGCTCTTATGTTTGAGTGTGGAGCTTTTAGTGAAGCTTCTTCAACCCTTGGATCGTGTGCCTAGAGTTCTTGATCTTGGAGTTTGTAGCTCTTGGTGGTGATCATCTTAAGGCGGGTTATATAACACAAAACCTACTCTATTATTGAAGTTCTATATGCCTTTTATTACTGTCTCCTTTCTCTAAATTGCTTCCTCTTCATGCTTGTGCTTAGTGGGAATCTCTAGAGCTTATTGAGTAGAGACACCTTGCTTGGGTTGGAAAAAATTAGAAACCCTAATCTATGTGTGTACCCGTTTTAGTTGAAGATGAGTTAGGGAGGTTCTTCTCTAAGTTTTTCCCTTGATCTTGCTTCCATGCAAGGTGTTCATGTACCTAGAAGTTGGATAGATGTTAGGTTTGGTCTTGGTTGTCTTGAGCATGGTATTCCATTCTCTATAAGAGGTTCTTTCTTGGTGGTTTCTTGACCTACGCCTTAGGGTTTGGTGATCAGGTGCATGAGTTTTCCCTTCTTGGCGACCTTGGCTTCCTCCTTAGTTTCAATTCTGTCTTGAGGCCTAGATGGTGCATCTTGGTGTCGTCATGACACTTTACTCATGGTGGTTATGACCTTGATATCTTTTGGTCAAGATGCTCCTTTAAGGTTGTGTTTTACCTAGTGATGTTAGGTCAAGTCTTTTGGTGTTAGTGGCCTTGTTACCCCTAGTGTTGGTGTCTTATTCCTGCCTTGTTTGGGTTGAGACACACCCTAGAGTGTAGGGTCGCGACCATGATGGTCTTGGGTCATGACATGGGTGAGATTCAAGACACCCTTGAGACCTTGACACCTTTGGTCGATATGCCTTATGGAACCCTAACCCTAGATGTCATGGGCGCGACATAACCTAGAGGGTGGAGGTCGCGACATGTAGATGGATGGTCGAGACACAAGTGTGTAGTGGTTGTGACATGGTCCATGATTGGTGGTTGCGACCTATGTGGTTAACAAAGGGTGATGGTAGGTGGATGAGAAACACATGTGAACACTTAATGATAGTCATATATGAATAATACATAAGCCATGCATAGTGATGTTTGGAACGTTATCTAATAAATACTAGTGATGTCTCCTACTCATTTTACACTCAAAGATGATGGAGGGTGATGGTTCTAGGGTTGATGGTTGGACCTAGCTTTGTAAACCCTAATAGGCTAAGAAGAAACCCTAACCCTAACAATGTGCATTAAGACTTGCTTGTTTCTCTCTCATGGTATAGTTATGATGTTATGTGGTTATCTCTCTTGTTTATGAACTTCTAACCATGCATGTGCTATGAGCTTGATAATCATAGTTGGGGTATGATATGATGATGAAACATGATATGTGTAGAATATTCCCTTATGAGGCATGTTGAGGTACTTGCGATACAAGAAGGATGTGAATGGTCCTATGACCTGGCAGTGACTTGTTGCCTAATATGAGATGAGTTGAGGGATTGATATCCCATGGTATGTGGTTTTGTTGATGTTGTTGTGAATGTTAATAATACATTCATCATGTGGTGATAGTGTGACAAGTTCACACCCTATATGTCTATATCTTCTAGAAGTGTGCTATGCCCTTATCTTTGTAGAGTTTGTTATGGCTTTATACGTTGTAACTTGATTGATGCTAAAAGGACACTAAATTGACTTAACTAATCAAGTGGAACCTAATCATGTAGTTTTACCCTATGTCATAGATCCATTTCAACGTCTGCACTTGCTGGATGGTGAAACGGGCTTTCCTTTAGGCTCTGATTGGTTTGTCATTACTAGTCTGAAAAACACATGAACTGGAGTTCCTTTAGTAGTTTTTCATGATTGGTTGAAAGTAAGTGTTAGAACTTGAGTTCCGTGACTTTTGGGGAGTTACAGACTTATATAGAAAACAAAGTTCCTGAGTTCCCTCTTAAAAAGAGAGGAAAACGAGTTCCAGGACAACTAACAACATTTCTTATACAATTATATTCTTCATTCATTATAACTGACACATGTAAAATATTTATGACTAGTAATTTTAATGGTGTGGATATAGTTAGTTGCTAAAACCACAACATAATATAACAAAATATCATACACTATAATTGCACGATGTAAAATATTACCATTATTAATACAATCTACAAAATAAAAAATACAAACATCACGAAAAAACATTGCACCATGTGAAAACAATGTGATTTACGTAATATATTTTTATTCTTCATGTTTAAACAATATGATGTGAAAAATGATAATTAACTGTAATCATGCACGAATAATATACTAAATTTGCCTATAGAAATCATGTAAAAATTAATATTCTACATTGCATTAAACAACGATGAACCAAAATTCATATTTACAAATACATGAAATGTGGATATTATAACGATACTTTGTATACACAAAGTGAAATAAAAATATTGTGATGTGGTTTTAATCATAATATTTTTATTAAGATTATAATTGTACTATAATAAAATATTTTAAAATAAGCAACATTTGCACCATAACCACTTGTTTCGGTTATTATCATTTAAGAATATTATGATTTTTTACGGATATGATTTCTTTTTTATACCTTTGCCTCCTCACTATTTTTATTATACAATAAAAATTAACAATACTTTTAACTATTTCTATATTTACACGTACAACAAACCAATCACATAAAAGTGAATGGAATTTAAGTTCCAGAAATTGAACTAGAGTTCCCAAAAAATGAGTTTCACATAACTCATGGGTTACACCAAACGGATCCTTAGAGGAAGCTTGGAGTCATATAGTGTTGAGTATATGCATTCACAGGATTGGCTGTAGGCCATGCCTCCATAGGAGTGTGACTACGGGTCGTAGGTTAGGGATATGTTACTTATGAGGTTTCACAAGATAGGTTGCGGTCCATACCCTGGAAAGAGTGTGGCTATGGGTTGTAGTTCAGTTTTAATAGCGTCGTGACCTGTACCAAGGTGGGCTAGGATTTTTACTATTTGACTATATGCCACAGGTTGCAGTTGACTGGTATGTCTCTGTTGTGTACTCATGTACTGACCACGAGGTTTGGTGAGGTCGTAGATTCCGACTCTTCCATAAACCTTGTATGGCACCGATTTCGACTTAGCAATGGTCAGTTGGATTTGGGTGGTACGACTCAAATCCTCAGGGCATAATAAAATACGTAATCAGCTGTGTAGTATCTTGCCTAGGTTTAAATATGAAAATATTGAATGAGGCCTAGCATGCTTTTATACAGTATAGTTGGTAGTGAATATACATGTTCTTCATATTCCTTTTATGATAATAAGATGTTTTCCACTTGTAATTGCTTATACTATTAGAAATGATTACTTGCTTATCATAGTTGTAACCTTACTACTATTCTTTATTGCCTTATATGTGATAATAATAGTGTTGGTGGAGAGTTATATCTCCCACTGAGATTTGAAATCTCATCACGTGGGTTTCCCACATCTTTTAGGCAGACGTGCACGACAAGGTAAGGATCATGCAGTGGAGGTTGGAAGTGATGCTTGTAGTCCTTTTGTTGTCAGAGTCCTAGAGTCATCCCTATACACTCAGGTCTTCAGGATGGTTTTTGGGTGTGTTTTGTAGACGCGCTTTCCAGACATATCTTTGGCCCGTGTGCCCCTTTTTGATGTAAAGATACAATAGCTATGGAGATATGTTTGGACATGTTCTCTTGTAATAGGTTGATGGCATACATGGTATGTATACGCTGATGTAAGTTCTTTATGTCACGTGAGGACTTGCATGTAAAGGTTTTTGCAGCTTTGGTATTTAATGAAAATGGTTTCAATTTCCAATGTTTTCTGGTAATCAATTTGTTTAGTTTTATTTCCGCACTTAGTTTTGATTTATCTTGTGGTTTGTGGTGTGGGACGTCATAACAATAATTGGGATAGAAGAAGATTAAGGTAAATCTAGGTTCATGGTCTCACAACCATAAACTTCTCAACATGATTATGCCCCCGAAATCCCAACATAGGGTAGAGAACAACAATAAACAACCTATAAATCTATATATAAGCACGTAGACACATCTTACGTTACACCATCATCATTAGTGAATGATTATCATGTAGTTTCTTACAGGGTTCCTAGGTCAATTTTGTATTATTGATTTTTATTTTATGCTTCTTATGCATAATTTATTGTATTACCCAGGTTCTTTAGAATATTCTTAGTTAGGTTCTAGTTCTAATGTCTCTATGAATACATGATGAGAATTCTAATATGAAATGAATGAATAAGAAATATGTCGAATCAAGTTAATATACTTTGATTACTTATAAGAAACCTTGTTTAGGGTAATTGATGGACAATGAAATCATATCTCAAGCTGAAGACCTGTTGATGATGATTGATATGATGTGATGTGGAAATGTAAAGAATTAGATGTGTTGCAAAATCACATGTTGTTATGATTCTTGTTTTAGTCTTTGTCTTTCTTGATAATTCTAATTTAATTCATGTCATTCTAGTTGTGCGACAATGCACACATATGATAGTTTGATGTTTTGAATTTTTTAAGATGGGTAAAAAAGATTTAATAACAAGTGAAATGATGATACATCTAGTTAGGTGCATTGAACAATGTGATTTCCCCCTAAGTTCCACACTGGGGAAACAAAATGGACATCCTTGTAGTTATCAGAGAATTATGAGAAGGATTTCTAGAGTGTGGATCGAGACCTTAAATGTTAGACCACTAGGATTTAGGAGTGAGTCATCTGGAGTGGCTCTGGTCCTAAATCCTTGTTGTGAAAGTTTATGTCCATGAGGAATATACTATGATGAGATCAAAATGGTAAAATATGATGATATATGATATGCAATGATGATATGTGATATTTTATTATGTTGGTTCCTATCTCGTGTACTCGAGATGAGGATGTGAGCCTCTTTAGGCAACCCTATACTAGACCATGGTATGTTTCTGATATTATAGGGTGTCCATATAAACCTTAAGATAGTGACGGTGATTCATTGATACGAGAATCAGGCGGGCAACCTCTACTTGGTGAGGTACGAGCCAAGTAGTTTCAGGGCAAATGAATAAAATATGACAAGTCATGTAGAATATGATTTGAATGTTCATTACATTCCTTATACTGCTAATTTGCCATTGTGATTATGTTTATTGTTATGGAAAATAATGATTCTATTGTGGATATAATCTATTTCATATTTAGATCTATAATATTGACAAGTAGTAAATGTAGGGATTTATACCTACTCTAAATATGATTCAGGTTGCTTTCATTTGATAGTATGTTCAGTAGACATGTCCTATGTGTACTTCAGCTTCAGGACTATAGGATGTGTTCCTGGCCTAGCTGGTGGGGTGTCACAAAGATGATGTTATTGTTGTGTATTGATTCAAAATTTTTAGACCTTGACTTGTTACTCATACTAAGAGATTGCTAATTTTAACTAAGAAGTAACTTTGGATTCGTTCATTGACATGCTATAAAAGATGTTTCAAAGGTGGATTTAGTTTAAGTGAACAACTTATCTGCTTGATTAGATTGCCATTGTAAACTGGGCTTGACTAGATGCTTGAACTATCAGCTAGACTTTTCAATATTTGTATAGTCCTTTCAAGTTCATTATATTTAATTTGATGTTGATGCATGTACTCAATTTGAGTGGGAGGTATCCACTCACTTGGGCTCTATATGGGTCTCATAAGGTTGTTTTAAATTTTTAGGTATATTCAATCCAATAAATAGGTTGTGACTGAAAAAATGTAAATAGAAGAAGAATTTAGATATATTAGAATTTTCATATGCTCTCTCTTTCCCAGGATGGGTAGTGTATCAAATTATTTATTAGTGTACTTGTATATGATGTAAACTAAACTGCATGTGAGTAGTAAGATTTGATTCTATTTTAAATGGAATCAAATAAGATTTGTGATATCTTTAAGTGATTTCCTTGGTGACATTGGTTTATGAAAACTGTGAAATAAGAAAAAGAAAAAAATATCTATGATTTTTGTATACTTTTAGTCGCCTTTGTCGTGAAATTGTTTCATAATCTGGGTTTAGGTTTAGGTATTCTCTCTAATGGTTGGTAATTATGCTAATCAAAAGAGAGGTCTCAACAATGCGGTATCAAAGCCTAGGTTAGATGAGTCTACAGGGACAATAGGATCTAGATCTAAATGATAATATGGATGCTAAGAAAAACCTAAATGATATGCATACTAATTAAATTTAGTATCTAGATAATGCGGTCAAGTATTTGGGTATTGAGATAAGATAGTATGGAGCTTCCAACTTTACTTCTTCTGGATGCCCTGACCAAGCATCCATATGACTATAGTTTGGGAGTATAATAAGGTACTTGATGATAGAAAATGATGATAAAATGGTGAAAGAGAAAGGTTTTAATAATTTGACATGGAACCTAAGACATGTAGGAAATTTCCCTTAAGAAAGATGAACGTCTAATGGATTATGAAGATAATTCCTAATGAGTTTGAATCTAAAATTGTAAGATACAACTAACAACTGAGAATGAGGAACACTGAATGATGTTCTTTATGAATAAATTGATGGATATCAATAATAATACATAATTAGTTATAATCTCAATCCATGAGATACATAATCAATTTTCAAAGAGAATGAAAGGTGATGTGAATCACATCTTGATAAGTGATGTATTACTAGGATTTGTGAAATACGTGTTTGTAATACTCAAAGAGGGATATGATGACGATAAGGGATGATATATCTATCTAATACTAATAAATTCATAATTCCAAAGTAGAATATCTAGGAACAAAGAAAATGAAGTCACATGAAAGAAAGATAAAATGGAAATCATTCTAACGTGACGTAGATGGTGATGAAAAGTTAGATTATATTGTAGGACCTATGAGCTATAGAGGGGATGAATAGAGCTAAAACACTTAAACCAAATCATTAGACTTTCAAATCATATCACAACATAAGGTTGCATATATGGAATTTGAGTGTAACTAAGCATACATAACAAGGGTGAGAGAGACTGAACAAGCACAAGAACACAAGATATGTATAGTGGTTCCAAACTACAAACTTGGAGATGTACATCCACTACCTAGAGGGGTTAATCTCTAGGATTTGCAACCAGGGCACACTTCTTACATTACATTATAAGAGATACAATCTGAACACCCTGTTCTAAGGTCAAGCTTACCTAGCATTCCTTTTAAGGATCAAAGGAGCCAATAACCTGAAAAGGACTTACCCATCCTAGAGCAAGAGTATTCTGCCTTCACAAGGACTTACCCACTTTTGCAACAAGCTAGCCGCCTTCACCAAAGAGAAGTACTCTTATAACAAGTCTTTGACCTTGGAGGAATTACCCACTCTTCTCTTAGATCTCCAGCCTTGTACTTCACCTTCACTAAGGAAAATCTTTCACCATCTTTACTTTGAAAAGGGAGATTGGGAAAGGGAAGTTGATAGCTTCACAAGGTGTATAATAGATCAACTCTCCCACAAGAATCCCATCTCACTCAGATTGGTGTAGATTAGTATAACCTTGTGAGAGAAAAGGACTCTTTGTAGACAAAACCACTCAACTATAGCAAGAAGCAAAGAAGGCAAACTTAGAATGAAGTCCAAGAGCCCTATTTATAGTTGGGGGTGTCTACTAGTCAGTAGATGCACTCAGGAACAAATTCTAGCCATTTGGAGTGTTGAAACATATATTTTCTTGAGTTTTAAAACACTCCAATAGTTAGGAATACTTTTCTGCACTTTTTAGTATAATGTTGTCAGTCGAGTTTCCATAAAAGTAATTTGACTAATAGCACTATGCTACAAAGAAATTTGAGTAGTCGATCAAGTTTATCCTAGATGAAATTCGGCCAACGACTTAACATTGTTTTGTGTGTCACTAGTACAGATACCACCTTTAACATCGGTTAAATAATCCTTATAGTGTCAGTTTCCAAGTGACACCCAAGTGGGTGACACTAAAAGTAGATGCCTTCAGTGTCAGTTATGAAATTGACGACATAGAGTCGTTCCCGATTGCAACCAAAAATAGAACCGCCAACAGTGGGACCATAGGCGTCGATTATTAACACAAAACCGACACCATTATTGACCATAGTTGTCAGTTTTCTATAAAGAACCGCCAGTAGTGTGACATAGGCGTCTGTTGATGATTCAAAATTGATGCCACATCTGTTGATGATTCAAAATCGACACCATTATCCATCCCAGAAAAAAAAATTGTCAGTTTTCTATAAATATCTGACAGTCCTGGGACCATATGCGTCAGTTATTGGTTCAAAACTACATTATCCATCTAGAAAAAAAATTGGCCCCCAGCTAGACCATAGTTGTCGGTTGGTGATACAAAACCGATGCCATTATCCATCCCGAATAAAAAAATGTCGATTTTCTATAAAGAACTGACAATCATGGGACCATATGCGTTGGTTATTAGTTCAAAACCGACACCATTATCCATCCAGAACAAAAAAAATTGGCCCCCAGTTAGACCACAGTTGTTGGTTTTTTCTAAATAACTGACAAGTTGGACATTCGTTGTCAATTTTTTTCCTTTTAACTGGTGACTATATTTTATTTTTTTTTCTTATCAGATTTCAGGCCTGCTATCCGGCTGGCCAATAGGATGCAGAACCTACAGTTCTGAACTGTAGGTTTACAACATCCTCTGATTTCAGCCAACAACAGGCCACAAACCTACAATATTAACAAGATGGAAACTATTATATATCGATCATGTGATTCACACACATGTATAAGCATATTTAATTCATTCATATTATTCACACACATATCGAAATCTATAGTTCCATTCATTCCTCAATTTCATATCCACACACATGTAGCAACCTATAGTTCCATTCATTCATCTCTTTTCACATTCACACATATATAGAAGTACATTCATTCATTCATCTTCGCATTCACACACATGTATATATAAGACAATTCAAAAAAATTCAATTGGACATGTATATATAAGACAATTCAAAAAAATTCAATTGGACATGTATATATAAGTGTGTCTTTTAAAGTTTAACATGTCATTAAATATAGAAATAATATTATGACATCAAAGTTTAGAAATGTCATTCTTTATCATCATCGTCATCAGTACTCCAATGATAATAAAAAATTCCCAGTGCTTCTAAGGATTTTTCCCATTGTTTTGCTTATATCATCTAATTGTTCCATCGTATAGGGACTATGTACATCTAATAACTTTTCAACTGTAGTGAAGTCACTAGTTTTAAACACATGCAAAGAGAATGACATATATATATATAAAATTAATAAGATTGATATATTTCATATTATCTAATGAGACTATATAATACATGTTGTATGGTATTGATTTCCAGTGCAACATATCTGACAATTACGTCCATATATCACATCACGTAGTATGCACATGCCCATCCGTTGTCTTGTTTAGTACACTATAAATTTCAACATATAAAATGTTAATAAATAAAAACAAGTATAGTTTACATAAATTATATACATTGGAGTAAGAAAACTACATTCACATTCTCCCAAACTAACAGTTTATTCTTTGTCTTGCACATGTTTCCTCCAGTTTTTTTGAAATCTTTAAAGCCCTACATGTTAATGTAACACATTAAATTACATTACAAAATAGTAATGTAATAATATATGTTAACGTATATAAATATAAAAAATTCCTCACGTGGATAATGGCCTTTTCATTACGTGTCCATGCATATCTAGTTGCTTCCCCTCAGGATCTAGACAATAAACAGTGAACATGTTGGGGACAATAACCAGTAACTCCCAATGCTTACCACTATAGATAAGAAAGTTAAAAATATATAACTCAAAATCCAAAATAAAATGTAATTTTCTTAAGTCCAAATTATAAGTAAAGTAAACTTAACATTGAATGGAGCTATTATCACGCTCTTCTTTTTCTTACCAAAATATTTAAAAGTGACAGAGCAATATATGGTAACTGATGAAGGGTCTTTATCTACAAGACTGATCAAAGATGGAACTAGAAATCCCACATGGGTAAATGAAAATTTTGTCCATATCTTGTGTAAGTGACTGCAAAACATATATTACATATGTATTAATATATAAGTAACCAGATCATCCTATATAAAACAAGGTATATAGATATATAAACAAGATCTCACCATATCCATAGCTCTATCATAGATGTATTTAGCCAATCATACCTAAACAACTCCAAAATATCTTGTATAAATATAGTGTTATCGTATGATTGGCCTACAACATCATCCAGAAGATAAGCATTTATAGGACACTGTTTGTTATGTTCGCCTATCCATATTGCCATATCCCTACAATTAGGACCTATCGAGTCATATAGGTCCTTTGGAAGCCAACTAGGTACTGCATGAGGAGGTGGAGGTGGAGGTGGAGGTGGAGGCAGAGCTATAGCGGGTTTCTTCCTTTTCTCTTGTATATATAATTTCTTATCAATTGACTTATATATACACGCTAACAAATTAACATAATATAAATTTACCATACAAGATCAATATAGACGACATCTGTTTCAGGCCACAATATCACTCCACCTTCTGCTTCACCAAGCGTGTCAGCATCTGGGTGGGCATATATCAATGCATGCTGCCTCCAATGAAAGAACACAAGCCTCGGGCTCACACGAACATAACCATCGGGTACTGGAGTGCCATGAATCGTGTGCCCTAGAAGGTGTGGGTAAGCATCATCCTCTACAACAACGAATTCTTTTATTCTCAGACGACATGACCTCAACCCCTATAAATTTACATAGGGTATGTTATATACATATATACATAAACATATCATCTTGAAAAGACTAGCTACTATGCCATAAAAATACTTACAGTGGATGTGCTAGGTGGTGGGTCTATAAGATTACTCCCAACTACCTCTACTATAGGGGAAGAGCAGCACGGCACATGTACTATCTGAGTGGAAGCCTGAGATGCCTGCGACTTGCTCATTACTTCCTGGACTCTCCTATCAATTAACTCATCTACCTATATATGGATAAAAGAAACACAAGATTTTAATTATTGAATTCCCTTTGCAATAACATTCTAAAAAAAGAATAGGTTACCTCAACTTTTGAAAATCCCACTTTTGAGACATGTTTGCATTGTGATGGCCAAAGAACGCTTTTATGCCCACACCAGTGTCTGCAACCCTAACACATCCAGGTTGCTCTAGGTTACTAAGAGCAACTGTCAATTCATCCCTTGTGCCCTTAGGGATGAACTTGCCTTGCTTCCTTTGCTTGTGAAGCTCCCTCTAATCGCCATCAATAGGAATTAGCAAGTAAACATAACAATCATCAATATTGATTGCTCTAAGAGTTGAATTTTACCATTTTTGTAGTCGCCTCAGCAATTGTGGGCTTCATTATATCTCCTTTCTTATTTTGCCTCCCAGCTATCCACACAGCTTGGCGAGGCAGAGGTGCATGAGTAATAGTAGAGGACTCACCAGTCTCCTGAGTAGCAGCAGACTCAGCAACAGCAACAACCATTAATTTTTGGTGAACGCCTACATAGCTACTTGGACCCATCGTGTGGTCATGCACATTCAGTGCACGCCTTGCTCTTTGAGCATTACTGATAGCCTTGTTAGTAAGCACATTGAATTGGTTAGTAACACTAAAGGTCAATCGTGAATAGGTGAATTCATAAGAATTGGTTAATACCTTGAATCCATCGATATTTCTCTTGGCAACAAACGCCTCCCAGTCCTTTAGTTCTAGGTAGTTGCATTTCTCAGCGGCTGACTTCTTCATGTTCTCAACATCTCAAATGTATAGTCAGGTGAGATTTGTCCTATAGTTCCTTAGGACCCTCCCACAGTGTTGCATCACCTTTTTATGATGTAGGCTTCCATCCAGTTCAAATATACTCTGCAAAATGTCAAATATTTAATTGACTAGTATCCTAAAAATTAGTATTATGTAAAATAGAATTGCAAATGATAATAACTCACACATAGTTCTTTCCATATTAAGTATTTCTTCCCTTTAGAAACTTTATGCCAAGAACATTCTAAAAGAGGACTACAATGGCTCTGAGTAAGAACCCCAAGATATGAAATAAACGAGTTGCGGTTCACTCCAACTGGATTTCCTGCATGATCAAAATCCACAGTTAGTTTTGATCCATTTCCCCTTTGTTGTAGTAATGTGTTCATCATAGTGATGCCCCTCGCTTTTTCAATTTTTTTTGCTGCTCATCAAGTGCCACAAGCTTTTCAAAGGGTACATCCTCAACCTAAAAATTGACAAAAAAACACTTATAGGATATAACTTATAAATAGACATATAGATAGAAATATAGGATATATTTTAAAACTTACATTGTGAGGTGACACATCAGTGATATCCTCACCCTCATGGTAATCATCATTATGATAATCATACTCATGGTCAGCCATCTGAAAGTGTCATTAAAAACATTGTAAAGTTCACGATAATTTAACATAACATGGTCAGCCATCATCATACTCATGGTCGGCCATCTGAAAGTGTCACGGTAATATAACATTGTAAAGTTCACATCGATATAAAAAACATAAAAAAAAAATAAAAACACGCCTCTAATATTGTTATCTTTTATCAATTAACATTCCTTCGGTGTAATCTCCGCGCACATATAAGTCATCGTTAGCTTCAATATTTGGTGTTGGAAACCCAACTGAGAATGGACTCGAGTCATCATACTTATCATAGTACTCTTCTTCATCTTTAGGATTTTCAATGAATTGTCTTTTACCATGAAGAACAACCGACCATTTTTCATGTGTAGGATCATCGATATAAATTACTTGTTTCACTTGTGATCCCAATATGAATGGTTCACCCTTCTTGCCAATATTTCCAAAGTTCAGTAATTTGAAACCCAATTCATCCACTATAACTCCTTTGGTGTTATTAACCCAATTACATTTAAAGAGCAAAATTCTAAAATCTACATAGTCAAACTCCCATATGTCTTCAATGACACCGTAATATGACATTTTAGCTTCACGTGAACTCTTATCCTTTGCACTGGCAAAAAACAATGAAGATGCTTGAAGGGTGACCCCACTATTTTGCATGATGCTCTTATCATCTTGACGCTTTGTGTAATATGAGAACCCATTTATGTCAAACCCTTCATAAGACATAACATTCATTTTTGGTTTAAAGGTGAGTCATTTGATATTTTCAGCAAGATTATTTGGTGTTTGATATAGTTGATGTAAGACTTTATCTTCAAACCACTTAATAAATGTCTTGTTATGCTCTCTAGCAAGTCACATTGAATTGGCTTGATGATATTGTTTCTTGATGAAATTGGTACGTTCCATGATATAAATACTCACTTCATCGATGTTGTGTAAAATATACAAGCGAGCTTGTTCCAATAGCTCACGGTTGATTACTTTCATCTGTGATCCTAAAATCCCTTTGCCAGAATACTCCTCATTATTCTTGTCATTTACAGGAGCGTCATTACCACTCAGAAAGTCATTGCAAAAATCTATAACCTCTCTTGCCACATAACCCTCAATAATACTCCCTTCAGGCCGATAACGGTTTCAAACATCACCTTTAAAAATGCTCATGTATCGTTTAAAAGGATACATTCAATGCAAGAAAATTGGTCCCAACATTTTCACTTCCCTAATCAAGTGGACAACAAGATGTACCATGATATCAAAGAACAAAGGAGGAAAATACATCTCAAGCTGACATACGGTAATAACCACTTCTCCTTGGAACTTATCGACAGTCTCAGGATCAATAACTTTGCTGCACAGACCGTTGACGAAGAAATAAAGTCTGGTAATTGCAAACCTTATATGCTTTGGTAGTATAGATCGAATTGCCACAGGTAATATTTGTTGCATTAGAGTGTGACAATCATGAGATTTAAGACCTATCAGCTTCATATCTTTCATTAATACCAATCTACGGATGTTGGATGAGTGACCCTGTGGCATCTTAACATTAACTAAGCACTTTAAAAAAGCTTTCTTATCCTTTCTAGACAATGTGTAACAAGTAGGAGGTAAATATGTTCTCTGATCACTACTAACTACTTTTTTTAATTCTGTCCTTATTCCCATTTCACATAGGTCCATTCTGGATTTGATCCCATCTTTAGTCTTACCTGGTATATTCAACAGAGTACCAATGACACTATCACAGACATTTTTCTCAACATGCATGACATCGATACAATGCCTGACTGGCAAAGAACTCCAATAAGGAAGATCCCAAAATATTGACTTTTTCTTGAATAAAGATTTGTCACTCCGTGTGGCAATGGTACGTTGTGATCTCTTACCAAATTCGTTGACAAAGTCTTTTACTCTTTCATAAACAACCTCCCATGGTATAGGTTTAGGCACACTCCATTCCTCATTCCATCCATATAAAGCTTTGCGCAACCTTCAGTGCGGATGGAATTTTGGAAGAAACCTTTGATGACCAAGATATACAGTCTTGCCACCATGTTTTAGTCAGATTGAATCTGTGTTCTCTTCACATGTAGAACACACTTTAGATCCTTTGACACTGTATCCAAACAAATTCCCATATGCTGGAAAGTCATTAACAGTGCAAAACAACATAGCGTACAAACAAAATCTCTGTCTACGTGAAGCATCATAGGTCATCACACCTTCACCCCAGAATTTCTGTAAGTCATCAATTAGAGGTTCAAGATAAACGTTGATATCATTTCCAGGTTGTTTAGGGCCCGATATCAACAACGACATCATAACGTACTTATTTTTCATACACAACCAAGGAGGAAGATTGTATATAACAAGCATAACAGGCCAAGTGCTATGTTAGCTTCTCAATGTCTCATACAGATTTATCCCATCGGTACAAAGCCCAAGTCTTAGATTCCTAACTTATTCACCAAATTCAGGGTACAATAAATCAATCTTCTTCCACTGTGGGGAATCAGACGCATGTCGTAGGATCCCATCATTATTTTTCTTAACCTCTACATGCCATCTCAAATTCTTCACATCTATCGGATTGGAAAATAAGAGTTGAAACGGTGGTATTATAGGTAGATACCACATCACCTTGGCAGGAGAACCAGTTTTGGACTTCCCTGAAGTCGTCATTTTATACCTTGACGCATCACATTTTGGACAATCTTTCAAATCCACATAGTCCTTTTGAAATAATACACAATCATTCGGGCATGCTTGTATCTTCCTTGTCTCCATTCCCATTGGGCACAACAATTTCTTTAACTTGTATGTTGATATTGGCATCTCATTTCCTTCAGGAAGAATTTCTTTCAACAAAGACAACAATGACGTGAATCTTTTGTCGCTCCATCTATTGTTAGCCTACAGCTTATACAATCTCAACACAGTGCTAAGCTTCGTAAACTTAGTACAACCTATGTATAATGGTCTCTCAGCATCATGCACAATGTTGCTAAGCATGGTGTGCTATACCCCACAACTATCCAGCATATCATCGACGATGTCTACTGAAACTGGTTTGTTCACATCTACATCATCGGAGGCACTTTCTTCTTCCACACAAGCACTACTATCGACATCTACAGATTTCAGTTTTGAAATCTCTCCATGCCAGTACCATTCTGTATAGCCTTATACAATCTCGTTGCACATGACATGACTTTTGATTTCATCACCAGTGCTGACTTTCAAGTTGTTACCACAATGCCTACATGGACAGTAGAACCTATCTCCAGGTTGTTTCCTATGTTCCTCCACAAATATAATATATTGATCAAGACAATAAATAAATTCTGGGGTGCAGCGACTTCGAATGGACATCCATGATCTATCCATTCTATGATCAAAGAGAAAACAAGTATGTATTAGGGTTTAGGGATTATATATTAAGTTAAGGATTTAGCGTTAAAAGATTAAGGTTTAGGGTTAAAAGATTTAAAGATTAGGGTTTAGGGTTAAAAGATTTCAAGATTAGGGTTTAGCATTAAAAGATTAGGGTTTAGGGTTAAAATATTTAAAGATTAGGGTTTAGCATTAAAAGATTAGGGTTTAGGGTTAAAAGATTAGATTACATGGTCTGATATATATATATTGAAAATGTGTACCACCTATCCCATTCTTGAACACCGAATCTCACTAGTAAGTGTATAATGTGTATTGGGTTTTCAAGAAAATTTTGACAACATTTCCCCGTTGTTTTCCAAGTACACCGATGTGCATGGGGAAATTCCCACCAACATATATACTTAGAGAACAAATGGGGAAGTTGTGATGAAACATCATGAAAACCGAATATACATTATACACTTACATCCTAAGTGAGATTAAGTGTTTAAGAATAGTCCCAAACTGGGGACTAACTAAGATTTACTCCTAATTAGTAAATCTCAAACATGTTTCTAGGCCAACAATGTACATGTATGTTTTCATTCCTATATCAACAATCCTAGTTTCATCGTTCATCATCAAGATAATCATTACACACAAATCAGAGAACAAACATATGAACAAACATCATATTAGGGTTTTAGAGATCTAACTGAGGACATTTAGCTGGTGGTAAATATGTAATGTCAAGCAAAGTACATTGAAAGTAATGTAATAATGGTGCAACTAAGATACAAAAGCCCAATTGCTAAAAAGATTAGGGTTTAGTGTTAAAAGATTAGGGTTTATGGTTAAAATATTATATTCCAGAGTCTTATATATATAGTAAATGTGTACCACCTATCCCATTCTTGAACACCGAATCTCACTAGTAAGTGTATAATGTGTATTGGGTTTTCAAGAAAACTTTAGCAGCATTTCCCCGTTGTTCTCCAAGTACACCGATGTGTATGGGAAAATGCCCACCAACATATGTACTTAGAGAACAAATGGAGAAGTGATGACAAAACATCATGAAAACTGAATATACATTATACAATTACATCCTAAGTGAGATTAAGTGTTCAAGAACAGCCCCAAATCAGGGACTATCCAAGATTTACTCCTAATGAGTAAATCTCGGATGGGTTTCTAGACCAACATTGTACATGTATGTTGTCATTCCTATACCAACGATCCTAGTTTCACCGTTCATCATCAAGATAATCATTACACACAATGGGTAGCGACATGTGCACATACAATGTATATGTGAGAATACCCGAAGTTGAAATTTATTATGTGAACTAGGTATAGAGGTGTCCTCACCATATCATGAATATAGATGAATAATGATTAGTATGTTTGAGATTTAGGTGATAATACAATCTCTAAGTAAAAGATTTATCATCAAATGATAATATCATGTCATGAATGAGGTTATGCAACTATTATCTGGATAAATTTGGGATCGAACCTCGTAGTATAAGTAATTTTCACTTTGATGGTGGATGGTGGTGGCTAGTGGCGGCTGCTGGCGGGAGGAAAAGAGGGAGGAAGAGGACCGATAGTGGATTGAGGAGGCAGAATGGCTGGAGGCGATCGACAGAGTGCAGCGGCAGAGGAGCAGGTAGAGCGGCGTCGGTGGCCAACTAAGCAGCAGCTGGAGCTAGGCGGCGGTGGCAGCTCCAGTATCTTCCCAAGCTCTGAGTGGCGAGCAAAGGGAGAAAAATAGTGGGGACAGTTGGAGGATGAGCGGTCGGTGATCAATGGTGGAGGGGAAAATCGATCGCCACAGACCTAGCTCAGTCGGGAATGAAACAGAGAAAGGGGAAGAGTCTGGTTTGTGTGGGTGCTATTAAGTTACATATCGACATCGGTTAAAACAAAAAATCAATGCTTAAAACCAATAGGCGTCGGTCACACAACAAAATCGAAACCTATCTCCAACTTTAAATAAAAAAAATTTACACCCGGTCAGGGTGTTTTTCATCGGTTTCTAGATACAAAAACCGACGTCTATCCACATAACATGACAAAAAATTATTTTGAGTTATGATGATAGGTGTCGGTTCCCAACCAAAAACTGACGTCGAATAGGCATATTGGGGGGAAAATATTTTCGTGAGGACAACGTGTGAACACACATCCTCGTCGGTTCTTTGGTAAAAATTGACGACACATGAGGGGATAAATTTTGCCTCGTGAAGGATGTTTAGTCGTCAATTCTTGGTCAAAATCTGATGACTAACAATTTTTGTGGGGGCTTGGTGCAAAACATATGTCGTCGGTGTTGGAACAACTGATGCGGAATTGAAAATTTTGGGGGCAATTTTTTTTGGGTCAAAAATTTATATTTTCTGGGTGATTTTGGACGTCGGTTATAATTTCAACTAACCAATGTTAAAGAAAAAGTGATGCCCGTGTCTTTTGTAAATCATCCGACCTTCACATATAGGTGATCGTTTTCATTTTTAGCTGACGTCGTAGTGTATTGGCGTCGGTTTTTTAGTTTTAACCAACACCATAAAATGTGACGTTATATGCCATTTCTGTACTAGTGTGTGTAGGGTGTCGATCAAGTTGTCACCATGACAAACTCGGCCAACATTGGGATTTATCAATCTCCACGCATCTTGTCGATCGAGTTTCTCCTATTTAAACACTTTTATAGCATTTATCAAATTTCATCATAGGCTGCTTTGTCGGTCGAGTTTCTCCAAGAGAAACTCGACCGACAAAGCAGCCTATGATGAAATTTGATAAATGTTGTAAAAGTGTTTAAACATTCATTTTAAGTGCATTTGATATTTTTCTCAACTTAGTTACAAGTCATAGCATCAATATAAGTGATTTACAAAATTGTTCTAATTGATTTTTAGGCCTTTTCCACAAAGTGCACTTGCATTGAATTTGGCTTGTTTTTGGTCAAGCTAGGGTTTGCTTGAATTCATTCTTTTTATGTATCTAATACCTAAAATTGATCTCAAATATACATATGAGATATATATGAACGGAATGGTTAAGTCATCATCAAAATATAGAAAATGTATAACTATTAGGTCAACATTCTCCCCCTTTTGAGGATGACAAGCCATTCCTTAACATATTAAAAACACCTTAGAATTTAAAACTTTAACTTTGTCAATGTAGGGGGATACATGTACAATAGCAATTTCTTTCCCTCAATTCATGCTTACATTTACATGTATGGTTAGTTCCTCCAAAACCATAACTAAAACACACACACACATATATATTGTTTGAGTCTACTTTCATAGTCACAAGATATTTTAGAAAGATAACTAGAAAATGATTAAATTCTATATGTATCAGGCTCATTTCTTCCCCTTTGTCATATCAAAAAGGGAGGGGTAGAAGATCTAAAACAAGTCTTATCTAAGGCACAAACATCACATACAACCACCATTTGCAAGCACAACACACTAGCCAAAGAGAGAACATATTTACCAAAGTCACAATCAAAATATGACAACACACACCAATAACTCATGAAAAGGAGCAAAGCACAAAGTTAGAGGTACATATGATAAGATTACAACAAATTAAGTTTGCTCAAGATGAAAACTACAAATGACAAATAAAACGATTGGATGTAAAAACAGTACTCCTCAAATATAGTGCCCAATGTAAAATACATGATAGCCTACAAAAATACACATACATGAGCACTCTAAAACTTAAGAACTAAACATCAAGCTCGTCAAGATCAAACACCTCATCAGGCTGGTAGTCCTCATCACTGACTGACTCAGAAGGTGTTATAGAGATAGGAGCAGTGATGTCCTCATCACCATCAGAACTGTCATCCTCATCACCATCCTCATCATCATCAGCCATCTCTTCATCCTTGTTAAGAACAAAGGAACGAGGACCGGGACACCTGCGGCTTTGCTCTTCCCAGGAAATGCCACAGGAAAGAAATGTTTTTTCTTGATCATAGTTGGTTTTAGAAACCCAATCAAAGTCATCAATCATTTGAGCAGCAGGTCCAATAGGGAGTGCAAGCAACTTAGTGGCAATGGGTAGAGGATGAGAGGAAACATGTGTAGATCCCTCACCAGAGGTAGGAGGTGGAGTGGAAGCAGCAGACTGGTAAGCTAGGTAGAACTCATCATATGCATAATAGCCATAGTGTGGAAGAGAAAGGCTGGTAGGAGGGATAAGGGTGGGAGTCGGACAAGTTCATGTTGGACATGATTTGAACTAAGTCCTGGTAAAGGTGGTCATGGACCTACATTTGGTATACATTTTGATGCATCATGTTACCCATAATGGTTTCATTTGACACAGAAAATAATTTAAGGGTAGGTCTAGGAGGAGATGGAGGTTGGGTAGAGTAAAAGGCATCAAGCATAGAGGTATTGGTGGGATGGAAGGACTTATTGATAGTGGTTTCATTGATGTAAACCCCTTTTTTACTAGCTTTATAACTGAGATCCTTAAAATGAGATTTCTCAGTATGAAACTGAAACAACCATAGATCAAGTTTGTCTAGGATGGGTGGGAGTCTCGGGTGTTCTTCTCAGTGTCAAAATAGGTCATACGGTGGAGAATATAATGAGCCCATTTGACTTTGACATCTTGGAGGAGACAATACATGAGCATTGTAGAGTTCTCTGTTATATCCGTTTGATTTTTCTTGGGGTGGATATTGCAGTTAACTATAAGTGTAGTGAGACATGTCTTGATGTCAAGAGAAGATGACAGTAGGATGACTTTCTTCCTATAGGGTACCTCTAGTTTCTTCAAGGTTTTCTAGGGTAAGCTTGGGGTCAAAACTCTTAAAAAGAACTGTAGGGTTTAGGAGGTCATGGTATTGGGGATATGATGCATCCAATCATACAAGGATGAAGAATTAGATAAGTATTTGCTGAAAGAATACTAAGAAATGGTAAACTATATCCACACAATCATAGATGTTAGGACGACATGGGTATTAGGAGGTGGAACTAAGGATGTGCAGTTCCAAGTGAGATTTGCAAAAAATTCATGGACCGCTTTCATGCTAGATTGGAAATTGAAATAGCATGAGTGCTCTACACATAGTGTACCTAGGTTGTGTTCTTTAGAAACTTTCTTAACCTCTTTTAACAACTCATTTCTAGTCTCTAGCAAAGTCCTAAAAGGATAGGGATTTCTAGGTATTAACTTTCATATCTATTAACTGCTTGAGAATGATAAAGAAGGTACCACCATACCTTGTGAGCCATGAAGATGTGGAAGAGGTCGGAACACCAGTTGGACCAATCCTCTTTCTCCTGTTGGACTCCATGGAGAGGAGAAAAGATGGAAGGGAGGTAACCACTCACCAAAAGAGTGAAGGTAGACATCCAAGCAGCCATCAAACTAGCTAGGTATGGCTAGGAAAGGTGAAATGAGACCGGAGAAGGTTAGGAGAAGGTTGGAGATGGTCTAGGGTTTAAGGATGAACAAGAAGGAAGCTTGGTCGGTCAGTTTTACTCTAGTTGATATTGAGGAAATCGGTCGACAAACCTTTTATATTTTCACACAACAATGTTGTTGGTCTAGTTTATGATTTGGGAAAGTCAGCCGACACTGCAGTCAGTTCAGTCCTTGGTCATCTTGTTGGTCGAGTTTCCCCAAAACAAACTTGGATGACAAAGGTGTATGTAAACAAGATATGAAATTCAATTCTAGTCCTAGACGACTATATAAATGCATTTCTCTAGCCTATCATGTATTTTTGAACATATAGAGGCACTTTCTACTCATCATTGGTTACTATTTTGCGATAAAATGAGTTGTGATTTAAAGTAAAAAATACCAAAAAAAAGCATTAAAACTTGGCATTTGTAGAAGAAATAAGCACATGATAAGCATTTTATGAGCAACAACATAGAGATAAGTGAACATCTTATCTAGAAGGCATAGAATTATCATATAGAGTGGTTAGATGTCGTTTTAATATAATACAAGTAAATTTCTCTCTACCTAGAGGTTTAGTGAAAATGTCCGCAAGTTGATTTTTGGTGCCCACATGTGTAACATAGATATGTTTGTTAGCAATGTGGTCTCAAAGGAAGTCATGGTGGACCTCTATGTGTTTAGCCCTACTATGCAATATAGGATTTTAAGATAGATTGATATTATCATAGTAGATAGAAGAAGCATCATAAATACATTCAAGTCTTGGAGCATTTGATTCATCCGTAGGAATTGGGCACAACAACTTCTACCTATAATGTACTCAACCTTGGTAGTTGAAAGACCCATTCTGATTTGTTTCTTAGAGAACCAAGAAACCAAACATGGTCCTAGGATGAAGCAAGTGCCACTTGTGCACTTTCTATCAATTAAGCACTCGAGATAATCCACATCACTATAAGTTGTAAGAGTAAAGTCCCTTGAATTAGGATACCATGGTCCAAAATTTTGGGTTTTAGCTAGGTATCTTAGCATCCTCTTAACAACTATATGATGAGATTTTATAGGGCTTGATTGAAATCTAGCACACAAGCCAATACTAAACATGATATCCGGTCTAGAGGCAGTTAAGTATAGTAAGCTACCAATCATACCTCTGTAGAGCTTCTCATCTACTTTTTCACCTTCCTCATCTATGGCAGTGTTGGACATGGGAGTATCCATTGGCTTTGTGTTCTCCATCCCAAAGTGCTATAAGAGTTCACTTGTGTATTTACCTTGGTTGATGAAGTTTCCATGCTTTTTGCTTGATTTGAAACCCAAGGAATAATGTAAGCTTCCCCATCAAACTCACTTCAAATTTAATCTACATAGAGAACTAAACTCCTTGCAAAGATCAAGATCAATCCTGCCAAAAATGATATGATCAACATATATTCGAATAATCAAGAAGTTGTTAGAAATGCATTTAAGAAAGAGTGTAGAATACAATTTTACCATGACATAGACATTATCTATCAAAATGTTTCTAAATTTCTCATACCCAGCTCTAGGGGCTTGTTTAGACCATAAAGAGCTTTTTGTAACAAATAAACATGGTTAGTAAGCTTGTCATTTTCAAAACTGGGAAGTTGATACACATAGACTTTCTCCTCTATTCTACCATTCAAAAACACACTTTTAACATCCATTTGATATAGCAATAAATTTTTATGACTAGAAAAGGAAAGTAACAATCTAGTAGATTCAAGTCTAACAATAGGAATATATGTTCCATCAAAGTCAATACCTTCCAATTGATTATAGCCTTGTGCTACTAACTTTCTTTGTTTCTTTCCACCTTACCGCTTTCATCAAGCTTGTTTTGGTAGACCCACTTTATGCCAATGATCTTTCTACCACTTGGTCTTGGCACTAGAGTCCACACTTTGTTCTTTTAAATATGTTCTAGTTCCTCTTGCATTGCTAGGATCCATTAATCATCTTTAAGAGCTTCTTTGAAATTCTTAGGCTCAAGTTGTGAGATGAAGGCAATGATCTTTTATTGAAAGCAGCCTGTGTCTTCACTATTTCAATTGGATTTCCAATGATGAGCTCTTTTTTATGATCTTTAGAAAACTGGGGAGTAGGAACGTTCTTTTCATCTTCTTTTGGTCCTTCATATTCAACCACCTCTTTTCCTTTTCCATTTATGTTGAGTTATTTCAAACTAGGAATCACTTCATATACAACATCATCATTCACAACATTCTTGGAAATAGATAGGTTAGTCTCAATAAACTTGACATTGAAAGATTCTTCAACTTAAGATATTTCAATGTAAAAAACTCTAAAATATCTACTTGTACTGCTATAGCCAAGAAAGAAAGTCTTATAAGATTTTGCATCAAACTTATCGAGAGAACTTTTAGAGTTTAAAATAAAGCATTGACAACCAAAGGTACAAAAGAAGTTGATAAAGGGCATTCTACCGCGCCATAACTCATATGGATTTTCTTAAGTAAATGATGAGTGAAAACTTGGTTTTGCACAACACATGCGGTGCTAACGGTTTCAGCCCAAACTTTTTAGGAGTGTCATACTGCAAAATGATTGCTCTATTTGTTTCTTGTAAAGACATATTATTCCTCTCAACTACCCCATTTTGATGAGGCGTACGACGGGGGGGAGCATTGTGTGTGTACCCAAATTTCTCACAAAACTTACAAACAAATCATATTCAAATTCTCCCCATGGTCACTGCAGATAGATACAATAAAAAAAGAATCATTGTTCTCAATTCATTTTCAAAAAGTTGAGAATACATGAAAAGTAACACTTTTTGAAACAAAAAAGAAAGTTCATGTGAAATAGGAGAAATCATCAAAAATCACAAGACAATATTTACTACCACGATGTTATTGAGTTCTCATTGATCCAAATAGATCAATGTGAATAAGCTAAAGAACCCTCTTAGTACTAAGGAATCCTTTTGATTTAAAGGAATATTTAGTTTGATTTACTTATGTGCAAGGTTGGCATTCCTCATCTTTCTTAAAATCCAATTTAGGAAGTCCCTTGACCAAGTCCTTTTTTCTCAACTTCTTCAATTGATGCATATATACATGACCAAGCCTACGATGCCACAAAGATACATCATTTTATCAACTACTATGCCTTTACCAAGAATAGGCTTAAGAGAATCAAGAACAATAATATAAAGATATCCACTTCTAGTTTGCTTATATATGACATTGTAGGAGAGGGAATCTAGAAGCAAGCATTCACGTAAAACAAAGAGAACAAGATAACTGCTATCCATAAGAAGAATAGTCTTTATGCACAGTGAAGCACCTACATCACCCTCACCTATTACTTTACCTTTCTTATTGTCCCAAAATGTCACTGAGCCTCCTTTCTTTTTTGTAAGAGTGTTTAAGTGGTCTCTATCACTCATCATGTGCTTTGAGCATCCACTATCCACAATATGTTTACCTTTATCCTACATAGAAAGGAGACATTGGTACCCAATTTAAACTTTGGGATCTAGAGTTAGCTTGGGACCCATTTCATGTTTGGGTTGGTCCCCTTCTTCTTGTAAGGTCAAAAAGTAGAATAATGATCATCACACTTACAATGAGAGCAAATCATAGATGCCTTAGAGATGCAAGTCTCTCCATGGTATTGTAACATACCAAATCTTGGAACCTACCCTAGAAATTTTATCTTTTGGGTTTGACCAAACATGTTTTGAGGTTAGACTTATAAAAGGTTTAGAATGAACATTATGAACTAATGCATGTAAAATCACCCTAATAAACCTGATTGAATGAGTAATTAAGATAGTTGGCTACTAATGGGCCAAATGACATATCTCATAAAAAGAAATACAAAAAATAAAATCTAAGTTTAAAATCATGTACCTTGGGCCCCAATTGCCTTGGGAGTCAAGTTTCACATTATTCATATTATAATAATTCATTTAATTCAAATTGGAAAAGAAGATGTGTGTTTTCCCCAAAATATAAAATAAAATATTACATGACCCTAAAATAGGAAAATAATCTTAATTTCGTAATCTACATAATAAATATAGCCTTTGGGTGAATTTTCATCCAATTTGGAGAAAGTTTGCTTAAAAGGTAAAATCAGGAGAAAGAAAGTATGTAGAACCTTCAAAATATTAAATAAATACACAAACAACTCCAATATGTAAAATTGATGGAAAATTCATATCTAACACATTAAATATGACTTGTGGGTCAAGTTTCATAAAATTTGGATAATCCTGATGCCATTAATGAAGGAGGAAAGAGAAAATATGATTTGATTTATTTAACCCATAAAATTTCCAAAAGGCAAAACAAAGTGCATAATCGGAATCTACATACCTTTATTGGCATGTGTGTAAAATTCCACATAATTTGGACAATATTTGAACCCCCAAATCGAGAGAGAGAATAAGGAAATAATGCATTCACACTTTATTAAAATCAGATTCAAAATTAGTATTTTGTCACGCAGTCACCCTATGGTTTCATGATTTCCAAATTTCTCTTATGCATGCTTTTTCCCTAGCCGTTGGATGTGGATCTAATGGAGGAGGAGTTGTCTCCTACCTCCAGTCGGACTCCCTTCTCTGGCTATAGTGTTTTGTCTTTTCTTTTGCGATTTCCTCTCTTCTCTTTCCTTTTCAACCCCATTTGATTTGCTTTTCACAATCACCACTTCTTTCCATTTCTTTTGGACCCTAGGTTCCCCAGGTTTCCTTCTACTAATCTCCCTATCGGCAAGGGACTTCCTCGTACGCCCTTGTTTCATGATTTACCTTATGCTCAAGTCAGTCTGATCTTCAACCTATATATACACCGCCCACTCCACCTCCCCTGCAATCGACTCAACCTTTCCCTATTGGTCTTTTGGGATCACAGAGCCTGCTCTACCCTCCCCTGTCTCCGTCGACTTCCTCTTGCCGCTGCGGGGTCATCTCCAAGCCCTTGTTCATCACATGCCCCGCTTTTGGTTTGGTTCTGCTCTTGGGTACCCCGTGAGTCTTTCCCTCACCTCGTTTTGGCTAATTGCTGAGGTAATTCCCCCTTTCCAATTTCTGCTTTGTTTGTTTCCGATCGTTGTGGAGGTTTGGTGCTCCAATGGGTTTTTCACACCTTTGGTCCGAACTTCGAGTTTGCTAAGACTTCCTGAATTCTTTAAGGTCTCTACTTTCTCGGTTGTAGTGTTCCTTGGGGATGGTACGTGTTTTCGGGCAGCAGCCACTGCTTTTGGTTCCACAACCATGGCGCTACTGCCTAAAATGATAAATCCTCCCATCTTAATCTCCCTTCTACCCTTTTGCTTTTACTTTGTATAATGTTTTTTGACCGGGGCAAACGGTCTTTTCACACGGTTGTTTTGCTTTTTCACTGGGTGCCTTGTTTGTCACTGACTAAGTGAGTTTGAGATCAGGGATTGGACCATCTCTGCAAAGGGCAGACCGCTGACGGAGCTTTTTGAAGCTAACATGGTATTTTGGAATTATCTGATTGGCTCAAGTTTAAAAATTAATAACTAATAATCTACTGGTCAGAATAATATGAATAAATACTTGTTATAATCATAAAAATAAGATCTATCTAATGGTATAAGTTTTGATAACTAAATACAATGTTTTATAACATGTGTTTTTAATGGATCTAATTAAATAGGGATTAACTTGTAAAAATCATAACTAATTATCTGTAAGTCAGAAAAATATAATAAAATATGTTTTGGACTTAGAAAAAGGTAACCAAAAGTATGACACAATTTTGATAACCTAATTTCACAATAATGAAAAGGTGATTTTTCAGGTTTTGATAATTAATGGAAACCTAACCCTAATTCCACATATATGCATCATAGGTTCTTTAGAGGCCTAAGCTTGGACCTAGACTTGGCTTTGCATCGTTTTGACTCTAAAGTTGAGGAATGTTTTATCCACTATTACTCTATGTTGAGAAATTCACCTATCTTATCATTATTTTGAATTGAGCCTACACAATATGTCTTATCTCTTGTTATCATGGTTCATGTGAACTATCTTGATTGTGATCTTGGATATTCTTTTGGCTCCTACCTTGTAATATGGTACATGATGATCTTGTTGATGGTATATGCCCACTGTCATGTGGATGTTTATTGGTGGTTTCATATGTTGTCCATTGTGTGATATGGCAACATTGTATAATTTCTGATCATACCTCCTACTTTACTCTACATTTACCTGCTATGTGATTCAGTAGCCCTAGAGTAGTATAATTGCATTGGTTTTGTCTCATTATAATTTGTGGCAACATTGTGATATTTTGGATGGTGGATGTATGATTCCCCATGCCAAGGCAGGATGTGTGATTCCTCGACCATGTTATATATGTTTGGATGGTGGATGTGTGATTCCCCATGCCAGGGCAGGATGTGTGATTCTTGGCCCATGTCTTATCAGGTTCAAGATATGTGATTCTTGGCCACCATTGTCTTTTATAAAATTCTAGTGTTATGCTTATCTCACATGCATACAGGGTGATGGTTATGATATGTGCTCATGTGGCACCACATTATTATTTTAATTATGAAAAGTATCTTCTTTTATTGTGATGATGAATCTATTCTTTTATGCCCGTGTGGGAACTCCTTATCTATTGAATGGGAAGCCTTCACATTTGATATCCTTATTTCCTCTAATTGCTCAATATTTTCCTTAAGTATGCACATACTAGCTTTTTGCTGATGTCTTCTATTTTTCTCTTTTGCTGGGGTAAGCTTCCAACCCTAGGTGGAGGACATAGATGGCTTGAAATGTGGACCTGGACTTAGCATGAGATGATGAAGCTTGGAGACAAACTTGATATGGTTTAGATTTCCTCTACATGGATCCTTATGATGTATCTTTTATGTAAACCCCTTTGGGAGATGCTGTTGAGGTACCTTTGTAATCATATGATAAATTGAATAATAGTCAAATATTTTCTTCTGCTACTATACTTTGGTCTTTTGGTTACCATTATATAAGGATTTGAAAATTTTGCACC
Source organism: Alisma plantago-aquatica (assembly GCA_963693085.1). NCBI lineage: Eukaryota > Viridiplantae > Streptophyta > Magnoliopsida > Alismatales > Alismataceae > Alisma > Alisma plantago-aquatica. Next base: position 314,739,857 of record OY856412.1, on the reverse strand, counting down.
TGTTCCAAAATACCTATGAGGATGTTTGGGATGTATGTTTTAATGTTCAAATTTTTAGTAGAGAGGTGATTTTGCTTATTTACAGGTATATTGGATACCCCTTGCTCTTTTTTTCTTACCTTTCCCTTTGCTATTAGGGGCTCCCTCATATCCCAAACCACTACTACTCACTTGTTTGATAGAGTGTTGTAGGACTTCATTTAGGGATTTCCCTTTAATGATTTTTTGCAAAGTATCTTTAAACCTATAGTTACCATCACTAAGAGTTATGACAGTAGAAGAAAGGCTAGCAAGATCATCTTGAGCATGTAACAAATCGAACTCCAAACAGAGGGCTTTAGTCAAGTGAGAATATTTTTCAAGAGTTAAGCTAACTACTTCTTTACTAAATGAGATAGGTCTAGATTCAAGATCACTAACTTTAGAAAGAAGCCTATCATTTTTAGTTATTAGTATAACTAGTTCATCAACATAGATTTGGTTTTCATCTTTAAGATCATTCATTTTATTTAAATCAACACCATTATTTAGGAGTTCTAGATCAAGAAATTCTCCTTGTAAAGAGTCTATGATATCAAGATGAACCTTTTCATTTTGTTCAAGAATTTTAGTTCTAGAAAATATATCATCTATGATTTTCCCTAATTTCTTCTTTTTAGATTTGCACTTAGAGTAAGAAGAATGGGAAGCATGAATCATATCAATGAGAGCATCTTTACAAAGTTCATTCAAGCTTACCTCACTTACTCACTTACCTCACCTATATCTTCACTTGTTGAGTCCATGAGGGCAAGACGGCATTCTCCTTCATTTGAGCTTGAATCACTTGAGGAAGACTCCTCCCAATCGACATGGGAAACATATTTGCCTCTTCTTTATTTCTTCACCCTCTTCTTGAATTTTCTCTCCTTATTGTAGTCCTTCTTCTTCTTAAAGCTTATCTTGTGAGGGGACTTCTTTACCTTGGGACAATCATTCTTATAGTGTCCCTTTTATCCAAATTCATAGCATCTAGGAGTAGAGGAGGAGGATGGTTTTCCCTTGAAGTGTTTCCCTTTGGGGTAGTGAGCTTCAAGATCACTAGGGGTTTCATCTTTACTAGAGGGAGGAGTAGGTTGACAAGTAAGTTGTTGTTGTAGTGATATGCCTCCACTTGAGCGTTGAAGGTTTAATCCTTTATCTTCTTAGATTCCTTCTCTTCTATCTTTTCTTCTTCTTCTTGAGTGTCAAGTTTTACTTCAAAATCTTGGATATTCCCTATGAGTTCTTCTATAGGAATGTCACCAAGGCTCTTTATTTCTTCAATGGAGGTCACCTTGGATTGCCACCTCTTAGGAAGATATCTAAGAATCTTTGAGCTTACCTTCCCTTGGTCCATGGGTTGTCCCAAAGTTGCAAGCCCACTCAGAATGGTGTTGAGTCTAGCATACATTTTATCAAGTCTTTCTTTTCTTCCCATTTTGAAGTTCTCAAGCAGTCCATTGAACATGTATAGCTTTGACTACTTGACTTGCTTGGTGCCTTCATAGGTAACACAAAGTTTATCCCATATCTCATGATCTGTATCCCACATAGAGATCTGGTTGAATCCAATGGGATGAGGGATGAGTACATGATTCTTATTTCCTTTGCATTTACTTGAACCTTCTTCATGGAAACTCATTCCAAGTAGACATATCTCCCTCTAGTTCTTTGTATGGAGAAACAACCACTCTCCACATCTTGTAGCTGATAACACCAATTTTTGTGATATTTTAGGCTATTTTTCTGTTATCAAAACTGCCATTTTTAGCTATTTTCCTCTCTTTTTGTATGCACTTTCGCAATAATTGGCCAAGCAATGCTCGTAATCCTATATTTCCATGTTTTATAGAGTTTCTCCTCATTTTGGTGCGATAAGGCCGTCCCGGCCCACTAAATAAGTCCAAGTCTGCAACGGCCTTCCTGACGCCCGATACACGCCCTGCCCGGTAGGGTAGAACGACACCACGACGCATGACAAAGGGGTGCCGCGCAAGGAGGAACTGACAAACGACAAGCCTCTTACCCGACAGGGAGCCATAGTCGCCACGACAACCCAAGTACGTCGGGCGACACAGCCACCCACCGGCAGGCGTCGTTGCCTGTCACGTGACCAACGACCGACAGCCCTGCGCAGAGCGATACGAGTATCGGCCGTCCACCGACCCACAATTAAGGAGGACACGTGGCGCTTCGAGCACCATAAGTTCCCCCACTCGCCGACTATAAATAAGAGCTACAGGAAGCCGAAAAGACAATTCGGACAGGAGGGAACTTGAGCTATCTTCGAGGAGAATTGCGAGAGCAGACGTATCGTGCCCCAGTGCTCGTACCGGGCGACACTAGGTGAGCTCTTCCTCATCCCGAGAGGGAGGGGACTGGTTCACCTAGGACTGTACCGGGTGACACCGAGGGCCGATATCGGCCGATGTAGATACGCGACACGAGTGCCCGACACCCATGCCCGACAGTAGAACGCGTAGCTCCACGCCCGACACGATATCGAACCTGATACGCTTCGCCCGTTATACGTGCCGCCCGAGAGGGGGCATCGCCCGACGTGAGCGTATCGGCCAGGATCCTTGAGCGATACAGTTGCCCGTCAGGCGTGCCGCTCGAGAGGGTGTGCCGCCCGACACGGTTGTATCGGGCTAGGCCCCTGACCGATATCGGGCTGGAGAGCCGTAGTAGTCTGTCGTCCTTCTACATCAAGAAGGCGACACCTATCTTTATTTTCTGTCATTTAATTCTTTACTTATGCATTGTAATTAAGACCCTTTAATTTGTCTATGGAAATAGAAGAGCTTAATTACTTACTGCTCTGTGCTTGGTACAATATGTTGGATGACTACTATGTTTGATATCTGAACTCTAGCTTGCATGTTTGGATCGCATTTTGCTTAGTTACCGAATCGTGTTTTCCCGTCGCAACAACTTCGAGAGTTGTGTTGTGGCTCTAGTGTTTGGTCCGATTCTGGAGTACGAGAGTGCCTAGAACGGAGTCGTTTCAGTAACATTCCACTCTAACTTTGAGCCCAGCAACCTCGAGAGGGGTGCCGAGGCTTGGTTAGAGGTATCCGCTCTGAGAGGAGGGATGCAGGATGTTACCGGTGCCGCTTGTTATGTTGTAGTCTTATCCTTCTTACCTTGCTCTAGCCCTAGTTTTATCCTTCTGTTTCTGTTGCAAGAAAACCTCGAAAAACTGCTAAATGGCTAAAACCTTAAATCTTTCTAGTGACTCCACTTGGAGATAGTTTTCTTGTTTTGTTCGTGACACCTTACTGCTTCCCTTCTGGGGAATTTATCATCTCTTTATTCTTGTCGGAGTGTAGTGTGTCGATTATGGGTTCTCAACACTACCCTCCTTGTCCCTGTGTTTGACCCCGTATATCTACTTCAACCCTGTAAACAAAGTTGCGGGGGCCTAGAAGGATTCAGGTTTATAAATGTAAAAGCTCGACTACCTCAAATCCGCCTCCACTTTTGGACGCGCGATTTAGGCCGGTCAACTTTTTGGCGCCTTTGCTGGGGACAAGGCAAAATGGCACTGTTGACGAATCTGAATCCACTAACTACACTCTTGTGCCTCAAGCTTAGCAATGAGTTTGACATCACTCTTTTTCTTTTTCTTTTTTCTTTACTATTATTCTCTGTTTGAAATTAATAAATCTTTCTTCTAAACTTGATTCCTCGTGCCACTAATAGGTACTCGGAAGAACGGTGATCTGTTCCACTGAGCACCAACTCCAACCGTCATGCCACCTCGCATTGAGCCACCCCATTCTGGAGGCGAACGCCAAGGGAGGAGGCCTGATTCGCCCCCGCCTGAAGGCAACGACAGGTACGACGGTGACCATCAACAAGAATATCCAGACTCAGGAGAGTACGAGGAGGACCATCACCGACACAGACGCCGTCACCGTCAGAGGCAAAGAAGAAATCGGAACGATCAGGAACAACGCCGAGGAGAAAGCAACAGTAACGACTCCGAAGAGGAGGAGAAGACATTGAGAGAGTTGGCGTCCACAAAAGCCAACAACTCCAGATGTCCCGTCATCACCCCGCGGTTCAACGTGGAAAATTTTGAGCTTAAGCCATCCGTGATCTATATGATTCAAAACAAAAGCTTCAAGGGGAGTTCGAGAAGCGACAATCCCTACCACCATCTCGATGCATTCAAAAACATATGTGATACGATAAAGATGTGGGGGGTCCCTCAAGAGGTTATCTACTGTAAGGGTTTCATCTTCTCCCTAGAAGACAAGGCCCTGTCCTGGTATCTTGGGTTACCCCACCAGTCTTTGAACGGATGGGGAGCTTTGGCCGATGCGTTCGTAAACAAGTTCTACCCCACCTAAAGAACGGTCAGAAACATGCAGAAAATAACATCCTTCATGCAAAAGCCGAGTGAAAGCCTCCATGACGCCTGGGAGAGGTTCCAGGAGTATCAGAGGGATTGCCCCCATCATAATTACAAGAAGGGCTTCTTCGTCACCACCTTCTATAATGGCCTGACTCCCGATTAAAGGGTGTCACTAAATGTGGCAGCAGGCAATGACTTCCTCGGGAAGAAACCAAGCAAGTCTGAAAAGATCATCAAGAATATGGCTGAGATGATGGCCGGCACTGACTTTGATCGATCTGACAGAGGACAGGTCAAGAAGGGCGGTGAAGGGTCTACCCTCGAGTCTAAGGCACTGGAGTACATCACCTCACAGATACAGAGAATCGCCACTGATGTTAAACAACTGTGAGAAGCTAGTGGGAAAGGTAAGAAGCCAGTCGAGAAGGTGATGAAATGTGTCACATGCGGCAAAGGGGGACATAGGGTAGACAACTGCGTTTACACCCGACTGGACGCAGACAGTGATTCTGACTCGGAAGACGAACAGACTGAAAATGTCTCCTTCGTGAACTTCAAAAGGCCAGATCATCCCGGGTTTAACTACGACAACAAAGATGCAGCTGAGAATTCTCACCAGCTGCATGCTACATCTAAGCCAATACAAGCTTTTGATAAGAGAGGGGGGTCTGGTCAATATACCAAGAACAGTCAGTTCCAGTCAGCGAAAGAAAACTTTCAGGCACAAGGTAAATATCAAGGGCCGAACAAAGATCAGGACAAGGGCTCGAGCCAATCAGACGTAATTGGCCAGCTTTTCGATTTCGCAAAGAAGCAGGACACGATTAATAACCAGCTAGCTGACGTGTATTTTACTACGCGCTTAAACGCAAGTATACGCGTCGAGTAATATAGGCCTTGTGAGGCCCGAGTCGAACTCAGGGATACGTGAATTATTGGAGACTTCTACTAACTAATCGCAATCAGCTAGACCAATTAACAAAGTAGGGTTTTGTTGTTCAAATTAAAAGAAAATAAAAATCAAACAAAGAAAACAATCGATTAAAGGTTAATTTAATCAATTAAAAGGGATATCTTTAGGATGGCGGTTTCACCGCGGGTCAACATTGTATTAGATTTCATATAATTCCTCACATTTCTCTCTCTATCCGGGTAGTGGCCTGAAATGAGAATTACCCACTGTCGTGGTGTAATCCACTACTTAGATTTAGGTTGATTCCATCATCATAGTAATCATTCCCCTAAACTAAGCGCATTAAGATCGGTCCCTCAGTTCCCACCATTAATTTTACAACTCCTTTGTCAAGGGTTTTATTAATTAATGTAGAATTCGTTTCTTTTCAACCGTTAATCCTTCTGTCGAAGTGATTAAGGGCATTAATTTACTATTATGGTGATCAAGCATAACAATAGCAATAGAGAAAACGAATTTATACCACGGATATGAGAGAAAATATGAATTATTAATATGAAATTGTCATACAATGCATTCCCGGGCTACTCCCGGTCCTAAAGATTGAGGGTTTTAGCCTCTCATGTTCATCTTACACAAATACATGGTAGAAATTGGGGAATTCATAAGAAAAACGTGAAATAGATGGGAAAACCCCTGAACGGAGAAGAACCGGTGGATCCTTGGCGTAGAACACAGCTTCCCCCCGCCTGTCGGTGGTGGAAATTGTCTTCGGCAGCGTCCGAATCACCCGGTATGAGCTTCTCGGCCTCCGTTCTCCTTTCTCTCCTCCTCGGCACTCGTGCAATCCAAATATGAGATCCTCCCCACGTCTGGGCGGCCGTCATTAGGTATAAGTCCCTAATTAGGTCGTCAAATAATGACAGCCGTCCGATTGATATCAAAACAGATCCAACGCATATCTGCCGGCGTCGATACCATCGACGCGGGTCGATGGTATCGACCCAGCGGATTAGCGGCAGCTTTCCTTTCTTTTATTCTGAGCGCCTGTGGTGATCTCGATACCATCGACTTGGGTGTCGATGGTATCGACTCCTTTAGCGTCGGTTGTTGTCGTTTAGCGACGCTGTAGCTCTCCTTGTGTCGATGGCATCGACATCCGTCGATGGTATCGACTTAATCCTCGCTAGCAGCCTGGAGACATCTCGATGCCATCGACTTGGGCGTCGATGGTATCGACTCTGTATTGCTCTTCTCGGCTGACAACCTGTGGCTTGGTCGATGGTATCGACACCCGTCGATGGTATCGACGGATGTAGATACTTGTTTTTCCTGAAATTGTACAACAAGACCAAATAAATCCACACGATTTATGATAAGATGATCAATAATGCTTAAAATAATGAAATAAAGGGGATTTGATATAAAATGATGGCAAAGACCAAATAAAGTGAATTATGCAATATTATCCATGAAAATGAGTAATTAAGGCACAAAACACATATGAAAAAGGTCTATAAATGCGACTCAAAATCATCGCATCAAACTCCCCTAAGCTTAAACATTGCTCGCCCTCGAGCAACTAATCCTTAGAATAAAATTGCGAATGTCAACTAACAATCAAAACACCAACCCACCTCACAAATGACTCCCACTGGACGTTCTCAAACCGGCCTACCCTAATCACAGAACAGTAATTACCCTATAGGCGACAATAACCATCAATAAAAGAAATTATCCTTCAAACTGATGAACACTATCACATAAGGCAGTTATCATAATAAAGTTCGCCGATTCAGCCATGGTGCATCTTGTGATCACCTACTCTACGTTGCTCGCCCTAACTACCATCTACATGGAAGCAGTTCTCCTGATAAACATGAGTGAGGAGAAAATCACGGTGGCCTACCAATCCGAGCAACGGGTGGATGGAATGGGTGGTTCATGGGAGAATTTGGAAGTATTACACAGTTTCAAAATGCATATAACAAAATGCCCTAAATGATGCAAATGCACATTAAGAATGCCCTACCGCCTAAAAGCGGGTGGAATGATGCATGCCCTAACCTTCTACCTCAAAATGAGATAGAAATCTACTCAAGCCACATCATGTACTCAATTCCCCTGTTATACAAGTGATATCATTCCTTTCCCCCTCTTATTCCATTTCCTTCTAAATTCTCTTCTTTTTTTTTTTTTTTAACATTTGTTCATATTTCCAAAAAATTTTTTTTTTTCTTCTGTTTTTTTTTTTCTTTCCAATTGGAGATCCTTGCTTTATTTCGAGGGTATGGAACAAAGTAGATCACCTATTTAGGAAAACTGAGATACATGGTGTGCCTATGCATGAAAATCATGAAATTGTGAGTGCAACTACATGACATGCACCTAAAGGTAATGTGCATGTATCACTATATATATATTTTTTTTATTATTCTATGCAAAAACATGAAAATAACAATGCAAAACCTATCTACATGCCATGCACGCAAAAGAAATTGAAACTGCACTTTAATTCCAATTCTTGGTGGATTATAGGAAATGGGGTGGAATGATCACAAGATTAAGTGACTGAACCTTAAAAGAAAATTATGTGTCCCTCCTTATTGACATGTGTAGTAGTAAAAAGGGTGCTTTCTCTTACATCTGATTAAGGTCTCATTACCATTTGATTAGGTTAGGCTCAAACAACCGTTACTATCCACTTTCCATGAGTCAAAGGGTGTGGGTATGACATATTGGTTCAAAGTTGACATAATCAATCATTTTCATAGAAAAAGTTCCCCAAGGACAACCAAGTAAAGCTATCCAAATGACACAGAAAATTTTTAAATTCCCTTAATTTCCCATGAAAACAGCAAGATGACAAATTTTAAGACATCCACGATTACACTAGATAGATGTGGATCCTAAATAAAAACTTAAAATTGCAAAAACAAATAACAAAGCAGAAACTAAAACAACTAAAGAAAAGATAAAAGATAGAGCTGTTCCAGCCACCCCCCTAAGCTTGAATCCGACTATGGCCTCATAGTCAAAAACCAACTTAAGGGTGGAACAGTGATACCCTGATCAATCTTGTGAAGGCGGTGGTGGGTAATGTGGTGCCGTAGGATCCCAAGACGGGTACTCCCCCTGGAAGCTTGGATCATAGTGGGTCCTCGGCGGAGGCTGTGGATAACCTCCAAAGTAGTCTCGACTCCAGTAGTGGTCGAAGAAGGGCTCCTGCTGCGTCTCTATCCGCTGCAACCGGTTGTGCATTTGTTCTTGGTTGGCGAGGATGAGCCGCTCGTTCTCGAACATAGCCCTTTGATTATCAAGCAACCGGCCCGTTGTCTCATGGATGCCGGTATACAAAGTCATATGCTGGTGCTGCGTCTGCTGGATGTCCTGCAGCATGGTATACATCCCTTGCATGGAGTAGGGATCCGCAGCTGGCTGTTCTTGCTGTGGTGATGGCGGCGGGGGCTGAGATGATGAAGATGCACCCGGATGCATCCTAGGACGCTTCCGTGGTGCCACGCGTGCTCGAAGAGGTGTGAAAGCCTCCTCGTCTTCCTCCGCCTCGCCTTCTTGGTCGTCACCACCGCCTTCTTCTTCCGAGGACTCGATGGCTATGATGGGCCATCGGAAATGCTGCTTGCCCTCAATGTGGAAGACGTCGTCCGGCAGGGATGCCTCCTGGTAAGCTTGGTTGACGTGGCAATGAGCGTACGCCAACCCGTCCCGGAGAAGAATGAGGTTTGAACGGTGCAAGTGTTGCACGTTCACCTTACTCCGCGTAGAAATCGGAGTCATGGACTGAAAGTTCAGCCCCAAGTAAAGCGCCAACTTGGTGACAAGACCACCAAAGTGTATTGGAGCCTTCCTTGTGCTCCGCTTCACCGCCATGACGCGCTGTAACCAGAATGCTCCCCAGTTGCACTCTTGACGCTTCAGGAGGGCGTACAGAAAGAACAAGTCGCTCTCCTGAAACTTGCTCAAAGCAAGATCGCTCCGCCCGAAGAAGGTCAAGCTAAGCATCCTATGCAATACCCGGACGAACGGGTGTTCAAAATCAGCTACCGCGGCGTTGTGGTAGCTCACAGTCTTCCCTGCCGGTACCGTACAAAGCTCGGAGAAGATCTTGTCGTAGTCGGTGCGGGCGTCGGGACGTCGGTGATCGTGGCGGCTGTGGTTCCAGTTGAAGATGTCGTTGAACTGCTTCAACGTGAAGTTGTAATTGTTGTTGAATAGACGGAAGGTCACCCTCCCCTGGATCCACGTCTGGTCCGATGGTACCACGTCGTTTGGTACGACGCAGATATCAAGGGACGCCATGAACTCGGCCACCAGTTCCTTGTATGTGGGCCATTCGCCAAAGAACGGCTGCCCATCCGCATGACAGTCCATCTCATAGAAGCGACCGGTGTGCCGCGCTTGCCCGGCCAACACATAGGCCAAGTTGGCCTCGAATCCCAAGTCCCTGATCATGCCCCGGTCCACATACCGGGTGGCCTCGAACTTCCTCTTCATGATCTCCTCGTACACTTTCCTCGTGTCCATGTTGGCGTGAATAAGGCGTGGACGAGAGATAGAAGCTGTTGGAGGAGGAACAAACTCCTCGATCACCATTGGATGCGCGCTCGATGAAGATGCTCCGCCCGTATGCACCATGTTTGCGAGAAGAAGAGATTAAGAGAAAAGAGCTCGGTGAAGATGGAGAGAAAATCTCCGCTCGATGAAGATCTTTGCTCGGTGACGCTTCTCCGCAGGTGTAGAGGGCTCGGGGGAGTGCTCGACGCAATGGGGGGTACTTGCTCTGAGGGTGTGATGTCATATGACGTTGCAAGTCCCCTTAAATAGACTTGATCGGCGCCCCTGTTAACCCGTCGATACCATCGACGCGGGTCGATGGTATCGACACGTCTCGCGGGTAGCCGTCTCTGTCGCTGGCATCGACGGCTGACGTTTGCTGGATCGCGAAACCCGGATCGCTGACGAGTCGATGCCATCGACGGATGTCGATGGTATCGACGCAGCCCCCGGATCGCTGACGTGGCTGTCGCGGTCGTCGCCGATGTCTTCATTCGGATTGGTGACATGTCCGTCGATACCATCGACGAGTGTCGATGGTATCGACCTGCATTTGTTGCAACACCTCCGTTTCTGGCTCTCAACCTGTGATGATGTCGATACCATCGACGAGGCCGTCGATGGTATCGAGTTGACTGAGCAAAACTTGTCTGAATATCTCCAGAGATCTCGATGGTATCGACAGGGGTGTCGATACCATCGACTTTATCCTGGAGATCAACCTGTGACCATGTCGATACCATCGACGGATGCGTCGATGGCATCGACACAGTGCGATTTTTGCTGGTTGCAACCTGTGCCCAAGTCGATGCCATCGACTGATGTGTCGATGGTATCGACTCTGCCTAATCCTGCACAATTAACAAACGGATCAAGGTATCATTTTTAAACTAAAATCTAAACGAATTAAAAACAATCTATCACTAAAATGAAACTAGCCTAATGTACCGTTGGTTGGGTTGCCTCCCAACAAGCGCCCTTCTTTAGCGTCTTAGGCTAGACGGTGTGACGATTGTCATCTCTTCACCTTGGAAATTGCACTTAGAGGATCATTCGGTAATTTGAATTCAACACGATCTCCTCCAATGCCCAAAGACAGAGTACCTCTCCCTAAGGCAGTCACGACATCTGCCGTTGCTTGAAACGGTCTTCCTAGAAGAATTTCACAGCTTTGGAGTGGTGGCATATCTATGACGACAAAGTCCACCAGGAATACGAATTTGTCAACCTTAACTAGCACATCTTCACATACTCCATAGGGTCTCACTGTCGACCCATCTGCCAATTCAATTGTCGCAGCCAAATTCTTGATCTCTTTTAACCCTAGCTTCTGAAAAGTAGCCAAAGGCATGAGATTGATACTAGCGCCGGAATCACATTGCGCTCTAGAAACATGTTGACCGCCTATTGAACACGGAATGTAAAAAACTCCTGGGTCCTTTCTCTTCCTTGGTGAACTCCCATGAATCATCGAGCTCACCGTCTCATTCAACCAATAAATTTCATCATCATTTATCCGCCTCTTCTTGTTGATGATCTCTTTAATGAACCTCCCGTAGGCGGGCACTTTCTCAATCATCTCCACCAGCGGAATGTTGATATGCAGCTTGCGGAATATTTCCAAGAATTTCCTATAGTGTCGGTGCTCCTTCTTCGGCTTTGGATTGTCCCGATTTGACACATCTGCCGCATTGACACGCTTGTGAGGAGGCACATATGAGTCTTTCGGGGGTACCTCCCCTAAGCTTGCTTCACTCACTATCTCGGGCGTGTGCTTTTGCAAGTCATCCTCATTAGTAGCAGCTTGTTGTGGTTCCTCTTCCACCTTCTTTGTCTCCGCATGTGCACAAACTTGCACTTCTTCTTTTTGCCCAGGTGGAGATACAGTATTCACAACTCTATCAGATTTTCTGAAGAAAGGATTTCCACCCGGCAGTCCATAGTACGTGCGTGGAAATGGTATTGCCGGTGTTGCATTCACATTGAACGTCATTCTCCTTTCCTCTGCAACTTCTTGCACCTGAGATTCTTCTTCATTACTCACCACAGAAATGTATTTGACCTGATGGTGCGCTTGAACCACATTCGCGTTCTCGGCTGGTTTCTGTTGATTGGCGTGCTTGATAGCCGCCACCTCACTTGAAATCTGTGCCACGGTGGTATCCAATGCCCGCATTTGCGCTCCATGGCTTTGCAGCGTCTGCCCAAATTTGGTTAGAATATCACCTTGAGATTGCAGTTGTTTTCCAAACATGGCCATCATCTCTTGGTTTTGCTGGATCATTTGACTTAGCAATTCAGTGTTCTTGTCCTCGGCTTTCGGTTGTGGCTTTGCATCCGGATCTTGTAGAAAGTTATTCGGATCCTTCCAAGAAAACTTTTTGTCTCTCCTCCATGCATAGTCATTATTTCTGTAGCCCTGTTGTTGCATGAATTTAACCTGGGCTTCCTCATCCTCAGATGCATCTTCCTTAGACAGTAACTTCTTGGCTAGGAGATCTAACTTATCATTCAGCTCCTTGACTGCTTTAGATTCCCCTATCGCTCGAACATGCTCAACTTTATCCCGGTCACCCCATGATTGTTTTCTGGACATGTTCTTTAAAATCTCCCAGCACCTATCATCAGTGTTGTTTAAGAAAAATCCGGACCCGGCTGAATCCAAATTGCTCCTATCGTGCTCGGAGAGAGCAAAGTAGAAGATCTTCACTTGGGTTTCCTTGTCTAGTCCATGGTGTGGACATCTCCTCAACATGACTTGGAATCGCTCCCAAGTCTCAGAATAAGTTTCACCCGCCTGTTGGGTGAAATTGTGGATCTTCCGGATCATATCATTGGTCTTCTCAGGAGGGAAAAACCTCTCGAAGAAAACCTCCACCATGTGATCCCATGATTCAACAAACTCGTCGTCGAGGTTATGAAGCCACTCACGTGCTGCTCCTGCCAAGGAACTGGGGAATAACTTGAGATAAAGCACATCTTGCGGAAAGCGATCTATCTTCACCATATCGCAGTTCTCCACAAACTGACTAATGTGTGCCACTGGATCTTCATTTTTCAGTCCGTGAAATGCATTGGATTTGACCAAGTTAATCAGTGCTGGGTCGATCTTGTATGTAGGTATGTTTAGCCCTTGTTTCTTTATAGGCCCCTTTGATGCCGAGGAAGAAGACGCCTTGATCTTCTCCCATATTGTCTGTGCTTCAGCCATTACTTCTTCTTGTTCCGGCTCAGATTCAGAATGTATATCACTGTGGTGTTCCTCCTCGTAGTTGTCCTCGTCCTCTGGTCCCGCAGATGGAACCTCAGGTGTGCGATTCACGTAGTCTCGACTACGCGTGTGCACCATGCAAAGCACCTGAAATATGGAAATAGGGGTTCAGTACAATGCTTTAGTCGAGTCAACACAAATATAGAGAAATAAAGGAATTTTTTTTGAAATTGTTTTAAAATAAATAATAAAAAAAAAAATTGTGGCCTAGAGTGGCCGCTCTTAGCACTCAAAGTGCCAATAATTCGCCGTGTCCCCGGCAACGGCGCCAAAAACTTGACGTGTATTTTACTACGCGCTTAAACGCAAGTATACGCGTCGAGTAATATAGGCCTTGTGAGGCCCGAGTCGAACTCAGGGATACGTGAATTATTGGAGACTTCTACTAACTAATCGCAATCAGCTAGACCAATTAACAAAGTAGGGTTTTGTTGTTCAAATTAAAAGAAAATAAAAATCAAACAAAGAAAACAATCGATTAAAGGTTAATTTAATCAATTAAAAGGGATATCTTTAGGATGGCGGTTTCACCGCGGGTCAACATTGTATTAGATTTCATATAATTCCTCACATTTCTCTCTCTATCCGGGTAGTGGCCTGAAATGAGAATTACCCACTGTCGTGGTGTAATCCACTACTTAGATTTAGGTTGATTCCATCATCATAGTAATCATTCCCCTAAACTAAGCGCATTAAGATCGGTCCCTCAGTTCCCACCATTAATTTTACAACTCCTTTGTCAAGGGTTTTATTAATTAATGTAGAATTCGTTTCTTTTCAACCGTTAATCCTTCTGTCGAAGTGATTAAGGGCATTAATTTACTATTATGGTGATCAAGCATAACAATAGCAATAGAGAAAACGAATTTATACCACGGATATGAGAGAAAATATGAATTATTAATATGAAATTGTCATACAATGCATTCCCGGGCTACTCCCGGTCCTAAAGATTGAGGGTTTTAGCCTCTCATGTTCATCTTACACAAATACATGGTAGAAATTGGGGAATTCATAAGAAAAACGTGAAATAGATGGGAAAACCCCTGAACGGAGAAGAACCGGTGGATCCTTGGCGTAGAACACAGCTTCCCCCCGCCTGTCGGTGGTGGAAATTGTCTTCGGCAGCGTCCGAATCACCCGGTATGAGCTTCTCGGCCTCTGTTCTCCTTTCTCTCCTCCTCGGCACTCGTGCAATCCAAATATGAGATCCTCCCCACGTCTGGGCGGCCGTCATTAGGTATAAGTCCCTAATTAGGTCGTCAAATAATGACAGCCGTCCGATTGATATCAAAACAGATCCAACGCATATCTGCCGGCGTCGATACCATCGACGCGGGTCGATGGTATCGACCCAGCGGATTAGCGGCAGCTTTCCTTTCTTTTATTCTGAGCGCCTGTGGTGATCTCGATACCATCGACTTGGGTGTCGATGGTATCGACTCCTTTAGCGTCGGTTGTTGTCGTTTAGCGACGCTGTAGCTCTCCTTGTGTCGATGGCATCGACATCCGTCGATGGTATCGACTTAATCCTCGCTAGCAGCCTGGAGACATCTCGATGCCATCGACTTGGGCGTCGATGGTATCGACTCTGTATTGCTCTTCTCGGCTGACAACCTGTGGCTTGGTCGATGGTATCGACACCCGTCGATGGTATCGACGGATGTAGATACTTGTTTTTCCTGAAATTGTACAACAAGACCAAATAAATCCACACGATTTATGATAAGATGATCAATAATGCTTAAAATAATGAAATAAAGGGGATTTGATATAAAATGATGGCAAAGACCAAATAAAGTGAATTATGCAATATTATCCATGAAAATGAGTAATTAAGGCACAAAACACATATGAAAAAGGTCTATAAATGCGACTCAAAATCATCGCATCACTAGCGCAGAGTGCGCTATCAAATTCGGGTGTTTTGAACTCATTGTAGGTCCAGCTGGTGGATATGCAGACGCATCAATGCCAAATTGATCAGCAGTTAGCTCAAATGGCCGAATTAATGAAAAATCCTTCTGGCAGAATACCGTCCAACACTGAGGCTGCCAAGAAGGCAGGGATGTGATCAAGAGAAGAAGGGATTGAGTTGAAAAAGATGGATGATACTAAAGGCTAGAGGATGAAAAAGCTGGAACCGTCAAGCTGGAGATGAAAAACTACAGCGCTTCTCGGGAGGCAACCCGAGCTGTTTTTAAATTCCTAGTATAGGGTGCATTTACTTTCAAGCAAAATGAACATTATGAACATTATGGCATGTAATAAGGCCAGAGTCAGCGCATGCACCACATGCGCTGACCCTTATGGGTCACCACCTTAGTTTTATAGACCGGGATGGGTAATACCATCTGAGGCCGGGATCTCAGTCTTCGGCCAATGATGTTTTACTCATCAGCCGAAGTTTAAACCGCTTGGATTCATGATGTAACGGAAGCAACCCAACCGGAGCTATGAATGCGCCCATATCGGACAGTGGAATTTCAAGCATCGCAAGGGCCGTGACGGATTACACGCCTAGACGGCATGCACCTGTAACCGTCACACCAAAGGACTGATCACCCTTAGGCCAACGGATGGACTTGCCCGTCTTACGAGTTGCCCTAACGGCCGACAACCACCCCGGTTTTACCTGTTTCACCCCGGTTGAGTTTGCTATATAAGGGGGGGGGGGCGAGTTTTTACCGTGTCGGGCTCCTTGCCTTACTGTTCTCACACTCCCGTACCATGCTAAGACCTTGTGTTTTTGATCCCGCATCGCGCAAGTTTGCCCTACTCTCGTGTCGTACAAAAGTTTAGGAAGGTAACGCCCGACAGACCCTATCGCCCGACACGTTCCTTTCTTTAAACTTGAAGCTTATCAATCTTACGGGTCCTTTGCTGAACATGCCTTGTATCGCCCGATATGGATGTCACGCAACGTACCTTTAGTTCACGTTTGCCCGATACGCCATATCGGGCAACACGTTTGTATTTTGTGACGTCCTGACGGACAGTCGATCTTTGGCGACCGTATCGCTCGGTACATCTGTGTCAGGCAATGTGTTGTGCCGCGCTGCTCTCCTCGTATCGCCCGACCTCGCATCAGTTCGAGTTTTCTTTTGGTGGGCGGTACCCACCTCTAGTATTGGGCACAAGGCTTCACCCGTGAAATAATTGTGTCGCCCGATACGGGGTGTGGATCATTTCTATATCAGGACATACCTTTTTGAGCATTCAAGTTTAACTTCTTCAAAACATCGAGATATCAAAATTTACCAAGGGTTTTGTTTGTTAATTAACAGAATGGCACGCATCAAGCAAACCGTTGTCCGTGTCGACGAGCAAGGCAGGAGGGTCTACCCCGAGACATCAGCTGGAGTACCCACTGCCAGGCAGAAATGCCCGAATCCGGAAGCAGATGGACCGTCAACGGCAGAAAAGAGAACGAGGACATGTGAGGTGGCAGCACCACCCTCAGCAACGACAAGGAATACACCCCAGGAACCCGTGGAATACACCTCAGGAAGGTTCCTGCCAAGGGATGACGAGCATGCACGCCGTTACGCTGAGCTGTCAACCAAGCTCTACAGGCTGAGCAGGTTCTGCCATCGGTCTTCTTTTGTGGAGCTAGGCATATTTGAAAGATTGAAGGGCATCCTCGCCGCGGCTGGATTGAAGAAGATCTGCCTTGGCCGGTCTTCCTCCTACACCGAGCTCACAAAAGAGTTCATGTTGTCTCTCCGCCGAGTAAAGAAATCTGCAGCTGAAAAGAAAGAATATGGTGGAGCTGATAGACTCCAAGCCAGGATGTATAACTCGGAGTACACAATCTCCGAGAAGCTGCTGAACAAGATATTCTCTTCCAGCGAGGAGGAGGAAGATTTGATGAATAACGGTGAGACAATCACCGAACGAGACGAGTTCAACCCCGTGGAGCTCTGGAATAAGCTGACCGGCGAGTCATCCTTTAAGCCGGGAGTCAAAGTGGCGGTGATGCACTCATGTTTCTGGAGAATCATACACAAATTGGTGGCATGCCTGTTGTTCAGTGAAAACGAGTCCAACAACATTTACACAGAAGAACTCCACGTCATATGGCACCTGATGGAGGGAAGAGTGATAAACCTCAGACGGTTCCTTCTGAACAGGCTACACCCAATAAGGGATACCACCAAAGAATATTGCATGGGGGGCATTGTTAACCTGATTGCAGCAGGGCTCGGGTACCCTAAGGAGCCGCGAAGTCTGTCAAGGACACAAGGCGACGAGGTGATTGACCTCAAATACCTGATGAGGACTAGCATCATAAGGAAGGAGGGGGGAGGCTACTTCTACAAGTTCGCAAGGACGAACACACTCCTCCCGCCCCCTCGATGCGCCTCTTATGACACAGACAAGCTGGTCTTCACTACCACAGAAATTGAAGCCGTGACGGCAAATACAACCCACGTCACCGCAGCAAGTGTCCGGGAAAGAACAAATCCAGAGCTTCGGACGATGGCTGCTAATAGGGCTGTCGTCACTCCTGCAATACCAGCCACAGCCATGACGACGACTGAAATGGCCGAAGAAGAACTGGTGATCATTGAGGTCACCGAGGCAATAACTACGGGAGCTACCACGGAGAAGACGACCGCAGCTCCCGACATCCCTATAATGCCAGTAGAGGCAGAGGAAGAACCGCAGCCGGACGCCAGTAATGAGGTGTTCGCCGCGGTCCTTCAGATGAGACTCGAAGGCGTGCAGCTGACACCGACACCACTACTAGTGTCTCCAGTCAGAGTTGCTGAAAGGATCGCCGAGGACGTCGAGGTGTAGCAACATCCGCTCACACCATGACCATCTTCACCGGGACATGAAGGTGAGGAGGAGACGGCCGCAAGAAGGCCGACACCTCACCCGGAGACATCTGCCTCGCGAACAATCGAGATCTCCAGTCGGACTCCCTTCTCTGGCTATAGTGTTTTGTCTTTTCTTTTGCGATTTCCTCTCTTCTCTTTCCTTTTCAACCCCGTTCGATTTGCTTTTCACAATCACCACTTCTTTCCATTTCTTTTGGACCCTAGGTTCCCCAGGTTTCCTTCTACTGATCTCCCTATCGGCAAGGGACTTCCTCGTACGCCCTTGTTTCCTGATTTACCTTATGCTCAAGTCAGTCTGATCTTCAACCTATATATACACTGCCCACTCCACCTCCCCTGCAATTGACTCAACCTTTCCCTATTGGTCTTTTGGGATCACAGAGCCTGCTCTACCCTCCCCTGTCTCCGTCGACTTCCTCTTGCCGCTGCGGGGTCATCTCCAAGCCCTTGTTCATCACATGCCCCGCTTTTGGTTTGGTTCTACTCTTGGGTACCCCGTGAATCTTTCCCTCACCTTGTTTTGTCTAATTGCTGAGGTAATTCTCCCTTTCCAATTTCTGCTTTGTTTGTTTCCGATCATTGTGGAGGTTTGGTGCTCCAATGGATTTTTCACACCTTTGGTCCGACCTTCGAGTTTGCTAAGACTTCCTGAATTCTTTAAGGTCTCTGCTTTCTCGGCTGTAGTGTTCCTTGGGGATGGTCCGTGTTTTCGGGCAGCAGCCGCTGCTTTTGGTTCCACAACCATGGCGCTACTCCCTGAAATGATAAATCCTCCCATCTTAATCTCCCTTCTACCCTTTTGCTTTTACTTTGTATAATGTTTTTTGACCGGGGCAAACGGTCTTTTCACACGGTTGTTTTGCTTTTTGACTGGGTGCCTTGTTTTTCACTGACTAACTGAGTTTGAGATCAGGGATTGGACCATCTCTGCAAAGGGTAGACCGCTAACGGAGCTTTTTGAAGCTAACATGGTATTTTGGAATTATCTGATTGGCTCAAGTTTAAAAATTAATAACTAATAATCTATTGGTCAGAATAATATGAATAAATACTTGTTATAATCATAAAAATAAGATCTATCTAATGGTATAAATTTTGATAACTAAATACAATGTTTTATAACATGTGTTTTTAATGGATCTAATTAAATAGGGATTAACTTGTAAAAATCATAACTAATTATCTATAAGTCAGAAAAATATAATAAAATATGTTTTGGACTTAGAAAAAGGTAACCAAAAGTATGACACAATTTTGATAACCTAATTTCACAATAATGAAAATGGTGATTTTTAGGGTTTTGATAATTAATGGAAACCTAACCCTAATTCCACATATATGCATCATAGGTTCTTTAGAGGCCTAAGCTTGGACCTAGACTTGGCTTTGCATCGTTTTGACTCTAAAGTTGAGGTATGTTGTATCCACTATTACTCTATGTTGAGAAATTCACCTATCTTATCATTATTTTGAATTGAGCCTACACAATATGTCTTATCTCTTGTTATAATGGTTCATGTGAACTATCTTGATTGTGATCTTGGATATTCTTTTGGCTCCTACCTTGTAATATGGTACATGATGATCTTTTTGATGGTATATGCCCACTGTCATGTGGAGGTTTATTGGTGGTTTCATATGTTGTCCATTGTGTGATATGGCAACATTGTATAATTTCTGATCATACCTCCTACTTTACTCTACATTTACCTGCTATGTGATTCAGTAGCCCTAGAGTAGTATAATTGCATTGGTTTTGTCTCATTATAATTTGTGGCAACATTGTGATATTTTGGATGGTGGATGTATGATTCCCCATGCCAGGGCAGGATGTGTGATTCCTCGACCATGTTATATATGTTTGGATGGTGGATGTGTGATTCCCCATGCCAGGGCAGGATGTGTGATTCTTGGCCCATGTCTTATCAGGTTCAAGATATGTGATTCTTGGCCACCATTGTCTTTTATAAAATTCTAGTGTTATGCTTATCTCACATGCATACAGGGTGATGGTTATGCTATGTGCTCATGTGGCACCACATTATTATTTTAATTATGGAAAGTATCTTATTTTATTGTGATGATGAATCTATTCTTTTATGCCCGTGTGGGAAGTCCTTATCTATTGAATGGGAAGCCTTCACATTTGATATCCTTATTTCCTCTAATTGCTCAATATTTTCTTTAAGTATGCACATACCAGCTTTTTGCTGATGTCTTCTATTTTTCTCTTTTGTTGGGGTAAGCTTCCAACCTTAGGTGGAGGACATAGATGGCTTGAAATGTGGACCTGGACTTAGCATGAGATGATGAAGCTTGGAGACAAACTTGATATGGTTTAGATTTCCTCTACATGGATCCTTATGATGTATCTTTTATGTAAACCCCTTTGGGAGATGTTGTTGAGGTACCTTTGTAATCATATGATAAATTGAATAATAGTCAAATATTTTCTTCCGCTACTATACTTTGGTCTTTTGGTTACCATTATATAAGGATTTGAAAATTTTGCACCTGTTCCAAAATACCTATGAGGATGTTTGGGATGGATGTTTTAATGTTCAAGTTTTTAGTAGAGAGGTGATTTTGCTTATTTACAGGTATATTGGATACCCCTTGCTCTTTTTTTTCTTACCTTTCCCTTTGCTATTAGGAGCTCCCTCATATCCCAAACCACTACTACTCACTTGTTTGATAGAGTGTTGTAGGACTTCATTTAGGGATTTCCCTTTAATGATTTTTTGCAAAGTATCTTTAAACGTATAGTTACCATCACTAAGAGTTATGATAGTAGAAGAAAGGCTAGCAAGATCATCTTGAGCATGTAACAAATCGAACTCCAAACAGAGGGCTTTAGTCAAGTGAGAATATTTTTCAAGAGTTAAGCTAACTACTTCTTTACTAAGTGAGATAGGTCTAGATTCAAGATCACTAACTTTAGCAAGAAGCCTAGCATTTTTAGTTATTAGTATAACTAGTTCATCAACATAGATTTGGTTTTCATCTTTAAGATCATTCATTTTATTTAAATCAACGCCATTATTTAGGAGTTCTATATCAAGAAATTCTCCTTGTAAAGAGTCTATGATATCAAGATGAACCTTTTCATTTTGTTCAAGAATTTTAGTTCTAGAAAATATATCATATATGATTTTCCCTAATCTCTTCTTTTTAGATTTGCACTTAGAGTAAGAAGAATGGGAAGCATGAATCATATAGTCCATGAGAGCAAGATGGCGTTCTCCTTCATTTGAGCTTGAATCACTTGAGGAAGACTCCTCCTAATCGACATGGGAAACATATTTGCCTCTTCTTTATTTCTTCACACTCTTCTTGAATTTTCTCTCCTTATTGTAGTC
The DNA here is from genome assembly GCA_963693085.1 of Alisma plantago-aquatica. Taxonomy (NCBI): domain Eukaryota; kingdom Viridiplantae; phylum Streptophyta; class Magnoliopsida; order Alismatales; family Alismataceae; genus Alisma; species Alisma plantago-aquatica. Next base: position 314,718,508 of record OY856412.1, on the reverse strand, counting down.
CTTCTTCTTCTTAAAACTTATCTTGTGAGGGGACTTCTTTACCTTGGGACAATCATTCTTATAGTGTCCCTTTTATCCAAATTCATAGCATCTAGGAGTAGAGGAGGACGAGGGTTTTCCCTTGAAGTGTTTCCCTTTAGGGTAGTGAGCTTCAAGATCACTAGGGGTTTCATCTTTACTAGAGGGAGGAGTAGGCTGACAAGTAAGTTGTTGTTGTAGTGATATGCCTCCACTTGAGCGTTGAAGGTTTAATCCTTTATCTTTTTAGATTCCTTCTCTTCTATCTTTTCTTCTTCTTCTTGAGTGTCAAGTTTTACTTCAAAATCTTGGATATTCCCAATGAGTTCTTCTATAGGAATGTCACCAAGGCTCTTTATTTCTTCAATGGAGGTCACCTTAGATTGCCACCTCTTAGGAAGATATCTAAGAATCTTTGAGCTTACCTTCCCTTGGTCCATGGGTTGTCCCAAAGTTGCAAGCCCACTCAGAATGGTGTTGAGTCTAGCATACATTTTATCAAGTCTTTCTTTTCTTCCCATTTTGAAGTTCTCAAGCAGTCCATTGAACATGTATAGCTTTGACTACTTGACTTGCTTGGTGCCTTCATAGGCCATATCTCATGATCTGTATCCCACATAGAGATCTGGTTGAATCCAATGGGATGAGGGATGAGTAGATGATGCTTATTGCCTTTGCATTTACTTGAACCTTCTTCATGGAAACTCATTCCAAGTAGACATATCTCCCTCTAGTTCTTTGTATGGAGAAACAACCACTGTCCACATCTTGTAGCTGATAACACCAATTTTTGTGATATTTTAGACTGTTTTTCTGTTATCAAAACTGCCATTTTTAGCTATTTCCTCTCTTTTTGTATGCACTTTCGCAATAATTGGCCAAGCAATGCTCGTAATCCTATATTTCCATCTTTTGCAGAGTTTCTCCTCATTTTGGTGCAACAAGGCCGTCCCGGCCCACTAAATAAGTCCAAGTCTGCACCGGCCTTCCTGACGCCCAATACACGCCCTGCCCGGTAGGGTAGAACGACACCACGACGCGTGACAAAGGGGTGTCGTGCAAGGAGGAACTGACGAATGACAAGCCTCTTACCCGACAGGGAGCCATAGTTGCCACGACAACCCAAGTATGTCGGGCAACACAGCCACCCACCGGCAGGCACCGTTGCCCGTCACGTGACCAATGACTGATAACCCTGCGCAGAGCGATACGAGTATCGGTCGTCCACCGACCCGCAATTAAGGAGGACACGTGGCGCTTCGAGCACCATAAGTTCCCCCACTCGTTGACTATAAATAAGAGCTACAGGAAGCCGAAAAGACAGTTCGGACAGGAGGGAACTTGAGCTATCTTCGAGGAGAATTGCGAGAGCAGACGTATCGTGCCCCAGTGCTCGTACCGGGCGACACTAGGTGAGCTCTTCCTCATCCCGAGAGGGAGGGGACTGGTTCACCTAGGACTGTACCGGGTGACACCGAGGGCCGATATCGGCCGATGTAGATACGCGACACGAGTGCCCGACACCCATGCCCGACAGTAGAACGTGTAGCTCCACGCCCGACACGATATCGAACCTGATACGCTTCGCCCGTTATACGTGCCGCCCGAGAGGGGGCATCGCCCGACGTGAGCGTATCGGCCAGGATCCTTGAGCGATACAGTTGCCCGTCAGGCGTGCCGCTCGAGAGGGTGTGCCGCCCGACACGGTTGTATCGGGCTAGGCCCCTGACCGATATCGGGCTGGAGAGCCGTAGTAGTCTGTCGTCCTTCTACATCAAGAAGGCGACACCTATCTTTATTTTCTGTCATTTAATTCTTTACTTATGCATTGTAATTAAGACCCTTTAATTTGTCTATGGAAATAGAAGAGCTTAATTACTTACTGCTCTGTGCTTGGTACAATATGTTGGATGACTACTATGTTTGATATCTGAACTCTAGCTTGCATGTTTGGATCGCATTTCGCTTAGTTACCGAATCGTGTTTTCCCGTCGTAACAACTTCGAGAGTTGTGTTGTGGCTCTAGTGTTTGGTCCGATTCTGGAGTACGAGAGTGCCTAGAACGGAGTCGTTTCAGTAACATTCCACTCTAACTTTGAGCCCAGCAACCTCGAGAGGGGTGCCGAGGCTTGGTTAGAGGTATCCGCTCTAAGAGGAGGGATGCAGGATGTTACCGGTGCTACTTGTTATGTTGTAGTCTTATCCTTCGTACCTTTCTCTTGCCCTAGTTTTATCCTTCTGTTTCTGTTGCAAGAAAACCTCTAAAAACTGCTAAATGGCTAAAACCTTAAATCTTTCTAGTGACTCCACTTGGAGACAGTTTTCTTGTTTTGTTCGTGATACCTTACAGCTTCCCTTCTGGGGAATTTATCATCTCTTTATTCTTGCCGGAGTGTAGTGTGTCGATTATGGGTTCTCAACACTACCCCCCTTGTCCCTGTGTTTGACCCTGTATATCTACTTCGACCCCGTAAACAAAGTTGTGGGGGCCTAGAAGGATTCGGGTTTATAAATGTAAAAGCTCGACTACCTCAAATCCGCCTCCACTTTTGGACGCGCGATTTAGGCCGGTCAACTTTTTGGCGCCGTTGCTAGGGACAAGGCAAAATGGCACTGTTGACGAATCTGAATCCACTAACTACACTCTTGTGCCTCAAGCTTAGCAATGAGTTTGACATCACTCTTTTTCTTTTTCTTTTTTCTTTACTATTATTCTCTGTTTGAAATTAATAAATCTTTCTTCTAAACTTGATTCCTCATGCCACTAATAGGTAATCGGAAGAACGGTGATCTGTTCCACTGAGCACCAACTCCAACCGTCATGCCACCTCGCATTGAGCCACCCCATTCTGGAGGCGAACGCCAAGGGAGGAGGCCTGATTCGCCCCCGCCTGAAGGCAACGACAGGTACGACGGTGACCATCAATAAGAAGATCCAGACTCATGAGAGTACGAGGAGGACCATCACCGACACAGACGCCGTCACCGTCAGAGGCAAAGAAGAAATCGGAACGATCAGGAACAATGTTGGAGAGAAAGCGACAGCAATGACTCCGAAGAGGAGGAGAAGACGTTGAGAGAGTTGGCGTCCACAAAAGCCAACAACTCCAGATGTCTCGTCATCACCCCACGATTCAACACGAAATTTTTTGAGCTTAAGCCATCCGTGATCTATATGATTCAAAACAAAAGCTTCAGGGGGAGTTCGAGAAGCGACAATCCCTACCACCATCTCGATGCATTAAAAAACATATGTGATACGATAAAGATGCGGGGGGTCCCTCAAGAGGTTATCTACTGTAAGGGCTTCATCTTCTCCCTAGAAGACAAGGCCCTGTCCTGATATCTTTGGTTACCCCACCAGTCTTTGAATGGATGGGGAGCTTTGGCCGATGCATTCGTAAACAAGTTCTACCCCACCGAAAGAACGGTCAGAAACAGGCAGAAAATAACATCCTTCATGCAAAAGCCGAGTGAAAGCCTCCATGATGCCTGGGAGCGGTTCCAGGAGTATCAGAGGGATTGCCCCCATCATAATTACAAGAAGGGCTTCTTCGTCACCACCTTCTATAATGGCCTGACTCCCAATTAAAGGGTGTCACTAAATGTGGCAGCAGGCAATGACTTCCTCGGGAAGAAACCAAGAAAGTCTGAAAAGATCATCAAGAATATGGCCGAGCTGATGGCCGACACTGACTTTGATCAATCTGACAGAGGACTGGTCAAGAAGGGCGGTGAAGGGTCTACCCTCGAGTCTAAGGCGCTGGAGTACATCACCTCGCAGATACAGAGAATCGCCACTGATGTGAAACAACTGTGAGAAGCTGGTGGGAAAGGTAAGAAGCCAGTCGAGAAGGTGATGAAATGTGTCACATGCGGAGAAGGGGGACATGAGGTAGACAACTGCGTTTACACCCGACCGGACGCAGACAGTGATTCTGACTCGGAAGACGAACAGACTGAAAATGTATCCTTCGTGAACTTCAAAAGGCTAGATCATCCCGGGTTTAACTACGGCAACAAAGATGCAGCTGAGAATTCTCACCAGCTGCATGCTACATCTAAGCCAATACAAGCTTTTGAGAAGAGAGGGGGGGTCTGGTCAATATACCAAGAACAGTCAGTTCCAGTCAGCGAAAGAAAACATTCAGGCACAAGGTAAATATCAAGGGCCGAACAAAGATCAGGACAAGGGCTCGAGCCAATCAGACGTAATTGGCCAGCTTTTCGACTTCGCAAAGAAGCAGGACACGATTAATAACCAGCTAGCGCAGAGTGCGCTATCAAATTTGGGTGTTTTGAACTCATTGTAGGTCCAGCTGGCGGATATGCAGACACATCAATGCCAAATTGATCAGCAATTAGCTCAAATGGCCGAATTAATGAAGAATCCTTCTGGCAGAATACCGTCCAACACCGAGGCTGCCAAGAAGGCAGGGATGTGATCAAGAGAAGAAGGGATTGAGTTGCAAAAGATGGACGATACTAAAGGCTAGAAGATGAAAAAGCTGGAACCGTCAAGCTGGAGACGAAAAACTACAGCGCTTCTCGGGAGGCAACCCGAGCTGTTTTTAAATTCCTAGTATAGGGCGCATTTACTTTCATGCAAAATGAACATTATGAACATTATGGCATGTAATAAGGCCAGAGTCAGCGCATGCGCCAGATGCGCTGACCCTTATGGGTCACCGCCTTAGTTTTATAGACCGGGATGGGTAATACCATCTGAGGCCGGGATCTCAGTCTTCGGCCAATGATGTTTTACTCATCAGTCGAAGTTTAAACTGCTTTGTTTTCATGATGTAACGGAAGCAACCCAACCGGAGCTATGAATGCGCCCATATCGGGCAGTGGAATTTCAGGCATCGCAAGGGCCGTGACGGATTACACGCCTAGACGGCATGCACTTGTGACCGTTGTGCCAAAGGACTGATCACCCTTAGGCCAACAGATGGACTTGCCCGTCTTACGAGTTGCCCTAACGGCCGACAACCGCCCCGGTTTTACCTGTTTCACCCCGGTTGAGTTTGCTATATAAGGGGGGGGGCGAGTTTTTACCGTGTCAGGCTCCTTGCCTTACTATTCTCACACTCCCGTACCGTGCTAAGACCTTGTGTTTTTGCTCCCGCATCGCGCAAGTTTGCCCTACTCTCGTGTCGTGCGAAAGTTCAGGAAGGTAACGCTCGACAGACCCTATCGCCCGACACGTTCCTTTCCTTAAACTTGAAGCTTATCGGTCTTACGGGTCCTTTGCTGAACATGCCTTGTATCGCCCGATATGGATGTTGCGCAACATACCTTTAGTTCACGTTTGCCCGATACGCCATATCGGGCAACACGTTTGTTTTTTGTGACGTCCTGACAGACAATCGATCTTTGGTGACCGTATCGCCTGGTACATCTGTGTCGGGCAATGTGTTGTGCCGCGCTGCTCTCCTTGTATCGCCCAACCTCGCATCAATTCGAGTTTTCTTTTGGTGGGCGGTACCCACCTCTAGTACCGGGCACAAGGCTTCACCCGTGAAACAATTGTGTCGCCCGATACGGGGTGTGGATCATTTCTATATCAGGACATACCTTTTTGAGCATTCAAGTTTAACTTCTTCAAAACATCGAGATATCAAAATTTACCAAGGGTTTTGTTTGTTAATTAACAGAATGGCACGCATCAAGCAAACCGTTGTCCGTGTCGACGAGCAAGGCAGGAGGGTCTACCCCGAGACATCAGCTGGAGTACCCACTGCCGGGCAGAAACGCCCAAATCCGGAAGCAGATGGACCGTCAACGGCGGAAAAGAGAATGAGGACATGTGAGGTGGAAGCACCACCCTCAGCAACGACAAGGAATACACCCCAGGAACCCTTGGAATACACCCCAGGAAGGTTCCTGCTAAGGGACGACGAGCATGCACGTCGTTACGCTGAGCTGTCAACCAAGCTCTATAGGCCGAGCAGGTTCTGCCATCGATCTTCTTTCGTGGAGCTAGGCATATTTGAAAGATTGAAGGGCATCCTCGCCGCGGCTGGATTGAAGAAGATCTGCCTTGGCCGGTCTTCCTCCTACACCGAGCTCACAAAAGAGTTCATGTTGTCTCTCCGTCGAGTAAAGAAATCTGTAGCTGAAAAGAAAGAATATGGTGGAGCTGATAGATTCCAAGCCAGGCTGTATAACTCGGAGTACGCAATCTCCGAGAAGCTACTGAATAAGATCTTCCTTTCCAGCGAGGAGGAGGAAGATTTGATGAATAACGGTGAGACAATCACCAAAGGAGACGGGTTCAACCCCGTGGAGCTCTGGAATAAGCTGACCGGCGAGTCATCCTTTAAGCCGGGAGTCAAAGTGGCGGCGATGCACTCATGTTTCTAGAGAATCATACACAAATTGGTGGCATGCCCACTGTTCAACAAAAATGAGTCCAACAACATTTACACAGAAGAACTCCATGTCATATGGCACCTGATGGAGGGAAGAGTGATAAACCTCAGACGGTTCCTACTGAACAGGCTACACCCAATAAGGGATACCACCAAAGAATATTGCATGGGGGCATTGTTAACCTAATTGCAGCAGGGCTCGGGTACCCTAAGGAGCCGCGAAGTCTGTCAAGGACACAAGGCGACGAGGTGATTGACCTCAAATACCTGATGAGGACTAGCATCATAAGGAAGGAGGGGGAGGCTACTTCTACAAGTTCGCAAGGACGAACACACTCCTCCCGCTCCCTCGATGCGCCTCTTATGACACAGACAAGCTGGTCTTCACTACTGCGGAAAGTGAAGCCGTGACGGCAAATACAGCCCACGTCACCGCCGCAAGTGTCCGGGAAAGAACAAATCTAGAGCTTCGGACGATGGCTGCTAATAGGGTTGTCGTCACTCCTGCAATACCATCCACATCCATGACGACGACTGAAATGGCCGAAGAAGAACTAGTGATCATTGAGGTCACCGAGGCAATAACTACGGGAGCTGCCACGGAGAAGACGACCGCAGCTCCCGACATCCCTGTAATGCCAGTAGAGGCAGAGGAAGAACCGCAGCCGGACGCCAGTAATGAGGTGTTCGCCACGGTCCTTCAGATGAGACTCAAAGGCGTGCAGCTGACACCGACACCACCACCAGTGTCTCCAGTCAGAGCTGCTGAAATTATCGCCGAGGATGTCGAGGTGGAGCAGCATCCGCCCACACCACGACCATTTTCACCGGGACATGAAGGTGAGGAGGAGACGACCGCAAGAAGGCCGACACCTCACCCGGAGACATCTGCCTCGCGAACAATCGAGATAAACTCTGCCTCGTCTGGTAGACCAGAGCGCGAGCAGGGTGTCGCAAGGACAGAATGGAGGACCGCAGGAACCTCTCAGTCACTCGGGATGATGCTAGGGCACGAGCTCGACTACTTGCGGGAGGTAACAAATAACAACTCAGCTACCTGTATTTCCCTAACCCGCAAGTTTGCATCTCTCCAAGACAGGTTGAACAGCCAAGAGCAAGAGTTGCTGACTCTAGCTGGCCTTCCCGGCGGGCTAGAGACTCTGAATGTGACACTGCAGCAAGTTCTCCAACGCCTCGACAAGATTGAGGAGAGGTTAGATAGAGGGGGCGATCATCCGCGCCGAAGGCAGCCGAGAAGGTCGCCATCGCCCCCCTAGCCGTGGCTCTACTTCTTCTTCGTCAACATCCGCCTCCACGGTAGGGTTCGCCTCCGCCTCCAGCGAGTAATCCATAACGCTCGAGGAGGGGATGCAGCCAAAGTCAATCGTCAGAGCTCCATCAGGACAGGAGAGCTCCTTAGGTCTAGCGGAAGAAAATCCCTCAGTCTCCCTGGATGAAGTTGAAGATGATAATGAAGACATCAGCATCGGGGGAGACTCTTCTGACGAATCAGAGGGAGAAAAGGGGGACGTGTATGCAGCTAATGAAAGACACCTCCCCCGAGGAAGACGCTCGATGGAGGACAGGTTCCGTGAGCCATCTGAGATACCTTCCTTCGAGATGACCGACTTTGACAGAAGGGCCATCGACTGCCTGACGATCAGAGACCAGGAGCTACTGGACAAGGTCCTAAGGTCGTGGGCAGATGAAGAAGACGTCGTCTGGAGCGACGGCTACTTCTCCGTACGACGGGGAACACTCCGCGGCATGTTCCGCTTGCCGGCCGTCGTCGGAAAAAGTCTGTTTAGGGTCCTCGAAAATGCGATAATAGAAAATATCGATAGCAGGACAGGTCGGAAGAAAATATACGCCGCCACCCCGACCTTGGCAAGAAGGATAATGAAGGGGGAACAAGACTCCACTGCGGTGACCAACATGCTGCGACACATTGACGAGCATAGCCCTAACCTCGTGTTGGCACCGTACAAGCACCATGACTTTTGGTTCCTCTGCATAGCAGACTTAAAGAACCACGACGTCCGGCTGCTGAACTGCAATTACAACGAGGTGTTGCACTTCGGAATTGCTTTCAGCCGCCCGGAGGATCGAAAGATGAGGCTTCTACCGCTACGTCTTCTACGAGTTATCAAGCAAGGAGCCAAACGTCACGGTGGCGTTTGGAACTTCTATTCTATTCACAACTTCCCCGTCCAGGCTGAAGAGGGAAGCGGAAACAGCGCCTTAGTCTTCTTAAGTGCCATAGAGGTGCTCAGTACTTTTGGCAACTTGAGAGCCCTTAGGGGCACATGTTTCTATCACCACAGGGGCACATACGCCATGCTACTGATCAAAGACGGGTGCTATTTTCGAGATGCAGGGGTACCTGATAAGCTGCTGAATGATGAGCAAGAGGACGAATCTTCACAATCCAGCAGCTCCACAGAGAAAGAAGCGGAACTAGAAACTGACACCCACGGGGCAGGCAAGCAGTTAGAGACCTTGCGGAAAGTGCACGGGATGGAAGACACTACTTCCCCTATAGGTAGAGAAGGGCTGATCAAAGACTTCGACTGCTTCTCGTGCACTACGCTCACACAGGAGTAGGTAGATGAAATCCTTCTGAAGTTAGCAGATGCTACCCCATGAGATGTCATTTACAAGGCAGGCAATGTGGTAGTACCAGTAGATGATCTGAGGGACGTGGTTAAAGAAGGAGGATGTGTGGCGATATCTGTGTTTATCGCTTGCATCCAAATATTACAGTCAAAGTTCGAACACACATATATAGCCCATCCGTTGTTGTTCAACGACATCTGCCTAGCCGATGAAACAGGAGCAAAGAAGCTTTTTCTGGAAGAGTTGGAAAGCGGGGTCCCTAGCCAAATTTTTCTGCCAATATTGCATTATGACCATTGGACGCTCCTGACGGTGTACACTCGGCAACGAGCAGGAATCTTTTACAACAACTCGAACAGCAACAAGAACCATCCAGTGTCGTGTTCATCAGAACCGTTGTCACCCGTCAACGCTTAACTCGAAAAGACTACGACGAGGTGGCAAAGATGATACAACCATTCCTGGACACGCAAGCAAGCAAATGGCACGAACTCCAGTTCTGCCACCGCAGCTCGCAACAGTTTCCCCTATCTAACGACTGCGACATCTTTGTCCTGGAATGGATAGCAAACAAAGCAGCGGCTGACCAGCTCCAACACATTGATTATCACAGCAAGAAAGGAGAGTACGTGTGGGAGCTTCTATCTGACGCAGGCATGCTAATTGGCTAACCCTCACTGGATCAACATTACCCTACCTTATCTACTTCACAACTCTGGGACAGAGTGTGGACCAAGTTTGGGGGGGTACCATGTACTAGTGAGGGAGGTACAAAATTTTGTCTCGAATTCTTTATTCTTTTGTTCTTTCATGTATCATGTGTACATATATATGCTCATATAATTCCCCTACATATGTACAAAGCCTATATTAGTAAAAACCTGATGCAACTGCTTACAAAGTTAGTTTTCTTTGTGCTTAATGAGATACAAGTTCCGTTATATCTTTCTGATAATGCTGCTTCAAACGAACAGAAGATTACATTTTTCCATGCCAAAAATTTTGAAAAATATAATAATCTCACAAACAGCTAAGAGACGAGTATGGAGAAGGAGAAAGCTGTCCAAACAACAGAAATCTCTTTGTTTCCCCTTTTACCCAATGAAAATCCCAAAAAGAGAGAGAGGCCTTATGAGTGTGAATAAAAGCATGAGAGTTGTGCCCAATAAAAGAAAAGAAAAAACTATATATATACCCGCTTGTTTTCCAAAAGTACCCATCTTTAGGCACGGTAGATCTGGGGCAGTGGTACGTAGGATGTGAAATCACTGCTCTAAAGCCAACTGGCTTGGACTGCAGGGACCACTTGCCCACTAACGGACCCTTACCTGGATGGACTGATGGAAAACAAAGATGAAAAACCCAAAAAGCCTTAGCCTACCCTTTACACAATTTTCTACCTCAAAAATAAAGATGTTTGGTGTGTAAGCTAACTTCGGAATCATACACTAAAGTCTCGCTGAAGCTGTAAGAAAAAAATTCTACGGAAATAATAAGGCAGGAAACGCAAGGTCTTTTGTTCGTAATGAGACAACATTATCTCTAAAGGCATTACTATACTTGCTTTACCTCTTGGCCTGAAAGTTGTACCAAACAAGACGAAGCATCACAAAATAAAGTTTAAATATTGATTGAGGACAATCAAAACGCTAAGTTTGGGGGAGTTGATAACACCAATTTTTGTGATATTTTAGACTGTTTTTCTATTATCAAAACTGCCATTTTGTAGCGATTTTCCTCTCTTTTTGTATGCACTTTCGCAATAATTGGCCAAGAAATGCTCTTAATCCTATATTTCCATCTTTTGCAGAGTTTCTCCTCATTTTGGTGCAATTAGGCCGTCTTGGCCCACTAAATAAGTCCAAGTTTGCACTGGCCTTCCTGACGCCCGATACACGCCCTGCCCGGTAGGGTAGAACGACACCACGACGAGCGACAAAGAGGTGCCACGCAAGGAGGAACTGACGGACGACACGCCTCTTACCCGACAGGGAGCCATAGTTGCTACGACAACCCAAGTATGTCGGGCGACACAGCCACCCACCGACAGGCACCGTTGCCCGTCACGTGACCAACGACCGACAACCCTGCGTAGAGCGATACGAGTATCGGCCGTCCACCGACCCACAATTAAGGAGGACTCGTGGCGCTTCGAGCACCATAAGTTCCCCCACTCGTCGACTATAAATAAGAGCTACAGGAAGCCTAAAAGACAGTTTGGACAGGAGGGAACTTGAGCTATCTTCGAGGAGAATTGCGAGAGCAGATGTATCGTGCCCCAGTGCTCGTACCAGGCGACACTAGGTGAGCTCTTCCTCATCCTGAGAGGGAGGGGACTGGTTCACCTAGGACTGTACCAGGCGACACCGAGGGCCGATATCGGCCGATGTAGATACGCGACACGAGTGCCCGACACCCATGCCCGAAATGATATCGAACCTGATACGCTTCGCCCGTCATACGTGCCGCCCGAGAGGGGGCATCGCCCGATGTGAGCGTATCGGCCAAGATCCTTGAGCGATACAGTTGCTCGTTAGGCGTGCCGCTCGAGAGGGTGTGCCGCCCGAAACGGCTGTATCGGGCTAGGCCCCTGACCGATATCAGGATGGAGAGCCGTAGTAGTCTGTCGTCCTTCTACATCAAGAAGGCGACACCTATCTTTATTTTCTGTCATTTAATTCTTTACTTATGCATTGTAATTAAGACCCTTTAATTTGTCTATGGAAATAGAAGAGCTTAATTACTTGCTGCTCTGTGCTTGGTACAATATGTTGGATGACTGCTATGTTTGATATCTGAACTCTAGCTTGCATGTTTGGATCGCATTTTGCTTAGCTACCGAATTGTGTTTTCCCGTCGCAACAACTTCGAGAGTTGTGTTGTGGCTCTAGTGTTTGGTCTGATTCTGGAGTACGAGAGTGCCTGGAACGGAGTCGTTTAAGTAACATTCCACTCTAACTTTGAGCCCAACAACCTCGAGAGGGGTGACGAGGCTTGGTTAGAGGTATCCACTCTGAGAGGAGGGATGCAGGATGTTACCGGTGTCGCTTGTTATGCTGTAGTCTTATCCTTCGTACCTTGCTCTAGCCCTAGTTTTATCCTTCTGTTTATGTTGTAAGAAAACCTCTAAAAACTGCTAAATGGCTAAAACCTTAAATCTTTCTAGTGACTCCACTTGGAGATAGTTTTCTTGTTTTGTTCATGACACCTTACTGCTTCCCTTCTGGGGAATTTATCATCTCTTTATTCTTGCCGGAGTGTAGCGTGTCGATTCTGGGTTCTCAACACTACCCCCGTTGTCCCTGTGTTCGAACCCGTATATCTACTTTGACCCCGTAAACAAAGTTGCGGGGGCATAGAAGGATTCGAGTTTATAAATGTAAAAGCTCGACTACCTCAAATCCGCCTCCACTTTTGGACGCACGATTTAGGCCGGTCAGTAGCTCATCGCTTGAAGGTAAGACTGCATCCTTCTCCTCCAATAGAGGAAGTTTGTGTCGTCGAATATAGGAAGATGCATAGAAAACCCACCTTCTATGTTAAGGGACATCAACAATTCTCACCCATCTTCTCATCTCGTAGGAGCACTTGGTTGGGGAAGATCTTCTATGATACAACTTGTGTGATCTATGAGCTATAGAGGGGGGGTGAATTGAGCTAAAACACTTAAACCAAATTCATTAGACCTTCAAATTATATCACAAGATAAGGTTTCATATATGGAATTTAAGTGCAACTAAGCATACATAGCAAGGACCAGAGACATTGAACAAGAATAAGAACACAAACTATGTATAGTGGTTCAAAATTCCAAACTAGGATATGTGCATCCACTACCTATAGGGGTCAATCTTTAGGATTTGAAACCATTGCACACTTCTTATATTCCATTATAAAAGATATAATATAACCACCCTATTCCAAGGTCAAGGGTACCTTAACATTCATTTTAAGTGTCAAAGAATCCATTAACCTTACAAGTACTTACCCATCCTAGATCAAGAATCTTCTACCTTCACAAGCACTTACCCTCTTTTACAACGAGCTAGCCGCCTTCACCAAGGAGATATAATCTTGCAACAAGTCTTTGGCCTGGAATGAACTACCCACTTTTCTCTTGGATGTTCAACCTTCTACTTCACCACCACCAAAGGGAATCTTTCACCATCTTTTCTTTGATAAGGGAGACTGGGAAAGGGAAGTTGATAGCTTTGAAAAGTGTATAATGAGGCGTCTCTCTCAAAAGAATCCTATCTCACTCAGATTTATGTATATTAGTAGTAAGCTTGAGAGAGAAGGGGGCTCTTAGTAGACAAAAACACTCAACTATAGTAAGGAGCAAAGAAGACAAACTTGAAACGAAGTCCAAGGGCCCCTATTTATAGTTGGGGGTGTCTACAAGCCAGTAGATGCACTTAGGAATGATTCTAGCCGTCTAGGGTGTTGCAACAGATATTTTTCGAGTCTTACAACACTTCAATGGTTAGAAACACTTTTATGCCTTTTTTTGTACAGTGTTGTTGGTCGAGTTTCCATAAAGATAATTCTATCGATAGCACTATGCGACAAAGTAATTTTGAGTTGTCGGTTGAGTTTGTTCTATATGAAACTTGGTCGATGGCTTAAAATTGTTTTGTGTGTGTAGGGTGTCGGTCAAGTTGTCTCTAGGACAAACTCAATCGACAATAGGATTTATCAAGCTACACACAGCTTGTCAGTCTCCCCAATATGTGATGACATTTAATAAATGTTATAAAAGTGTTTAACATCTGTTCTAAGACCATTTTATATTTTACTTAGATTAGTTACAAGTCATAGCATCAATACAAGTGATTTACAATTTTTTTCTAATTTTTTAAGGCCTTTTCCATAAGGTTACACTTCCATTGAATTTGGCTTGTTTTTGGCCAAGCTAGGGTTTGTTTGAATTCATTCTTTTCTTGTATCCAGTACCTGAAATTGATCTCAAATAGACATATTAGATACATATGAATGGAATGGTTAAGTTATCATCAAGATATGGACAATATATAACTGTTAGGCCAACATATATGATATTTTCCCACATATTTTCATAAATTTCAGGATGAAATCCTAGTTGGATGATTGCATGCTTTCAGGATGAAAGGAGGGGAGAATTTGTAACGACATGTTTTTATATTAACCATCTATTTAGGGTTTACTTGGATGATTGCAGGCTTAGTTGATTGAGTATTTCTTAAGCTTGATTAATAATGTTAATATAGTTATAATTCTTTAAACATAATGAAAAACTCTAAACATGATTTTATTTTGAATAATTAGGAATTGAGAATTGAAAACACTAATATGCCAAAAGTAGGGTTTTGATAGCATAATAGCATATGAATACAAAATTTGATAAGTATAGTAGTGCACTAAATAATTTTTAGTATTTTATATAAAACTCTGATTTAGTTGAAATTTGAATTTGGTTTAGATAACTCAGTTATAAGCATTCTTGAAAAATATCAGAATTTTTGAATGTTAATGACCTGCTTATTGGTCGAGTTTTCCCAGGACAAAACCATGCTTTTTAGGCGTTTGGTATTTCAATTTCATCTTTTAATCAGTACATCTCGTTGATCTAAAATTTTAGCTATAGCTTGAAAACTTAATTACATAGATCATGCAACATTTTCATTATTTTTACATAATGTTTCAATTTAATAGAATGTGGTGTCGATCAAGTTTCATATCAGTAACAACTCGACCGATCATGATGTAGACTACAATAGAGTAGTAGAGTATTTGATTTCCTTGGTATTTATTGGTAACTTTGAATGATCTATAATTTTCATTGGAGATTTGAAGTAGTGTCTCACAGAATATTCTAAATTTTCATAATTTTTGGAGGAGTTTTTACCTATTAAGTAAACAATCGCCAATAATATTTTTATGACAAAAATTCTGCTGAAATAAATGGAAGTGTAAAGTTGGGTCAATTTGCAATTAACCCAAGCACCTTAATTGAACTGTATGAGTAACCTAGAACCCAAGGACATCTCATATTTTAGTGATTCATTCTAAGAAACAAAATCCTAGAGAGAGAGTGAGAGTTATGATTTGAGAGGGGAAAGTAGTGGAATTGATGATCTAGGGTTTCACCATATGAGAATTAATGAAATCAAGTAAGTTTAGCTTCTTTGCATAGTATTTTGTGGTGAATCTTTTCTTACATGTAAATATTCTATCTCTACTCTGATATGATTAGAAATTATGTTGAATCATCTCTATTTTCTCACTCTTTCTCTCTTAATATCCATTTCTAGGGTTTCTGAGTTGAGAGGAGGAAGAAATTAAAGCTGGAGCCTTGGTGGATTTCTAAAAATTTAGAGTTTGACCTACATTTTTAAGTCATGTGTCACCTTAAGTGAGTGTTTATGTCCCTCTTAAGCTTTATAATCATGTTGGAAGCCTAATTATATCTAGATAAAATAATCAAGATCGTTGCTAGTACTTGTATGCAATTATATAACCAATTAGGATGATTTTGGGGAAAGAAATGCCCCTAATTTAAATTCTTTTTTGTTGATCAATACTTGTCTAGTTCGTGATCTATTGATCTAAGTTTATACCATGGAGATAGAATTATGTTGTTTTATAAAAACATTGCCTAGAACCAATTGTTGAATTATATTCATGGAAAATGAGTTGACATATATATGATATATTGAATTGTATTAGAATGAATTACACAAGTGTATTATTGAATATTACTTAAATTGAATATTATGTACACATAAGGATTAGTGTGAGGTGGTCATATTCCATGTTCAGGGTTTGTGTTGATGGGTTGAATCAAATAAGTCAATGAAATAATGTATACTTATGATTGATGGATAAATTATGTGCAAATAGAAACTAGGGTTTCCATGTGTGTAATATACCTAATGAACCCTTATTCATCATGATGAGATCACGAAATGATATGATTCTTATGATGTATTGAAGTGAGACAATTTCTTAAACCCTAGACATTCAGTATTAAGTTGTGTATGAGAGATAAAGCCTAAACTTGTATTTCATCTTGTATATGTCAAGAAATGCTCAATTATAGGTATTATAACTTCAATTGAAGGTGATAAGTCAAATCAGTATGATCTAAGCCTAGTTAGTCTATTTTATTATTATTCATAAAATTATAAGTAAACCTCACATGAATGCATGTATTTTATACAAGTCACATAATAATGAATTATAAAGATGAATACAAATTTAGAGGCTAGATGAAGTAACACTAAGCTATGGAACCTTCTAATTTGAGAGATTTATAAGAAATAGAAGGATTTCTTTTATTTATTAAAATTTCATTATGAGTCAAATGATATGGTACATGCATGTAGATGCAAAATAAGAAATGGAGAAGGGTGGGATGAATAGTGATGATATGTAATGAACTAAATATTAATAAAATAAGTATGAGGAAGTTTTTTATCTTTTTACCTTAAGTATATATTAGTTGATCTAAAATGAATAGAACACTCTAAAATCAGACTATGAAGGATGCCAATGAGAGAGAAACCTTATGCATTTAGTAACTTTAGAATTTTTCATTCCAAGAGTAGTAGTGATCATGAAATAAAAGAAGTTGAGACTAATGAATATGAAATGAAAGAAAAATGATGAAAACTAGTAGATGGATCTAAGAACCTAACTCTAACCCTAAAACAATTACTTATGTAATGTTAATGAGTAAGGAACTCAAATGAGGGATTAAGGAATGCATATGAATATACTTACATTCAAATACAAGATGAGGTTGTAGGATATGAATTGGTTTATTGGAGTGTGCTCTTTGATTTTAATTGTATGTCAGGATACTTGTATTCTAAAGATGGCCTTCTCTAATAGATTTCAAATGAGATCACTTATGGATTGCATAGTATAGTAAATAGTACGAGAGAAGTATTAAGTGTGTTGTGCATGTTTGTATTTGAGATTTATTCATATCTATAGAAATTGGATAGAATAACTATTTATTACACGATAAGCATGTTCTAAGCATGGTGAATGGTATGAGATGTCTACATGCTTATATTATTTCTAGTTCTAATGTCTCAGTTGATACTTGATGATAATTCTAATACGAAATGAATGGATAAGAAATATGTTGAGATCAAATTAACATGCTTTTACTACTTTTGAGAAACTCTGTTTAGGGTAAATGATGGAAGGCCCATTGATCATGATTTTCATGTTGTGATGCTGAAATGGAAAGAATCATGAGTGTTGAAAAATTGCATATTGTTATGATTCTTGTTTTAGTCTTTGTCTTTCTTGATAAATATAATTTCATTCATGTCATTCTAGTCACGTGACAATGCACACATATGATAGATGGTGTTTTGAATTCTTTTAAGATGAGTAAAAGAGATTTAGTAACAAGTAAAATGATGATACATCTAGTTAGGTGCTAAAAATCATTAGTTTCCCCTGAGATTCACACTGGGGAAATAAAACGGTTCTCCTTGTAGTAATCATAGAATTATGACAAGGATTTTTGGAGTGTGGATCTAGACCTTAAAGGTTAGACCACCAACATTTAGGAGTGAGTCATATGGAGTGGATCTATCCCTAAATCCTTGCTATGGAATTCTATGTCCAGGAGAATAGACTATGATGAAATGAAAACTATGAAACATGGGAAATATGATGATGTATGATATGCAATGATGATATGTGATATTTGTTGTTTTGGTTCTTATCTCATGTACCCGAGATGAGGATGTGAGCCTCTTTAGGCAACCATGCGGTGGACCAGGTCTGTTGTTGATATCTTAAGGTGGACGACTAAACCCTAAGATAGTGATGGTGAGTCATTAACATGAGAATCGGGTGTGGCAACTTCTACTAGGGAGTCGTTGACATGAGAATTGGGCATGTCAACTTCTACTAGGGAGGTATGAGCCTAGTAGTTTCAGGTCAAATTAATAAGAGATGACAAGCCATGTAGAATATGATTTAAATGATTGTTACATTCATTGTACTTCTAATTTGATATTGTTGATTATGTTTCTTATTTTGGAAAATAATCATTCTATTTCAAAGATTACATGTTTCATATTCATATTTGTCTTATTGACAAGTAGTAGATGTTGGGATTTATATTCACTCTAAATATGATTTGGATTGCTTGTCATTTGATAGTATTGTTTGGTAGACATGTCCTATGTGTACTTCAGCTTCATGACTGCATGATGTGTTCTTGGTCTGGCTGGTGGGGTGTCAAAAAGATGTCGTTCTTGTTGTATATTGATTCAAAATGTTTATATCTTGGCTTGTTACTCGTACTAAAGGATTGTTAATCTGAACTAAGAAGTATCTACTGATTTGTTCATAGGCATGCTCTACAAGATGTATTTAAATTGAATTTTTTAAACTCAATAATTATCTACTTGATTAGATTGCCATTATAAATTGGATTTGACTAGATTCTAGAACTATCGGTTATAGTTTCAATATTAGTATAGTTCTTTCAAGTTCATTGTAATTAATTTGATGATGATGCATGTACTCAGTTTGAGTGGGAGGTATCCACTCACTAGGCTCTATATGAGTCTCATGAGGTTGTTTCAAATATTTTAAGGTATAATTTTATCTAGTAGAGAGATCATGGATAAGAAGATGTAATTAGAAGAATAATCTAGATAGATTAGAATGTCCTTGTACTCTCTCTTTCCTTGGATGAGTAGTGTATCTAATTATTCATTACTATACTTGTATATGATGTAAATTGAACTACATGTGAGCAGTAAGATTTGATTCTAGTTTTAATGGAATTGAATAATATTTGTGATATCTTAATTTGATGTCCTTGACGAGACATTGGTTTATGAAAATTGTGTAGAAAGAAAAAGGGAAATATATCTGTGGTTTTTGTTTATTATGTTAATCACCCTTGTTGATACTTTTTTTTGTTTTGTTTTATACTCTAGATTTAGGTTTAGGGATTCTCTATAACGGTTGGTAGTTATGCTAATCAAAAGAGAGGTCTTGACAGGTCATGCCATAATAAATGAAATAAAAGTTGAATAAATGGATTTAATTTATTTAATTATTGTAGCTATTATTAGAGGTACTGCCATATAGGATGATTTAGAATTTTCAAACTACCATGATTGTACTCTTCCTTATCTAATTATATTAAGGATATTCACTTGAATTATCATGGTTTCCTTTTGACTTTCTATGCACTGAGCCAGTAGCCCACACACTCTTTGAAATAATTTTCAGGATCTAGTCTAGCTCGGTAGGAGGATTCAAAAGTGAGATATTGTCAGTAGTAGATTGGTTAAGGTCTTGAGAGGAATAGCTAGTTTAGTTAAATGACCCCTTAACCTTCCTCTGGTCCTAGGGATGTGAGATTTATGATTGAGAGTAGTTTTATAATACGATGTAATTTATGTAAATTTAAGAAAGAAGTTGTAAAGAGTGAGACCCAGAGGGGACCCACTCTTCTTTAAATTAAGAATAAAACAATCTATTACAAAAATGGAGGAAAGGAGGAATTTCATTATTTATAATAACATAGAGTAAGATAATGAATAAGTAGTGGAAAAAACTATTACAAAGTATGTGAAAATCATATACAATTGTTCCTCCCATAAAAGGTGTCATCACAAAATAAAAAGGCATACACCTAATAACATGTAAGGCCAACTACAGAGGGCAACCCAACCATTCCAAGCTATCCTTAAGTCCATGTCTTGAATGTGATCTTCCCGAGTCCATACTCTCTAAATCTCCTACACCTAGGTGGGTTTGGGAACAACAACCAATAAATGGACAACAAAGGTATGCATCAGAACACTTCTAAGTATGTGTATATAAACAATATTTGGGCATCGCCATGGATTGCAAGTATAAAAAGGGGTATTCCCAATCAATTAGGGGATATTAACATATAGGTAAGTTCCAAAAGAAGTAAGCAAAAGAATGAGGCATTAGAGAGTAATAGAGCATCATAAAGTGTCCTGTCATTAATTAATCTACGATATCATAAATAAAATAATTGCATGCATATACAAGATAGACCAGATATCTAAAATAGGACCATAACACCATGGATCATGACCTAAAAAACAAGGGTGGAAACACAGACCCAGGCACAATACAAACAACCTTATATATATATATATATATATATATATATATATACATATAAATGGTTGTAACCATGCACAACTACTCTAGATAAATAGTCTAACATATGACATGCATAATTTAAGAATAAAGACAAATAGTTTAATAATATTTTAGTTTCTAAGTAGAAAGGCAAGTGGAATCATAGACCCAATGCTCAATGAAATCATATAAAGGATAATTACCTCATTTTAAGAAATTAGGAGTTATATTCAAAAAATGCCCAAACATAAATAGAGATTTTCACATACCTGATATTCACAATGAAGGGTTAAATCGATTGATATATTTTGGTCCACAAAGACAAGTTTTCACCCTATAAACACATTAAGTATGCAAGCCAAATTAAAGTCAACATGTGTGGTCGTTCCTAGTATAGCACAATATTTATATATTACCCTAATTTTGGTCACCTAATGGTATATTAGGGTTTGGATTTATTAAGTGAACATATGATCCATTAGACACATATTTTAATTCGAATATCCATCTTTCACATAAGTTAAAGTATGCATAAGTTACATATATGTGTGGGTAATAATATGCATTCTTTCAATTTTAGGTAGTGTCATTCACACTCATTATCTCTTATCCCGTTTTAGTGTACATAGCTAAATATAGAAAAATGTATTTTCTTAGGTCCATGTGCATTTTGAAATACTATCATACACGTACAAATACATATGTGCACATCTAGGATTCTTGATTCGTGAAAGGCATGCCATTATTACTTTGATTTTCTTATCAAGAGCTACTAAATTTTTTAATTGTCACTTATCCACTTTCCAACTCATACAAACATCTATAAACATTAGTGCTATATGAAAAATACTTACATAGTAGATCAATTTAGGTTATGTTATCTCTAATTTGTTCTAATTATCACTTAATGGAGGGTAAAGTTACAAGAGAATCTGTCTAACTTATACAAGAATGGATACATGTATATGTAAACATATATCATAGGGTTATATGGTTAAAGAATCAAAATACTTGTTAGGATAGTTATAATGTATTGGTTTACATGTATTACAAATCTAAAGCCTTATATAAACATCATCTATATTAATCAATTTTTGCAATTCTAACTAACTTACTAACTCATATATATTATTATACATACACTATGATATGTACATGTATACATGTATATACCATAAAGTTAAATGGTCAAAAGACCTTAATAGCTTTTAGGTTATCATTCCTAAAGTTAATAATCATTATTCTGATGGGACCCCAGACCTAATTAAATTCAGTTACTTTTGTAGCTAGATTCATATGTACTATGAAAACTAGTTGGATTATGAATATGAAATATGGGATAAAGGAGACTTTTCTACAACTAGTTGAATTTGACTTCAATGGTCAGTATCCTGATGAATACATATTCATCCTCAATTTAGCTGCATTTTCAGCATTGTTTTTCACTCATCTTCATCAGTTTAGTTAGAACCATGTTGCATTTAGGTTTTCTTAAATTTATGTTAATTTATAGGATTTTGATCCATTTATTTGGTTTCTATGGAAGGCTTGCGCTTCATTGCATGGTGGAAGTGTAGGAGGCAATGGTTCCGCTAACTGACTAGCGGTCCCAAGAAACTTTGAATAAAGGTGTCATATTTTTGGTGATATTTTCCTTCATCAGTTGTTGAAACCATTGGATCGCATAACACCTATCAAGCCATTAGTTTTATTATATCCTTCCATCAAAAGATGCTCCATCAACACATTCCATCGAGCTTATGCCAACAGACCCCCCTCGAGATGCACTTACTTCTGCCAAACCTTTGGTATACATCTATCTACCAATCCATCGATTTGCATTGGTCCTGACTAGACATCAATTCACACCACTCTACCCTTCATTCGAATTATAGTCGAAGGAATTCAAGATCCCAGTATTGATGGTTGCATGGTGTCACCTCCTAAAGGAGGTTCTGCCCATGTCTTTTGATGGTTGTGCTGCATTCCCCTTCTAATGGTTGTTCTATGACCATTTGTCTATTGATGGTTCTATTGAACACAGTGAGATTCCTCACTTTCTGGTGTAGTTACTATAGATCGATGACCCATCATCTTCCTCATGTTGTCACTTACTCTTCATCTTCATGGCAACACCAAGACTTCACTCCATCGTGGTTGGGAGGGTTCCAAGCCCTAGCATCACTTATAAATACTAGGGGACTACCAATAGAGAAAGTATCTGCCATTTGAAACTACCAGGATGTTGCTACATACACTCATCTATGACCTCCAAAGCCTTCGACCTTAAGACATCGGTTGATGAGTGTCAACCAAGGAGCCTTCCACCTCCACTGACACCAAGGTTGCCAGGTCTGGACCTTGATCGAGGCTTGCTCTGCTGCACTCATTTCCAATGGTTGATGACCTTCACCCTTTTCAACCTTCTTCTCCCTCCCTATGGTGATAAGTTCTACCTTGAATAAAGAAGAATAATGCTCTAGTTCCACTCTCAAAGAATGTCCAAGAGTGAACCTACTGCTGTCTTGTCCGCCATCAATTTCTAGCTCGAAAGTAGATTTTTTTTTTTCACCGTGGATCTCATCTACTTCCATGATCATGGATTTCTTTCTCTCTTCTCTTATTCTTTTGTTTTTGCGATGAGCAAGTGGTCCTGTAGCTAGGGTATATGGAGTAGTCCCACTACCCAATTTTGTTGTCTTATATACATCTATTTTTGTATGAACCAATATATGTTTAGAAATTGATAATTTAATGCTTGTACTCTTGTTTGATCACAAAGTTTACATTTATCAGATTTGGGTTTAGAGAACTTCAAATCCAGGATCTAGGATATTGTTTATTTCTAGTTAAACACTTTAAGAGAACTTTAGATAGGTGTTTTCCGAGGCCATAAATGCATGAATTCTAGGTAACATGACAGAGAGCTTAGAGTGATATCTTCTCGGGCTTTAGTACTAACATTGAAAGGGGGACTTTCTTGGACTCAACATACACATATTCATACTTAATATGATGCACTGAGAGAGTGAATGAGTGGTAGTGGTGATGAAACCCATTCCACCCCAGTGTTCCCATCAATTGATTTATCAACCCCTTTAATTCAGCCTTTATTATTTGCAACTTTAGTTTAATAACCAAATCCAAATCTTGTATTACATACTAGTTCTTTCGTGGTTTCTTTGATCAAATTACTTCTTAAAGATGTTGTCATTTGGGTTTGATCCTAACTATACTACAATAAGACCCTTTCGCTTGCTGGTGGTGATTATTGTACTTTGTCTAGGTAAACTCTAGGGATTTCAGCCCTAGTGAATTTTTCAATGCAATGGCACACATGTCATGTCCATATTGGCAACATTTGGTTGGTAGACAGACCTTAAGGTGAATAATTAAGGGTCTTCCATTATGATTTGGTCATCCCTAGAGCCTTTCACCAGCTACAATAGTTCATGCCAGTAATTTCCTAGATGCCATGGCATCTGGGTGCAAGGAAGAGTGGTGTCTAGGTCATACTTAGGTTGTTGCTTACTCTCTGGTGTGCTATAGAAAACCTCATCACTTAGTAGGAAAGGTGACGGGGGATTCATGGTGAAGATAGACAAGGTTGCGTGGCTTCTTGGTGTCCTGATGATAATGCATCCATGGTTGGCAGTGTTGTGTTGCCACCAGTGATCTGGGAGCAAGGTGATAGGGAAGAAGGAGAGGGTCGATGAAGGTATCAGTCACACCTAGTGCTGGTGGTATTTAGGAGGTGAATAAAGATAGCAACCTTTTTCGTTTTGGGTGACAACATGATCTTGACCTACTGTAAAACTAGTGGTAGTAGTACTGTGAAGGTGGGTGGCCAATGTGTTATGATGACTAGCTTAATGGGTAAGGAGGGAGGCAGACACTTCTAGGCACTAGGGGATTTTCTATGGAAGCCTCTATAGGTGGTAGTGTGTGGTAGAACACAAAGTTTCATGATTCTGTTGTGGTAGCTGAAGGCACTGACAATCACTGATACTTGTTGGGAAGTGATCTCCCCTATTGATCTAGTGGTGCATATGACCGCAAGGAGATGGATTATAGATCAATTCCAATGTTGGGAAATGACCTAGTGTTGAAGAAAGGAGGGGTAAGAGGAGGAGATCAACAAGTATGGGAAAACATTCACGGATCTAGGACACATTGATCATATCAAGACTGGGGAGAGGAGAGCGGTTGTTAGTTAGTTATGTGGCAGGCATCAGAGGAAGGGGAGAGAAACAACAACATTGGCAATTCATGTCATGAATCGGTCAAGTAAATAGAGAAACAAAACTTAGGTAATTAAGAGAACTAATCCAAATCAACATGATTAATGTTGTATAAATCAAAAAGGGATTCATACAAGGCCTAAAGGAGATGAAATTTTGTATGTTGGTTAATTAAGATGTGAGTAATATGATTTTAAGGTCAAATTTTCATTTGCAATCATTTGATAGTTTGTTCCTCTACGAGGATTATAGGTACTCATTTAATGTGTTTATTTTTTAGATTATCTTTCTTGGTATTGATGTTGTCTCCTGCAAACTGCTATAATCCATAAGTTACATAACATTAGTACAAAAAATAATGATGGTAAGAGAAGTACTAAAGGGATATGATCACCAGGGATGTATCCCTAGTGTATAGATAGTAGAGTTGATAATTTACATAAATTCAAAATGGGAGGGATCCCCTATTACATGATATATATCCCATGTCCTTCTAGATTTTTGAGATGTGTGGATGATCTCAATTTTCATCATTGCCTTCAAATGGGCATTTTATCTGGGCTCTCATGGTGCTAGGCTCAATGATCTGGTTATATAGCTCCTTGTGAGCTCTATCTCCATTGTTACCTACTATGCAGGAAATCATGATAGTTTGTATCCACCTATTGGAGTATTTGTTGTATAGATAGAATGTGATTATAAAATAATATATTGTTACAAGATATCCATATGGACCATATGATTGCAACAATTAAAGTATCATGTCGATTGTATCTATTTGTTCTGCTTCTAATGTTGAAAGCCTATGGAAGGTGTTGAGATAAGTGTCAGCTAAGATGATGGTGGTCGTAGTGTATTGTGTCTAGATCTATCTTGATATATGACATCCATAGAAAAGATGTTGGGCTATTTCCTCATTTTCATTACATAATGTGCATTTGGATGGTCCCTGGAATCATTTACTTCTCATCATCTTGTTAGTTGGTACTCTATCGTAACATATAAGCAAAATTAGGATGTGTATTTTGGGTGGACATTGTGTTTGCCATATAAACTTGTATCGTCTCATCTGTCCTATGTATGCAAAAAATGATATGTGTGTTTGGTAGCATATCTAGTTCTTGAAGTCCATGTAATGTCTCTGGATGTGTTGTGTTCAAGTTGTTTTAGGATATCCGAATATGTGGCTAGATCTGTCCATCCTCTAAGTATAGTCTTGAGGATGTTGTTTCTATGTGATCCTAGTTGGGTCAGTGCCTAACTATTGTTGTAGTTGTTAATGGAGTTTGGAATGGTCCTGGTGGGTAGATGAAGGTTGATGATTTTACGTCCATGCCACCAAGGATCTTGCATTGATGTTCCTAGAAGATTGTATGACTAATTTTATCAATGGCCTTGAGAACAGTGGATGGAAGGGGAATATACCATAGATGGTATATTATAATTGGCATCAGGGTGACATTAAGTAGTAATAGTCATCCCACCTGGGATAGATAGTTGTTTTTATAGGAATTTACTCGATGGTTTAATTTGTGTATGATTGGGTTCTATGCATAGCAAGGTAGACATGTTGGGGTGAGCCAGAGGCCGAGGTATGAAAAGGGGAAGGCTTCATGCTGGCAACCCAACATGGCGATGTATCTGTTCACCTCTGCTGAGTCAACATGGTTACTGATAATGATGGACTTACTAAAATTAATTTTGAGGCCAGAGAGTTTGGAGAATATGGTGAGGATCCTGGTGAGGTTGATGACAAACAAATCATTTGGTTTCATGATGACAATGATGATGGTATCATCTACTTATTAGATGACATTGTGTGTGCATCCTCTGGTCATGATGAGATATCCATGTGCCATAGTGTTACTAATGAGGGAGTTTAGGATGGATTTTACAATTATGAATAGATATGGTGATAAAGGGTCTCCTTGTCTAAGCCCTTTAGAGTTCTTAAAGAAACTGTATGGTGTTCCATTAATGAGGGTAGCAAAAGTGCTAGTACTGATGCATGAGTGTATCCATGAGCACCATCTTGCTGGAAAGTTAAGTCCATGCATGAAATGTATAAGGAACTCCCAATTGACATTGTTAAAAGCTTTCTCAAAGTAAAGTTTAAGTGTGAGGACCGATTCTCTAAGAGTATGGCAGGTGTGTAGGCTTTCCCGTACCATGATGAATGCATCTTGAATGTTTCTATGTTGTAGGAATGCACATTGTTGAAGGTCAATGATGGTGTGTAGAGTTGGTTTCATACGACTATTGAGCATGTTGTCAACTATCTTGTATGAAGAATTGATAGGGCTAATATGTCTATAATCCCTAATGGATTTTGGATATTCCTTTTTAGGGATGAGAGCTATGTGTGTGTGGCTAATAGGTGTGAGGAAATGGAGATGTTGTGGTGCCATTGCATCTCAATACATAGCTTGGTAAAGTCATCCTTGATGATTTGTCATGATGCACGATAGAAGGACATGTCAAAACCATCCAGTCGAGGTGATTTATCCAGCCCTAGGTCGATCATAGTACTCTAGATTTCAGGTTCAAGGAAGGGTTCAAGAAGGTTGTTAGATGAAGGGATTTTGTATGGGAAGATCTTATCCCAGTCGAGGGTTATCTGGTTATGGAAAGTGTGCCCATTATTGTATAGTCCTTAGAAGAAGTTGGTAATGTGGTTAGAGAGAGTCCCTCTAGTTTGTGAGGTGGCAGCAATACCATCGATGTTGGTGATATGAAGTCGACTGCGTTTGTTGTTGTAAGTGGTGTGGAAGAATTTCATCTTTTTGCCTCCTTCATTCAACCATTTAATTTTGGTCTGTTGTTTCCATATGGTTTCTTCATGTTCTTTGAGAACTTTGATGTCTTCTAGAATGTGTATATGTGTGTCCATATGTGAGCTAAGATGGAGTGTGGCAAGGAGGTGATTTTCATTGGCCTTGATGGCGTCTTGGATGGAGCCAAAATGAGTCTTGTTCCAACTCTTGAGGGCTGGTCTAAGAAGTTTGAGCTTGTGTTGGATGTCATATCCTGGGTTTCCAAAGGAGGGATAAGAGTTCCATAAGTTGATGATCATGGGGGTGAAGTTTCCAAAATATCTCAAAATGAAAAAGGTTTTTGGCCCCAACAAAGAGGTTTGGTTTGGAGTAGGATAAGGAAGTGATTAGATAGACTAGATGCAATGAGTGAGATGTTAGCCATGGGGTGCATCTCTGCCCATAGGTTGTTGCATTGAAAATAGTATAATTTGGCTATGTACTACCATATATGCCATGTCCAACATCCATTACTGGTGTGGAGATATTTGAGGTGGTGTGAGGTGATGAAGTTGTGGAAGACAGTAGCATGGAGAGAGATCAGTGAGTAGTTGAGAGGGTTGGTGTGGTATCTCTCTTGTGAATAGGTGGCCGGGTTGAAATCACCTCCAATGATCCATGGGTTATTCATTAGTTGATCGGCCATTGTTTTTAGTTCTTCAATGAAAGGTTCCTGTTGGGTTTTAGGGGAGACAGAGAAGGCAGTGGAAACAAAAATTTTCTCCCCCAACCCATACCGAGGAAACGCGTCAATGTCTATATAATAGGAAAGGATGGTTTGTGGAATCATACCTTGTCCCGAGGCTTGCTCGGCAAAAATACCTCGTGCAATGCGCGGTCTTCAACTCTGGTCTTGTACGGTGTCTGTGGAGCTCCTGGTCGCACCGGGACTGACAACTCCTCCTCCTACCGGACTGTCGGATGACAGTT
The DNA here is from genome assembly GCA_963693085.1 of Alisma plantago-aquatica. NCBI lineage: Eukaryota > Viridiplantae > Streptophyta > Magnoliopsida > Alismatales > Alismataceae > Alisma > Alisma plantago-aquatica. The sequence continues at coordinate 314,690,371 of OY856412.1, read as the reverse complement.
GTCCTCCTGAGTGGCAGTGTCCTCCCGCCTCTGTAGTAGTCCACACAGACCACCTGGAACTCCACACTCCTTGACCCACAAGGAAGTGGAAGGAGTCGCACCCTCCTGTTGATGTACTAGTCGCCAACACACTCTCCTGCTACCAGTTGCAACTGTAGTTGTCTTTCCCTTGCTGCACCTCCCTTTGCGGGAAGCACTTGCTCGGGCTCTCTCTCAGTTACCAAAACCAAAGAGAATGACAACTTCGCAAAGCAACCGGCTTGCATTGAGTTGTACTCTGAGAAGCCCCCAATACCCCTATATATATAGGCGGGTCATGGGATAGGGTTCTCTGTGCCCGGCAATATGGGACTAAAGCAGGAGTAGAAGGGTTCGAGATTTTCCACAAAAAGCAACCAACTCGCAACCTGAACTGGTCGGTTGGAGCACCAACCGATCGGTTGGGACCCATGAGACGATCGGTTCACTTCTGAACCGGTCGGTTCGTGGTCCTGGTCGGTTCCCGATTGACTTTCCTTCTTTCGTTTCTAATTGGTATCGAATACCAATCCTTGTTCCAATCAAATTGGGCAAGTGAAACGCAAGGAAAATTCTCACCGACCTGACTTTCCCAACTTGCTCGGTTGCACCAGTTGAACCGATCGTTTCACTCTGACCATGAGCCGATCGACTCAACACTTGAGCCGACCGGTTCAGCAACCTCAGCCGACCGGTTCAACACTTGAACCGATCGGTTGGGAGTACAGGTTGTGCAGAATCAGTCAAATGCGATTTCAATCAATCTGATACTCCAATCAATGCGTCCAACACCTTGAACCATATGATATTGAGCTATCAACTGATTGAGTGTTTAATTGAACTACTAAACTCCTTTAGTAATCAATCTAAACGTTGCTTGTGGACAAAACTCCTCTTCCAGGTTAAATCCTATGTGTGTGACCCTACAAGTCCATTTCACGTTGGCAGTGAAAGTCCATAACACTTATGACTTCACAAGCAAAGAGCGGTGCCTAGTCACACATCAGTGCTACCCAAGTGAAAGTAGAAAGTTGGAGAACAACTTTGATCCTACAATCCATGAATGTATAATTCCTTTGTCACTGATATCCCGAATGAACTCAAGGCATGGAACAGTCATCCTGTCAACATTCATTCACTTTCTTGATCTCAGAGCAGATTGAAGGAGATATGTATGACATCAATATCACATATTGATTCACACATGCGTGCGCACGCCTATCTCAATCCTACTCATCAAGTGGTCTTGGATATCAAACTCCCTCAGGAGGGACAAATCCCATATCTATCACTCACCCCTCAAAATCCCCATGTGTCAAAGCCACCCAATCATCACCTTTATAACAACCCATGTTTCAGGACTGCGTTTGATGATGTCAAAGTGTGCCCAACGACATGTGTTGAGTGTAGTGATTTCAGGTCAAAGAATCACACTCACCACCATCACTGTGAGTACTGACTGTGACTACCAACTCATGGTTCCATGTGTCAAACTCACGGTGGGTCTGTCCGGTACACTTGTTCTCTAACAAGTACCTATGTGTTTGGTTTGATATCTCTATATCATGACTAATGAGATTTTGTCATCAACCAACACCACAATCTAGTCTTGTGTGTCATTGCTGTCTATCTACCTTCCATAATGACATCCGACTAGGGACATAACAAGAATGTACAAACTCTTAGCATCCGTGTGATCTCATCGTTCAGGTCATGAACCTGAAGGCATACGTCATTGAGTATTGTCATTCTCTAGACATTCAATCTGTTCTACCACTATCTCATATGACTGAACCAGAGAGAATTGGAAGCTTGCCTTTGATGTTTATCAAATAGATCTTAATGTATCCCACCAATCATCCCATGATTGGCTCTCAGGGCATACATACCAACAGACTCCCACTTGCACTGCGAGCCAATCACCCATGAATCATATTCATAGTGATCTTCAAACATGTCCCACATGTTACTGTGCTCTAGTGCTTAACATAGTGAGTAATGGCAACACCTTGCCAAAGTATGTATAAATTGCATGTCTCTCATCTCTTCGATGTACGTCACACGTATGAGATGGAGTTGCCGTAATATGCGATCTAGTATTCCATTGCTAACTTTTAGCCACATTGCATGATCAAGGATTCCAAACTTGTCATCAATGAGTGGAATATAAGTTCATCTCATGAACTTTCAGATCCATATAGTATCCACTGTTGTTCACTAACACACAGATACTCGGCATTTCCTTTTAAATGGTTTTATTGGAACATTTCCAATAATCAACAAACTTTCACTTTTATACATCCTATGTATATTTTGCGATTAATTTTCTATCCTTTCGGAAGTTCGCATCAATGTAACTCTTTACATCGAACTCTTCCTTATCTCCATAGAACTAGTACTTCCCAAGTACTTATCAAGTTCTTATGGTATTCCAGTAACCCTTACTGGAAGTAGACAGACATCCACTCGTCATGTCCTACATACGAGTTATCAGGATGAGCACATCATATTGCTATGTCCTACATACAAGATGATGAATGTATCTTATTCTTGCCATGTCAATACATGCAAGATAATTGGATGATTGCATACATGATAGATCCATATCTATTCTTAGTGTTCCCATTCTTCATAAGAATTGGACACTTGGCCTTGGGATACTAATATCCATATAATTTGGACAAGTTTTCTCCCACCGAATCTGTGTATACTGAACATTTCAGTATAGATTGCCAATGTATGCTCTCTCTTTTCAGGTCAAGCGATTTTCGAGAACTATCTCTATAGATCTCTATTCCTATCACATAGGAAACATCTCTATCTTCCTTAAAGATAATTTCCACTTTTGGATTTCCATTCTAGAACATTTCCATTTCACATCAACATGTGAAATGTGAATACGCTCCCACTAAATCATAGATCCCTTCTATATCTTTGACATATCAGTCAAACCCTTTGACTATACCATCAAAGTAAAGATCCAATTTTGAGTTGCTTGTACTCAATCAATCATATTGATTAGTCCATTGTAACTTTTAGACTTCATTTGCATTATTGGATTCATAAACCTTATAGGTTGTGTCACGTACACATCCTTGTTTTATTCCTCATAGGAATGCGGTTTTAGTATACATATGTCAAATTCCTTAGTCATTAAGTTGCAACAAGCATCATCCTTCTCAAAATGTTATCCATGTGTCCTAACACTTAAGACTCATTTGCACTTATGGATTTCATCCAATGATTGCTACCATCAAGGTCATACCTTATGGTTTACATGGAAATCATTTAGGATGTAATGATCATAAATCATAACTCAAAATTCGGTTCCTCATATTCATCTAGATAGTTGACTCATCACATGAACAACTCATCACTTAGATAATTGAGGTGTATCTGTTAAGGATATAAGAACTCACAACCCTTGTGATTTTTAATTTCCTTTATTAGTGTGGGGTATTCTTTTATTACGAAGAATTCAGTTATTCGATAATCATTCTCTAACTCCTTAGAGTATGATTCCTTCTTGATTTAGACATCACCATGACTTAATCATGAGTTCACTATGATACACTATCATAATCACTCAAAAGGATCTCAAACATTTGGTCTAAGTATTTCATTCATTGAACTCATCAAGAATTAATACTTTACCAAATTTGTACTTCATCTATGATAATCTTGAACACTTCAAGATATTCATATTGGTATTTCTCTAAAAACCATTAGAAGTATTAGCATTTGTTCCAATAGGTATGTAAATACATCACATGTATTATACCTAATAGGATAATCATTCTCCCACTACCATTAGTGAAGATTGATTAATCATGTCCAAGATATTCATGTCTCTTACTGGTTCTCTAACCAAAAGAGTCTAGATTTATCCATCATATGGAAACTAGAAATGAATTTCTCATGATTAATGCTAATTTCATTGTTTGAGTTATCTATAACTTTTAGGTATCATTTTATCTTATGCATATCAAATACCACAAGATAAGCAAGGTATTGCCACAAAGATCATATCTTTAAGATCGAAACATCAACTTTATTAATTGCCATCATTGTCATACAATATGCAATAATAAAGTGTTTCTATCTATTGGAAATATATGAAATAGCAGTTCTCAACTCTATTTCGTGCCCTTTTAGGCTGAAATAAACTGAAAGATACTCCTATCTATGGCAGCAACACTTGCTCCAATGATGGGTACTTCTTTCTTGGTCCTTTCACAAAAGCCATCACTTCTTTGCGGATATTGCATATCATATATGACATATCCATATCTTGGTATCATATACCTCGGATAAATAAGCGGTTCATTTCATGATACCTTAGGTGGAGATCTCCATCCCCTCCTTCATCTTCTTTTGTTCTTCCAGATATAGAGGGAAATTCCCTCATACACCCTTTCCCCATGTGCCTTGAGGCTGAAGACGGCTTGGATTTCTGGCTAGCATCAGAACACTTCTTAGCTTTGCCCTTGTCCTTGCCCTTAAGAATTACCTTTTCTTTGATCACATCAAAGACTGTGGTTTGTCTTTCTTCATCTTTGCCTCTACTATCCTCAACATGTCCAACAACTCTGTCAACGCTTGTCAAAGTTGTTCATGTTGTAGCTTATCATGAATTGTATGATTCTCATAACATTTGCAGTATCATACCAATAGCCAACTCTTGGCTCAGAGGGAATCCTTCTTAATCAGGTTTTCCACATACCCAATCACATTGAGTGTGTGAATACCTTACTAGATCTCCTTCTGTCATGACATACTAGGACAGTATCTTGGAGACATCAAGTATCTCATGTTGTCTCTACAACTCATAGTTCAGAGAACACAACATCAAGCACTCCTCATCAATGTCATCCTCAGTATGCTTCCATAAGCATACTTTCAGCCATTGATGTGGTGGGATCGAGTTCATCTGGTACTGGTATAACTAGGACTTAGAGCTTTCGCTCTTTGATTGAGAACTCTTCTCATCATCATCCTAACCAGTCGTGGAATTATTCCCATTTTAATTTGTTGGTCTCAAAGACCGATCGCAAATAAAGTGATTTGTTGATTAACCATTTATATTAACAAAAAGGAAATATATGAAATTTTAGTCCAAAACTCTTTTTGACTTGTTTGATTGATTTGAAAAGTTGACGATAAAATTAGGCCTTTAATATATTATCGCTCCCACTATTTTAGTTCAAATTGAACGCACTCACCATCAATTCGGAAGATTGCAGCGTACAACCTTCTAGTGGGCAAGATCCTGAAATCCTCTAAGTCATGAGTCAGCTTTGGCTGATCGCCCACAACTTAGATCTCTCAGGTAGGCAACTCTTGCCAATTGCATCATATGCAACTCTTGTTGAATGAACATGCACAACACCTTGCCATGAACATTCCTTGCCTCTGGGCTTAGACGCTCTAAGAATCACCAGTTAAGTCTAACCCAAAAGCCGACACGGTAAACATGCACCCTGCTTTGGCAGAACCTACATGTCTACCCTTCACACTTCCACAAGATAGACGACGCACCACGCTTTGGCGTAACCTACGCTTGGTCGATCGAGCTTTTCATGTGTGCCGCTAATGGAAGGCATATAAGACTTAATATTTTAATGAGGGATTTGGTTTTTATATACATATACATATCCAATCACCACAATACATAGTACGTATCATATACATGCTATATCCCACAGAAAACATGCACAAAACGATAAAAAGCGATGATTATGGCCATCCTAATGTGATTCCTTGAGCCAAGAGGAATCACAGTCATCTAGGTCAACATCACATGCAACCTTTACAAGATGAACATCTGTGCCTTTGCCTTCCGAGTTGATCATCTCATCACATGAATGATTTGTTCTCTCCAGCCGGTCGTCTGGGTGCCACCAGCCGATCGGTTGGCTCCTCCAACCGATCGGTTCGCCTAGTCGTCGTGCATCTCGTCATGTCCGCCACCCACTCGTCTCGCTCCTCGAACCGGTCATCAACCGATCGGTTCACTCCTTGAACCAACCGTCTGGAACGTCAATCGATCGGTTCACGCCTTGAACCGATCGTTTCAACTGTCGTCTTGATGTTCTCCGGTCTTCAACATAACAGGAAATAAAATCTATCCTATTATTACATTGCATAAAAGAAGAAACCCCGAGTTACATTCGGGGGGAGTAAAGGTAGGAAAGAATCTCGAATTATTTCGAGTTACATCAGGAATAAGAGAGGGAAGATTGGTGCGCAGACTGAGATGCAAGCAACCAAAAACAACCACACACAGATAGGGGTTTATAGGCCATAATCACGCTACACACATCCACCACAAAACTCGTTTAAGGGTGACGTGTATCGAGTGCATTAATAATACATATCATATATGTAATTTGGGTTTTGTGGATTTAGGATTGGACATGCATAAAGCCGATATTATTCGCATCGTATGCAATAAATAAAGGTGACAAACCAAAATCGATCATATCGATATTCCTAAAATATAGAGCAGTTGACGTGGCTCTGATACCACTGTTGGGTTTTAGGGGAGACAGAGAAGGCAGCGGAAACAAAAAATTTCTCCCCCAACCCATACCGAGGAAACGCGTCAACGTCTATATAATAGGAAAGGATGGTTTGTGGAATCATACCTTGTCCCGAGGCTTGCTCGGCGACAATACCTCACGCAATGCGCGGTCTTCAACTCCAGTCTTGGACGGTGTATGTGCAGCTCCTGGTCGCACCGAGACTGACAACTCCTCCTCCTACCGGACTGTCGGATGACAGTTGTCCTCCTGAGCGGCAGTGTCCTCCCGCCTCTGTAGTAGTCCACACGGACCACCTGGAACTCCACACTCCTTGTCCCATAAGGAAGTGGAAGGAGTCGCACCCTCCTGTTGACGTACTAGTCGCCAACACACTCTCCTGCTACCAGTTGCAACTGTAGTTGTCTTTCCCTTACTGCACCTCCCTTTGCGGGAAGCACTTGCTCGGGCTCTCTCTCGGTTACCAAAACCAAAGAGAACGAAAACTTCGCAAAGCAACTGGATTGCATTGAGTTGTACTCTGAGAAGCCCCCAATACCCCTATATATATAGGCGGGTCATGGGATAGGGTTCTCTGTGCCCGGCAATATGGGACTAAAGCAGGAGTAGAAGGGTTCGAGATTTTCCACAAAAAGCAACCAACTCGCAACCTGAACCAATCGGTTCACAAGTGAACCGGTCGGTTGGGGACCTGAACCGGTCGGTTGGAGCACCAAGCGATCGGTTGGGACCCATGAGACGATCGGTTCACTTCTGAATCGGTCGGTTCGTGGTCCTGGTCGGTTCCCGATTGACTTTCCTTCTTTCGTTTCTAATTGGTATCAAATACCAATCCTTGTTCCAATCAAATTGGGCAAGTGAAACTCAAGGAAAATTCTCACCGACCTGACTTTCCCAACTTGCTCGGTTGCACCAGTTGAACAGATCATTTCAACACTTGAACCGATCGTTTCACTCTGACCATGAGCCGATCGACTCAACACTTGAGCCGACCGGTTCAGCAACCTCAGCCGACCGGTTCAACACTTGAACCGATCGGTTGGGAGTACAGGTTGTGCAGAATCAGTCAAATGCGATTTCAATCAATCCGATACTCCAATCAATGCGTCCAACACCTTGAACCATATGATATTGAGCTATCAACTGATTGATTGTTTAATTGAACTACTAAACTCCTTTAGTAATCAATCTAAACATTGCTTGTGGACAAAACTCCTCTTCCAGGTTAAATCCTATGTGTGTGACCCTACAGGTCCATTTCACGTTGGCAGTGAAAGTCCATAACACTTATGACTTCACAAGCAAAGAGCGGTGCCTAGTCACACATCAGTGCTACCCAAGTGAAAGTAGAAAGTTGGAGAACAACTTTCATCCTACAATCCATGAATGGTGTTACAGTGAATGTATAATTCCTTTGTCACTGATATCCCGAATGAACTCAAGGCATGGAACAGTCATCCTGTCAACGTTCATTCACTTTCTTGATCTCAGAGCAGATTGAAGGAGATATGTATGACATCAATATCACATATTGATTCACACATGCGTGCGCACGCCTATCTCAATCCTACTCATCAAGTGGCCTTGGATATCAAACTCCCTCAAGAGGGACAAATCCCATATCTATCACTCACCCCTCAAAAGCCCCATGTGTCAAAGCCACCCAATCATCACCTTTATAAAACCCATGTTTCAGGACTGCGTTTGATGATGTCAAAGTGTGCCCAACGACATGTGTTGAGTGTAGTGATTTCAGGTCAAAGAATCACACTCACCACCATCACTGTGAGTACTGACTGTGACTACCATCTCATGGTTCCATGTGTCAAACTCACGGTGGGTCTGTCCGGTACACTTGTTCTCTAACAAGTACCTATGTGTTTGGTTTGATATCTCTATATCATGACTAATGAGATTTTGTCATCAACCAACACCACAATCTAGTCTTGTGTGTCATTGTTGTCTATCTACCTTCCACAATGACATCCGACTAGGGACATAACAAGAATGTACAAACTCTTAGCATCCGTATGATCTCATCGTTCAGGTCATGAACCTGAAGGCATACGTCATTGAGTACTGTCATTCTCTAGACATTCAATCTGTTCTACCACTATCTCATATGACTGAACCGGAGAGAATTGGAAGCTTGCCTTTGATGTTTATCAAATCAATCTTAATGTATCCCACCAATCATTCCATGATTGGCTCTCAGGGCATACATACCAACAATTCCTTATATGAACTAGGGGGGCCATAGACACCCCTGAAATGGCATATCATTTTGGTTTTGGATTCCACAAACTGTATCGTGATGCTATGTTTGAGCTTTAAAGAGTGAGTGGCATGGTATGTGCTATCACTCCATCTGATCAGTATGCCACCACTGAAGCCAATGGGGGGAGTTGTATCCATTTGTTAATGTGTCATCTGCCAAGATGTTGTAGTTGGAAGTCAATTAGAGTAGTTTTTGTTTCATGTATGGTGATAAGATCAAAGCGTTGTTGATAAAAGGTGTTTCTAATGGTGACGACCAGGTGCAGCCGCCCCACAAAACATTCCAGGTAGCGATGGCCATGCAGATATGGAGATAAGTGGAAAAAGGGTTAATAGTAGTGGATATCAAGAACACTCAAACCCAACATAGATGGGTATCACACTAGGTTTGGATGTCAATCCAACTCTTAAGTGTTAGAAGGTCCCTGAGGAAGGTATCAACAATATTGGGGTGTGGAAAATCCATACCAATGTTGTGGAAGAAAATAGTGAAATCCTTAGTGGTATCCCATGCTGCGATGGTGGCAATGTTATTGGTCTGAGAGTTGAGGAGGGATGTATGGGTGACAATATTGTTGTATTTGCAATCATCAGTTATATGAAATGTTCGGTAGATAGAGGTCTAAGTAGTTTATTTGAAGCCATACATGTGTCATCAATAGCGAAAAGGTTCTTGCATTTTTGCAATTCCAGCGCACATAGCAGGGCATCATAGGATTGCACCACCTCATGATGTTTCACTGCAATGCTAGGTCTGATTAATTTTGGACTCAATGATGCCCGAAGGTCTTTGATGATGGCGGTCTTCAACTTCTGGAAGGAATCGTGGTCCATGTAATTGTGTGATATGTTTGTCATGTTCATGGAGTTGAAAGGGGGATAGGTACCCATGGTAGATTGTTGTGGCAAGTGTTGAAGGTTGGGGTTGTGGGTGCATGCTTTATGGTATTAGGGTAATGGACACTGAGCATCAGTAGACAGGGTATTATAGTCCATGTTTCCCTGTGATAGAATGCTATTGATCGGAGCGAGGGTTTGTGGTTGTTTGTGAGGTGATTGGGTTTGAACCAGGTAGTAGGGTGGTTTGAAAGGTCCTTGAAAGAGGTAGTGTAGGTGGATGGGTGCTCCACATAAAGCTTGATGCTATAGACCATAACTTCACATCTGATATCAATATTGCTGTGAATAGTAGTGTCCTTAACCGCAGCAAAAACATAGAAAGCTTTGGTGTAATCAATGGGATATAATGATTCTGGGCTGATGTATTGTAGGGTTGCACCCATAGTATGGACAATAGCTCTAAGAACTTCCTTATTCCATACATCTGGAGGGAGGTCATCAATCTATATCCATCCTGAAGCTTTAGAGGTGGCCGAGCAGGCACCTTATTTGATAGCCCATCAGGTGATGCGAGCCCGGGCGAAGCCATTGCCGCATGCGAAGGTAAACATATGTCCTAGGACATGCTCAAAGACAGAATGCTCAGATAGGGTGTAGATGAGCTTGGTGGGGAAAAGGATCTCAGGTTTCAGGATGGTGCAATCCGGTATCATAAGCGCCATCACTTTGGTGATCTTGATGCATTCAACGTCCACTGGCAAAGGACATTACAAAATGTCGATTTGGATGGTGCGTGAAGTAAGCTCTATGAGGACACACATACTCTAGGCTGGTAGATTGATGGAGCATTCAAGGGAGGTGGTATCCATGAGGTATGGTTTAGGTGAGTTGGGTGTTGGTCTATCCAAAGTGGGGATCGATGATGGGTGTGTATTAATGTTTGTTAGCTTAAAAGGAGGAGATGGATCATGAGGTTTGTGGAGTGAGGAAGTAGTGCATATAGGGGTTATGATAATAGTAGTGTCAGAATATGTAGGGTCGTCTTGAAGGGGGCAAAAAGAATTTTTGCAAAATATCTTCATTTCAGCTTTGTGCAGCCGTTGGAAGGTCAGAGGGGATGGATGGGAGGCTGGTGTTCTAGCAAGTGGATGGAGAGGATATCTAAAAGGTTTTCCAAGTGTGATTTGGAGATAGGGGATCCATACCGATTGAGGGTGAGGGAAAGATCTAGAGATGTGCCAATCTCGATAACATGCAAAACGTCTAACTTGGTTCTGGCAGTGTTGTCTGGGATGTCCAAATCCAAGGCATTTGCCACATCTAATCTTTTGATATTAGTAGGGTTTTCTCTGAGTGACAAGTATCCATGGGTGTTGCGGATCATGAAGGTGTGTGTCAAGGTGATAAGATATAGTATCTCTAGGGTAATCAATGTCTAGATCCATGGTTCTAGATGTCATCTCATCGATAGGGATTGATGTGTATGAGGATCGGATCCAGAGAAAGTGTACCTGAAGCTGGGAGTCAAAGGGTCTTTGAACCTTGGAGGGCCTCAGTGAGCCATTGCCTGAGAGAAGGTGGTATCCTCCAGCTTGTTCTCCTGAGAGCAGTGCTCATCTGCATTTACTGGCTATCCATTTTGTGTCACTAGCATGTGCTCCCCAATGATAGTGTCATCTGTAACCTCCTTCTTTGAAGAGGAGTTGTTTCACTCGATTTGGAGAAGGCGACGAATGTTATGAGGAATGTGATTGTTGATGTTTGTGAGCCATGTGTTGATTTTCATGTCCCCCTATGGCCGGAGGATGAGATGCCAACCCATGCATAAGTTAAGGGTTGTCAACATTTCTCTCCATCCTCAGGTAGAATGGAGAAGGCCCTTTTGCGATGGGTAGAAGTTTGCTAGGAGGGCAGTGGAGCCAACATAGAAGTTGATGAGGCAATCTGTGATCTCCATGTTGAAGTATCTCCATGCTCTCAGGAGAAGGGTGAACCTGATTGTTCTATTTTCGAGGTATACATCCATGTGAGTCATGGCAGGTGGTAGTAGGATATGCAAGGTGATGTTTTTGTATGGGGTGATCTCTGGTAGCAGCAAGTATGTTGTTGCAGGGTGGTCTAAGAGATTGTTGTATGTAAATATATTCTATTGCTGATATGCAGTTATATGGTCGTGGAGTGGTGGGTAGTTGTGTACTTAATGTAGTGGATATCAAATGTTGTTGCAATTACAATTATAGTATAGTTCCACATACCATCTGACGGCATAATCTGAGTGCAGCGACTCCAATCGTAGAGGATGGTCCGGGTGTCTGCATGTTGAATGTAGCCATTGTAGCCTGCGTAGTGTGTGTATTGTTGTTGTTTGTTGAAAAACTGATGGTAGTAGTCAGATTGGGCTGTGTGGTATATTGTTGTTTTTAGAATAGATGGGAAGATGAAGCTTTTTGAGAATAGGTTGTGTGTTTATGATCTCCTATTAATAAATTAATCAGTTTTTCACAATTCATATACTTCTTTTCTTTAAAAGGCTTAGGAATATCTTAGAGTGCCATATTTGGGTCATGAATCATTAATTGATGAACTTATATATTTGACTCCACATGACACTTACCAAATTAAAAATTCTAGGATTCCGTATAAAAGGATTTTTGTTATAACATGATATTTGTTGACTTAAATTACTCCTTAATCAATTTAACTAAAGAAAGAATGATTTATAATAAAATAATTGAAAAGGTACCTAGATATTTGTTATAACATGATATTTGTTGACTTAAAATGATTTAAATTAGGCACCTAGATTCGAGTATGTTACAACAATCCACCCTTAAAAAATTATTCCTTGAAATCCACCCATTTCTAACCTAGAGCACCAATATACATGACATATATCAAATTATATGTATATTTATAAATAGATAGATAGATAGATAGATAGATACAAAGACAGATAGATCCAGGCTAGAATACACTCGAGTGTACAAATTGCACCATACAATCAAGTTGTTTTTGCATATCTAGAGCATATTTTGGGCAAATCCAACCCTTGATATTCATTGTATGTCACACTCCCATACCCAACAAAACTGACACACAAAACTAATTTGAGTTGTATCATTTTGTTGCCTTTAGATGCATGACCTATAAATGTCCAAATGAGCTCAAATTTAGTGTGTAGTATGCTAATAAGATATTTAAAAGATCAATAGTTTACATTTTTACAATAGAAGATACATAATGGAAAATGATGAGTGCATTCTAGCCTGAATCTCTCTCTCTCTATCTATATATACACATACTAATGTATCCCTTAGTATATCATTAATCAAAAGTGATTAATTACATCATTCTTTATCTTTTTACTTATTAGCTTTACTAAGTACACCCATTTAGATATGTGAAGATAGATTTTAAGTCTCATTTAGGTGGTAGCTAAAATCATTACCCAAGTATTACTTGTTTGAATCTCTACTTAGTTAAGTTATCCCTTAAATTTAGTTACACTCTTAATGATTAAGGCATATCACTACTACAGAAACAACATTCAGTGTCGCTTTTCTGGGCGTCGGTTATTTAGGAAAACCGACGCCTATAACATTCAACGTCGGTCATCTAGGTCATCCGACGTCCGTAGCCAAGACACGGGTACCGCTTGTATTAAGCGTCGGTTTTTTTGGTAAAAAACCGACGCCTAAAACTGCCGCGAAATCCAATTTTCGAGCAAAAAAAATATGTCACATACGGCATCGGTTATTTACCTAAAACCCGACGCCTATATAAGATGAAAATTTGCGCGAAAATTTACAGCTTAGGTGTCGGTTATCCTTAGATAACCGACGTCGATAGTGGTTCCCGCCAATTTATTTAGGGCAAATTTTATCTAATTGGACGTCGGTTTTGTAATAGGAACCGACGCTGAAGACCTTAGGCGTCGGCTTTGTTAGATACCCAACGCCCTTTACGAACTTATTAGACGCATGATCGATCGACTTTAGGTCCCCTTTTCTGTTTCATTGTCTTCATCGCCCGCGCTTGCTACTGCTCACCGACGCCGCTGCCCGCCACCCTCCGCTACCGTCGCCCGACCCTCCGCTGCTGCTGTTGCTTGTGCGCCGCCGCCGCTTCCTGCTCCTTCTGCTGCCGGTGTCGCCACCGCCTGCCTGCTCCTTCTCCGCCACCTTCCTGCCCGCCGCCGCCTGCCTGACTTGTGCAGGTGGTCCTGGAGCTCGCCGGTGTCACCGCCGCCCACTGCCTCTCCTCCGCCGCATCTCCGCCTGACGACCCCCGCGTCTCCGCCGCTGCTGCCACTGCCCTACGCCGCTGCCGCCTCCACTGCCTACATCGCCGCCTCCACTGCTCAACGTCGCCGCCTCCACTGCTCTTCTTCCTTAACGGAGCTCGCTACCGACAGAGCTACTCCTCTTCTTCCTCCACGAGCTCGCTACTTACAGGTACGATTTTACTCTGTTATAGGATCCTTCAATGTGTGTTCTTTATAAGGTCAGATTGGTTTATGAGTTGTTGGTCAATCATTTGGTTATGAGTTTTTATACCTAGTTACACAGCTCATTTTTGCTTCAATCATATTCATCATGTTGTTGTTTTTTATTGCAATTTGGTTCATTTTGTCATTTATATTTGCTTGTAATTTTTCAAAGGAGAACGGTTTGTACAATAAATCCTAGTAGATTTGGATTTGGTTCTGATTCTAATTCTAATTTTTGCTTTGACCTTGCCCTGAAAGTTGTTCATGTTCTTCTGATAAGTTGTATTGTGGGTGAACCTAGATGACCGACCTCAAAGATAGACCTTCAACTCAAATTTGTTCATGTTCTTCAACTCAAATTTCACAATGTTAATCCTGGGACAAATGACCAACTTCCTTGTTCATTGGCTCATATGGTAGCCAAGGACTGCAAAGATGGACCTTCATCATCCTAAGATGGATGGTTATGATGGACCAGTTTTCTAATTTGTGCATATATTTGTCATACATTTGTGCTTGCATATATGAACAAATCTTTTGCTTGCATATATTTGTCATATCTATTATTGTGTTTGTTGGCCTAGAAACCCGTCCAAGATTTACTCATTAGGAGTAAATCTTGGATAGTCCCCGGTTTGGGACTGTTCTTGAACACCTAATCTCACTTAGGATGTAAGTGTATAATGTGTATTGGGTTTTTGAGAAACTTTCAGTAGCATTTCCCTGTTTGTTCTCTAAGTACATATGTACTTAGAGAACAGCGGGGAAATGCTGCCGAAATTTTCTTGAAAACCAATTACGCATTATACACTTACTAGTGAGATTAGGTGTTCAAGGATGGGATAGGTGGTACACATTTATTATATATAAGAATGACATCAAATGTGTTTGTTGGCCTAGAAACCCGTCCAAGATTGACTCATTAGGAGTAAATCTTGGATAGTCCCCGGTTTGGGACTGTTCTTGAACACCTAATCTCACTTAGGATGTAAGTGTATAATGTGTATTGGGTTTTCGAGAAAATTTTGGTAGCATTTCCCCGTTTGTTCTCTAAGTACATATGTACTTAGAGAACAGCGGGGAAATGCTGCCGAAATTTTCTCGAAAACCCAATACACATTATACACTTACTAGTGAGATTAGGTGTTCAAGGATGGGATAGGTGGTACACATTTATTATATACTAGGGAAATGTTGCCTAATCTTTTCCTAATATATACTTGTTTCCTAATATATACTTGTTTTCTCTGATCATAGAATGGATAGATCATAGATGTCCATTCGTAATCGTTGCACCCCAGAGTTTATATCTGGTCTTGATCAGTTTATTAGATTTGCCGAGGAACATAGGAAAAAACCTACAGATAGGTTCTACTGTCCATGTAGGCATTGCGGTAACAACTTGAAAGTCAACACTGGTGAGGAAATCAAAAGTCATGTCATGTGCAACGGGATTGTACAAGGCTATACAGAATGGCACTGGCATGGAGAGATTTCAAAATCGAAACCAGTAGATGTCGATAGCAGTGCTTGGGTGGAAGAAGAAATTGCCTCTGATGACGTAAATGTGAACGAACCAGTTCCAGCAGACATCGTTGATGCGATGCTGGATAGTTGTAGGGTAGAGCACACCGATCCACCTCCTATCTTTACAAACATTGTGCATGATGCTGAGATACCGTTATACACAGGTTGTGCTAAGTTTACGAAGCTTAGCGCTGTCTTGAGATTGTATAAGTTGAAAGCTAACAATAGATGGAGCGACAAAAGCTTCACTTCATTGTTGACTTTGTTGAAAGAAATGCTTCCTGAAGGAAACGAGCTTCCAATCTCAACATACCAGGTAAAGAAAATGTTGTGCCCAATGGGAATGGAGGCCAAGAAGATACACGCATGCCCGAATGATTGTGTATTATTTCAAAAGGACTATGTAGATTTGAAAGATTGTCCAAAATGTGGTGCGTCACGGTATAAATTGACGACTTCGGGGGAGTCCAAAACTTGTTCTCCTGCCAAGGTGTTGTGGTATCTACCTATAATATCACGGTTTCAACGCTTGTTTGCAAATCCGAAAGATGCGAAGAATTTGAGGTGGCATGCAGATGTTAAGAAAAATAATGATGGGATCCTACGACATGCGTCTGATTCCCCACAGTGGAAGAAGATTGATCTATTGTACCCTAAATTTGGTGAAGAAGATAGGAATCTAAGACTTGGGCTTTGTACAGATGGGATGAATCCGTACGGGACATTGAGCAGCCAACATAGCACTTGGCCAGTCATGCTTGTTATATACAATCTTCCTCCCTGGATGTGTATGAAAAATAAGTACGTTATGTTGTCATTGTTGATATCGGGTCCTAAACAACCCGGAAATGATATCGATGTTTATCTTGAACCTTTGATTGATGACTTAAAGAAACTTTGGGCTGAAGGTGTGATGACCTATGATGCTTCAGCAAGAGAGACATTTCGTTTGCACGCTATGTTGTTTTGCACTATTAATGACTTTCCAGCATATGGGAATTTGTCTGGATATAGTGTCAAAGGAGCTAAAGCGTGTCCTATATGTGAAGAAAACACTGATTCAATAAGACTAAAACATGGCGGCAAGACTGTATATCTTGGTCATCGAAGGTTTCTTTCAAAATTCCATCCGTATCGTAGGAAGCGCAAAGCATTCAATGGATGGAATGATGAACGAAGTGCACCTAAACCTATACCAGGGGATGTTGTTTATGAAAGAGTAAAAGACATTGTCAATGAATTTGGTAAGAAATCACAATGTAGTATGGCCACACGGAGTGACAATTCTTCATTCAAGAAGAAGTCAATATTTTGGGATCTTCCTTATTGGAGTTCTTTGACAGTCAGGCATTGTATCGATGTAATGCACGTTGAGAAAAATGTATGTGATAGCATCATTGGTACTCTATTAAATATACCAGGTAAGACTAAAGATGGGATAAAATCCAGACTAGACCTACGTGAAATGGGAATAAGGTCAGAATTAACAGAATTACGTGAAATGGGTAATAAAAGAACATACTTACCTCCCGCTTGTTACACGTTGTCTAGAAAGGAGAAGAAAACTTTTTGTGAATGCTTGGTAAATGTTAAGGTGCCACATGGTTACTCATCCAACATCCGTAGATTGGTATCAATGAAAGATCTGAAATTGATAGGTCTTAAATCTCATGATTGTCACACTCTAATGCAACAAATATTGCCCGTGGCAATTCGATCTATATTGCCGAAGCATGTAAGGTTTGCAATTACCAGACTTTGTTTCTTTTTCAACAGTCTATGCAGCAAAGTTATTGACCCTGATACTCTCGATAATTTGCAAAGAGAAGTGGTTGTTACCCTATGTCAGCTTGAGATGTATTTCCCTCCTTCGTTCTTTGATATCATGGTACATCTTGTTGTCCACTTGACTAGGGAAGTGAAAATGTTGGGACCAGTTTTCTTGCATTGGATGTATCCCTTTGAACGATACATGAGCGTTTTTAAAGGTGATGTTCGAAACCGTTATCGGCCTGAAGGGAGTATTATTGAAGGTTATGTGGCGAGAGAGGTTATGGATTTTTGCAATGACTTTCTCAGTGGTAATGACACTCCTGATAATGACAAGAATATTGAGGAGGGCAAAGGAATTTCGGGATCACGGGTGAAAGTAATCAGCCGTGAGCAGTTGGAACAAGCTCACTTGTATATTTTACACAATATGGATGAAGTGAGTGTTTATATCGAGGAACATACCAATTTCATAAAGAGACAACATCCTCGAGCAAGTTCAATGTGGCTTGCTAGAGAGCATAATAAGACTTTTACTAAGTGGTTTGAAGATAAAGTCTTACATCAACTATCTCAAACACCACATGATATTACAGAAACTATCAAATGCCTCGCCTTTAAACCAAAACCGAATGTTATGTCTTATGAAGGGTTTGACATTAATGGATTCACATATTACACAAAGCGCCAAGATGATAAGAGTGTCGTCCAAAATAGTGGGGTCACTCTTCAAGCGTCGACTATGTACTTTGCAAGTGCAAAGGATAAGAGTCCACGTGAAGCTAAAATGTCATATTACGGTGTCATTGAGGACATTTGGGAGTTTGACTACATAGATTTCAAAATTCCGCTCTTTAAATGTAATTGGGTTGATAACACCAAAGGAGTTATAGTGGATGAATTGGGTTTCACTTTGGTGAACTTTGAAAAGATTGGCGAGAAGGGTGAACCATTCATATTGGCATCACAGGCGAAACAAATATTCTATATCGATGATCCTGCAAATGATAAATGGTTGGTTGTTCTTCATGGTAAAAGACAGTTCATTGAAGATCCTATAGATGAAGAAGAGTACTATGATAAGTATGATGACTCCAGTCCATTCTCAGTTGGGTTGCCAACTCCACAAAATATTGAAGCTAATGATGACTTATATGTGCGCGGAGATCACAATGAAGGATTGTTAATTGATAAAAGATCACAATTTTAGAGACATGTATGTTTATACAAATGCTAAATGTTTGCCTTTTTCTAGTTAATACAAATGCTAAATGTTTGCCTTTTTCTAGTTAATACAAATGCTAAATGTTTGCCTTTTTCTAGTTAATAGAAATGCTAAATGTTTGCCTTTTTAATGACATTTTCAGATGGCTGACCATGATGAGCATGATGTCCATGATGAGCATGAAGTTCATGATGAGCATGCTGTCCATGACGAGCATGGCGAGGATACTAATGTAAGTTCTAAAAACATATCCTGTATTTCTATAAAATTCATTATCTTCTAGTTATGTCATATATCCTATATTTCTATATTGGGCTAAGTTAGTGTGTTTTATTTTTGTCAAATTTTAGGTTGATGCACCTGTACCCACTGAAGCACTGGAGCAACTTGATGCGCAACACCAGACACTTAACAAGAAAAGGGGCATCACTCTGTTGAAGAAGTTATTAGCGCTAAGTGGTAGTGGATCTAAATTGGTGGTGGAGTTTGATAATGGAGGAAATCCAATTGGAGTGAACCGCAATAATTTTGTGAACTATCTTGGGTGTACCACTCGGAGCCATTGTGGTGTTAAGTATGACAATTGGCATAAAGTTCCTCAAGGGAAAAAAGACTTGATATGGAAGGATTTATGCGTGAGTTATTATTATTTGCAATTCTATTTTGTAGATTACAAATTCTATTATTTGCAATTCTATTTTGGATACTAGTTAATAACATTTCTATTTTACAGAATCTGTTTGCATTGGATGAGAAGTTGCATCGTAAAAATGTGATGCAACGCGCTGGAAAGATGCTTAGGAATTATAGGACAAATCTGAACAGAGAATACATAAAAGAGGGTGATAAGAAGAAGAAGTCAGCCCTTGAACAATGGAACTTCTTGGACAAAGAAGATTGGGACAATTTTGTTGCTTCAAGAAAATCTGAAGAATTCAAGGTATTAGGTGTCACTCCTAATTTAATTAATATACATTGTATTCACCTGTTTCAAGATTAGCATTTAGTGCTACTAACCAAATCATTAATGTGCATACTAACTAGGCCCTCAGTGACGCACAAAAAGCAAGGCGTGCACTGAATGTGCATGACCACACTATGGGTCCAAAAGGCTATGCAAGCGTTCGCCAAAGACTACAGGCGGAGTCTGCGGCTACTCAGGAGTCTGCTCCTACTCAGGAGTCTGCCACACCCATGCCTCGCCATGATATCTGGATAGCTGGCAGGCAAAACAAGAAGGGTGAAATAAAGAAGCCTGTAACTGCTGAGGCGGATGCAAAAATGGTAAAATACAACTCTTAGAGAAATCGTTTGAATATTGATTATTTGTGGTGTTAACTTACCAATTTCTGTTTATGGTGATTAGCGGGAGCTACACGAGCAGAGGAAACAAGGCACGTTCATCCCTCAGGGCACAAGGGATGAATTGACAGTTGCTCTGGGTAACCCAGAGCATCCTGGACGTGTTAGAGGTGCCGGCGCTGGTGTTGGCATCAAAGCATTCTTTGGGCCATCCCAGCGCAAACCCAGAGCGGGACTTTCTCAAGAAGAGGTAACCTATTCTTTTTTTAGAATGTTACTGCAAAAGGAAATTCATTAATAAACCGCTAATGTTTCTTTTATCCATGTATAGGAGAATAAGAGAGTTGAGGATTTAGTTGCTAAGAAGATCAACGATGTAGTTGCTGAGAAGGTCAAGGAAGAATTGCTGCGGTGGCAGGCATCTCAGGCTTCCAATACGCCTATGGCGACCCACTCTTCTCCTGATGCACAGACTGCGAGTAATCCTGGAGACCCATCGCCTAGCACGTCTGCTGTAAGTATTGTTTATGACATTGTAGTTAGTCTTTTCAAGTTGTTATGTTTTCAAGATGATATGTATATATGTATAATATTCTTTATGTAAATTTGTAGGCATTGAAGCCATGCCGCTTAAGAATGCAAGACTACGTTGTTGCAGAGGCGCAGGCTTACCCGTCCCTTCCTGGGGCAATGTTTCACGGGACTCCAATGCCACAGGGCTACGTTCGTGTGAGCCCGATACGTGTGTTACCTGATTGGAGAGAAGCTACATTGCCATATCCCCACCCGGATATTGATAGACTTGCTGATGCAGAAGGCGGGGTGATATTGTGGCCCAAAGCAGATGTCGTCTACACGACTGAAATTGTAAGATAAATTTACATTGATTTAGACTGTTAATGTGTATATATGATATCAACTGATCTGAAATTATATGTACAGGTTAAAAAGAAGACACCAGGAGCACCTAGGCCTCCACTTCCACTTCCCGCATTACCCGATTGGGTTCCAACTGACCTAACATACCCGTTAGGTCCTGCTTGTAGGGGAATGGCATGTTGGCTACAGACACATAATGTACATTGCCCTATAATTATTTCTTTAGATGCAGATTATGCAGGTCAATCATACGATAGCTCTTTATTTATACAAGATATTATTGAGCTGTTTATGTATGATTGGCTGAATACATCAATGATAGAGATATGGATAAGGTGAGATCTTGTTTATACATCCATATACCTTGTGTAAGATCCGGTGATCTGGTTTCTTATATATTAATGCATACACCTATATGTTTTGCAGCTACCTAGTCGAAGATCATTGCAAACAATTTGCATTTGATCATGTGGGATTTTTGATTCCATCATTGATTAGTTTGGTAGCTAAAGACCCTGATAATGTTCAACAATACTGTATAGATGCTTTTACAATTTTTGGTCAGCAAAAGAAGACGATAATAATAGCTCCATTCAATGTCAAGTAAGTTTACTTTATTTATAATTTGGACTTAAGAAAATTCCATTTTTATTTTGCATTTTGAGTTATTAATTGTTAACTTCTTACTTCTAGCGGTAGACATTGGGAGTTACTAGTTATTGTCCCCGGGACATTCACTGTTTATTATCTAGATCCTGCGGGGAGTACATTGAACACTAAAATTGGACACGTAATGAGAATGCCATTATTCTGGTGAGAAATATTTCATTTTTATATCCGTTAACATCTTTTATTACATTACTATTTACTTATGCAATTTATTGTGTTATATTAACATGTAGGGGTTTAGATGCATTCAAAAAGGTTGGAGGAACGGTCCCAAGGAAAAAGAACCAGCCAATAAATTGGCAGAACGTACAAGTAAGTTCCCGACTCAAATATATATATTATTGATGTGAATTGTGCTTAGTTGTATTATTTTGTATGTTTCAATTTATAGTGTGCTACACAAGACAATGGATGGGCATGCGCATACTATGTGATGCGATTTATGCAGATGATTATCAAATATGCCGCATTGGACATCGATACCATACATGAGGTATTATATATAGTCTCATTAGTTAGTATGCAATATATCAATCTTATATTATTTTTATATTATTACTTATATATATACATCATTCTCTTTGCAGGTGTTTAAAACTGACAACACTACAGGTAAACGTTTAAAAAATATACATGCTCCATATACGATGGAAGCATTAAATGAAGTAAGAGAAGAATGGGCAAAAGCCATACAAGCAGTGGCAACTGTAAGATATAATTGGGATGTTGATAGCGATAATGAATGATACTATGTAAATGAATATTTCTGAATGTTAATACATGTATTTGAATGTTTCTATATGTGTGTGAATGTGAGAATTGAATTGATGTCTGAATGTATGTACTTGTGTAGAATTTTGCTTGTGACTTTTGCAGGTTTGCGGCCTGTTTGTAGGCTGATATCAATGGATGTCGTAAACCTACAGTTCAGAAAACTGAACTGCAGGTTCTCATCCTGCTGACCAGCCACAGCAGGCCTGCAAACTGATATGAAAAAAAATATATATAAATAGGCGTCGGTTATTTATAGAAAACCGTCGGGAAAGACCTACAGCGTCGGTTTTTTCAATAAACCGACGCCTGATGTGGCCAAAGCAGTCCTGGAAATGGCGTCGGATATTCATATCAAACCGACGCCTATTTAACTATAGGCGTCGGTCTTTTGGTTTATAACCGACGCCAAAAGTGTTCGCGCCACAAAAAATGGCGTCATCTAGGGCACTTTATGCGTCGGTTATCTACTAAAAGACCGACGCTATATTCCATAGAGGCGTCGGTTATTTACTAAACAACCGACGCAGAAAGTGCCCTAGATGATGCCGTTTTCTGTGGCGCGAACCCTTTTGGCGTCGGTTATCTACTAAACGACCGACGCCTATAGGTTAAATAGGCGTCGGTTAAAAAACCGACGCCGAAGTGTTCCACCTTTAGCGGCGCCCACATAGGCGTCGGTCGGAAACCGACGCCAAATGGGGTTAAACGACCGACGCCAAATGGGGTTAAACGACCGACGCCAAAGGCCGTTTCTGTAGTAGTGTATTAAACTCCACCCTTTAAAAGGATTTTTCTATAACTTATCTAATCATCTATAGGGGCAAAAGGGTGAATCTAGGTCTTAGTATATCAAAAAATTCTTCATACTCTCTACACCACACTCATGCCTAGGGTATCATGTTGATCATGCCAGTCAAGTATGTTGGTTTTTTGGATATTCCACACACTTATTTGATGATGTAAATATTTCACATTTTTGTGCCACTAACATCTACATTTAGTGTTTTAGGTGATCAAATAACTTACACAAGATCCAACAATAAAGATTATGTGGCATTATATGTCTTTGGATGCTTGTAGGTCAAGTTGTACCATGTATATGTGTTTGTACAAGTGCATTTTGTACAACTTGATAGGAATGATCTAAGACAAGTGATGAACAACCCAATCATATCCTAAACCCTATTCCACACTTACACCAAGCCTTTAGGATAGTTAGGTGCTATTAGAAAAATCTTTTGATGTGTTTTCTAAACTTGGAGTAGTGCATTTAAGGAATTTTTTGACTAAACTCTTTCTCATCTGAGATACATTCGGTCGAACCACTTCTTGATCGAGATATAGCTATTGCAAACTTTGCAAAAAGTATACCTCTCGATTGAACTACACTTTGACTGAGATGGAGTTAGGTTAAAGAACATTTTGACCAAGAGAAGTCTGTAGAAATTTTTTTAAGCGGTCTACTAGCTGTTGTAAATCTGACTTTTGTCATTCTAATGACTAGTTTCATATTTATCGCATCCTAAATACTTCCAAAAGTGTTCTTAACTATCCCTAAATATTTTCTATAGATATAAATGGTTTGTGGACACCTAATATACACTTGAGCAACCTACTACATGCTATCCTATTCCAAGCTTAGAATTATACATTTCCATCTTCAACTGCCCTAAATCTAGTCTAAGCCTTATCTCAATAGTAGTGTCCTACTCCATAAAATCTAGTCTTTCCTAATACTTGTTGAGAGTCAATCATCACTTGTCTAGAGAGATATAAATTGTATATCTTGTGATAGTTGTAATTTCTTATTTCTCTCTTATTCTCTTTACTTATTCTTGTTGCTTCCAAGATTAACTACTTCTTGCAAAGGAGTTTGTGGGGAAGCTTCTTGTGAGAAGGATGCAACCAAGGCGGGATGCTCAATGTGATCTACTCTATTGTGCAAGTTCTTCTTGAGCTAGAAGAGGATGGTTGTCTTGTGACACAAAAGACACCGATAAATTGTTTATTTTGTATCACTATAGAAACATAATAAAATATTTGTTGAAAATCCTAGTTGGAAACAACTAGGTAGTGTCTTTTGATAGAACCACTCTACATCTTTGTGTCTTGTGGTTGTTTCAGTTTTATTTAGCGTTTGCTTTATATTTTTGTTGCCATATATTATTAATCAAGTTGCAATATAACATTCCTTATGTTTTAAAATTTCATAAGATTATTATTATCTCTATTCAACCCCCTCCAGAGTACAACAATTGGTATCATAGCAAGCTTCAAGGAACTTTAACAAGTCTTGAAGACGGGGAAAACCGCTTGGGTCTACTTTGCATAGAAGGAACCTAAGTCACTCGGGAAACACTCTTTGATGGTTCTTTACTACACATATTGGAAAAGGTGTGTACAATTATTTATCTAAGGTTTGAGGTTTGATCTTTGGAACATGGTTTCCTTATTATATGAACCTCTAATAAAGGAGATGGAGCAATGGGATCCAAATATAGTAAAAAAGGCTACTCTAAATGCCAAAACTATAAGTATCTTATATTCTTATTTATTCCATGGTCAATTTAATAGAATATCCACTTGTGAAACCACCTATAATATATGGAGAAAACTCTCGGTTAGACATGAAGGAATCCAACAAGATAAAAGCACTAAAATTAATATGTTGAAGCATGAATCTGAATTATTTTGTATGCAAAAAATGAGACCATTGCTAAAATGTATGCTAGATTTGATACTACTATAAATGGTTTAAGTGTTTTAGGGAAAGAGATGTCCAAGGAGGAAAAAGTCTCCAAGATTGTTAGTTCCTTGCCACCTAAGTTTTAAATCTAGCAAACTTTTTAAATTTTTGATGGAGTAGCTCATTGGAAACTTGGAGAAACATTGAGTAATGCTTCAAGAGGAGGACAAAGTAGTAGAAGAAGAAAAACTCACTAAATTGGTAGTCAAAGAAAGGGCTTCAAAGTCATCTTCTTCTAGTGACTCATTTGGTAGTGAAGAATAATACATCATAAAGGGAAGAAATATATGCATTCTTCTTCGAACAAAAATGTTAGATATTTTTCTACTAGATGTCACATATGTGGAGAGAATGGACATTGGCAATCTGAGTGCCCTGCATTAAAGAAGAAGAAAATGGCAAACATTAAGGAAAAATATCATCATGCTACTTGGGATGATTCTTCAAACTCGATTACAAGTGATGAATAAATATATCATCATGTAATTGAATGCCTCATTGTCAAACATGAAGACAATGATGGATGAGAAGAAGAAGGTGCACAAGTTACTAATGATGAGGTATATCTCTCAACATTTTCTAAATATGATCTTATTGAACTTGTTGAACATACTTATGATAAAGTTGAAAAATATAATAAAAAGAAAAATAAATCGGTAAATATTGTTGATTCCTTGAATATAGAACTTAGTAAGATAAATGATAAATTTTCTATTGAAAAGGAAAAGATAAATGAACTTTTATTTCAAAATACTTCCTTACAAACTCAAGTTTCTACTCTTGTAGATAAGTTGAGAAATATGGAGAAACAACCTATTTGTTGTTCACATTTTGATTAAGACCTAATTCTTAAAGTAAATGATGATTCAAATGATAAAATTGATATACTAGAAGAAAACATTATTAGTACTAGAAAATGCTTAATTTTTAATATTAAAGACTTGTTGATTCTTTCCAAGGAAATGAAAAATTTAAGAGATCTTGGATAAATTTTCAAACAGAAGAAATATGTTGAATTATCATGTTAGTACTCATGGACTTGTTTATATTCCAAGAATTTAAAAGAAAGAAAAAGCAAGGAACCATTTTTGTTAAACCTCTCTTTAACAAGGTTTGAAATATCATGAGCCTAATCAAATATCCTTTTTGATCTTGCTCGTATATGATTTGAGTTTTGACAAGTTTTAGGTTTACACTTTTTGTTTGATAGAAGTAAAGGTTTCTTACTGGATAAAATTTTCTAGCAAACTGCCTCACGGTTGAAGTATAGTTCAACTGGGGGACAGCTCGGTCAAAGTATAGCTCGAGCAAAAACCTGACTATAACAAAATTTCTTTGGTGATCTTTCAATCTTGTTGTTTGATTTGTTTTATTACATGATTTTCTTAAATTTAAAATATAAAATGATTGATTTTCATGATTTTACATGATTCATTTCTTGGTGAAGATTTTCTTTAGTTTGATCTCATCTTAAGAGTATGGATCAAGGGGATCTCAAATTACATGATATAACTTGCATATATATGTCAATTTTTCTTTCAAAGGGTTGTCTATATCATCTGCAAGCTTAACATCCCCTAATAATGATTGAGAAATCAGTTTTGATATTTTCTTTGGTTTTTATAGCAATATCTATATCATGGAGGACTTCACAATACTTGCATTGATATTGAGATACTTTTTCAAAATTTGTTTTTTTTTTGTAATTTCTATATCAATGGTGGACCTAACATTCCTTACCACTAACTGAGAGTATTTTGTACATATATTATGATTAATGAAATTTTTTATCATGAAGGAATTAACATTCCTCTCATTAGTAATTAGAAAACAATTTTGTTCATTGACCATATATGCCTTTTTGTCTATACACCTTACTAAGAAACATGTCCATGTTCAATTAGTACATCCTTATTTTTCATTTGGTATATATATTTCCTCTCCAAACTGACTATCTTGTTGAGGGGGTGTCTACTTGAGGGGTAGCATTGGTAAATCTAAACCACCCTTCACTTTAAAAGAGGGGATAACAATCAATGAAGATAAATTTGGCTATCTACAATAATTTAAAGGTATAATGCTCTAAATTATGTATTGTCAAATTATCTTATAGAAATATTTGTCATCATAAAAAGGGAGAGATTGTTGGATTTTTGGACATACCACTCCCTTAGTTATATTATGCAAATATTTCCCATTTGTGTCAGTGACATAGACATTTAGTGTTTTAGGTGATCATGGAACCTATACAAGATCCAATAGTAAAGAACATGCAATATTATATGTGTTTAGATGCTTTTAGGTCAATTCGTACCTTATATATGTGTTTGTATAAGTGCATTTTGTATAAATTGATAGAAATGATGTAAGAGAAACTTATGAACGACCCAATCCTATCCCATACCCTATTACACATTTATATCAAGTCTTTAGTATAGTTATGTGTCACTATAAAAATCTTTTCATAGGTTCTCTAAACTTTTAGAGTGCGTCTACATGGAATCTTTCGACCAAAATACGCTCGGTTGAACCACTTCTCGACAAAGATATAACAGTTGCAAACTTTGGCAAAAGTATGCCTCTCATTCAAACTACACTTCAATCGAGATGTAGTTCGATCAAAGTACAATTTGACTGAGAACACTCTCTGAGCAATCTACTAGCCATAGTAAATCTGAATTTTGACATTCTAATGACTAGTTTAGCATTTATCCCATCCTAAACACTCCTGAAAGTGTTCTTAGATATCCCAAGTCAGATACCTTCCAAAATACTATGCATATACTATTATTCTGTGTTAACTTCATTCCATTAAAATGGTCTAATTTTTCTAACACCTAAAAGGGCATACAGTTGCAACTCTAATACATAAGCATAGGAGAGAGAAGGGTTTCTTATAATACACGATCAAAATCTATCAACCCTAATATGGAATGACATCCACCATTGCCCATGTCACTTTAATCATAATTTACACCTCATCTCGATACCCAAGGGAGTCATAAGATTATCCACATTATAGGAAGATATTTAGGGTTATCCCATTACTAATTAGTCTACAACCATAGTTCCTTCACAAGGTAAGGTCACCTATATAGTCAAGATACTCATCTCAATCACCATATATAACAAGTACACTATTAGAGATGAGAGAGGTGAACACTTAGAATATCTACACAAACTTATGGCTTTCAACAAAAGATTATCATGTATGAGGCATAACAAGCACAATGAGTATGGTATGCATCACTTAGATATATGGCATTAGGGCATAGATATACTAAGATACTTCATGTTGAAAGCAAGGCATGCCTAACCAAGTTATTTGATTATCACCTTGTATCAACAAAATCATCTCAATTCTATAACTTACGTCGGGGTTTTGCTTTTTTCATCCATGCATGATAAACACCACAAAGTGGAGGTATGAGAGGCATGATAGAAAAACAACACAGAAGGGGTCTAAGATGAGAACCAGGGTTAATCTTAGCAATGAGTGTTCAAATAAACTCACACTTCATAGTCCTCAATCAAAATACCTAGATAATATGAGATAACACTCAAATGCTACAAGAGGAAACTCCAACATGGTGACATATCTAACTCCATAAAGAGGATACATGTGATTAAGATTAGTAAAGACCTAGTCCTAACCACATAGGTAGTTTTTGGAGTTGAAGTAACCAACTTATCTTGGGATTGAAACCTAGTTGGTATTCCATGACTCGAGAATAGGCATATCAACAACATATATAGTGTTATTTAGCTCCCTCTTCAAGGAACAACAAGGGGATAACTTGAAATAGTTAAGTCACCAGGACCTGATACCATTTTGTAAAGAGTGGGACTCAGAGGGAATCCACTCCTCACTAAGTTGAGAATAAAACTAGAATACTTCAAAAATATAGGGAAGGAGGAATTTTATTATTTCTCAAATGGTATATTCTGTGCTCAATGCCCGACGATTGCACATTGGGTTGAATTTTGCTATTATATGCCTACTCATCTTTATTTAGATTAGGGTTAGCCTATCATGTCTTTAGCTGGGGTCAAACAAGGTGATCCACTTGGGTGACTTCTTTTTTCTTTAGCTCTTCATCCCTTGATTTTGCACTGAAAGGATGTTTTCCATCTTGAATTGCTATCTTTCTACCTTGGCGATGGCTCTCTAATAGGTGATATTGTTGAAGTAGCTAAGGCCTTATCTCTATTACAAGACTTGGGCCCAGGCTTTGGAGTGCATCTAAACATAACCAGAACATAAATTACTTGGCCTCCTGATGACCCTAAAATATCCCCCATTTTTTGAATTTTTTTCCTCCAAACATATCCCGACCTATGTGGGGTGTGTAGCTTCTTGGTGGTCCGATTTTGTTGATCCAAGCTTCACTTTGGAATTATTGCAAAAGTATGTGGTCAAATCCATAGCTTTGATGGATATCCTTTATACACTTGATGATCCATAGAGTGAACTTCTTCTCCTTAGGTCGTGTGTTGGATTGCCAAAGTTGTTAATTTCTCTTCAAACACCACCACCTAATTATATTGATTCACTCTTCAAAGGCTTTAATTGTGGGATTAGTCTTTTCTTGTCGTGCATTGTTGTTGGTGAAGGCTAAGGATTTGGTGATCAATAGTGGCATCTTGCCACCCTACTGATAACATGATATATTGTGAACTTTTTGCACATGTTTTATTTCTATACTGACATCCATTTTGTGAACTTTCATGTCTATTTTAATGACCTTGAACAACATTTGGATTTAAATTAATATCCTTTCTTACTCCATGAAAACTCATCAATTGATTACTACTAATTCATCTTCATTGTATTTGAAACACGCTCATTCAGACAAGCATCTTGAGTGCAAGAATCTATGGGCGTCTCGACTGAGACAGATCTAATGATCACTGGTTGTTCATCATGACCACAGCTGGGCATCACTGGTCTCGACCACTATTAAGGTCTCAGTTGTAATAGAACTTCCAAACCGCAACAACTGTCTCGACCAAGACACCATCATGACCGAAGCATCATCTTGACCGAAGTCACAATGGTAAAGCTGAGAAACAACCATCCCTACGTGATGAACCAAGTCACAGTGATGAAGGATTCAATAATGCACCACCTTCCTCACTTGTTACAAACAAAGTACCAGAGGTACCAATCATAGAGAAAGGCAACAAGCTGAGTGCCCCTACTTCCAAACAAGAACATACTCATGAGGCTGAGAAGGTACCAGGCCATGGTCTTGAGAATTCAAAGCAGTCAACCACAATACTTCCAAGTGACACAGTGCCAGTGATACCAAGTCAACTAGCAACATCAAGCACTAAACAAGAAATGAATATTGAGCATGAAGGCGGGCAGGAAAATCCTGTGCAACCTTTAGAAAAAGACCAACAACCTTCCCCTAGATGAGAACAACCAGTTGCATCATCGTCTCATCCAACAACTACAACAAGGAGACCTGAAGTTAGACAACAACAACATATCCTGACATTCGGGGGAAAATTGGGACGTCGAATCAACACTCTCTTCCAACATGTCCACAACTCTTCTTCACAAGCACATTTCTTTTACCATAACCTGCAAGCACTGATAATCTGATATCCAAGATAGATGAGAGGATCGTCGACCTCCCAGAATTCATGAGGAATATGCTCTTCCACCAATGCAAAATGATACAAGCCATCAAGACAATGTCAGAAGAGATGGCAGACCTCAGGAAAGAAAGGGACATCGTACGCTCTGAGAAAGAGATGATGCACAATGGTTACAAAGAAGCAATGCTAGATCTATAAGAGGAGAGCAAACAAATGGAGGAATGGCTAGCCAAAAAGCATCTAGACGTAGAGCCAACCCTTCACCATCTTGAGCATCCTCCAACCCCTCAAATTATGATGAACAAAAACGTGAAAAAGCAACAAATGCACCACTGTCACACAAAGAAGAAAGTTTGAATGTAAATAAATACCATGCAGAAGATGTTGTCAAGTAAAAGGGGCAACCAAGTCTTGTAGAGATAGAGATTACCAAGGGCACAAACAACGTCGTATAAGGGTTTGACTTAAATTCTCAACCCATAGAGAATGAGGAGAATCTAATAGAGTAACGTGAAGGAGATACAATTGGCAAGGAGGAAGCAAGTACCAAAATATCATCATCATGTGACATAGAAACAATCAACGAATTCCTAGATGAAATGAACACCAACATGGACATTGTTGACATTTACCTCTAGGAACCTATCCACAACGAATATGATGATGTTGTGTATGACAGTAAGATGGCAGACATGCTAGCAGAACTCAATAAAGCTATGCTCGATACACCGTCTACCACAAACGAACATCAAGAAGAGGCTGTCGGTACAGGCACAAAGGAAGCCAAAGTCGAGGAAGAACTAAATAATATTAATGAAGATCTTATTTTGACTTACACCCCCACTAATTTATACCAACCTTAAATGCACATGAGGTTGGCGAAGGGACATTAGATGATGACGAAGGTGGTCTGGCCTCCTTCTTTGCTGATGCACCTGAAAGGGAACAAAGTCTATCTGTAGAGGAAACCGAAATGGCTGTGGAGCCTCCACTCTCATGCAAACTAGTAGGGATGGACATGAGGTCAGTATCGCACATCACTTGTCGGGACATCCATGTATTAGCAGATGTACTGAATGATAATCTACTAGGATACGATATTCTATATAACAACAAAGGAAGGATGTTGACAAGAGATCAATGCATTGGGATTTTCTCAAAGAAGTCACGAGTGCATAAAAGTCTTTTTAAAGTACTATGTGCAACTTTGCTAGAATAACTCCTCTACCCCTACAAAGTACAACCGGTATTCAATAGCACAACAAACCTAGCATGAATGTTGTATGAAGATAAATTTAGTTCAGAATTTGTGAAGGAGGTCCAAAGCGTTGTGGATAGGATAGAAACTCATTTTGTCACCTTTCCAATCAGAACTTTCAAGCATTGGGCATTGATTGTAGTAAACATGTATGATACACATACGACTGTCTACAACTGTTATGCTAGCGAGCTACCTATCACTTTGATGATCTTCAAAGACAAAGAGACACATGACATCTTGAAAGTATCACTTCGTCTCCAATGGGCTATTCAGTTGGCAGGAAACTGCCACAAACCTAACTGGAAGAATCTCTCTCTATTTCTACTAAAGTCCCTCAAGAGGAACAAGGATGGGGGGATTGTGCCTTCATTGTACTCAAAATGATGGAAGCAATAAACAAGGGCATTCTTATAGAAGACATTTTCCTTAAAGATTTGCATGGCTTGCTGGGCACCAACACTATAGAGGTTATATAAGATCGATGCTTCTTCAAAGACCCTACAATGCCTCCTGATGTTGTGCCACACATATTATATACAGAAGGCCCTCTATGAGAAAAAAGTCATGGAAAGAGTAATTAAGGACTTTGTAGACCGACCCTATTGAGCCAGCCTGAGCTTCTATGTGGAAGGCAGGGTGGAAACCCAACAATCAACCAAACAATGCCACACAGAATAAGGTGCAACACCCTCAAGCTGTTGAAGAGGCACAAGTCACCCCCATAGAAGAAAAAGAAAAAGAGAAGCCTACAGATCAACTGGAAGAGGGAGAGATCAATGAAGAAGATTTGTAGGAAATCTGGCCGGATGGAACAACAGGGGCTATAGAAGCAACTTTCCATGATTTCAACAGATGGGCATGTGAAGATATATCTTAGGGTTCACTGATGTTGATAATGGACCAGCCGAGGGAGGATGATGTTGTGGGGGAAGTGATTTTCAAACAGGATGAAATTAGTGTGATTAAAGACGACCTACATGATACGTTGAAGATAGGAGGATACTTAACTTTAAGTATCATGTCTGCATACCAATCCCTTCTAGGCGATGATATGCCTTACATGCAAATGGCCTACTTCTTGCTCGTTGATGACATATTAAAAGACAAGAAGTCAGTGGAAAAAGAATGTCTATGGTTGCATCTAATAGACTCCCTCCCTGATTTCATTTTCTTACCAATACTATATGATAATCACTGGACCCTTCTTGTAGTCAATATCAAGGCAAAGACTACCATTCTGTACAACAGTTCAAATGCAACCTTCACACTGAACAAGTACACCAACATGACTACACCAAAGATGGCAACCGAAGAAAAAGTAGTAACATGTATGGAAGGGAAAATCAAAATGATACAAAAACATGGTAAGGCATACAAGCATTTAAAAAACAAAGACTTCAAGAAGATGCAATTCTGTCACAGAAGTCCCCATCAGATGCCTTTATCTAATGATTGTGGCTTCTACTGTCTTTCATGGATGACAACCCTAACCCTAAGGGATGCAAGGATTGAAAGCCCACAACACGAATGTTTTCACACACTCTGAGGAGGGCATGCTGACATGTTGTTGCGATCCAAATGGGTGGTTGTTGAACATCAACGACAGTAAAGCAAGCCCATTTATACCTAAAGCTTCATCTTTGACACTCCGAGATGGAGTAAAGGATAAGTTTTGGGGGGGATTTATAAACGGACACGAGAGGTACAATTTTTCCACTTAATTTCGATTCCATTTTTGAAGTTCAATTTTGAAAATCTTGTACAAATTTTCTTTTACCCCTACATTGTAGATTTTTTTTGAAAAAATTGATATCCACAATTTCAAGAATTATTCAATAATCCCATTCTTAGACTTGTGTGTACTTCTACTACTATTTAGTGTAATCAGTTCAAGAGTGGTGCAAATGAGCTACGAATCTACATAAAAAAATAACATCATTACCTTACAATCTTATTCCATTATTGCAGTAAAATATTGTGTAAAGCGGAAGAATACTTCTGAACCTATGTAATCCCTATAATTAAGGAGGACTTGGTCAGTCACATTCCCGACCAATCACCCTAGATGACAATACTAGTTAGAAAGTATACATCTCTAAAAAGACAAAAACAACTACCCCATACAACTTTATATATCCCCACTTCAGGATCAAAAGAGGCTTGGCCCTTAGAAAACTTTCACCAGTTCCTTTTCCCAAGCCACTGAGCAAAATAAAAAGCCAAAAGAGATAAAATCATGAGAGTTGTGCCTGGAAAGATGATGAAGGGTTTCACATGGCCAGTGTATTTCTGCACTCAAGAATGCAAATATATCGTGCCCAGAAGTGAAATATGGAAGCCCATTCTAACTCACCTACATTTTGAAGCAGACCTCACACAACAAACTAACACTACATCAGGGCCCAACTAGTGACACTATCTTACGACAACATTATTGTGGGCTCTGATCTCCAAACCACGATATAAACACGATTTAAACTTAGCGGAAGCGAATCGATTAACAGCGGAAGACAAAAATCACAGGAAATTAAAACTTTTCGAGACAAGAGCTTGAATCCATAAAGCTTCATTCATAAAAGGAGATAAACTGTTTACATCTCATGATAATTACTTCTTGAGTAATTATATACAACAAGATATAAAATCTCAAGAACTCATAACCAAAAGACTCCAAGACCTGAGAGTACAGAGGACACATAGGACTGACTCTAACTACACCACATGGCAGGCTAAATCTCCACCTGAGATTTACTGCTGCTCCTGGTGCTGCTGCTGCTGGGACTGGTCACCTGTAGACCTGTTCCTCCGTCCTCGACGTCCACCTAAAAAGTTGAAGTCTACGGGGTGAGACAATTGTACATAATTGTCCCAGCGAGAGTTATAACTCTCCGCCAGAAGCTTTATTATAACATCAAAGAATAACTTAAGCAGTAAAAGCTTACAAAGTATTCAATAGCAGATACAGTTGTATACAAGAGCTCAACATATATCAAGCATGAAGAACATATGCACTATACAGTGTAACATCAATCAATTAGCTCATAGTTACCTTTAACAGGTATACTACGTTGTAGATTATGTTTGTCAAACATTCTTATTATTATGCCCTGTGGAGATGAGGTTTACCAGTCATACCCCAACCAATCACTGTTAAGTGCCTTAGTATCATACTAGGTCATCGAAAGAGCCGGATTCTCATGACCTTCACCTTCCTCAGTCAGTAAGAGGATCACTTGTAGGACATCTTGTGTCTCTACTATTATAGCTCACCAGGGTAATCTGGTCCTTCGCTATTTTAGAGTTACAGTGGCGTTTTGTACTCTCTTCGTCATCAGGAGATTTCATGTTTATCTTCACTGATATGGATATCTATGTTTTCCTCGTCATCAGGAGGTTTCATGTTTACCATCCACTGATACGGTATGAGTTTTGTAGTGAAGGATTGATGGATTATACATCTACATCAAATTCCTACACTAGGATGTAAGGTTCTACACATCCATATACCCCACATACTCAACAGTATGTGATCCAGGAGTCCCCGTAGGAAAACCTATTTCACCATCATTTGATATCTGACAATGATGGATCTATGATCAGGGCTCTACATTTCACTTGATTAGTTAGGTACATTCAGTATTCTTTTACATCATACATTGTTCTTCAAACAATAACAGTAGCATAACAGCTATGAAAGTAGAATACTAAATGTAACAAACCTAACTCACATCAATCATCATTTCTCAGTATACTCATCACAAGTCATCTCTAAAACATGACCTTGATGGTATTCATGGCTCTTACAACCCATTAAAACATAGGATGCCACTGACAAGGCATCAATATATTTTACTATTCATAAAGCTAACAACATGCTTTCAATGAATATAGTATCATCATTCATACCTGGATATGATCACCTTCATATCAGAACCTGCATGGTTAATTCAACTGATAAAGGTAATTCAAAACAAGAATATACTTTCCACTCTTGTCATAAGAGCTAAGTTCTCGGATTTTCATCAATTAGAGTTTGCTACTCATATTGCATGTCATCACCCTTGAATTAGGGTTTACTATTCACATTATGGTGAATTGAACTCATAACATCATTATGTATGAGGAGCAACATCATTGATGCTCTCAGATTAGTTTAAGATTCATCATTTATCATAATTAGGGTTTCATGATCTTACATAGGTGGATCATACCCTAATCATGCACATTCATGTGTATTGAATGTACTTTACTTGAATTTCCATCATAAAAGGGTACTTTCTCTTTCTTAAGATACTTTCTCTCTCCTCATACTTGTAGATGGTGATAACACCAATCTAGATCAGGTTGGGTTAAGTCCACTTTGATTAACATTGTCCAAATCACCACTATTAAGTGATTAGGGTTTGATTAGAATAAGGTTTCACCCAATTGAACCTTTCAAGGGTATTATGGTAAATTACACATTGATCATCATCATGGTTTAATTTAATAATTACTTGACCCTTAATGTCTTTTGGTATCATTAGGGTTTAGGTTGAACAACTATTAAACCATTTAAGCCTTCAAGGCATTAGGCAGACTTAACTTCAAAAGTCTCCAATAGGTTTCACACCTTCAACCTTCATACGATCTTGAGGTCGTATGCCCTCATTCGATCTTGAGGTCGTATACCCTCATTCGATCTTGAGGTCGAATGCCCTCATACGGTTTGAGGTCGAATGACCTTATACGGTTTGAGGTCGAATGACCTTATACGGTCTTGAGGTCGAATGACCTTATACGGTCTTGGGTGATCCCCAAACGGTCTTGAGACCGTTTGGATGATTCCCCAAACGGTCTTGAGACCGTTTGGGCTAATCAACCCAAAATCTCAAATTAGCTCATTGTGATTTCAGCACTGATTTCAATTAGGGTTTGACCTAGTAATCAACCTTCAACTCTTAACTCGTTTGGAATTAGTCCATCAAATTTGGTGAGTTATTAATTAACATCATTATGAACAGTAATCTCATACGGTCAACGCTTAGTCAACCATCTTATACGGTCTTGAGACCGTTTGCCCAAAAAGGGCAAATTAAGCAGATTGAGAATCAGAACTAAATTCAATTGAATTTACTAATTGTTTTGCCTATATCTCACGATTCCTTTGGAGTTAACCTCTCAAATTTTGTGGGTGATTAACCTACATAATTATGAACATGATTCGCATACGGTCCACACTTGGTCAACGCAGAAATACGGTCTTGAGACCGTATGCCTTCATACGACCTTGAAACCGTTTGCCCACCAAACGGTTTTGTAAACCGTATGGGCAATTGGTTGAGGTCGTATGGTAAAGCGGAAAACTGTGGATAAGCATAGGAAATAACGCCCTCAGCTTCTATCTCAAGTACAGCAACAGTTCCTCACGGATTTGCTTGTAAGGAAGCAAGGGAAGATAGGGAAGAAGAAGAACTAGCAACTAAAAGCATAGAAAAGATGTATATAACAAAGAACAGGTTTAGAGTTATAAACCTGCCTAAAGCTTGTTCCTTGAGCTCCAAGCTTTCGATCTCCAAGCCTTTAATGGCGTCCTAGAAGCTCCACAGGTCGGCCAAGGTGAATCCTCCAAGCAAAGTTGAGAAGAGATGGCTAGAAAGATAGAGCTAAGTGAGCTAGCCATGAATTTGACCTTGAATTCGAGTTTCATCCAAGAATTTAAGCAAAAGGAAAGATCCAAACCTACCTTGCACTCCCCTGGTCATCCTCCTGAGCTCCAGAGCTCTCCTTAGTCAGTTGAGCAAGGGGGAACAGTGAAGGAAACGAAAGAAACATTCCTTTGCTGAGTGAGGAAAAGGGCTTATATACTTGGGTGGAATTTCATCATAAGCACATAGGTTTTCCTCACTTTCAACTAAGTCCCTCCTTTCTTCTTTGCTCGTCCCTTCTTCTTATTTCGAAGGACAACCTTCTTCTAAGGTCAAGAAATGAAGGCAAAGAAGATCAACCTATTACTAAAGCACACACATAAAAGGCTATAGTACTTACACCTTGATTATTCAATCATAAAGGTGTTTTTCATTATATGATTATTCAATTGAAGTGACTTCTTCATAATTTCTTCTCTAAATGATGACAAGAGTCTTACAAGATATTTTAGGTGGTGTATTTTACAAGTTGCACCCTTCAAATTGGGTAAATTGCACTTTACTCCAATTTAGGGTTTCAAGCACAGGGATTGCTTCCACAGCTGCACCTTGGTGCTCAAGCTTGGGAAATCCCTCAAACTTTACCATAATCATTCTTATGATGTCTCAACATCAGTGGAACATCTCAACATGTTCAAATTGCAAGTTAACCCTTCTAACTGGGTAAATTGCACATAGGTCCCTGTATTACAAAACAATGCTACAACTTTATATATAAAGGAGCAAAAATTGAAATATATGTTTCTGAGGAACTTAATTACATGCAAAAAGATCATCAACAGTATCTTAATTACATAATTAGGCAAAACACCTAGGGTTAACTCATAACCCAGGTCAGGGATGTTACAAATTATCCACCCCTTACAAGGATTTCGTCCCCAAAATTGATAAAACATATTAAGAGAAAAGGACACGATACTTCCTTCTCATCTCATCCTCTAGTTCTCAAGTGGCTTCTTCAACACCACGGTGGTTCCAGAGAACTTTCACAAGGCTTATATCTTTCTTCTTTAACTTTTTAATTCTGTTATCAAGGATTGACACCGGTCCTTCCTCATAAGATATATCATCATTCAATTCTACCTCCATAGGTTGTAGAATTGACTCAGTATCAGGGTGACATTTCTTTAGCATAGAAATGTGAAACACAGGATGTAGCCTCTGTAACTCTGGTGGCAGCTCTAGTTTATAGGCTACTTTTCCAATCCGTTCAATGATTGGATAAGGCCCCATAAATCTAGGAGCTAACTTCCCTTTCCTTCCAAAACGAAGGACTCCTTTCCAAGGCGAGACCTTGAGATACACTCTGTCTCCAACCTGGAACTCTAAGGGTCTACGACGTTTGTCAGCATAAGATTTCTGCCTATCCTGTGCAGTCTTAATCTGTTGTTGTATTACTTTAATCTTCTCTGTGGTCTGCTGCACAAGATCAGGACCTAACCACTGATGCTCACCAGTCTCAAACCAACACAAAGGTGATCTACAACGTCTACCATATAAGGCTTCATAAGGTGCCATATCAATACTATGTTGATAGCTATTGTTATAGGCAAACTCTATCAAGCTTAGGTGTAGATCCCAACTTCCGGTAAACTGGAGAATACATGCTCTCAACATGTCTTCTAAGGTCTGTATGGTCCTTTCCGACTGTCCATCAGTCTGTGGATGAAAGTCCGTACTAAACCTTAGCTTGGTGCCTAAGGCTCTGTGTAA
This sequence comes from Alisma plantago-aquatica, assembly GCA_963693085.1. Lineage (NCBI taxonomy): Eukaryota > Viridiplantae > Streptophyta > Magnoliopsida > Alismatales > Alismataceae > Alisma > Alisma plantago-aquatica. The sequence goes on along the minus strand of OY856412.1, from coordinate 314,651,045 downwards.
CTGTTCCCAAAAATGACTTGTAAACTGAGGACCTCTATCATAAACTATTGTGACAGGAACACCGTGCAAACGCACTATCTCTTGCACATACAACTGTGATAACCTTTCAGCAGAAAAGGTTGTTTTGACAGGTAAGAAATGTGCTGTCTTAGTCAACCTATCTACAACTACCCAAATGGAATCATGTCCTTTGTCTGTCCTGGGTAGGCCAACAACAAAGTCCATGGTAACATGATCCCACTTCCACTGTGGTATGGGTAAAGGTTGCATTGTTCCTGCAGGCTTCTGGTGTTCAGCTTTAATTTACTGACACACAGGACACCTCAGAACAATTCTGCAACATCCTTCTTCATTCCAGGCCACCAATATAGATCTTTCAAATTACGATACATCTTGGTGCTCCCTGGATGCATAGCATACATCAAAGAATGAGCTTCTTCCAGGACTAACTTCCTCAAGTTATCCATATCTGGCACTATCATCCTCCCATGATAACATGCTACATGATCATCCGAGTCATGGAAACCATCTCGCTTCTCATTTCCATACTCTGACCTAATCTGTTGAACTTCAGCATCAACCTATTGTGCTTCCTTAATCTACTCTCTTAGGGTAGGTTTAATATGCATCTCAGCCAACAACCCGGCTAACAATGACACCTTCAACTGTACATTGTCTTGCCTTAAAGAGATAAACATATCTCTCTTAGAGCGCACTAAAGAGTTTAGTTGTGCTCTATCCATGGTTGATGTTGCTGATTTCCTACTCAAGGCATCTGCAACAACATTGGCCTTGCTCGGATGGTAATCAATTGTACAATCATAGTCCTTGATTAACTCCATCCAGCGACGTTGCCTCATGTTAAGCTCATGCTGAGAGAAGATATACTTAAGGTTCTTGTGGTCTGTGAAAATCTGGAATGTCTCTCCGTAGAGATAATGCCTCCAGATCTTCAAGGCATGAACCACAGCAGCTAACTCCAGATCGTGTGTCGGATAATTCTCCTCATGTTTCTTAAGCTGTCGAGAAGCAAAAGAAATCACTTGTTTATCCTACATCAACACACATCCAAGTCCATTCTTGGAGGCATCACAGAAGACTACATATCCTTTTCCTTGTTCAGGTAGCACAAGCACAGGTGCACTTGTCAACCTCTCCTTCAACAACTGGAAAGACTGTTGACACTTATCACTCCAAGAAAAAGGAATATCTTTCCGGGTTAACTTGGTCAAGGGTAAGGCCATAAAACTAAAGTTCTTAATGAACCTTCGATAATAGCCAGCTAACCCCAAGAAACTTTGAATCTCCGTCGGTGTCTTCGGTTGTTCCCACTGTAGAACAGATTCTACCTTTGTAGGGTCAACACGAATTCCCGAGGCAGATTTCACACGTCCTAGAAAAGATACCTCCGGCAGCCAGAACTCGCACTTGCTAAACTTAGCATACAGCTTGTGTTTTCTTAGCAAGGTCAAAGCTTGGCGAAGATGCTGCTCATGCTGCTGAGCATCCTTACTATAGATCAGAATGTCATCTATGAAGACAACGACACACTGATCAAGGAAAGGTCGGAAAACTCTATTCATGAGTTCCATAAATGCAGGTGGTGCATTGGTTAGTCCAAACGACATAACCGTGAACTCATAGTGACCATACCTTGTCCTAAAGGCAGACTTGGATATGTCACTATCTTTAATACGAAGTTGATGATATCTAGACCTCAAGTCTATCTTTGAAAAGACTGTTGCACCACGCAACTGGTCAAAGAGATCATCAATCCTCGGCAGAGGGTACTTGTTCTTTATTGTTACTTTATTGAGTTGTCTATAGTCAATGCACAACCACATTGACCCATCTTTCTTTTTAACAAACAAGACCGGAGCACCCCAAGGTGAAGTGCTCGGTCGGATAAAACCCTTCTCAAGTAACTCTTGAAGCTGTTTCTTGAGTTCTGCCATCTCGGCAGGCACCATCCTATACGGAGTCTGGGCTATGGGTTTCGTATCTGGGATCAGATTGATTTCAAAATCAATCTCCCGAAGTGGTGGTATACCAGGAAGTTCTTCAGGAAACACATCCTCGAATTCCCTGACTATAGGAACTTCGGCAGGATTGGAACTTTCCTTGGTAACATCTACCACATGGGCCAAGAATGCATAACATCCTTGCCTCAACAGCTTATCAGCAACCATAGCTGTCACAAGACATGTGGGCAGAATCTTTCTTTCACCTTGAAAGATCCATGTGTTGCTTTCATCAGCAAACACAGCCAACTTGGACTCACAATCCAAGACAACTCTATACCTCTCTAAGGTATCCATCCCGAGGATTATATCAAATCCTTGCATATCAAGCGGTATAAGATCCACTTGAATGCGATGGTCAGAAAAGAAGAGGATGCAGGGAGAGCATACCTCCTGCAAAACAGCAGACCCACTCAACGGAGTCTCCAACAACAAACTATCTTCCCTATGACTAACAGTCACATTGCAGTTACGAATCACTCTATGAGTGATGAAAGAGTGCGTAGCACCCGGGTCAATCAGAACAGATACAACACAGGATGTAGACATATCAGGATATAAAAGTTCCATCTGACCTGCCACTACCCGTGGATTGACCACTGCATCTGGTGGGTTCATAGCATAGAACCTCGTTGTCGCCTGGTGTTGAGGTGGTGCTGATGATCCAGCTTGAGACGCTTGTCCACGTCCTCGAGCTGCTCCTTGAGATTGCATTCTCTGAGATCCTTGTTGATTCTGTCTCAGAGGCTGTGTCACACTGACAGGCCTAAAACGGCAATCCTTCATCAAGTGTCCCACCTTACCACAGTTGTAGCATCTCCTCTCCTGTTGTTGTGGTCGGGGTGGTCCAGTAACTGACATCGATGCAGAACTGTGAGTCCCTTGAAGCGGTTGACTCCGTCCTCTACCTCTGCTTGGTGACCATTGAGTTTGAGAACTCGATCTGGGTGGTGGAGGGTTAGGTGCAGAGAATCTAGGTTTCTTGAAATCCCTAGATGAAGAACCCTGGAACTGTGGATATCTTTTCTGGGTTTGCCTCTTCTCAACCACAGATCTCTCTATCCTTTGGACTGACTCAACGAAGGTAGATAATCTCTCTCAGTTTTCTAATGTAGACACAGGGGTTGACATATCAGCATTCAAACCCTTCTCGAATCTCCTGATTCTTTCCTCATCTGTGGCAGCCATGTGCGGACAGAACCGCAGCAATTCCATGAACTTAGCTTCATACTCGCTAATGTTCATCATGCCCTGCCTCAATCTCTCAAACTGAGAGATCTTCTCATCTAGGAAGGTCTTTGGAAAATATCTATTGATAAATTCCCGACGAAACTCTTCCCACGAGAACTATATTACAGGTCTCTTCTGCTCTTCCATGTTCCACCAGTGACCAGCACTGCCTTTGAGAAGATAGACGACATGTCTAACCTTCTCAGCCTCCGGGATAATAAGAATCCTGAAAGCCTTCTCCAACTCTGTTAACCATAGGTCAGCATCTGCGGGGTCGACAGTCCCAAAGTACTCGGTAGCTCTGACACAACGAAGTCGCTCGAACGTCTTACCGATACCTTGTCCTACAGGTTGGGCAGGTGCCCTAGGTGCAGGCATGGGCATCATGTCGGTGATGTGTGTCATGGCAGTCATAAACTGCCCAAACATCGTCTGAACTGCTGGGTTACCCATATCAGTTGGGTCAAACTGGGGTGGCTCAGGTGCAGGATGTTCTATTTCTGGAACCCTTGCACCGCCTCGAGGTGCACTAGCACTACTCTCTGCCACGTACTCATCATGTGGCTCTGTCATCCTTATGTATCTTCTTCTCCTGAGGAGCAGAAGATTCTATTAGGCAAGGAAGGAGTACTAAAGATAGACTCGACATCCTAAGTCCTATGCCTCTGTAGACTCAACGGACGTAGAGCATTGATACCACTAATTGTGGGCTCTGATCTCCAAACCATGATATAAACATGATTTAAACTTAGCGGAAGCGAATCGATTAACAGCGGAAGACAAAAATCACGGGAAATTAAAACTTTTCGAGACAAGAGCTTGAATCCATAAAGCTTCATTCATAAAAGGAGATAAACTGTTTACATCTCATGATAATTACTTCTTGAGTAATTATATACAGCAAGATACAAAATCTCAAGAACTCATAACCAAAAGACTCCAAGACCTGAGAGTACAGAGGACACATAGGACTGACTCTAACTACACCACATGGCAGGCTAAATCTCCACCTGAGATTTACTGCTGCTCCTGGTGCTACTGCTGCTGGGACTGGTCACCTGTAGACCTGTTCCTCCGTCCTCGACGTCCACCTAAAAAGTTGAAGTCTACGGGGTGAGACAATTGTACATAATTGTCCCAGCGAGAGTTATAACTCTCCGCCAGAAGCTTTATTATAACATCAAAGAATAACATAAGCAGTAAAAGCTTATAAAGTATTCAATAGCAGATACAGTTGTATACAAGATCTCAACATATATCAAGCATGAAGAACATATGCACTATACAGTGTAACATCAATCAATTAGCTCATAGTTACCTTTAACAGGTATACTACGATGTAGATTATGTTTGTCAAACATTCTTATTATTATGCCATGTGGAGATGAGGTTTACCACTCATACCCCAACCAATCACTGTTAAGTGCCTTAGTATCATACTAGGTCATCGAAAGAGCCAGATTCTCATGACCTTCACCTTCCTCAGTCAGTAAGAGGATCACTTGTAGGACATCTTGTGTCTCTACTATTATAGCTCACCAGGGTAATCTGGTCCTTCGCTATTTTAGAGTTACAGTGGCGTTCTGTACTCTCTTCGTCATCAGAAGATTTCATATTTATCTTCACTGATACGGATATCTATGTTTTCCTCGTCATCAGGAGGTTTCATGTTTACCATCCACTGATACGGTATGAGTTTTGTAGTGAAGGATTGATAGATTATACATCTACATCAAATTCCTACACTAGGATGTAAGGTTCTACACATCCATATACCCCACATACTCAACAGTATGTGATCCAGGAGTCCCCATAGGAAAACCTGTTTCACCATCATTTGATCTCTGACAATGATGGATCTATGATCAGGGCTCTACATTTCACTTGATTAGTTAGGTACATTCAGTATTCTTTTACATCATACATTGTTCTTCAAACAATAACAGTAGCATAACAGCTATGAAAGTAGAATACTAAATGTAACAAACCTAACTCACATCAATCATCATTTCTCAGTATACTCATCACAAGTCATCTCTAAAGCATGACCTTGATGGTATTCATCGCTCTTACAGCCCATTAAAACATAGGATGCCACTGACAAGGCATCAAGATATTTTACTATTCATAAAGCTAACAACATGCTTTCAATGAATATAGTATCATCATTCATACCTGGATATGATCACCTTCATATCAGAACCTGCATGGTTAATTCAACTGATAAAGGTAATTCAAAACAAGAATATACTTTCCACTCTTGTCATAAGAGCTAAGTTCTCGGATTTTCATCAATTAGAGTTTGCTACTCATAATGCATGTCATCACCCTTGACTTAGGGTTTACTATTCACATTATGGTGAATTGAACTCATAACATCATTATGTATGAGGAGCATCATCATTGATGCTCTCAGATTAGTTTAAGATTCATCATTTATTAAAATTAGGGTTTCATGATCTCACATAGGTGGATCATACCCTAATCATGCACATTCATGTGTATTGAAGGTACTTTACTTGAATTTCCATCATAAAAGGGTACTTTCTCTTTCTTAAGATACTTTCTCTCTCCTCATACTTGTAGATGGTGATAACACCAATCTAGATCAGGTTGGGTTAAGTCCACTTTGATTAACATTGTCCAAATCACCACTATTAAGTGATTAGGGTTTGATTAGAATAAGGTTTCACTCAATTGAACCTTTCAAGGGTATTATGGTAAATTACACATTGATCATCATCATGGTTTAATTTACTAACCACTTGACCCTTAATGTCTTTTGGTATCATTAGGGTTTAGGTTGAACAACTATTAAACCATTTAAGCCTTCAAGGCATTAGGCAGACTTAACTTCAAAAGTCTCCAATAGGTTTCACACCTTCAACCTTCATACGATCTTGAGGTCGTATGCCCTCATTCGATCTTGAGGTCGTATACCCTCATTCGATCTTGAGGTCGAATGCCCTCATACGGTTTGAGGTCGAATGACCTTATACGGTTTGAGGTCGAATGACCTTATACGGTCTTGAGGTCGAATGACCTTATACGGTCTTGAGGTCGAATGACCTTATACGGTCTTGGGTGATCCCCAAACGGTCTTGAGACCATTTGGATGATTCCCCAAACGGTCTTGAGACCGTTTGGGCTAATCAACCCAAAATCTCAAATTAGCTCATTGTGATTTCAGCACTGATTTCAATTAGGGTTTGCCCTAGTAATCAACCTTCAACTCTTAACTCATTTGGAATTAGTCCATAAAATTTGGTGAGTTATTAATTAACATCATTATGAACAGTAATCTCATACGGTCAACGCTTAGTCAACCATCTTATACGGTCTTGAGACCGTTTGCCCAAAAAGGGCAAATTAAGAAGATTGAGAATCAGAACTAAATTCAATTGAATTTGCTAATTGTTTTGCCTATATCTCACGATTCCTTTGGAGTTAACCTCTCAAATTTTGTGGGTGATTAACCTACATAATTATGAACAGGATTCGCATACGGTCCACGCTTGGTCAACGCAGAAATACGGTCTTGAGACCGTATGCCTTCATACGACCTTGAAACCGTTTGCCCACCAAACGGTTTTGTAAACCATATGGGCAATTGGTTGAGGTCGTATGGTAAAGCGGAAAACTGTGGATAAGCATAGGAAATAACGCCCTCATCTTCTAGCTCAATTACAGCAACAGTTCCTCACGGATTTGCTTTCAAGGAAGCAAGGGAAGATAGGGAAGAAGAAGAACTAGCAACTAAAAGCATAGAAAAGATGTATATAACAAAGCACATGTTTAGAGTTATAAACCTGCCTAAAGCTTGCTCCTTGAGCTCCAAGCTTTCGAGCTCCAAGCCTTTAATGGCGTCCTAGAAGCTCCACAGGTCGGCCAAGGTGAATCCTCCAAGCAAAGTTGAGAAGAGATGGCTAGAAAGATAGAGCTAAGTGAGCTAGCCATGAATTTGACCTTTAATTCGAGTTTCATCCAAGAATTTAAGCAAAAGGAAGGATCCAAACCTACCTTGCACTCCCCTGGTCATCCTCCTGAGCTCCAGAGCTCTCCTTAGTCAGTTGAGCAAGGGGGAACAGTGAAGGAAACGAAAGAAACATTCCTTTGCTAAGTGAGGAAAAGGGCTTATATACTTGGGTGGAATTTCAACATAAGCACATAGGTTTTCCTCACTTTCAACTAAGTCCCTCCTTTCTTCTTTGCTCGTCCCTTCTTCTTATTTCGAAGGACAACCTTCTTCTAAGGTCAAGAAATGAAGGCAAAGAAGATCAACCTATTACTAAAGCACACACATAAAAGGCTATAGTACTTACACCTTGATTATTCAATCATAAAGGTGTTTTTCATTATATGATTATTCAATTGAAGTGACTTCTTCATAATTTCTTCTCTAAATGATGACAAGAGTCTACAAGATATTTTAGGTGGTGTATTTTACAAGTTGCACCCTTCAAATTGGGTAAATTGCACTTTACTCCAATTTAGGGTTTCAAGCACAGGGATTGCTTCCACAGCTGCACCTTGGTGCTCAAGCTTGGGAAATCCCTCAAACTTTACCATAATCATTCTTATGATGTCTCAACATCAGGGGAACATCTCAACATGTTCAAATTGCAAGTTAACCCTTCTAACTGGGTAAATTGCACATAGGTCCCTGTATTACAAAACAATGCTACAACTTTATATATAAAGGAGCAAAAATTGAAATATATGTTTCTGAGGAACTTAATTACATGCAAAAAGATAATCACCAGTATCTTAATTACATAATTAGGCAAAACACCTAGGGTTAACTCATAACCCAGGTCAGGGATGTTACAATTATAGTTGAGGTAAATTGAGAAATGTAGAAAAACACTTAAAGCCTAACCTTCCCCAGCACAATAGCTTATAAACAACCAAAATAAAGGTAGGGTGTGAAAGCTACCCCTTATAGGAACTACTTATGAGTACAACTGAGAACCAAGGAAGGGAGGTTATTGCGAGGGAGAGTCCTTTACTACAAAAAGGCAATTTCTAACGCATAAAGTCATGCAACTCTAGAAATACAAGGAGGGAATGGGATCTCAGTGTGTGGACCAAGCCTATCACAAGGGTTTTGCTGTAAGGATGAAATAATTTTGTAGTAGTGTGTACATAAAAAAAGAAAATAACATTGGTTCATCACTCGATGCTTTGATTCTATCTATTAGGCTGAGGACATGCTAGATTGTAACTTTGGGGGAGTTGATAAAATTATATTTTGTGAAATTTTTGCACATGTTTTATTTCTATAATGACATCTTTTTTGCAAATTTTCCCATCTATTTTAGTGACCTTGAACAGAATTTTGATTTAACTTAATATCTTTTCTTACTCCATGCAAACTCATCACCATTCACTATTAATACATCTTCGTTGCCATCAAAATATGTGCATTCAGATAAGCGTCTCGACCGAGACAGATCTAATGATTAGTGGTTATTAATCACGACCACAACTAGGCATCAGTGGTCCCAACCACTATTAAGGTCTCAGTTCTAAACCACAACAACTGTCTCGACCAAGACACCATCGTGACCGAAGCATCATCTTGACCGAGACAAGGTCGTGACTGAGACATCGCCTCGGCCGAGACATGGTTGCAACCCAAACATGAGTGTCGACCACTACACAAGAGTAAGTCAGTGGGCAGAACCTATATATAGGCCCAAACTTCATACATGCCAGGGGGGTTATCGGGAGGAGACGACGAAGTGCTGCCACACTCCACACTCACTCATAAGCCTTTCCATCACTTTTAAATCTCCAAAGATGAAAGTTGAAGGAGAGAGGAGATCTGCCATCACCTTATTTAAAAGGAAGAGTTACCATCGATCCTCTACACCAATGCCAGATCCAGATCTGAAGGAGTACTATTGGTGTATCACCTTCTTCTCTCTTTAGATCTGTCATTTCCCTCTATGTTGTTCATCCACCCCTTTATCTATCTTGATGTATCTTCATCCTTGTAATCTTGTAATGTTGCTCATGAGGATGAGCAGATAAACACATAGCTTGGGTTGGGAATAGCCACTAAGTATCTCCCAAAATGTATATACTTACTTCCATTTATATATGCTCTTAGCAAAGATTATCTCCATTTGCTTGGTCTTAATGCTTCACTTGTATGATTAGCTAGAATCTTGTGATGTTTGATTGTTGGTGTCTCGAAAGAGTATCACTCACCTTATCTAAGTGTTTTGGAGTTCCATGAATGTGTGAGAATGTTGGAATGTTAAACCTTATGATCATATGGTAATCTTTGTGATTTTTTGTTTGCCATCTCGAGAGAGAGACAACCTTATAATCTAGATCTATCCTAAGCTCTAGAGAGGATGGAATAGACATGTATGATGATTGCTTATAATCTTGATAAGGATATACAAAGGGTGTGAGTATTGCATGAGGGTGAGATATCTTAGTAGGTTAATCCTAACCCAAGTTCCCATCCATATCTTGTTACAACACGCTTGTTTGTTTTGTCCTTTTGTTTTCTTTCTTTATCTTTCTTTACTTGTTTTGTTTGTTTGGAGTAACATCGTTCCATAAAGAATACCATCTTAATCTACCCGCTCGGTTGGTGTATCTGAGATAGGATCCTACGTTCTTAGCACTTTATCACCCTTGTCCCTGTGGATCGACCCTGAGTACTACATCGGACCCCGTATAATAGTTGTGGGGGCCTAATAGTTAGGTTACAAATTTAAGAGTCTGACTACTCTAGATCTACTCTATTTTGGATGTGTGATTTAGGCCAGTCACCTACATATGCATCTCATAGGGTTGGGTATTTCTACAGCCCAAGACATCGATAGCTTTGCTTATGTTACCTCTCAAATTCACACCATACACATTTATGATCATATTCTTTGTTAGGTTGGTCCTATTCTTGTTGGCGCCCTATTTAATAATGCTTATGCTTCCATATGTGATCTTCTACCTCCTTTTTATAGTCCAAGTTGTCATGTACATCTTCCACCACCCAAAGACACATTCTCTTTTGGAAGATTCCTACTACAACATAGTCTTCCAGTGCTTCTAGGATTTTGGGTTATCTCAATGTCAACAACCATTCTTACTTCTCTATAGGGTGACCATGGGCAAGATTCTCAAAATTTTGTTCCTATTGATAGTCTTGCATTATCTATGACACCTATTGAGTATTGATCCATTTTACATTACTGACTCAAGGTTCATTTATCCTGGAAATGAGCTTTTCCCCTTTGTCATTTTGTAGAGCTTGATTCCTTCAGTGATCATGTTGTACACTCTCGCATCTAGTTAGGATTCAAGTTATGCCATGATGTTGTTAGTGATGATGTTTTTGACATCATCTCTCATGCTGGGATAAGAGCCTTGAAAGAAGCCATGATCACCTTTCTTAGGATACGTCATGATGGTTTTCACACCCAGAGGTATGCTGACATCTTGTTATATGATTGGTCTGAAGGAAAGCACACTTGCATTGATATTACTGGGGTATCTCCAAGGACTAGTAATTTTCACCACTTCAAGGAAGGTCATGCAACTTGTGATGTGGCCATACAAAAACTACATAAGCATGGTGCTGCATGTGAAACTGTGCATCATCATTTAACTCAATTCACCTTTGATTTCTTTGGATTTTTAGCTAATATATCTATTTCCCTTTTATGAAGCATCAAATGCATCATAAATATGACGGTGCTGATGATGTCATCTTCATCTTCAGATTTTTTTTCTTTAGATCATTAGGGTTTGCCATTCAAAAAGGTTTGGCTTCCCAATTTGTAGCTTCTTCCTATGTGAAGGCTTTTCTTTAAATTTGTACTTTGGAGAGAAATTATAATTTAATATATAATGCAGAGCAAGATAGTGAATAAGTAGTGGAAACAAAAATGTTACAAACTTATGTGAAAATTCATGTACAATTGTTTCGCACCATAAAAGGTGTTATCATAAAATGAAAAGGTATACACCTAATAAAATATAAGGCCAATTGCAGGGGAAAACCATGGTTATCCTTAAGTGCATGTCATGAATGTGATATTCCCGAGTCCATTCTCTCTAAAGCTCCTGCACTTGGTTGGGTTCAGGGACAACACCTAGTAAAAGGACAACAAAGGTATGCCAAAAAAAACTTTTGAGTATGTGAATATAAACAATATTTGGGCAACATCACGGATTGCAAGTGTAAAGAGGAGTATTTCCAAAAAAAATAGGAGGCTATCGACATATAGGTAAGTTTAAAGAGAAGTAGTCAAAAGAATGAGGCGTTAACAAACACCAAAGTATCGTAAAGTGTCTTGCCATTAATCAATCTATAATAACATAAATAAAACATTGCATGCATATATAACATAGACGAGATATCTAAAATAGGGCCATAACATAATTGGATCTTGGCCTAAAATAAATAAGGGTGGAAATGCACACGTTGGGTGGATAAGCACGCCCTCATATATATATATATATATATATATATATATATATATATATAGAGAGAGAGAGAGAGAGAGAGAGAGAGAGAGAAATGATTGTGCCCATGCACCACTACCCAAGATAAGTAGTCTACCATCCAATATGCATAAATTGAGAAGCAAGATAAGTAGTTCAATCATATTTTGATTTCTAAGTAGCAAGGCAAATTAGTTCATAGATCGTATGTTCTATGAAATTAGATAATGATGTCGAGAAGGGGGGTTGACATAGATGTCGACCTTACTTATCGATTAGTTGTAAATCGACCTTCTAAGTGTCAATCTGGTGGATTGATGGAGCTTTTGAGCATTGAGTCAATGGCTTTGATAACTAATGTTTTGAAGTTCAATTGTCATGTTGATCGATAGGTCGACATTAGTCTTAGACACAATTTTTTTGTGTATCGATCTACCTTCAAAAAGTGCTCAAAATCCATTTTTTTAGGGCACTGCCTAGCACCTCGCGAGCCCTCCTCCTCTCGACTCCCGCCTAGGCAAACTTGCTACAGAGTGATAGAATTCAAAACCTACAAAGGGAGTCAAAAAAGTATCAAATCCCTATAAATTATCATAAAAACCTAAGTAGATCAAAACAAAGCTACTTTAGTGAAAACAAAACTACATGAATTCTAAATTAATCTACTAATGCATCTAAAACTGGGATGAATATGCATTCATCAACCACTACCTAAGATAAGTAGTATACCATCCAACATGCATAAATTGACTAGCAAGATAAGTAGTTCAATCATATTTCAATTTCTAAGTAGCAAGGCAAATGGGGTCATTGATTGTTTGTTCTATGAAATCAGATAAACAACATGTGGATGTAGAAATTCCAAATGGAATAATAAGAAAAATCAAATGTGAGTTAATTGCCTCATTTTAGTAAATTAGAAGTTACAATCAATTAAATGCCCAAACATAAATAGGGATTTGCACATACCTGACCTTCACACCTAAGTGTTGAACTAGTTGATATAGTTTGGTCCACAACGTCAAGTTTTCATCCTAGAAACACATTAGGTATGTTAGTCAAACTAAAGTCATGTGTAACTTGGGTTCCCTACTCGTCTATCCCCCCTGTGGGTATTAGCAATATATCTTTGTTGATCTAGCCTTTCGGTACCATTCCCAATTTGCATGGATAGGTATTCATATCATTGATGTGAATTGGAAGAGAATATTGGGATATGGATTGCCTAGACGCGCTACCTCAACATTGAAAGTGGAGTTGTCGTGTATCATTGGTGCTCTAGATCTCTAGAAAACTAGAGGGTGGCAATCTCCTGCCATCTTATAGGATGCTACATCGGCAATTCGAGCCCTTGCTGAGGTTCCTCCTACAAACAACAAGTTCTCCCCCATCTGTACATAGTTCAAGAAGCTTAGTGATGTTGTTGGCAAACCCCCACCTCTCATTTGTACCACACTCCCATAGTACTATTATATATAGTATTACAAAACATTCACTTATCTCCTATTCTAGTTTTAGTTTTTCCTCTATTACCCCCTGGCTACAGATGGAAAGCAGACATTTGTTTATCTTCACTTTGGCATGCTACAAAGTGTAGGATGAATATAGTAAACCTCTACGTGTTTCCACAAAAAATGTCAACATGTGTATTCATTCCAAGTATAGCACAATATTTCTCTCTATTGTAATTTTGTTCACCTAATAATATATTAGTTTTGAATATTATTAAGTGAATGTATGATCCATTAGATATCTATTTTAGTTCTAATCCATATTTCACATAAGTTAAAGTATATCCAAGTTACACATATGTATGGGTAATAATATACATTCCTTCAATTTTGGTCTTGTAGTGTCATTCTCACTCATTATCTCTTATTCTATTTTTAGTGTACACAACTAAATATAGATAAATGTATTTCCTAGATCCATGTGAATTTTGAAATGCTATCATATATATACAAATACATATATGTTCATCTAGGATTCTTGATCCATGACAGGAATGGCGTTATTACTTTGATTTTCTTGTTAATAACTACTGAATTCTAAATCACCGCTTATCCACTTTTCAACTCATAAAAACATCTATATACATTAGTGATATACAAAAACTTAGATAATAGATCAACTTAGGTTATACTACCTATAATATCTTCTAATTATCACTTAATGGAGGGTAAAAATACAAATAATATATCTAACTTATACAAGCACTAACACATGTATATATAAACATATATCATAGGGTTAGATGGTTAATGAATCAAATTACTTATTAGGATAGTTATAACGTATTTATTTCCATGTATTGCAAATCTAAATCCTTCTATAAACACCATATATATTAATCACTTTCTACAATCCTGATTAAGTTACTAGCTCATATATGATATTATACATAGACTATTTTATGTACATGTATACACATATATACCACAAAGTTTAATGGTCAAAAGACATCAATATACTTTATGTTACCATTATCAGATTTAATAATCATTATTCAGATGGGATCCCAGATCTAGTTACCTTCAATTATCTTTGTAGCTAGATTCATGTCTATTACGAAACCTAGTTGGGTTATGAATATGAAATATGGGATCAAGGAGACCTACCTACAAGTAGTTGAACTATTCTTCAATGGTTAGTATCCATATTGGGAACAAGTGGTTGAGACACTCATTGATGTGAAGAATTGAGGGTCTTCCATGGTGGTTTGGTTGTCCCTACACCTTCACCAGCCACAACAGTTCCTGCTAATAATATCCTTTTTTCCATGGCTTCTGGGCGTAAGGAGAGAGTGGTATCTAGGTCATCCTTAGGTCATTTCTTGCTCTCTGGTTTGCCACATAAATTGCTACCATAAGTAGTATAGGTGACAAGGGATTCATGCTGAGGATAGTAGGGCTGTGTGGCTTCCTAGTATCCTAGTGACGATGTAGACATGGTTGGCATGTTGTGTTGTCACCAGTGATTTGGGAGCAAGGTGAGAGGGAAGAAGGATGGGGTCGATCATGGTAGCATTAACAACTAGTGGTGGTGGTGGCCAGTGGCAGACCCATAAATCCAAGGTGGGTGAGGCCAAAATTGATCAAAAAGATAAAATTAGTAATATTGTGTTTGCAAATTGAGTTTGAACCATGATAAGTAACTAAATAACATATATGTAACAATGTTGGAAACAATATTGAATCTTTACAACAAACAATTGAAGGGAATGGTGTATCAATTATGAGACTAAAGACAAACAATACTAGCATTCTACACCGCAAACGGATAAGTTCAGATTATAAGTTTAGAGAAACATATATAATAAATCAAAGAAATAGAAATCAAAGAAGTGGACCGTGTGGTAAATTCTATAGTTTAAAGAATAAGAAATGTGATGAAATTTTTGGCTAATAACTTAGATAATTCTTCTATGTGTTACACAGTGAACTAGACAATCTATGACAACTAACAATGTCGCCTTATGATAAGATCTAATAAATATGTAGTAGTGAAGGAAACAATAATGTATATGTAGTTTTTATACATTCATCTCTATTACAAGTCTTTATCTTGCTTCATGTGGGTAAACACATCCAGGACCAACCACATTTCAACACTGTGTTCCTCTAGATTGTATGTGCCTCACCTAATACCTTGTATGCTTTGTGCAATTTGTTGATCTTCTGTTCACCTTTGGAACTACTCAATTGATCACCATCCTTCCCTTTGGTAAGACTTATACTCATATTCTCTTATTTGATAGTTTCACATAGATAAGGTAATGTTGTGACAAGAGTCATGGTTGATTTAGATTTATAGTACCTCCAGCCTGAATGTGATGCATTTTGATAGAATCAAGCGACCAGAGACCGTCTATGTTTTTTACTTCTAACTTTTTTTGACAAGATATGGTTAAAGGTATCAAAATGTATAAAATGACACCCTCAATTCAACAAACTAATGTCATTCCTTTCAGAAGGTAAAGATAAATTTGAAAGTTTTATTACATCATATATTTTGTTTGGGAATGTAAGGCTGTGACTAAAATTCTAATGTAATAGAGTAAAGTTCTTGATTCTAAACGTCTAGTTAGCTTCTTAAATTTGACTATTCGAATTTGTATTGATTATCCCATTAATTGTTCATTGATTGGATACTTCACAACATCAAATGTTGACATAACAAAAAGATATAAAGTTGGTTCGACATGTGGTGCTTTTAACTCATCAAATGTTTCCATTTGCAATATACGTAAATGTTGTCATATATTGATCATTTGTTCATTGGTGAATTTTTAGTTTTTAAGTGCGATTTTGAACTCAACCACCATTTTCAGTTTGTCGTATCTTGATATGTTATAGAAATACTATCATGCATCATTTTTCGTGGAGTAATTGACATGAACAACTATAGTTAATGGGAGTAAATAATGGTTTTGGACTGGAAGGCAAAGAATCTCTCATAATTGTGGGTGAGGCCATGCATAATTTAGCAATGGGAATTCTATAGGCTGCGTGAGGTTGTGGCCTCACCTTGCCCCAAAGGTATGTCCGCCACTAGTGGTAGCAGATAGAAGGTGAAGAAAGGTATTGACCTTTGTTGTTCTTGGTGCCAACACGGTCTTCTCCTGCTACGATATTGGTGGTAGCATCATTGTAAAGGTGGGTTGTTAAGATTTCATAGAGGCTGGCTTAATGGGAAAGGAAGGAGGTAGACACTTCTAGGTGCTAGGTGATGCTCTGTATAAGCCTCTATAGGTAGTAGTGTGAGGTAGAATATGACGTTTCACAGTTGTGTTGTGTTAGCCGAAGGCACTGACTATCACTAATGCTTGCTGGGCAGTGGTCTCCTCTATAGATCTGATGGTGCATAGGACTGGAAGGAGATAGATGCTAGATCAATTCAAATTCTGGGTAGAGACTTGGTGGTGAAGAAAGGAGGGAGAAGAGGAGGAGATCAGGAAGGAAGGCACGATAGTTGCGGATCTAGGACATGTTGATCACATCAAGATTGGGTAAAGGTTAACAATTATCAATTAGGTTGTGATAGTCATCATGGGAGGGGGAAGAGAAACAATAATGACAACAATTAATGTGATGAATCATCCAAGCAAATAGAGCAACAAAACTTACGTAATTAAGAGAGTTAATGCAAATCAACGTGATTAATATTGTGTCAACTAAAAGGGGGTCAAACAAGATCTAAAGGAGATGAAATTTTGTATTTATACTAATTAAGATACAAACAATCTAATTTTAAAGAGAAATCCTCATTTTGCAAATGTATGATAATTTATTTCTCTACGAGGGTGACAAGTACTTATTTAATTTGTTTATGCTCTCTTATCAATCATTTTGATCATTTGTTTACAATACATCTATTTTATTTTTTCAAAAGGCCTAGGAATATCTTAGAGTGTCATAGTTGGATCATGAATTATAATGAATATGTATATCTGACTCTAGATGACACTTAATTATTAACTATTCTAAAATTTCATATAAATTATTTTTGTTATAACATTATATTTTATGACTTCAATTAATCCTTAACTAATTTAACTAGAGAAAAATGATTTATACTAGAATAATTGAAAATGTATAAAGAAATATGAATATTAAATTAGATACCTAAATTTAGGTGCGTTATAAAATTAGTTTTTTTTGCTTATGATGTAGAACTATTTTTTGAAGGTAAGCTTGACATTATATTAAGAAGAGCCATACGTAATCTACAAAGACAAGAGATTCAGACAATTTTAGTGACATAAAAGCAAGAGGTATAAAGATGTAATACAAGTTTGATCGGATAAAATTAAAATGATTCTGCTTGAACTCCTCCCCGACACACTAGATAAAGTAGCTTTCAATCAAATCCTTTCATGATCATGGGTAGAGCTTGCATCAATAAGATCCCTACAACTGAGACTAAAACTACCAAAATAAAGGTCAATATAAGTACCACAACTTTTCACAAACTACATAGAAAAACAAACCCAACCACCAAGAACAAGAAGGCACATAGATATTCCACACCCTTAAATAGGAAAAAACTAACAATATAACACATACAACACACATGACACCACCACAACATAGTAAAACAAACAAACAAACATATAAATGGAAGTATAGACACAGGAAGATAACACCCCCAAACCATAAAGCGGCAGACTTCTCAAGGGAAAACCACCACCACAACCAACCAACCATGCCTATCCCCTGACTAAAGCCTAAGGTTAAGAAACAAAAGGAACAACAAACACAAAAGCAGGCATCCATCACCCAACCAAGAATCCATGAAGATTCTCCCACATTTGCATAATAGAGGCTCATACAATGGCAGCTCATTGCAATGTCTGAACAAGCCAAAATAAAAAAGGAAAATAAAATAAAATAAAAAAATAAAGGGGATCAGAAGGATCTGCCCAATGTAGCAAGACCAGAGGAAGGAGAAAATAGCACCCAACCTTTGAAGGCACTAGGGGTGGAAGAGCAGAGCATGAACCTGACTCCAGAGAGTTGCAATCAGCTTTGAATATCCTAGTTGTTGTCAAAGAAACTAGATCTAAGCAACCCATCAACATCACCATCACATCAGAAGTCAATCACATGCCCCTTGGACGAGGAAGAGGCCTAGGGGGGAAGGGGTGGGCACGCACTGGCTGCCAAAAACCCCTCCCCCAAGCGGGTCATGGCAAGGGAGAAAGCCCTAGGCGCTCTAATTTCCAGAGCTAAGACGCGTCTCACCCCATTGTCACATGTAAGAGTTAACTTAGTTGTTATCTTATGATGTTTATGGTTAAACTAGATGTTATATTTTAATTTAAATGATGTTCATTTAGTCGTACGTAATTAAAAAAAGAAAAATTTAAGGCTACATTTCAGTTTGTCACTTAAAAGTGGATGGTTCATCTAAACCCTCTTTGGCAGGCATTAAATCTAGTTAGTGGGTGTAATGTCTTGAGTTTCAATAAAATTATCATTTTCCACCTCAATTTTTATGTTAATTTCTTTCCTCTCCATTTTGTGTCCTTAATATTGAATATTTGAGAAATTGATGGCTGAAGTACAAAGTTATGCCAATTTGAGGGTTAGATGCACAAATACCATGATTTGCTAAATTGATAGGGTAATTATGAAGATATACACTAAACCACGAATTAGTTGACTAATGGATAATGTTGGAGCTCAAGAATAAATATTAATGGATAATAAGTGAATTAATTAGCAAGTGTAAATTAAAATGGTGAATAATAACCCACCATCATACCTCACTCTTATTATGGACTAATTAAGCCTGAAAATACATGTAATAAGTGAATGGAGGACTCTTAGACTTCATATCTCAGTTTTGGAAACCAAGGGTTGCATATAAAAGCTATATGTAATTATTTGCCCAAAAATCATATTAATATATGCTTTAATAAACAACAAAATTATGGGAGGCCAAAGGTTGGGTGAAATGCAAATATAATTATATAGCATGAAACTAGACGTCATTAGTAACCTAGGGATAAAATTTGAAGTCATTTGGAGTTTGTTTGACCTCCCAAATGCATTAAACAAGTTTTTAATATAGTGTGACATAATATCAATCAAAATATTGATTATAGGCATCATTTAAGCCTAAGTCCGGCCGTTAATAATGTGTCACGCACGCCGGACCATGATGGTCCAGGATCTGACGGCTCATGTTTGATCTGGACCACATCCAAGGGTCGACGGATCATCTTCTACCTTCGGTTAACCGAAGCAGGAAACGAGCAGTCGCGGCTCGCTTCCTCTCCTCCTTTCTCCCTCGCCTCTCCATCATTTCTAGAGATTTCTTCACCTACGAGTTCGTGGAGACCTCCCGCGTTGAACGAGCCAAACCTCATCACCGCCCGTGCACTGTAGATGAAACGCCATACTTGTCCGGCCATGGCTCCTCACCTCCACCTTCGCTTCGGCTCCACTGACATCCCCACCTATAAATACCCCCCTACACGGCTGCGTCGACCCCCTAGCAACCTGCCTATCCCCTCAATTTTGTCCAAGGACGTGTGGGTAGTGGGCGGTGTGGAGCTTTCCCTGTTGTTCTTTTGGCACCCCTCCTTGGTGCTAGGTGGCTTGTGCGTCAACATTTCTTGGACCAGTGAGTTCGTCTTTCGATTTCCTACGTTTCGAGTACCTTTGCGCCATGTTCGGTTATGCAAAACGTGAAAACGCCCAATATGCCAAGCTCCCACCTCGGTGCCATGGTGCGACAGAGCTTGAAGAAGCTTGGGTGGCTTTTGACCATTTTGCCCCACGCGCCCTCCTTTTCTTGCTCTCTCGCGAAGGGCATTTTCGTCATCCAATTTTATGCTTTTCGACCCCAAGTGTCATTTATCTAATTCATGATTGGTTGTTTTGTTTAATTTGTAGAAAATTGCTCGAATATCAGAAAAATATAAATAAATACTCATTGGAAAGATAAAATTATGTAGAATCCGAATTTCCAAGTTTTGAGTCATGTTTTCCATCCCAACTCTGATAACTAATTCAAACCTCAATTTAAATGTATAAAGTGTTATAAAATGATAATTAAAGTGTTTTAACTCTGTTTTTGACAAGAAAATATGTTTTCTCAATTAGAAAAATATTAGGAATCGTTTGGTCCTATTCCCAGACCCAAAATCTAAAGTTTCAATCCAAGGTTATAATTGGGGACATTTTACACTTAAAGTACCTTTAAGTAACCTAATACATGTATTAACCTTTGAACCTAGGTTAAAGTGAGTTTGGACCTGACATCTTAGTGGATAAGGGATAATCTAGAAAGAAAAGGTATGTGCATTCTAACACCTCAGTTGGGCTTCTATTCATGCTAAACCTAGTTTTCCCAAATGAGGCATAGTTATGATAATATTCTCCATCATCCACTTGAACATGCAATTTATAACCATGATGTATAAATTTTCTTTACTGATATCCCTTGATAAGATATGGGTCATGGGACCCCACCTACCTTGTTGATTTGATTTAAATCTTGTCATGTAAATGTTGCCCTTAAACTATTCACTTGAGCATCCAACATGAAATCTTGATGTATGAACATCCTATATGGTTATCTCTTGGGAATGTTTAAGTCATTGGGCCCCATTTGAATTATTGCTATTTGCTTTCCCTACCAATGTAAATTGTAAAGCATGATAATGATAGTCTGACTAGTTAACTAATGTGGTGTACATGAGTACAAGTCACGCATAGGGCACTGGGGTTTTAGTCCCCTACCATAGGCACTGGGGTTTTAGTCCCCCTACCACTTTATATATATTTTGAGGTTTGGGATGTTATTTCCCCTCTCCTCCTAGTTGAGGTTGGTAGGCACCTCACCCTATGTTAGTTTAGCTTAGTCATAATGAAACATTCTTGTTCTATATTTGACTTATATGCTTGGCAGAAATCCCATTTGAATTATATGCCTCATACTCTTGAACATTCTTAGTGTAGAAAATCTTTATGATTCCATTCCTTAAAATGCTTCTTGTACTTTTTCTTTTTGTGACACATACATTTTTATCTTTATCTTGCTGGGTGCTCCCCAACCACCCAGAACCAGGACAAGGGCTAGACCAAGTACAAGGAAACCCAGGGCAGGAGTAGCACCCCATCATGGCAAGGTTCATGCTACTAAGATCTTGCTAAATTATAAGTTATAAAATCCAGAAATAAAAGCTTTGTAATAGCTTAGAATCTTATCTACTTCTTCTTTTAGAACAATATATGTAATAGTTTAGTTTTCTCATCTTACTTTCTTCAGCTGCTACTATTGACAATGGTTGTATTTGGTCCATGCTTATTTAAATGGATTTATTATGCATACATCCTCCCAACACAATGTTTTTAATAATTTGAGGGATGTATTGTATTTTCCGTTAAATTTAAGTAAGGGGGTGATCTCTCCTCCTTACAACATGGTATCAGAGCCTATAGGGTATCCACTAGGGCGTGATGTTGAAAGTGATGGTGTCTAGAAAGGGTCAGAGCTTGGGGGCTGGCAATATTTTCCTCTGCCCCACTAGCTTGGTCACGAGGACTCCTGAGCTCATATTACCCGGCCTGGCCTGATCTGATACTGAACGCCCGAAATAGCATGCCTATAGGCAATAGTAGTCTTATTTATTTCTGTCTTATACTCCTAGAAATCTTACCCTAAAACTTGTCTTTCAGGAAGGGTAGTATGTTCAGTGAAAGCTCAGACAATGATGACACCAACCCTGAAACTCCTGAGACACCTCTGACTCCTGAGTAAGAGTTGGCGATGATGAGACAGCTACTCTCCACTACCTTGGTGGGGCAGGTTACTACAGCTTCTGCCCATGCCAACAAGCCTAAGGAGACAACCCTGAATGACTTCATCAAGATGCATCCTCCCTACTTCAAGGGGGAAACTGAGAACAACATGGTGGACAAGGCAGATGATTGGGTGGTAGCCCTGAAACGCACATTCGATGGCATGGCGTGTCCCCCACATCTTAAAGTCCGCTTTGAATCTTATTTCCTAGATGGCCGGACACGGGTCTGGTGGAATGGGATAACCCGTACATGAGACACAACAACTATGACCTGGGATGAGTTCCTTCAGATATTCCGGGCAAAGTATATCTGCACGGCCTACCTGAAGAAGGAGGTTGAGTTCTACGGTCTATGACAAGGGAATATGACAGTTTCAGAGTATGTGTAATGTTTCCTGGTGCTGGAACGTTATGTTGTGTGTCTAGCTGAAGAGCGGAGGGTGACCGTCTTCCTTGAAGGGTTCAACTACATCATAGGACGTCACCTGGTGCCCCAGCTCCCGCTCACCTTCCAACAAATGCTAGACAAAGCTCTGGCCGTGGAGGCGTACCCTGGCTTCCATGCTTCTGGTTCGAACAACAGCAACAATAAGTGAAAGAACCATGGTGGTCCGCAGGGGTGCGGTAGGTGCAACACTTGCTCCCGATTTCATCCTCCCAGGAGATGTCTAGCTGGCTATGCACCGCACCGTAGGAATGATCTGCCTGCCCCTACCTGTCATGAGTGTGGCCAAGTCGGTCACATCAGGCCAAACTATCCTAGGTTCAATTGAGGACAACCCCCGCCCAGCAGCAACAACACCATCAAAATCCGCCCCCAAGGAACAACAACAACAACAATCACCACAACAATAACAACAATCGCAACAATAACCTATAAGGACGCCGTCCGCCTGTGGAGAGGCTCAATGGAAGGGTCTTTGCTCTAGATGATGAAGAGGCTGATGATGAGAATAATGTGATTGAAGGTACTCTACACCTTAATATGTACTCTGTCAAGGCACTTTTTGATTCTGGCTCGTCAAATACCTTCATATCTACTCAATTTTCTACTATGCTAGAGATAGAGTCTGAATTAATGGACCATGTGCTAGATGTCAAAACCCCTAGTGGTAGAATATGCTCCTCTTATCTCAAGCTTCCAACCCTGGACCTGTGTATATCGGGAAAGATGTTTCCATCTGACTTTTTCTTGCTCGAAATGTCTGTCTTTGACATTATTCTTGGCATGGACTGGCTAAAAAGCTACAAGGCAGTCCTCTTCTGTGATGAGTCAAAGGTTAGCTTGTTGCACCCTGTAGAGGGTAGAATCTGTGTAAAAGGCAGGAAACAAGAAGAATGACAATTCATCATCTCAGCCATCAAAGCCGAAAAGCTTATCTCGCAAGGGTGTAGGGCATTTCTCGCCTCTATAGTTCTTGATGCTACACCCCCTGCTCTCGACCATATAGAAGTGGTGAAGGACTTCCCTGATGTCTTTCCTGAAGATCTACCCGGGTTGCCCCCTACTCGTGAAGTGGAATTCTCCATCGAGCTTGCACCTGGGACTTCACCCATCTCGAAGCCGCCTTACCGCTTAGCACCTGCTAAACTCGTTGAGTTAAAGAAGTAGCTTCAAGAACTTCTAGATATGGGGTTCATTTGCCCAAGCGTTTCTCCTTGGGGAGCCCCCGTCCTGTTTGTAAAGAAGAAGGATAGATCTATGCGGATGTGCATGGATTATTGCATGCTTAATCAGGCCACGGTGAAGAATCTCTATCCACTACCTCGAATTGACGATCTCTTCGACCAACTCAAGTCCGCCACCATTTTCTCAAAGATGGACTTGCGGATTGGCTACTACCAAATGCGAGTGAAGGATGAAGACATCCCCAAAACAAATTTCAGAACCAGATATGGGAATTATGAATTTCTGGTCATGCCGTTTGGTTTGACTAATGCCCCAGCTGCTTTCATGGACCTGATGAATTGAGTTTTCTGCCCCTACCTTGATCGATTCGTCGTGGTTTTTATTGATGATGTCTTGATATATTCGGAGTCGGAAGAGCAACATCGCGAGCACTTGAGATTGGCGCTCAATACACTGTGAGAAAACCAACTTTATGCTAAATTCTCCAAGTGTGAGTTCTGGATTAAAGAAGTTATGTTTCTGGGTCACATCATTTCTGGAGGACACATTGTTGTTGACCTTGCAAAGGTTGAGTCTGTGACCAAGTTGGAAGGCTCCAAAGAATCCATCTGAAATTCATAGTTTCCTTGATCTGGCAGGTTACTATAGGAAGTTTATCAAAAACTTCTCAGAGCTTGCTCTTCCTATGACAAAGTTGACACGAAAGGATGTCAAGTTTGTTTGGTTGCCTGAGTGTGAGGACAGTTTCCAAAAGCTAAAGCAATGCCTGACATCTGCTCATGTGCTTGCGCTACCTGTTGAAGGCAAACCCTACGTCATTTACACTGATGCCTCCAAGAAAGGACTGGGATGCGTTCTAATGCAAGAAGGCAAGGTGATCGCCTACGCCTCTCTCCAGTTGAAGCCGAATGAAGAAAATTGGCCTACACACGACTTAGAGCTCGCAGCTATTGTTCATGCCCTAAAGATCTGGCGACATTACATCTATGGGCTTTAATTTGAGGTCTTCTCTGATCATAAAAGCTTAAAGTACCTCGTAACACAAAAAGACTTGAACCTGAGACAACATAGATGGATGGAGTATCTCAAGGACTATGACTTTACCATCACTTATCATCCTGATAAAGCCAACGTAGTTGCTGATGCCTTGAGTCAGAAGAAGTCTGGGACATGTGCTGCTATAACTTGTTCCATTTGGAAGAACATGGAGTATGTTTCTGCATGGTGACCACAACCGACCGAAATCTGAGATGATGAAGTTGATGATAAGGTATGTGTTCACATGGCTAGCCTATCGATCACTCCAAGCTAGATTTCTGATATTGTTGCTGCCCAGTTGGAGAGTCATGAACTAGAAGGAATGAAAGCCTTAACCTTGAAACCACAATCTGATTTCTCTGTTGGAGTTGATGATGCACTCCATTTCTGACAAAGATTGTGGATTCCTGATGTTGACGAACTGCGGCAGAAGATTCTCTGTGAAGCACATGGGTCTAAGTATATAATTCACCCCGACACGACTAAGATGTATAAGGACTTGCAGCACAGTTTCTGGTGGAAGAACATGAAGACGGATATAGATCTATTTGTATCAAAGTGTTTGACATGTCAACAAGTTAAGATAGAACATCAACGACCTGGTGGTCTCCTCCATCCACTTGAAATCCCAGAATGGAAATGGGAGAAGATCACGATGGACTTTGTCACTAGTTTCCCTAAGACCTAGAAAGGCTACGATGTTGTGTGGGTTGTCGTTGATCGCCTCACTAAGTCTGCTCACTTTCTACCTTTCAAGTTCAACTACAAAGTAGAGGATATGGCTCAGTTATATCTGGAGTGGATAGTTCGTCTGCATGGTGTACCAGAAGTGATAGTTTCTGATCGTGATCCCAAGTTCACCTCTCGTCTATGGAGTCAGATACAAGAAGAAACAGGGACTGACCTACGATTTAGCACTGCTTATCACCCCCAGACCGATGGTCAGTCTGAAAGAACTATACAAATCTTAGAAGACCAGCTTCATGCATGTGTGATGGACTGGGGAGGAGCATGTGATAGATATATACCTCTGGTTGAGTTTGCATATAATAACAGATATCAAGCCAGCATAGGGATGCCTCTGTATGAAGCATTGTACATAAGACCCTATCGTTCCCCGTTGCATTGGGACGATGTGGGTGAGCATTCCTTAGTGAAGACTGACAATATGCATATGATGATAGAGAAGGTTCAGCTGATTAAGAAGCGTATGAAAGCTGCTCAAAACTAACAGAAGATGTATGCTGACAAGCATAGGTCTGATGTGAGTTTCCTTGTTGGCAACCATGTGTTCTTGAAGGTCAAGCCAATACGATCTATTGCACGATCCAAAGTCAAAGGCAAGCTTAGCCCACATTATGTGGGACCTTTTGAGATCTTGGTGAAGATTGGGGACTGTGCATACCGCCTGGCTCTTCCTCTTACTTATGATAAGATACACAATGTCTTTCATGTGTCTGTACTGAAAAAGTATGTGACAGACCCTTCTCACGTACTCACAATAGAACCCTTGGAGATTCGTGAAAACCTATCCTATGAGGAGCTACCTATAAAAATACTAGACACTCGGGTGAAACTGTTGAACAATAAAAAGATTGAGTTAGTGAAGGTGTTGTGGAAGTATCATGGGCTAGAAGAAACCACTTGGGAGCTGAGAGAAGAAATGCTCCGATCTCACCCTTCTTTTTTTGTATGAGATTTCGGGGACGAAATCCTTTCTAATGGGTGGAGTGCTGTAATGTCCTGAGTTTCAATAAAATTATCATTTTCCACCTCAATTTTTATGTTAATTTCTTTCCTCTCCATTTTGTGTCCTTAATACTGAATATTTGAGAAATTGATGGTTGAAGTACAAAGTTATGCCAATTTGAGGGTTAGATGCACAAATACCATAATTTACTAAATTGATAGGGTAATTATCAAGATATACACTAAACCATGAATTAGTTGACTAATGGATAATGTTGGAGCTCAAGAATAAATATTAATGGATAAGAAGTGAATTAATTAGCAAGTGCAAATTAAAATGGTGAATAATAACCCACCTTCATACCTCACTCTTATTATGGACTAATTAAGCCTGAAAATGCATGTAATAAGTGAATGGAGGACTCTTGGACTCCATATCTCGGTTTTGGAAACCAAGGGTTGCATATAAAAGCTATATGTAATTATTTGCCCAAAATCATATTAATATATGCTTTAATAAGCAACAAAATTATGGGAGTCCAAAGGTTGGGTGAAACATAAATCTAATTAAATAGTATGAAACTAGACATCATTAGCAACCTAGGGTTAAAATTTGAAGTCATTTGGAGTTCGTTTGACCTCCCAAATGCATTAAACAAGTTTTTAATATAGTGTGACATAATATCAATCGAAATATTAATTATATGCATCATTTAAGCCTAAGTCCAGCTGTTAATAATGTGTCACGCGCGTCGGACCATGATGGTCTAGGATCTGATGGCTCATCTTCGATCTGGACCGCATCCAAGGGTCGACGAATCATCTTCTACCTTCGGTTAACCGAAGTAGGAAATGAGCAGCCGCGGCTCACTTCCTCTCCTCCTTTCTCCCTCGTCTCTCCATCATTTCTAGAGATTTCTTCACCTACGAGTTTGTGCAGACCTCCCACGTTGAACGTGCCAAACCTCATCGCCTCCCATATGTTGTAGATGAAATTCCATACTTGGCCGGCTTTGGCTCCTCACCTCCCCCTTCGCTTTGGCTCCACTGGCATCCCCACCTATAAATAACCCCCTACACAGCTGCGTCGACCCCCTAGCAACCTGCCTATCCCCTAGATTTTGTCCAAGGATGCATGGGTAGCGGATGGCGTGGAGCTTTCCCTACTGTGCTTGTGCTGCCCCTCTTTGGTGCTAGGTGGCTTGTGCGTCAAAATTTCTTGGACCGGTGAGTTCGTCTTTCGATTTCCTACGTTTCGAGTACCTTTGCGCCATGTTCGGTTGTGAAACGCGAAAACGCCCAATATGCCAAGCTCCCACCTCGACGCCATGGTGCGACATAGATTGAAGAAGCTCAGGTGGCTTTTGACCATTTTTCCCCCGCGCACCCTCCTTTTCCTGCTCTTTCGCGAAGGGCATTTTCGTCATCCGGTTCTTTGCTTTTCGACCGAAAGTGCCATTTTTCTAATTCCTGATTGGTTGGTTTGTTTAATTCATAGAAAATCAATCGAATATCGGAAAAATATAAATAAATAGTCGTTGGAAAGATAAAATTATGTAGAATCCGAATTTCCAAGTTTTGAGTCATGTTTTCCATCCCAACTCTGATAATTAATTCAAACCTCAATTTAAATGTATAAAGTGTTATAAAACGATAATTAAAGTGTTTTAACTCTATTTTTGACAAGAAAATATGTTTTCTCGATTAGAAAAATATTAGGAATCATTTGGTCCTATTCCCAGACCCAAAATCCAAAGTTTTAATCCAAGGTTATAATTGGGGACATTTTACACTTAAAGTACCTTTAAGTAACCTAATACATGTATTAACCTTTGAACCTAGGTTAAAGTGAGTTTGGACCTAACATCTTAGTGGATAAGGGATAATCTAGAAGGCAAGAACATGTATGTGTATTCTAACACCTCAGTTGGGCTTCTATTCATGCTAAACCTAGTTTTCCCAAATGAGGCATAGTTATGATAATATTCTCCATCATCCACTTGAACATGCAATTTGTAACCATGATGTATAAATTTTCTTTACTGATATCCCTTGATAAGATATGGGTCATGGGACCCCACCTGCCTTGTTGATTTGATTTAAATCTTGTCATGTAAATGTTGCCCTTAAACTATTCACTTGAGCATCCAACATGAAATATTGATGTATGAACATCCTATATGGTTATCTCTTAGGAATGTTGGGGTCATTGGGCCCCATTTGAATTATTGCTATTTGCTTTCCCTACCAATGTAAATTGTAAAGCATGATAATTATAGTCTAACTAGTTAACTAATGTAGTGTACATGAGTACAAGTCACCCATAGGGCAATGGGGTTTTAGTCCCCCTGCAATAAGCAGTGGGGTTTTAGTCCCCCTACCACTTTATATATATTTTGAGGTTTGGGATGTTATTTCCCCTCTCCTCCTGGTTGAGGTTGGTAGGCGCCTCACCCTATGTTAGTTTAGCTTAGTCATAATGAATCATGCTTGTTCTATATTTGACTTATATGCTTGACACAAATCCCATTTGAATTATATGCCTCATACTCTTGAACATTCTTAGTGTAGAAAATCTTTATGATTCCATTCCTTAAAATGCTTCTTGTACTTTTTCTTTTTGTGACACATATATTTTTATCTTTATCTTGCTTGGTGCTCCCCAACCACCCATAACCAGGACAAGGGCTAGACCAAGCACAAGGAAACCCAGGGCACGAGTAGCACCCCATCATGGCAAGGTTGATGCTGCTAAGATCTTGCTAAATTATAAGTTATAAACTCTAGAAATAAAAGCTTTATAATAGCTTAGAATCTTATCTACTTCTTCTTTTAGAACAATATATGTAATAGTTTAGTTTTCTCATCTTACTTTCTTCCGCTGCTACTATTGACAATGGTTGTATTTGGTCCATGCTTATTTAAATGGATTTATTTTGCATACATCCTCCCAACACAATGTTTTTAATAATTTGAGGGATGTATTGTATTTTCCGTTAAATTTAAGTAAGGGGGTGATCTCGCCTCCTTACAGTGGGTTTGGGTCACATCATTTTTAGTGTCCAAGAAAATAATCAAATATAGATGAAAGAAATCAACATGATATTTATCATTAGTGAACTAAGGATCATCAATGGTTGTTGGGGTTCCAAGGAGTCCTTCTAGCCACTCGCAACATACCTAGGTGGTCTAGGGTATGCATTTGACAAGCTACTCCAAGGAAGAAGAGCCAACTTGTGGGGAACCCACTATGGGATTCCTTGAGCAATGTTGAGGTTTGGGATCCCCTTGTAGTTCCTGGAGATTCTCTACGGCCAATGAATTGGTTAGGGATATCACAAGCCCGTGAAATGGTGGAAACCATAAAAATCCATGGAAGAATCTGGTAGGTACGACACACATGTTTTTTTATGCAATTGAGGGTCGTGATGGGTTTTGCGCATCATGGTGGAGCTCTCGGGCCTCTTTTATAAGTGGGGATTAAGGAATAGGGTAACTACGATCAACCCTCCATCCCCAAATTTCCTAGTATTGGGTATTATCTTAACCGGTGAGGATAATGACAAAGTTATGGTCATGGGAGTTTGTCTCTATATCCTGAATCCAATGGCATGAATATCATATGTTGAGGAGAGATACAAAGGGAAAGAGAGACACCATGGGTTGAGGGACTCTATTCTTGTGGACTTTGCTAGAGTATGCATAAATGAGGCATCTATACACACAATATCTCCCAGATTCAGAGTCCAAGTATGTGTGAAGACTATTCCTTTTATTTTCCCCTTTTTTTGCATGAAACCACATGTTAGATAATTAATTATCTAGGCCACATTATACATCCACTTCATCCCAAAATTTGTGATATTCTTCATTTGTTCTTATCCTCCCTTAGGAAAATATTAGATCTGAACTAATATGTTAATCATTCCATACTTGCCTTTCAAGTAATTACTAGATAATTACTATATTAATTACTTAGTTCATGTGTTAACTTAGAATTCTCTGGATTTTTATTCATAATATAATATCTCAATCATCAACTAAATAAAATAATCTTGAGTAGTTATTCAAAGCATGAAATATGTAATTCTCATTTTATATCTCAAGGACCCATGTGTAAACCCTAACTAGTCCAATTGTCCTTGAATTAGGTTCTAGGATCTATGGCTCATACCCTGTCCTTCCATAGGGTCTACAAGTTCTATTATAAGCTTGATTATGAAATTAAGGCTTTGAATAACCATTAGTACCTTAATATATCAATTGAAGTATCTTATCAATAAATTTTCTCATTCTTCCCTTATTTACCAAACTGAAGACTTAATCTAAATCTAGGGCTTACATTCATCAACTAATATTTCATGTATTACTCAATTTAGATTTCCACATCATATTTTGGATTAAATCTAAAATTCTCAAAAAATTTAGGTTGTTGCGAAGTTGGATTGCATCTTCTTTGGATTTTATAAATCTTGAAGTGTTTGGATTAACATTGCTTGGATACTTCATGACCAAAGGTATGTGGTTTACTTTTTACATAACCATTTCTAATCAGTTACCAATTTTTCGGATGTTTTCTAAATTTTTAGTCATACATATAAAAACTACTTGATTGTTTCAAGTCCATTACATCTATGGTTACTTATGTGTATTGCATGTGAATATATGTTCTTTTGAATCCAATATTGAACCACATAAGGGTGATTATGGAAAATAATCCCTCTCAAGAAAGTTCGATGACAAACTAAAGAACAAATCCCCAAGGTGACATAATAATTTTGTGTTAATAATTAGATCAAAATACAAGTTCAGTGATTTTCAATAATTGATAGATATGTGATCAATGTTGTTGATCATATGTATACACAATTTTATTTGCAACCACATACATAATATAGAAATATGCTGGCCATATTTTTTCCGCCATTTTAGATTAGCTAGTTGACATGAAGATTGAAGAAATGGAGTGCAAGGAGAATGCATTAATAGATAATAAAGTTAAAGATACTTATGGAGGATTAAATAGTCAAAGTAAGTATTAACTTATTTTAGTTTACTCTTCCTTTTGAAAACTTGCGTAAATCCTTAGAGGAGATTCATTTCCCAATTTTGTTATCAAAATGCTCTGATTTGAAATCATTAGATACCTTGGTTATATATTGAATATGGATCCGGGAAAATTAGAGTGTTGATCCCTACCTCCTTTGTGTTCTTTCAATGGGGATAAGGGTAGGGTGGGGTATGCATCAAGAGGCATACATTCATGCATAATTCTACACTTATTTTAGTAGGAATTAGGAATCATCTTTAACACCCATAATATAGTGCATCATTTACTTTATTGCATAATGACTGGGACTATTTTGTGATTTTTATTTCATGCCACTTTCCACCCATTGTTCTATATGGTAGGCCACCACCATAATTTTCCAACTCATTCATCTCTACACTGAGAATGCATCCATTGTAGGTTTTGTTATCTACTCTAGAGTAATGTAGATAGGGAGCTCATATGATACATCAAGTGTGTTTCCTACTAGACATTATGTTTTCTTGCTCAAATATATTTGTGTTCTTTCTCTCCATATTTATGTATGAGCATGATTGATCATTATAGAGTATCTACAAAATTTGTGGTTGGCTAGCATTGGTCTGGGTATGATCAATGGAGGGTGGTTAGGATAGATGAGCTGATTGAATTTGTCTTTTTACTGACTTCTTTTAACAAATCTAAGAGTAGTGTTGCTCAAAGATGAGTAATGTTATTCTTAGGAGATTTTTATGTACACATTATTATCATTATTTTCATGCACTAATTTGGTGATTTTATGCATTGATTGATCTCAATTTCATACCTTTTCAGTAATTTATCACCAAAGTAGTATATGATCAGTTTTGCATCTATCTTTCCTATTTTTGCATGTAATTATACATATTTTGTATATTGTTATTTGGTCTAATAATTGCTTTACTTATTATAGTAAAAGTTGAAAAGAAACTCACAAATTTGATAACATAGACCTCAAGTTGGTAGGACACACATACTGCCTATAAGCAATAGGAGCTTCCACATTGAGGTATTCCCAAGTCTACCTAATTCGGTCACACTGGCACCCATTTTGGTATCACCAACTCTACCACCATCAATAAACCCTAACATTTAAGTCAATGGCATTAGCACAAACTCTACCCTTAACTATGAAAGGAAATCCAAGGCTAGTGGAGCCAACCCCAAGTCAGAGCACTGACTCTGTATCATCAAAGATCAAGATCTTAAGTGATCAACCCAATGACTATTGTTACAACTTGGATCTTTTGATCCCTTTAAAATGTAATGCACCCATTGCCGCAAACCTTTCTCGTTATTCATGATGTATTTTTAGAGAGTAAGAAGAAGGAGGAGAAGAGAGAAGATAATGTTCTAATGGTTCATGGAGGTGTTTTAAAGGAGGAAACGATACATAACCATTTCCATCTTCTACAGGAGACTCCATTAATCGGATCTCCAAGGTTAGTATCTCTATTTCAGACTTTCTCTCTTTTTTATTTTTCACCATGATACCATTTTATCCATGTCTAACTAATTTCCATTATCTCTAGACACCAAGAGTAGCCAATGTGATTATACACTTAACTATTGATATCTATCAATGCAATCATTATTTTTGAATTTTATACAATTCAAATTCCATAATATTAACTGCTTGATCATAATAGACAAACAACATTTCTAGATAGTTGTTTGCTTTCAAAGAGCTATGAATTGTTAGTTGAAATTGCATAAACTTTGTTAATAACATGCCAAGACGAGAACTATCAACTAAGAAAGACTAATCAAGAGATGTTCATGATCAAATAAATGAATGTGGAAAAATTATAGTTTTGAATAGTTTGAACATGGTATTATGCTTTGAGAGTGGATGATGATATTTCTAGATTTCTATTCACTCGCAATGATTATTTGTAAATACATAGATAGAACTTAAGTACATATATCACTATGGTGAAATTAGATAACCTAGAGATTTACATCCATATTGATTCACAACTAACCATTTAATTTGTTTTATTTATTTAATTCTTAATTTATTAAGCAAGCAAAAACTTGTCTTTGGCCCAACTGATCTGGTTCTATTTAGTACTAGAATCTTGGTTTTCATAGTTGCCCAAATTTGAAAACTCAAGACTCGCATCTTATATATATTACTAGACAACCACACACTTTCATCTGCATGCACGATACTGGTGTGTCAGTGGAAACATGTAAAATGTAAAGGATGTTTGAATTACCAACCTCATCTTGCTGCTAATATGATTCACAAGATAAGTCATATTATACATATGGAAATATAGTAGGCATTACAAGGATGATGAAAAGATTCCAAACAAAATATGCTAATGGGTCAAATGATGCCTTGAGTGTGCATTCATAAAACTAAAAAGGATTTGAAATTGAATGATTTGATCCATTCACATGTGGATGGTACACTCACATGTAAACCGTAAATTCAATATAAAAAATACAATCTTATAGTAAGAAAACCTAACAATTAAGTAATGGATAGATATCAAAATATGTTACAAGGAAAAATATGGTAAATTAATGCCTATTCCTTAATAAACACGAGGATAACAAATGGACCCAATTGATTTCATATTAGGTTTTTGAAATTTACTGCTTTTTTGTTAAACATATTTTCTTTGTTGAACATTTTTTTATTGAACTCAGCCGGGTCCATTCCTTAATCTGAATTCACTACTTATATCTACAAACATAATTAAAGGGCAATGCATTATATGAATACATGACATTGGGATTTTTTTGTCAATTAATGCAATATTCTTAATGAAAATTTTGAATGGAACAAATGAACCCGAGTGAGTTCATATTAGGTATTTGATGTACAATTCTTATGTTCATAAATATAATAAATAAGTAATGCATGGGTTTAAATATGTGACACGTGGAAAAAAATTTGTAATTAAAAATGATAGGATAATAAATGTACTTAAGTAGATTCATATTTGATTGACCCTCACTGTATATATGAATAATAATCCAAACTGACACGTGAACAAATGCAATATATACTTTAGGAAAATGACAATATCCATTCCATTAACTTGATGTACAAGGGCATGTCATTCTATGACTTAAAACATATTAAATAAGAAACACATGGATGTGAAAATATGTTGTACATTGATGCCTAGCTTGCAATGAAAATTGAATGATACTACATGGTCCCAAATAAATTCATACTAGATTAGGCTATTTGATGCATGCTTGCATATAACTAGACTAAGAAATTAATACCTAACTAGATTAAGGGGAAAATTTAATGGTTGGTTGAATGCCCAACACCATCTTTCTCCTAATAGAATCCACAAGACTAATCAACTAACACATGATGGAAATGCAATATGCATCAGTCGGTTGATGATAAAATTCTAAACAAAACATGCTAATCGATCAGGTGATCTCCTTGGTGTATGTTCCTCAAACCAACAAAAGGACTATGCAAATTAATTATGAGGTCCATTCATATGAGAATGGTTCATTCACATGTAAATCTCCAGTTTAATGCAAAACATGCGATGATCACCATTTGAACACATAGTGGATAAATAATGCAAGCATGTGAAAATATGACAACGGAAAAAATGTTGGTAATTGATGCCTATTTCATAATAAAATTTGAAGCATAATAAATTGACCCAAATGAAGTCATAGTAAGGATTTTATGCAAGCAATGCCTATACTTGAAACATAATAAATAAGTAAATTATGGATATAACAATATGACACATGAACAATATGTTGGCATTTATTAACTATTTCTAAAAAAGAGACCCTGAGGTAGTGCTAAGTTAACCCCAACCTCCATCTGATACGAATGTATTAGGCTTTAAAAAATTCAATATATGATTCATGTACACAAAAGTGGTATACGAGTAAGCTATATATAATTTAAAACATATTACATATGTAATGCATAGATACAAAAGTATGCCAATGAAAAAATATTGCCATTTAATGCTATTTTGAATTGAAATTTTAAGGATTACAAACTCACTCGAATAAATTCATGTTAGGTTCTAAATATGCAATGCTTATATTTGTAAACATAACCAATAAGTAATGCATTTGATTTGTAAGTATGACATAGATGGAGATGGAGGAAATTCATGCCTATTTATTTAAATAAAAATTAAGAGGATAATAAATGAAACCAAAAAAATTGGAATTTGATTGGGCCTCATTGTGTTCATGAACTAATCCCAATTGACTCATGATAGAGATGCATCATGCGTTATCAAAATTACAATATCTGATTGATTAACACCAAAATGGTATTAGAAAATGTCATGCTATGATTTAAACCATAACAAAAAAGTAATGCACAAATATCAACATATGCCGCATGGGAAAGGAATCTAGGACTGAATGGCTATTTGTCAATTAAAATGGCAACATACAACATGGTCCCAAATGAATTCATATTATATTAGGCCAGTTGATTATTGATTGTATATAGCTAACTTACAATACCTACACCTATGTGAAAGTAATACTATGCAAAATGTTATGGTTGGTTAGATGCCTAACCTCACCTTGCTCCTAATATGGTTCACAAGACCAATCATGTAGCACGATATGGAAATACAAAATGCATCACTGGAATGATGATTAAATTCCAAACAAATCCTGGTAATGATTCAACATGTTAATGAGTCAACTAATGCATCACATGGGTGTGTGCATTCACCACATCGAGAATGGACTACATAATTTTAATTATGTGATCATTTATACATTATTTCAATTATGTGATCATTTACATGAGAACAGTAGACTCACATGTGAATTATTAGGATAGTACCAAATATTTATATCTTAAAACCTAACAAGCATATTTACACCCATCTTGATTTGCAACCAACTATTTAATTTGTTTTCTTTGTTTAATTCTTAATTTATTAAGGAATCAAAAACTTTTCTCTGGCCCAGTGGTTCTATTTAGTACTAGAATATGGTTTTCATAGTTACCTAAATTCAACAACTCAAGACTCACATCATATATATATTACTTGATGACTACACACTTACATATGCTTGCACAATATTGGCATGTCAGTGGAAACGTGTAAAATGTAATGGATGGTTGAATGCCCAACCTCATCTTGCTCCTAATATGATTCACAACATGAGTCATATTACACATATGGAAATGCAGTAGGTAATACAAGGATGATGAATAAATTCCAAAAAAAAATGTGCTAATGGTTCAAATGATGCCTTGAGTGTGCATTCATAAAAATAAAAAGGATTCAAAATTGAATGATTTGATCCATTCAATGCAGATGGTACACTCACATGTAAACCATAAAGTTAATATAAAAAATACAATATTATATTAAGAAAACCTAATAATTAAGTAATGCATGGATATCAAAATATGTTACAAGGAAAAATATGGTAAATTAATGCCTATTATCTTAATAAATAGGAGGATAATAAATGGACCCAAATGATTTCATATTAGGTTTTTGAAATTCACTACTTTTTTTGTTACACATATTTTTCTTTGTTGAACATATTTTTTTGTTGAACTCAGTTGGGTCTACTTCTTAATCTAAATTCACTACTTATATCTACAATTATGGCAATGAATTATATGAATACATGACACTGGGAACTTTTTTTCCAATTAGTGCATATTTCTTAATGAAAATTTTGAATGGAACAAATGAACCAGAGTGAGTTCATATTAAGTATTTGATGTGCAATGCTTATGTTCATAAATGTAATAAATAAGTAATGCATGAGTTTAAATATGTGACACATGGAAAATATTTTGGTAGTTAAAATGATAGGATAATAAATTCACTTAAGGAGATTCATATTTGATTGGCCCTCACTATATATATGAATAATAATCTAAAATGACACATGAACATATGCAATATATGCTTTAGGAAAATTATAATATCCATTCCAATAACCTGGTGTACAAGAGAATGTCATGCTATGACTTAAAACATATAAAATTATAAACACATGGATGCAAGAATATGTTGTACATAGATGCCTAGTTTGCAATGAAAATTCGATGATACTACATGGTCCAAAATAAATTCATACTAGATTAGGCAAGTTGATGCATGATTACACATAACTAAGCTAAGAAATTAATACCTTACTGGATCAAGGGGCAAAACGTAATGGTTGGTTGAATGCCCAACATCATCTTTCTCTTAATAGAATCCACAAGACTAATCAACTAACACATGATGGAAATGCAATATGCATCAGTGGGTTGATGATCAAATTCTAAACAAAACATGCTAATGGATCAGGTGATCTCCTAGGTGTACATTCCTCAAACCAACAAAAGGACTATGCAAATTAATTATGTGGTCCATTCATATGAGAATGGTTCATTCACATGTAAATCTCCAATTTAATGCAAAACATGTGATGATCACCATTTGAACACATAGTGGATAAGTAATGCATGCATGTGAAAATATGACAAAGGAAAAAATGTTGGAAATTGATGCCTACTACATAATACAATTTTGAAGCATAAGAAATTGACCCAAATGAAGTCGTAGTACAAATTTTATTCAAGCAACACCTTTACTTGAAACCTAATAAATAAGTAAATTATGGATATAAAAATATGACACATGAACAATATGTTGGCATTTAATACCTATTTCTAAAAAATATGCCCTGAGGTAGTGTTGAGTTAACCCCAATGTCCATCTGATATGAATGTATTAGGATTTAAAAAAATCAATATATGATTCATGTACAGAAAAGTGGCATACGTGTAAGCTATATACAATTTAAAACGTATTATATATGTAATGCATCGATACATAAGTATGCCACATGAAAAAATATTGCCATTTAATGCTATTTTGAATTGAAAATTTAAGGATAACAAACTCACTTGAATAAATTCATGCTAGGTTCTAAATATGCAATGCTTATATTTGTAAACGTAACCAATAAGTAATGCATTGATTTTTAATTATGACATAGAGGTAAAAGATCTAGAGGGGGGTGAATAGAGCGTTTTGATAATTTAAAATAATTAAAACACTCAACCAAAGAAGGATGAAGAAAGAAGGAAGATACTTGTGTTTAGAGTGGTTCCAACCTTTGAATTCAAAGGTTTTCAATCCACTACCCAATTGTCTCCAATTGGGATTTTGAAAGTGGTTATTTTTATTTACCTCAAAAGGATGTTACAATAAAATACAATCACATTACTTTAAGTATCCTTTACCTAGAAGTAGCATCAACCTCATTGAAGTATCCTTCTTTGAAGTAACTCCAAGCCCTTGGAGTAGCCTTCTCCTCCTAGAAGTAGCTCCACCACCTTGAGATAGCCTTCCTTTAGAAGTAGCTTCAACCTCCCTTGAAGCAACCTTCCTTGAAGTAATATCACACACCTTTTGAAGAAGCTTCCTCTACCAAGAAGTATCTTCAACCAAGCTCCCTAAAGCGGCCTCCATAATCTTGTAGCCATGGAGGACAAGTAGCTTTAACCTGTGAAAGGGGATTGGAAGAAGGAAGTACAACAATTGAGTATAGAGATTTGATTCTATATCAAGAGTTTGGATCTCCTATCCACTTAAGATGGACATGGCTATATGTGGTGTCTAGGATATTGTAGCTATAGGACAACTCTAGAGCACAAGGAAAAAGATATCAAGTGAATCTTAGCTTTGTTGCCCTCAATAGTGAATACTCAAGTGTAGCTTAGGTGCTTTAGGTGTCTTAAGGCCTCTCCTATTTATAGGAATAGTTTTCATGTACTTAGGGACGTTCTAGGGAGTCTATAGAGTATTCTTAGTGCTTAACTACCTATTAGGTATACATTAGTTGGCTGGCAATTGCTAATTTATTCGTGCTTTAAAAGAACAATACAGAACCCTACTCGGTCAACAAGTTTGTCGACTAAACTGTGTCTCGATCGAGCCTGAGTTTAAGGAAAACGTGTTGCAACATTTATTTTCAACTCCCAACTACCAACCACTTAGTCTAACGGTGGCAAGATTTAGACCAAAGTTTGCTCTGTCGAGAATATTTTTGACCGAAGATCATTTTAGAGTACAAATGTGTGAGTTGTTAAACAATGCTTACAATTTCAACCTAGGTGGTTCTCGATCAACAAACTCTTCGACCGAGTGTATCTCGATTGACAAGTTTTTCGATCAAGGGTGTCCCTATTTTAGACTTTTGAATCACCTACTAAGTGTGTGTTTTAATGAGTGACGGTGACTCTAACTTTGGGGGAAAACCTATCTAAGGTTATAGGTGGATAGGAAAGATTTAACGCTTGATTTAAATGATGTATTAGTACTTGTACATTATATTTTTATATAGGTATTTACATTTGAGTACAATCATGAACATATATACAATTAAGCACATTTGATCTTCATCTTTCCACTTAGTAGAATTTCCTTATTCCTTTCTTTCCTCTTAGTAGATTTTCCTTATTCCTTTGAACGTAGAAACACTCAAATAACATGTTAGATCCACATGTGTGAAATATTTATCATCATCAAAACAAAGGGTATGCTAACAACCAATTTAGCCAACAATCTCCCCCTTTTTGAAGATGACAAACATTCCTAAAATATAAGCAAAGTATTTGAAATGAGATGAGTTTCACACTTGTCATGTACTTGAGATGAATAGAATCTTTTTATCTAAAAAAAAGTGTGCTAATATACCTAAAGAGATATGGAACATGATATCCATCACTTGAGGCAATGTCGCACCAATTAATGTCAAGCTAAGAGATCATTAAAACTCATGATAAGATTTTACTTTATTTTATTTTATTTTATTTCTCCCCCTTTGTCATTTTAAAAAGATAATCATACGTGTAAGTCAATAAGACCCCCCCATAACTGATTACTCCCACTTAATTATTTACTTCAAGAAGAATGTCAAATTTAGCCACAATTCAAAAACCAATATTAATTTCTCAACCATTTACAAGGGATGTTTAGCCCTGAAATGGTATGAGATTCCTTTAGGATCATAGTAAGATCAATGAATGTGTGTTATATTAATTTCTCAACCACTTACAAGGTATATTAAGCCCTGAAATGAAATGAGATTCCTTTAGGCACATAGTAGAATAAATAAATGTATCTCTAACCAAATATAAGGGATGTTAAGCCCAAATTGGTGTATAATCCAATTAAGAGAAAGATAAAAATATATATACATTATGTCCAAGATTTTTTTTGTGAGCTCCCCCTTAATATCATAATAAAAGTAAGCATAAAAATACTAAGGTATTTCAAATCATAACCAACTTTAAAATCATTGATGAAGTAAGACTATGAGTCAATTTTGTATAAGCAATCTTGTTCCTTGCACTATCTTAAAAATTTCTCTTATTATAAGTATTTAACATGATGAGCAAATTATAGATTTAATATACCAATATTGGGTGCAAGTGAATGATTTGATTTACAAATAAGCATTTTTGTCAGGCTTATTTTAGGTTCACCATGACTTCGACCGGGGCGCCCCTCGGTCGAACTCTTTTCAGCCGAGAGGTATTTCTGCAGATTTCTAATTAATGCAACTTTATCTAGAATGAACCAAGATATAACATTTTATTGACATAAGTGACCAGTCAACTTCTTTTTGTATGCATATTCAATCTTGTTTCAAGTTATGAGTTTAAGCAACATATATTTCTTCTTTAATGATACTTTTATATTTACATCTATTTGAAGAGTTTGATGTCCTTATGACCTCACGTCTTACCCATTAATGCTTAAGTTATATCAAAGTCTATTTCCTTTCATTATATCCTAGCTTTATTGATTTCATCATGCCCATTTAGTTCCAATTGAATGTTTGCTTTTAGGTCTAGGAGTTGAAACTTATGCATTATTTAAGCTCATATAGAAATTGTCCAATAATCAACTCCTTTTAGGATATGATTAAGTCATGTTGTGTATAATTATCATTTATTCTTCAATTCTCTTAGATGCAGACTTATAAATCATGAATGTTTTGTTAGATGTTGAATATTCTAGGATAAATCCTTTTTGTGACTTAAGATCAAATATGTCTTCACCATCTTTAGTTATAGAACAAGATTAATGTGAATGAGTTCTAGTGAGAAAAATTTTAGTATTGACAAGAATTTTTACTTTTGATCTCCTAGAATACACAAATTTGACATTTTCTTATGAGCATAAACATTTTCATAGCACTTATGATGTAGTAGCACAAAAAAAAATTGTACCAACATCATGTATGCCAATAGTTTTACCTTTGAAACTTTCTTCAAATGTGACCAATAATTTTACCTTTTCTTCATGTGTGTGGAAATCTTCTTACTTATGGTCATATGATTGTTGGGGCAATCTCTATAGGCCATCCAAACCTGCAAAGTATACAGTTTTGGCCCCCATATGTTGGCCCTTTTGATTAAGATCATTCAAATATTTAGAACAATCTAATATGAAGAATCCATTATAGGTTTGAGTCATCAAAGTTAATTGCAATTGAATGATTTTATTTTCAATAAATAGTTTTGACATAACTATCTTCGGTCAAACTTTTCCTCGACCGGATGAATTTTTGGTCAAACAATTTGTCGACCGGGAAGATTTGTCAGTAAAATGATGTTGACAGAACTACTTTCGGTCGATCTTTTCATCGATCGAAAGAGATCTCGATCGAGAATTTTGTCGTCCAAGATGAATTTCTATGCATTTTCAGCAAAATAAACATATCATCCCATTATTTTTGGATAACATAATTAAGCAATCAAAATCTACAAAGATATATAAGTTCAAGATTAATTCAGTTGGGATAAGACATTATAAATTTCAAGGTGAAGTTTAGGTCAAATTTCAACTAATATGCCAACATTTATAAGTTGCGGTTTTTGGAACCCAAACCAAGTCAACATCCTTTTTCTTATATTGGCAAGAGAATTAATGTCCAAGTCATAAATAGTAATGACAACATATAGAATCAATTTTATTTCTCTTCTTAGCTAGATTGTCTTTAGGCACGTACATGACCTTGGTTTTGGGTTTTTGTGTTTTTCAAGTTTTAGGCTTTCGGTAGGACTTATGTTTAGGTACATAGCCTAGACCTCTTCTTCCTTTTTGTCCAAAAAAGTTTTCAAAATTTTTATCAAGAATATTATTACTCTTTAGACTATCAAAATGTTTTTGTAACTTAGTAATTTCTTCAATTTTCTTAGAAATATCTTGTTTTAATTGATCTAAACTTGAAAGCAAAGAATCTCTTTCTCTACCAATAATATCATAATTTGAATGAGAACATATAATAGGTTGAGTTTGATAATCATTTATCTTTGCAAGTAATTCAACCTTTTCTTGAGAAAGAAGATTATTGTTGGTTTCTATAGCAAGAAATTTGACATTGTACTCATTAAAAGATGATTTCAAGGTAGAAATTTCAGACAAAAGACTTTCTTTTTCAGAAGTAATATCATTCAATTTAGCATACAAATCTTCATTCAATTTAGCATATATCTTCACTTGTTGCATATATTTTACTAATGGATTCATTAGGTTGCATACAAAATTGTTCAAACTTTTGTTGTAGCATATTAATTTTGGTATTTTTAACTTGGGTAGTACCTTCATGTGTTATGGAGAGTTTATGCCATATACCATAAGTTGTATCACATGAAGATATTCTATTAAAGTCACATACATAAATAGAACAATATGGTATGCTTACCGCTTTTGCATTTAATTGAACTTGTTTTACTATGTTTAGATCCCATGTAGCATATTCAGTTGTGGGAAGCACATAAGGTGTAGACACTATCCTCCATAGCTCTAAGCTCATTCCTTGGAAGTAAAACTACATTCTTCTTTTTCAATAGGTGTAGTTACTCTCATCAAAAGGTGGTGTCCGTGTTACGTGAGTTCCTTCAAGGTTGAGGTTGCTAAGCATGTTGTCCCTCAGTCTTCAAGACCTGTTAGGGCTCCTTGAAGACATACTCTAATACCAATTGAAAGATCTAGAGGGGGTGAATAGAGATTTTTGATAATTTAAAATAATTAAAACACTCAACCAAAGAAGGTGGAGGAAACAAGGAAGACACTTGTGTTTAGAGTGGTTCCAACCTTTGAATTCAAAGGTTGTCAGTGTACTATCCAATTGTCTCCAATTGGGATTTTGAAAGTGATCAATTTTATTTACCTCGCAAGGATGTTACAATAAAATACAATCACCTTCCTTGAAGTAGCCTTCACCTAGAAGTAGCCTCGACCTCCTTGAAGCAGCCTTCTTTGAAGTAACTCTAAGCCCTTGGAGCAGCCTTCTGCTCCTAGAAGTAGCTCCACCATCTTGAGATAGCCTTAGTTTAGAAGTAGCCTCAACCTCCCTTGAAGCAGTCTTCCTTGAAGTAATCTCAAGCACCTTTTGAAGCAACCTTCTCCACCAAGAAGTAGCTTCAACCAAGCTCCCTTAAGCAGCCTCCAAAATCTTGGAGTAGCCAAGGAGCTCAAGTAGATTTAACCTATGAAAGGGGATTGGAAGAAAGAAGTACAACAATTGAGTATAGCACTTTGATTCTATATCAAGAGTTTGGATCTCCTATCTGTTTAAGATGGTCGTGGCTATATGTGGTGGCTAGGAGATTGTAGCTTAGGACAACTCTAGAGCACAAGGAAAAAGATAGCAAGTGAATCTTAGTTTTGTTGCTCTCAATCTTGAATGCTCACGTGTAACTTAGGTGCTTTAGGTGCCCTAAGACCTTTTCTATTTATAGGAATGATTTGGAAGTACTTAGGGACATTCTAGGGAGTCTCTAGAGTGCTCTTATTTCTTAACTAACCGTTAGGTGTATATTAGTTGGCTAGCAATTGCTAATTTGTTCATGCTTTAAAAGAATAATCGAGAACCCTACTCGTTCGACAAGTTTGTAGACCCAATTGTTCT
Source organism: Alisma plantago-aquatica (assembly GCA_963693085.1). Taxonomy (NCBI): domain Eukaryota; kingdom Viridiplantae; phylum Streptophyta; class Magnoliopsida; order Alismatales; family Alismataceae; genus Alisma; species Alisma plantago-aquatica. Next base: position 314,606,670 of record OY856412.1, on the reverse strand, counting down.
CGGTCGAGCTTTTCTTCAACTGAGCCTAAGTTTAAGGCAAAAGTGTTGCAATGTATATTTTCAACTCCCAACTACCAACTACTTAGTCTAACAGTCACAAGCTTTAGACCGAAGTTTGCTCGGTCAAGAATATTTTCGATTGAAGACCACTTTAGAGCACAAATGTGTAAGTTGTTGAACAATGCTCACAATTTCGACCGAGGTGGTTCACGGTCGACATAATCTTTGACCGAGTGTATCTCAGTCGACAAGTTTTTCGATCAAGGGGGACCTTGTTTCAGACTTTTGAATCACATGATGTCTAGGTACTTGTACATTATATTTTTGTACAAGTATTTACATTTGAGTACAATCATGAACATATATACAATTAAGCGCATTTGATCTTCATCTTTCCACTTAGTAGAATTTCCTTATTCCTTTGAACCCTGAAATACGCTAATAACATGTTAGATCCACAAGTGTGAAATATTTGTCATCATCAAAATAAAGGGTATGCTAATGTCCAATGTAGCCAAAAAGAGGGAGGTGGAGGAAATTAATGCCTATTTATTTAAATAAAAATTAGCAGGATAATAAATGAAACCAACAAAATTGGCATTTGATTGAGCCTCATTGTGTCCATGAACTAATCCTAGTTGACTCATGATACATATGCATCATGCTTTATTAAAATTACAATATCTAATTGATCAACACCAAAATGGTATTAGGACATGCCATGCTATGATTTAAACCATAACAAAAAAGCAATGCAAAAATATCAACATACGACGCATGGGAAAGGAATCTAGCACTGAATGGTTGTTTGTCAATTAAAATGGCAACATACAACATGGTCCCAAATGAATTCATATTAGATTAGGCCAGTTGATGTTTGATTGTACATAGCTAACTTACAAGACCTACACCAATGTAAGGGTAATGCTATGCAAAATGTTGTGGTTGGTTGGATGCCTAACCTCACCTTGCTCCTAATATGGTTTGCAAGACCAATCATGTAGTAGGATATGGAAATACAACATGCATCACTAGGATGATGATTAAATTCCAAACAAAACCTTCTAATGATTCAACATGTTAATGAGTCAACTAATGCATCACATGGGCGTGTGCATTCACCACATCAAAAATGGACTACATAATTTTGATTATGTGATCATTTACATGAGAACGAAAGACTAACATGTGAATTATTAGGTTAGTACCAAATATTTATATCTTAAAACCTAACAAGTAGGTTTACATCCATCTTGATTCACAACCAACTATTTAATTTGTTTTCTTAGTTTAATTCTTAATTTATTAAGCAAGCAAAAACTTCTCTTTGGCCCAGTGGTTCTATTTAGTACTAGAATCTAGTTTTCATAGTTACCTAAATTCGAAAACTCAAGACTCACATCTTATATATATATATATATATATATATATATATATATATTACTTGACGAACACACACTTACATATGCATGCACAATATTGGCGTGTCAGTGGAAACATGTAAAATGTAATGGATGGTTGAATTCCCAACCTCATCTTGCTCCTAATATGATTCACAAGATGAGTCATATCACACATATGGAAATGTAGTAGGCAATACAAGGATGACAAATAAATTCCAAACAAAATGTGCTAATGGCTCAAATGATTCCTTGAGTGTGCATTCATAAAACAAAAAAGGATTTGAAATTGCATGATTTGATCCATTCCTATGTGAATGGTACACTCACATGTAAACCATAAAGTTAATACAAAAATACAATCTTATATTAATAAAACCTAATAATTACATAATGCATGGATATCAAAATATGTTACAAGGAAAAATATGCTAAATTAATGTCTATTCCTTAATAAATAGGAGGATAACAAATGGACCCAACTGATTTCATATTAGGTTTTTAAAATTCACTATTTTTTATTGTTACACATATTTTTCTTTGTTGAACATATTTTTTTTGTTGAACTCAGTTGGGTCAATTTTTATGATATGAATTCACTACTTGTATCTACAAACATAATTAAATGGCAATGCATTATATGAATATATGACACTGGGATTTTTTTTCTTCGATTAGTGCATATTTCTTAATGAAAAAATTTAATAGAAGAAATGAACTCGAGTGAGTTTGTATTAGGTATTTTATGTGCAATGCTTATGTTTGCAAATGTAATAAATAAGTAATGCATGAGTTTAAATATGTGACACATGGAAAATATTTTGGTAGTTAAAAATGATAGGATAATAAATTCAGTTAAGGAGATTCATATTTTATTGGCCACAATTTATATATGAATAGTAATCTAAATTGATACATGAAAAAATGCAATATATGCTTTAGAAAAATTATAATATCCATTCCATTAACATGATGCATAAGAGCATGTCATGCAATGACTTAAAACATATAAAATAATAAACACATGGATGTGAAAGTATGTTGTACACTGATGCCTAGTTTGCAATGAAAATTTGATGATACTACATGGTCCCAAATAAATTCATACTAGATTAGGCAAGTTGATGCATTATTACACATAACTAAGCTAAGAAATTAATAACTAACTAGATCAAGGGGGGAAATATATTGGATGGTTGAATGCCCAACATCATCTTTCTCTTAATACAATTCACAAGACTAGTCAGTTAGCACATGATGGAAATGCAATATGCATGAATGGTTTGACGATCAAATTTTAAAACAAAACATGCTAATGGATCAGGTGATCCCCTATGTGTACGTTCATCAAATCAACAAAAAGTCTATGCAAATTACTTATGTAATCCATTCATATGAGAAAGGTTAATTCACTTGTCATTCGCCAATTTAATATCAAAAAAATGTGATGATTACCATCACTGGCGGAGGCAGGAATTTGTCCAAGGTGAGACACCACATTTTGTATTGGTAATTGACTATAGATTGTAAATAAACTTTAGTTATAATTCAAATATGGAACAAAACAACATAAGTTCATGCCCGAAAAAAGTGAAGACTCACAACTTCTTCAAGATGTGATTGTATGCATGGTGGATCATGTTAACGGCTGGTTGTGTTACAGGAATTGAGTGACTTTACAACATAAAATACTAAAATGAATCAAATATGTTCGTGTAGGCTCCAAAATACAACCGACCTTTATATATAACCTCAGTAATTTGGCACTTTTTTATTTGGCACTTTTTTTACGTGTGTTGACGGAATACAACAAGCACAATGCTACTTCTATGTAGCCAGTTGGAAAGAATCCCAAGTGGCATGCTATAGTTGGGTTAGGAGAGAACCATAAGGATCTTGTAACATATTTTAGACTTATAAATCATGAATGTTTTGTTAGATGTTAAATATTCTAGGATAAATCTTTTTTGTGACTTAAGATCAAATTTGTCTTCACCATATTTCGTTATAGAACCAGATTAATGTGAATGAGTTCTAGTGAGAAATTTTTTAATTTTGACAAGAAGTTTTACTTTTGATCTCCTAGAATACACAAATTTGACATTTTCTTATGAGCATAAACATTTTCATAGCACTTGTGATGTAATAGCACACAAATTTTTTGTACCAACATCATGTATGCCAATAGTTTTACCTTTGAAACTTTCTTCAAATGTGACCAATAATTTTACCTTTTCTTCATGTGTGTGTAAATCTTCTTATTTCTGGTCATATACTTGTTGGGGCAATCTCTATAGGCCATCCAAACCTGCAAAGTAAAAAGTTTTGGTCCCCATATACTGGTCCTTTTGATTAAGATCATTCAAATATTTAGAACAATCTAATATGAAGAATCCATTATAGGTTTGAGTCGCCAAAGTTAATTCCAATTGAATAATTTTATTTTCAATAAATAGTTTTGACAGAACTATCTTTGGTCGAACTTTTCCTCAACCGAATGAATTTTTGGTCGAACAATTTGTCGATTGGGAAGATTTGTCAGTAAAATGATGTTGACAGAACTACTTTCGGTCGATCTTTTCATTGATCGAAAGAGATCTCGATTGAGAATTTTGTCGTCCAAGATGAAGTTCTATGCATTTTCAGTAAAATAAACATATCATCCCATCATTTTTGGATAACATACTTAAACAATCAAAATCTACAAAGATATATAAGTTCAAGATTAATTCAGTTGGGATAAGATATTATAAATTTCAAGGTGAAGTTTAGGTCAAATTCAACTAATATGCCAACATTTCTAAGTTGGGGTTTTTGGAACCCAAACAAAGTCAACATCCTTTTTCTTGTATTGGCAAGAGAATTAATGTCCAAGTCATAAATAGTAATGACAACATATAGAATCAATTTTATTTCTCTTCTTAGCTAGATTGTCTTTAGGCACATACATGACCTTGGTTTTTGGTTTTTGTGTTTTTCTAGTTTTAGGCTTTTGGTAGGACATATCTTTAGGTACATAGCCTAGACCTCTTCTTCCTTTTTGTCCAAAAAAGTTTTCCAAAATTTTATCAAGAATATTATTACTCTTTAGACTATCAAAATGTTTTTGTAACTTAGTAATTTCTTCAATTTTCTTAGCAATATCTTATTTCGGGATTAGATCCATTTAATTTTTCTATCCGGATCTTATATTGACCCATTTAATCCATTCATATGAGAAAGGTTAATTCACTTGTCATTCGCCAATTTAATATCAAAAAAATGTGATGATTACCATCACTGGCGGAGGCAGGAATTTGTCCAAGGTGAGACACCACATTTTGTATTGGTAATTGACTATAGATTGTAAATAAACTTTAGTTATAATTCAAATATGGAATAAAACAACATAAGTTCATGCCCGAAAAAAGTGAAGACTCGCAACTTCTTCAAGATGTGATTGTATGCACGGTGGATCATGTTAATGGCTGGTTGTGTTACAAGAATTGAGTGACTTTACAACATAAAATACTAAAATGAATCAAATATGTTTGTGTAGGCTCCAAAATACAACCGACCTTTATATATAACCTCAGTAATTTGGCACTTTTTTATTTGGCACTTTTTTGCGTGTGTTGACGGAATACAACAAGCATAATGCTACTTCTATGTAGCCAGTTGGAAAGAATCCCAAGTGGCATGCTATAGTTGGGTTAGGAGAGAACCATAAGGATCTTGTAACATATTTTGAATATATATGCATAAGAGCATGTCATGCAATGACTTAAATAAAATAATATACCTAAAGGAGAGAACAACTAGGACCTTGTAACATATTTTGATATCCATGCATAAGAGCATGTCATGCAATGGCTTAAAACATATAAAATAATATACCTAAAGAAGAGATTTTTGGGTTAGGAGAAAACAACTAGGACCTTGTGATTGTATGCACGCCAAATTTGATCTCAAAAAATGTGTGTTAATATACCTAAAGAGATATGAAATAAAATATCCATCACTTAAGGCAATGTCACACCAATTAATGTCAAGCTAAGAGATCATTAAAACTCATGATAAGATTTTACTTTATTTTGCTTTATTTTATCCCCCCTTTGTCATTTCAAAAAGATAATCACACGTGTAAGTCAATAAGCCCCCTGTAACTGATTACTCCCACTTAATTGTTTACTTCAAGAAGAATGTCAAATTTAGCCACAATTCAAAAACCAAGATTAATTTCTCAACCATTTACAAGAGATGTTTAGCCCTGAAATGATATGAGATTCCTTTAGGATCATGGTAAGATCAATGAATGTATGTTATATTAATTTCTCAACCACTTACAAGGGATATTAAGCCCTGAAATCAAATGAGATTCCTTTTGGCTCATAGTAGAATCAATAAATGTATCTCTAACCAAATATAAGGGATGTTAAGCCCAAATTGGTGTAGAATCCAATTAAGAGCAAGATAAAAAATATATACATTATGTCCAAGAATTTTTCGTGAGCTCCCCCTTAATCTCATAACAAAAGTAAGCTTAAAAATACTAAGGTATTTTAAATCATATCAACTTTAAAATCAATTGATGAAGTAAGACTATGAGTCAATTTTGTATAAGCAATCTTGTTCCTTGCACTATCTTAAAAATTTATCTTATTATAAGTATTTAACATGATGAGAAAATTACAGATTTAATATACCAATATTGGGTGCAAGTGAATGATTTGATTTACAAATAAGCATTTTTATCAAGCTTATTTTTGGTTGACCATGACTTTGATCGGGGCGCCCCTCGGTCGAACTCCTTTTCGACCGAGAGGTATTTTTGCAGATTTCCAATTAATGCAAATTTATCTAGAATGAACCAAGATATAACATTTTATTGACATAAGTGACCAGTAAACTTCTTTTTGTATGCATATTCAATCTTGTTTCAAGTCATGAGTTTAAGCAACATAGATTTCTTCTTTAATGATCCTTTTATATTTACATCCATTTGAAGAGTTTGATGTCCTTATGACCTCACGTCTTACCCTTTACTTCTTAAGTTATATCAAAGTCTATTTCCTTTCATTATATCCTAGCTTTATTTATTTCATCATACCCATTTAGTTCCAATTGAATGTTTGCTTTTAGGTCTAGGAATTGAAACTTATGCATTATTTAAGTTCATATAGAAATTGTCCAATAATCAACTCCTTTTAGGATATGATTAAGTCATGTTGTGTATAATTATCATCTATTCTTCAATTCTCTTAGATGTAGACTTATAAATCATGAATGTTTTGTTAGATGTTAAATATTCTAGGATAAATCTTTTTTGTGACTTAAGATCAAATTTGTCTTCACCATATTTAGTTATAGAACCAGATTAATGTGAATGAGTTCTAGTGAGAAAACTTTTAGTTTTGACAAGAAGTTTTACTTTTGATCTCCTAGAATACACAAATTTGACATTTTCTTATGAGCATAAACATTTTCATAGCACTTATGATGTAATAGCACACAAATTTTTTGTACCAACATCATGTATGCCAATAGTTTTACCTTTGAAACTTTCTTCAAATGTGACCAATAGTTTTACCTTTTCTTCATGTGTGTGTAAATCTTCTTATTTCTGGTCATATGCTTGTTGGGGCAATCTCTATAGGCCATCCAAACCTGCAAAGTAAAAAGTTTTGGTCCCCATATACTGGTCCTTTTAATTAAGATCATTCAAATATTTAGAACAATCTAATATGAAGAATCCATTACAGGTTTGAGTCACCAAAGTTAATTCCAATTGAATAATTTTATTTTCAATAAATAGTTTTGACAGAACTATCTTTGGTCGAACTTTTCCTCGACCGAATGAATTTTTGGTTGAACAATTTGTCGATTGGGAAGATTTGTCAGTAAAACGATGTTGACAGAACTACTTTCGGTCGATCTTTTCATTGATCGAAAGAGATCTCGATCGAGAATTTTGTCGTCCAAGATGAAGTTCTATGCATTTTCAGTAAAATAAACATATCATCCCATTATTTTTGGATAACATAATTAAGCAATCAAAATCTACAAAGATATATAAGTTCAAGATTAATTCAGTTGGGATAAGACATTATAAATTTCAAGGTGAAGTTTAGGTCAAATTTCAACTAATATGCCAACATTTCTAAGTTATGGTTTTTGGAACCCAAACCAAGTCAACATCCTTTTTCTTGTATTGGCAAGAGAATTAATGTCCAAGTCATAAATAGTAATGACAAAATATGGAATCAATTTTATTTCTCTTCTTAGCTAGATTGTCTTTAGGCACATACATGACCTTGGTTTTGGGTTTTTGTGTTTTTCTAGTTTTAGGCTTTTGGTAGGACATATCTTTAGGTACATAGCCTAGACCTCTTCTTCCTTTTTGTCCAAAAAAGTTTTCCAAAATTTTATCAAGAATATTATTACTCTTTAGACTATCAAAATGTTTTTGTAACTTAGTAATTTCTTCATTTTTCTTAGCAATATCTTATTTTTCTTGATCTAAACTTGAAAGCAAAGAATCTCTTTCTCTAGCAATGATATCATAATTTGAATGAGAACATATAATAGGTTGAGTTTGATAATCATTTATCTTTGCAAGTAATTCAACCTTTTCTTGAGAAAGAAGATTATTGTTGGTTTCTAGAGAAAGAAATTTGATATTGTACTCATTAACATATGATTTCAAGGTAGAATTTTCATACATAAGACTTTCTTTTTCAAAAGTAATATCATTCAAATTAGCATACAAATCTTCATTAGTTTTTGTAAGCCTGTTTAATTTCTTTTTACAATCAACATATTTATCATGTAATTTTACAATACTATTGACTAGCTCCTCTTTAGATAAATCAATAAGAGTTACCTCATTTTTTTCTTCATTGGTTGTTGCAATGAAACAACTTACCTTGTCTTCTTTAGTCATGAGACATTCAACTTCTTCTTCACTCTTACTATCGTCTCTTGAGTCTTTCTAAGTTACTTTATAGGCCTTTTCTTTCTTCTTGAGAGAAGCTTTCTTTTCCTTCTTGACTTTAGGACACTCAATTTTTAAATGTCCTTTCTTTCCACATTCAAAGCACCTAAGGGAAGAAGAGAAGAAACACAAGAATTTTTGTTAGTTTTAAATCTCCTATATTGCTTACCATTTACAATGAGTGCCTCCTCTTCACTATCTTCTTCACTTGTTTCATTAGTTTATTTAGTTGCTGCCTTAAAAGCAATGCCCTTCCTTTTCTCCTTTTTGTGTTAGGCTACCAATCTTTCTTCTTCTTCAAGGGTGACTTCATGAGTCTCTAGATTGCCAATGAGCTGCTCCATCTTCATTGTAGTGAGATGATTCGCTTCTTCAATAGCTATCACCTTTGGCTTGTATTTTAGAGGCAAAGATATAAGTTTCTTGGACACCTGATCTTCTTCACCTATATACTTACCTAGTACACTTAAACTGTTAACAACAAAAGAAAATCTTGCATACATTTCACTAATGGATTCATTAGGTTGCATAAAAAATTGTTCAAACTTTTGTTTTAGCATATTAATTTTAGTATTTTTAACTTGGGTAGTACCTTCATGTGTTATGGAGAGTTTATGCCATAAATCATAAGTTGTATCACATGAAGATATTCTATTAAACTCACTTACAGAAATAGAACAATATAGTATGCTTACCGCCTTTGCATTTAATTGAACTTGTTTTACTATGTTTGGATCCAATGTAGCATATTCAGTTGTGGGAAGAACATAAGGTGTAGATACTATCCTCCATAACTCTAAGATGATTCCTTGGAAGTAAAACTGCATTCTACTTTTCCAATAGGTGTAGTTACTCTCATCAAAAGATGGTGTCCGTGTTACGTGAGTTCCTTCAAGGTTGAGGTTGCTAAGAATGTTTTCCCCCAGTCTTTAAAACCTGTTAGGGCTCCTTGAAGACATACTCTGATACCAATTGAAAGATCTAGAGGGGGGTGAATAGAACTTTTTGACAATTTAAAATAATTAAAACACTCAACCAAAGAAGGTGGAGGAAACAAGGAAGACACTTGTGTTTAGAGTGGTTCCAACCTTTGAATTCAAAGGTTGTCAGTTTATTATCCAATTGCCTCCAATTAGGATTTTGAAAGTGATTAATTTTATTTACCTCGCAAAGATGTTACAATAAAATACAATCACCTTCCTTGAAGTAGCCTTCACCTAGAAGTAGCCTCGACCTCCTTGAAGCAGCCTTCTTTGAAGTAACTCCAAGCCCTTGGAGCAACCTTCTCCTCCTAGAAGTAGCTCCACCACCTTGAGACAACCTTAGTTTAGAAGTAGCCTCAACCTCCCTTGAAGCAGTCTTCCTTGAAGTAATCTCAAGCGCCTTTTGAAGCACCCTTCTCCACCAAGAAGTTGCTTCAACCAAGCTCCCTTAAGAAGCCTCCAAAATCTTGGAGTAGCCAAGGAGCACAAGTAGATTTAACCTGTGAAAGGGGATTGGAAGAAAGAAGTACAACAATTGAGTATAGCACTTTGATTCTATATCAAGAGTTTGGATCTCCTATCCATTTAAGATGGATGTGGCTATATGTGGTGGTTAGGAGATTGTAGCTATAGGACAACTCTAGAGCACAAGGAAAAAGATAGCAAGTGAATCTTAGCTTTGTTGCTCTCAATCTTGAATGCTCACGTGTAACTTAGGTGCTTTAGGTATTTTAAGACCTTTTCTATTTATAGGAATGGTTTGCAAGTACTTAGGGACATTCTAGGGAGTCTCTAGAGTGCTCTTATTGCTTAACTAACTGTTAGGTGTACATTAGTTGGCTAGCAATTGCTAATTTGTTCATGATTTAAAAGAATGATCAAGAACCCTACTTGGTCAACAAGTTTGTCGACTGAACTGTGTCTCGGTCGAGCTTTTCTTTGATTGAGCCTGGGTTTAAGGCAAAAGTGTTGCAATGTCTATTTTCAACTCCCAACTACCTACTACTTATTCTAACGGTCGCAAGCTTTAGACCGAAGTTTGCTCGGTCAAGAATATTTTCGATTGAAGACCATTTTAGAGCACAAATGTGTAAGTTGTTGAACAATGCTCACAATTTCGACCGAGGTGGTTCACAGTTGACATAATCTTTGACCGAGTGTATCTTGATCGATAAGTTTTTCGACCGAGGGTGACCCTATTTCAAACTTTTGAATCACATGATGTCTAGGTACTTGTACATTATATTTTTGTACAAGTATTTACATTTGAGTACAATAATGAACATATATACAATTAAGCGCATTTGATCTTCATCTTTCCACTTAGTAGAATTTCCTTATTCCTTTGAACCCTAAAATACGCTAATAACATGTTAGATCCACAAGTGTGAAATGTTTGTCATCATTAAAATAAAGGGTATGCTAATGTCCAATGTAGCCAAAAAGAGGGAGATGGAGGAAATTAATGCCTATTTATTTAAATAAAAATTAGCAGGATAATAAATGAAACCAACAAAATTGGCTTTTGATTGAGCCTCATTGTATTCATGAACTAATCCCAGTTGACTCATGATACATATGCATCATGCTTTATTAAAATTACAATATCCAATTGATCAACACCAAAATGGTATTAGAACATGCCATGCTATGATTTAAACCATAATAAAAAAGCAATGCACAAATATCAACATACGACGCATGGGAAAGGAATCTAGCACTGAATGGCTGTTTGTCAATTAAAATGGCAACATACAACATGGTCCCAAATGAATTCATATTAGATTAGGCCAGTTGATGTTTGATTGTATATAGCTAACTTACAAGACCTACACCAATGTAAGGGTAATGCTATGCAAAATGTTGTGGTTGGTTGGATGCCTAACCTCACCTTGCTCCTAATATGGTTCGCAAGACCAATCATGTAGCAGGATATGGAAATACAACATGCATCACTAGGATGATGATTAAATTCCAAACAAAACCTACTAATGATTCAACATGTTAATGAGTCAACTAATGCATCACATGGGCGTGTGCATTCACCACATAAAAATGGACTACATAATTTTGATTATGTGATCATTTACACGAGAACGGAAGACTAACATGTGAATTATTAGGTTAGTACCAAATATTTACATCTTAAAACCTAACAAGCAGGTTTACATCCATCTTGATTCACAACCAACTATTTAATTTGTTTTCTTAGTTTAATTCTTAATTTATTAAGCAAGCAAAAGCTTCTCTTTGGCCCAGTGGTTCTATTTAGTACTAGAATCTAGTTTTCATAGTTACCTAAATTCAACAACTCAAGACTCACATCTTATATATATATTACTTGATGACCACACACTTATATATGCATGCACAATATTGGCATGTCAGTGGAAACATGTAAAATGTAATGGATGGTTGAATGCCCAACCTCATCTTGCTCCTAATATGATTCACAAGATGAGTCATATCACACATATGGAAATGTAGTAGGCAATACAAAGATGACAAATAAATTCCAAACAAAATGTGCTAATGTTGGCTATTAAGCAACGAGTTTCAATCAAGTTAATGATCTTTTACCCGATTCAACCAAACTCCACAAGTATACGGAGGTAGTATAGTCAGGGTCGAACACAAGGAGCTTTAGTAAACAACTGAACGCAACAGTCCTAATTTTCAGCAATCTAGATCGGTTTTAAAAGAAGTTGGTTGTTTAATTTCTAAGACAAGGAAATGTATGAGAGCTAAATTTATACAAGTAGAAGAGATTAACAAAGGTTTCTAGTCAAATGATTAAAGATCTTGGACATTAGGGATTTCATTCTCAAACCATAGCACTTAGGGAACTAAGCAATCTAAACATACACAAGTTCTTATCTCAAAGGATTGATGTGTTTCATTTCATCTCCTGATATACGTGCAACGATCGCAACTTAAAACAACATTCTCATGTTTGAATTTCGTTTTAGATCACAAGCAAACCTTCAACTCGTTTCTAACTACTCTCGTAGACTAGAAAGAGTTGTTATGAAAGATACCTCCATACATTCATACTTATTTTCTCAAATCAAGCACAAATGCAGAAAACATGCACATCAAGCGACCAACATCATATGCAAGAAGAAGGAAACCGGTATTTTCATAAATAGAGACAAGAAACTTAGGTATTTAGTACGAGATCACATAGTTCCACACATGCTACGGCATGGGAGCTACTCTCCCATGCCCAAGAAGGAGAAAACTACTCGTCCATAACTACACCTTGCATAATTTCAGCAGAAAATGAAGTTCTAGACATGAGCAAGAGAAGAAAAGACAAGAAGAACCAAGATGCAACCAAGAGAAGAGGGAATTCCGGTTGAAGGACGAAATTCCTCTTCTAAACTCCTCCAGAACGTACTAGCTTCTCGCCAAAGAAACTCCTCGGAGTTGGGGAAGCTTTGCTGCACCTTGGAGCTGCAAATGAGAAAAGAGAAGAAGAGAAATGGCCTTCTTTCTCAAGAAAATCCTTGGATCTCTTCAAATTCGCCTCCTCCTTCGTTTCCTCTGCCTCTGGGACGAGCCAAGAGTCTCAAATGACCAGTGATAACTGTCCCAACACTCCCCTCCTCGTTTTAGGCTTGAATTCTCGATTTTCAAATTTTTGAAACTGCCGGCTGAACGGCGTGCAAAGTGTTTGCACGCCGTGCACTTAACAAAAGGGCGGCAGTTAACTGTGCAGTGTACGCCGTGCACGGAGCATGTGCACGCCGTTCAGTTTTCCAGAAACATTTGCTGAACTTCTGCGCTCCATGTGAACGTCGTGCAACGCCTTTGCACGTCGTGCATTTCTTTATGCATTCTACAGGAAAGTTGTGCGCCGTGCACCATGAGTGTGCACGCCGTACAACAGTGAGTCAGGGTAAGCAGTAATCTTTCTGGAATGTTGCACGCCGTGCAAACAACTTGAACGCCGTGCACTTTACTGTTTCTGCACAAATAAACATTGAAATGAGTGATTTCCATGGTAAAATGGCAAGGCAAGATATGGCAAAGTATTTTAACGAAATGATGGAAAAAGTAATATGAAAAGAGACGAAATCTTGTCAAAATGAATAAAATTTGTGTGTGAACACATGTAAAAAGATGATATATAATTCACACAACAGCTAATGGTTCAAATGATGCCTTGAGTGTGCATTCATAAAACTAAAAAGGATTTGAAATTGTATGATTTGATCCATTCCCATGCGGATGGTACACTCACATGTAAACCATAAAGTTAATATAAAAATACAATCTTATATTAAGAAAACCTAATAATTAAGTAATGCATGGATATCAAAATATGTTACAAGGAAAAATATGGTAAATTAATGCCTATTCCTCAATAAATAGGAGGATAACAAATGGACCCAACTGATTTCATATTGGGATTTTGAAATTCACTATTTTTTATTGTTACACATATTTTTTCTTTGTTGAACACATTTTTTTTGTTGAACTCGGTTGGGTCAATTTTTATGATATGAATTCACTACTTCTATGTAGCCATTTGTATTTGGGTGATACAAATGCATCACGCTTTATCTTAATTGCAATATCCGATTCATTAACACCGAAATGGTATAAGAACATGCCATGCTATGATTTAAACTATAACAAAAAGTAATGCAAAGATATCAACATATGACGCATGGGAAAGAAACTGTGTGCCTATTTGGCAACAAGTACATATATACCTCAATAAACACAAAAAGGACACGATCCAAGCTTGGTTGAATTCACTGATGGAGATGTCTCGTTGTTCTAAGAAGGCCCTTGTACGATAGACTAGTAATGGTATATTGTGATGATAAATTTCTCTTTCAAGACAGAGCCACAAACAATGTTTGGTTTTCGTACATGCGTGAGCGGCCGGTTTCTTTTCCAATATATATGTTCGTCCCTGCTGACTATGATGCAATTGGGTGCGGCAACAACAACAGTGTAAAAACATGGGGTGTAATTTGACAACGTGGGATTTGTAGTGTGGCAAATCGTATTTAAATTGAAAGAAGGGGTGGATGGGGTTAAAAAGGAAAGAAGCAACAGATGGGTCTGCCTGGCTTGGAGTGGGGAATGGCGGTTCCACAAAGCAAAGAGTTATAGACGGTCCCCCGTCCCCATGATGCAGTGGGACAACTGGACATCATGAGATGAGCCGAGTGACATAAGCAAGCACGACGCACAAATCCCATTCCCTATCATTTAATCAATCACAGAAAAAAGAAAAAAAAACGAAGAACGCGAGTTATCTATCTATCCCCTTCTGGTTTCTGGGAGAAAAACCAGAACACAACACAACAGGCGAGTGCGAGCGTCTCCTCTCTCTCTTACCCTCACACCGGAAATCCATATACTTATCCGTTTGAAGGGGGACACAATCCGCGTTATCCAATCTCCACCCCCCACCCCCGATCCCACACACGCGTATCATCCCTCCCGTTGGAGCCGCCGGTGGGACCCAACCAGCCAACACGGCATTCATACACAAGCCTTCCGGTCACTACAGTCCAGTACAACCAACGGGGAAGGTGGGCCCCTTTACCCCCCTTTCCTCTTCTGTCTGTCTGTCCCTCTCTCTCTCTGTCTCTGTCGTCCTTTCGTCGCCCCACTCTGGAGCTAGCTAGTCAGAGAGAGAGAGAGAGAGAGGCCCGCTCTACTACTGGCGTCGAACGTCGAGTGGCATCCGCCGTGAATACTGCTCAACCACGCTGGCAGAGACCCCAACCACCGTGAGTTGTACACCAGTAAAGCACTGGGTCCCAGCCCGGCGACTCCAGGCCCATGTGCCTCCTAACCTTCTCTACTCATCAGTCCTTACAGTCCTTCCCCACTGTCTCCCAGTTTCCCTCCTTCCCCTTCAGCATCCGTTTACTTGCACTGCACCTCCACAGTGACTACTGCCTTTCCTTCCCTTCCCTCCTTTCCTGCCTTGGCTCCAGAGCCCCGCAGAACCCCTTCCCCGCTCTCTCAATCATTAGCCCTCAGTCACCAAACGACTCACACAGTCCTCTTCCCCTTCTCTTCTCCCTTCACCTCTGGCCCTCTCCCCCCCCCATGACCACACCAGACGGCGGGGCCAGCACGGCCGCCGCGCACCGCCACCTCCACGACACCGGACCCGGCTCGGGAGCCATCGTGGTAGCGCCCACCAAACCGTCTACCGTCACGGTCGCCAAGAAGCCACCATCCAAGGACCGACACAGCAAGGTCGACGGCAGGGGACGACGCATACGTATGCCCATCATCTGCGCCGCGCGCGTGTTCCAGCTCACCCGCGAGCTCGGACACAAGTCCGACGGACAGACCATCGAGTGGCTGTTACGCCAGGCTGAGCCGTCCATCATCGCAGCCACGGGGACGGGGACTACACCGGCGTCATTCTCCACCTCGTCTGGCTCACTCAGGACCAACCACCACCAGGCGTCGTCAGCGACCACGTCGTCCTCTTCGGCGTCGCTAGACCACCACAAGGCGTCACCCTTCATACTCGGGAAGCGCCTAAGGCCCGAAGACTCTGGAGGGGATAAGGAGGACTCCGCTGGCGCCGGAAACGGGGAAGTGGTGGCTGCTGGGATCGGGCATGGGCCAACTGCAACAGGAGGGTTCTGGGCCGTGCCTGCCAGGCCGGATTTCGGACAGTTCTGGAGCTTTGCAACACCAGACATGATGGTGCCGTCTATGATGGGAAGGTTCGCTGCCGCACAGCCCGTAGGGGAGGCGTCCGCTGCCAGGGTAGGGAACTACCTGCCTATGGCGCAGGGACATCTTAATTTATTGGCGTCCCTGTCTGGTACGCCCGCGGCACCGGCGGGAGGGAGGGACGACGACTCTGCCCGCTGACGATGACCGCGGCGTGGTGCCATTCTCTCTGCTTTTGCGGAGCTGCTCCGGCTGGCTTGTTCATAATTGGCTAGGTTTCTGTTAGGGTTTAAGGCTAGGGACATTCCTTTTTACCCCTTGCTGTCACTTTGCTTGCTTGTGAATCGTCAATTGTCATGTCACCATCCAATGTTGCGCTCCTTGTCGGTGTTACCTGTGCGTGCTGTTTAGTTAGCTACTTCTTCATGATGCTTGTTTGTTAGTTTGTTTAATTGGGAGTTCACTTACCACAAGCAGTTGTTGTGTGCTCTGTCCCTGGTTTGCGGGAGTCCGGGTTCCAGTGCTCACCTCACTCAAAATTAAGCTGTGTGGTGTGGTGTGGCGTGGTGCGTTGGAAGAGGCTGGCGGAGTGTGTTGTGAGTGTCAGTTAGTTCAGAATAAAAACACTAGCTGTTTGATCGGTGGAGAGATGTTTGTATTTATGATGCGACGGGTGGAGTGGGCGGTTATATTAGCAAGCCCGTTCATGTGTTCAGTTGGAAATTGGCATTGGAAGGCCTCAGCTTACAGTTTTCAAGACATACACCCAGAGTCGTGTGAAGAACCACAAGGCTGAGTTTGATATATGTCAGCCTGTCTCGGTGCAAACAAGTGCTCATGCATGTCATTGTTCATGACCGTGTAGTCATTGTTCCTCACAGCTATCCCCTTGTCAACCATCTCCAATCCCTTTCTCGGTTTGCATTTGGACTGGCTGGACACGTCTGCCTTGCTGTTGTTGCTGCCTTCTGTCCCCATGTCAGACTCTACTGCATTGGGCATCGGGGGATTCATCTGAAACGGGTGCCTGCCGTTACAGACATTTGTAAAGTCTGTAAGTTATTTATTGTTATTCAAGTGTTTGCGTATGTAACATCAACCATTTTTCCCTGTACTAAACCATGAGGCCAATAACGTGCATTCAAGCTGTGTGTTGTGTAGTCATGGTCGGTTTGAGATGTGCGGAAACTGCAAATAGCCTTTAGATGTTATCCTCACTTAATTGTGCCCTATTTTTTTTTCTTTTTCTTTTTTATTTAACAAGCATGAATAACTATGGACATGTCCATTGTTATGTTGCCCGTTGATGTGTACCTTGAATTCTATCATCTCTGCCTTTTCAAGCTTGCTATTATTGCTCATTGCTATATTCATTATTGATTGATGTGATTGAATAGGGCGTTAACAAGAAATATCTATAATTTCTTATTGTTGATATTCAAGTCATTTAGTAACTTCTACAAACCAACAAATAGAAACAAAATGTCATTTCATATGAATTCGAGAAATAACTTTTGTAAGGTGTATGTTCCTATAAGTTTTACAGAAGCATTATACATAACTTCATTACAACAAAAAACCATCTTTTATATTTTCTTATAACATATTTGGGATTTTCGCACACTGTCTCCATTAATGACCATAACAAAGTTGATAGGAAAAGAATGATTCATGTAGCCGACCCCAGCATGGTTGGGATTCAGGCTTAGATGATAAGAATAATAATGTCTTGATTAATGACCATTTTTCACTAACTGCAGTGTTTGAAGGCCAATTTAACAACAAAGGAAAACGAGTTTCTTAGTAGCTAGCATTTTCAAGTTCACAAGCTCATTGGAAATGGAAACTCTTGTATAAATCTACTCATTGAAATGACGAGTCTGATGGAGTGATTTGAGTATTATACTGCAATGGAACATGCATGGAAAGCCACTTCAATATCCCTTTATACTCTTAGAGGCTACTTCCATTTTTGTGTGTGACAAACATCTTCTCGGGAGCCAAGCGAAATAGATTAGTCATGTATGCAGGGAATTACTTGTTCTTGTGTCCTCCTCCCTCATGATTCACAAACTTTGAGGTCACTAGACTTCAGTCATTTGAGTATCATTTCTTCCATACCTAAATTAGGCTTAACCATGTTTTCAGTTTTGCTTTGGTGGGTTTGGAGAGGTTATCAACACATTTCTCTCTTTGTGATAAGGTTGTAATGGGCATCTTAAAATTCTGCAATGTAATTGGAGATCACATTATTCTTAGGAAAACCATAAGTTCTTGTAGAATACCGATTCTTAGCAAGATGGAAAGGCAAACAAATGAAGAAAACATCACAACAATCTAACAATGCTGTTCATCCCTTTTCCTAAGCTCAACTACTCTATTCATGACTTTCTGGTAGCTTTCCTTTCCTTTGCCACACTGCATATTTTTTGTGGTACTATAATAGGCTTTACCTACATTGCATTTTTTTTTTGTTAATGATTCAAAGAATATAAATTGGGAATTGAGTAAAAGCCCCGGTTTGATAATAGACAAACAAGTCATATAATCTAGAGAACTACAAAAGGTTAGAGAATTCCCAAAGTTTGAAGGAAAAAGAACCCAAAGAGACATGAAGTTCCAAAATCTCTACTATAAAGGGTGCCACTGCTCTTCAAGAAAGAAGTTTGAGTCGTGTTACTACTGTTGAAAAGTGTGAGGGGAAAACTCACTTGTGTTGTTGCTATATTAGATGGTACAACCCTGTCCTACACATAGGAGCAAGGGGGGAAATATTACAATCTTGGGACTCAAGTAAGGCTGTATGGGCCGAGACACTTAAGCCCATTAACTAATTAACCTATTAATTAAATAGGCTAATACTACATTCTAACACTCCCCCTCAAGCTAAAGCATAGACAAAACTCATGTCCTAACTAGATTTACATGATTCGATCAGACGATAGAAATAAAAATGTTACCCCCCCTACAAAAATTGTCACCCCCCCTTAAACATTACTTCCTAATTAAAAGGTATGATGAGGCCTCTTTTGAGTTGTGTTCTGCAGCTTGGAAATGCTCAAGCTTTGGAGGTCTATTGAGGTGCATCTGGAATGAAGAACATCTGATAAATGGACCAAATACCACAACAAAATCTCGCCACAATCAAATTGGAGCAGACGATCAAAAGTACCCCGACTATGCCATCTTCACTGGATAGGAATGTGTGAGTGGTATAAGCACACAATCAACACAATGTCAATGTAGCAGTAGAGGTATCTTTATATCGTCTGAGAAATGTAGTCAACTGAAATTAGCACATCAAACCATAGACGTGCATAACATGGCATGAACGTGCGCTGGATGAAGTGCTGATGGCTGCCATACTAGTTCCATAACGCTGGCGCATGAACCTTGGGGGCTTGATAGGAATGAATGGCACCATCAACGAGCAACCCAAATAGATCAATAGAAGAGCCATGCCAACAGATGCAACTCGGAGAAGATGTAAAGAAAGTAGCTTAGTGAAGATAAATCTGGATGAATCCTTGCAAATATGGAACACACAAGCTAGAAATTGACGAGCATTCGATGTGAAGAAGCAACCATCTGTCTCATGGGAATACAACAAGAATGATCAACTGAAACGTAATTGACACTAGAGGGAACAAAAGACCGGGATTAGTGTAGCAGCAAACTCTTGTCTTGACTTATAATGCGGTATGAATGCGAAAAGCTTGGTGTCAATCCTGCAGTTAAGATCCTTCAATGCAGTCTCAAGGTTGTTGCCAATTGGAATTTGCACCGTCCATGGAACGAGGATCGAGCGATGACGGAAACTCACTTCCTGTTATGTCTTTTTTTACTGTTGACGGCGGAGAAGATGTCTGAGATGATGCCGAACCCTTGATACGCTGGAGGCGGTGACAATGTGGGATTCAATAGACGTTGGAGATTGGCAAACAACGGTTGATGATGGATGGGATGAACACTGCATGTAGATGATCGAGATGACAACCTTGGGAAGAGACGACGAATAGAATTGGGCGGGAATTAGCATCGTCTAGAGACTAGGGGAGCGTTAATGGTCGAGAAGGATGGAACCAATGAGTAGATGAAGATCTATGTGAAAGAAGAAGAGAAATGACCATGAAGGTCGGGAGGATGTCTGCTGGGCGGCCGACCTAAGCCATGAAGAGATGGCAATGGCCCACATATGGATGCTCTCTCTCTCTTTCCTTTCTAGGGTTAGGGTAAGCACTCTAATACCATGTTGAAAAGTGTGAGGGGAAAACCCACTTGTGTTGTTGTTATATTAGATGGTACACCCCTGTCCTATATGTAGGAGCAAGGGGGGAAATATTACAGACTTGGGACTCAAGCAAGGCTGTATGGGCCGAGACACTTAAGCCCATTAACTAATTAACCTATTAACTAAATAGGCTAATACTACATTCTAACAACTACAATACATATAGTCCTTGTGTCCAATCATAGCTTAGGATCTACTTTAAAGGCAAGCGAGCAAGCTGCATGATTCTTCAACACCTTGGTGAAAAGAAAGTAAGGTCTTCTAGTTTCTAGGGTTAGTGGCTACGAGATCTTTGGTTACTAGGGAGGGCCTCCACGACCCCCTTTGCTTGATGCATATATGGGCTTCTCTAGAGAGAACAATTGACGTTGAGGAAGGTGTAGAGGGGGGAATTAACTGTGTTCTTCAAAACAAGTAGTATAGTTGAGAAAGGGCCGCCTATTCTCTAGTTTGCCTTTAATCATTTGAGGTCATACTGGGGTAGGGGTCATTGATGTCCCATTTGCTTGAAGCGATGGGCGAGCCGTATTGGAGGCTTCATTTTCATCACACTGGAGGATGGAAGCTAAGGCTCCTGTTGGTTTGATGTAAGTCATAAGTTCTGTGGAATTCTACTTCAGTTTCCAGAACTTAAGTTCCATTCACTTCCATGTGATTGGTTTGTTGTAAGTGTAAATATGGAAATTGTTAAAAATATTGTTAATTTTTATTGTAATATAAATAAGGATGGCAAAGACATAAAAAAAGAATCATATCCATGAATAATCATAATATTCTTAAATCATAATTGTTAGAGAGTCTATATTAGCCTATTTAGTTAATAGGTTAATTAGTAATTGGGCTTTTGTATTTCAGCCCGTTTAGATTACTTGCGTCCTAAGTCTTAGGGCGTTTCCCCTCTCCTATATAAAGAAGAGGGCGTCTAGTCTTGTATTCATCCCATTGCATTCAATTTAATCTTATATTTCACATGGTATCAGAATGGTGAACAAAAACGGCGGTGTGAACAGTAACTCCGGCGTGAACAGTACGACAGAGTGAACAATAATTTCTGCGTGAATAGAGCGCGTTCGCTCCTGAGGGAAACCTAGCCGCCGCCCTCCCTCTCCTTTCCGGCTCGCACGCAGCCCTAGCCACTGCCGCTCGTCTTTTCCAGAGAGCAACCGAGGGGAAGAACCCCCGCCTGTGGGCGGCCGCCGTAGCCATGGCTTAGGCCGGCCGCCCGCCAAGCACATCCCGGCCTCCATGGCTTCTCCTTCTCTTTCTTAAAGATTTAAATTTTCTTTGTGTACGCCGACTATCTCCGTCCCGATGCATTCAACAGTCATAACCGCCGACCTCCAAGCAACCATCTCCGCGCCTTCGCTGCCTATCGACGACACTATCACCATCTAGCAGCAACATCGTAAGCGCCCCCAACCGCAGAAGCAACAACCATCATCGCCATCAAGCAGCAATCATC
The DNA here is from genome assembly GCA_963693085.1 of Alisma plantago-aquatica. NCBI lineage: Eukaryota > Viridiplantae > Streptophyta > Magnoliopsida > Alismatales > Alismataceae > Alisma > Alisma plantago-aquatica. The sequence continues at coordinate 314,584,895 of OY856412.1, read as the reverse complement.
CGCCGTCAACCTGTTACCCGCCGTTCAGAAAGATCTCAGTACTACCGACGTCAACTTGGTAGTACTGAGTTCTGCACAGACCATCTCCTGACGTCCTTAGCATCAACCTTCATCGTCGCTCGTGGAGAGGCTCCTCCCTTGGCTCCGCATGCATCCTCTTGGCATGCACTATCTCCAGAGCCGTGCATGAGACCCTTTGTCATCTCCTCCGTTACGACCAAGTGCTACATTAACTGAGTGACATAATCCAACCATTTTTTTTGCTACATCCCGCAAGCTGCTGCTCTTCATCACCTTCTCGGCTATCTTCATCACTCCACCATCACCTCCCATATATGTCTACTCCCAGTTATTAATTCTCTCCATATTCATTATGCCTATTCGGATCCTTAATCGGTCATATCTTTGCTAATCAGATTCAAGTTTTAGCCCGATCGGATTTTTCGGGATTAGATCCATTTAGTTTTTCTATCCGGATCTTATATTGACCCATTTCGCATATTCTCTCCGGTTATCGGTTTCATTCTCCACATATTACACATCTCCATATACGCAAATTTCTTTGCTAATCAGATTCAAGTTTTAGCCTGATTGGATTTTTTGGAATTAGATCTATTTAATTTTTCTATTCGGATCTTACATTGACCCATTTAGCATATTCTCTCCGGTTATCGGTTTCATTCTCCACATATTACACAAGTCTACATCTGCAAGGTTGATAGTTCATCCAGAGATATCTTCATAGAGCTCCCTTCATCACGTCTTCTCCGAGCTGCATCTGTTCTTACAGCATCACCTTCCGCTGATCTACTTGAGACTTTCCTTGATGGATGATATCTCCTTTCCCATCAAGCCCCCAAGGTTCATGGATGTATCACCAGCACATCGTCCGTTCGTGTTTGTGCCACGTTATGCACGTCTTCTTAGACAATTCAAAGATTCCGCTACTGCTACATCGACATTGGGCATCCGCGTTCGTGCCACGTTAAGTATGTAATCCAATGAAGATGGCGTAGTGATGGTGTTGAGGATCGTCTGCTCCAAGTGGCAAATTACTGCTGCAGTATTCAGGTCCCATTACAGATGTTCTTCATTCCAGATGCGCTCCAAAAGACCTTCTTCAAAGCTCGAGGATCTCCAGTCTGCAGAATATACTTTCAAAGAAGAGAGGCATTGTCACCACATGGTTCAGGGGGAGTATCAATTTTTGTATGGGGAGTGATATTTATCTTTTATCTTTCATTGTATCATTTCTTTTTATCGTTTTATCGAGTCTTGTAACCTCCAAGCTTTGGACATGTGTTTCACCCATGCTCCAGCTTGAGGAGGAGTGTTAGAGAGTCTATATTAGCCTATTTAGTTAATAGGTTAATTAGTAATTGGGCTTTTGTATTTCAGCCCGTTTAGATTACTTGCGTCCTAAGTCTTAGGGCGTCTCCCCTCTCCTATATAAAGAAGAGGGCGTCCAGTCTTGTATTCATCCCATTGCATTCAATCTAATCTTATATTTCACAATAATAACCTCAACAAGTGGTCATAGTGCAGATGTTATTCTTTTATAAAGTATTTTAGTATGGTACAATAATCTTAATAAAACTATTATGATTAAAGTCACATCACAATATTTTTATTTCACTATGTATGTACATACTATTTTAATAACTTCTGCATTTCATGTGCTTGTAAATACAAATTTTTGTTCATCATCGTTTAAAACAATGTAGAATATTAATTTTTACATTATTTTTCTAGGAATTTTTTTACTACATTCTTCGTGCATGATTATAGTTAATTGTCATTTTCACATCATATTGTTTAAACATGAAGAATACAAATATGTTTGGTAATTCACATTTTTTGTCACATGATGCAATATGTTTCTTTTTCATGGTGTTCAATGTTTTAAAAAGCGTGAAGCGGGAGGCGTGCGGACGGGACCTTGTAGCCGATTAAGCGGCAGGCGGACGATTAAGCGAGCGATTTTTGAAAAAGCGGATGCTTAAAATCTTATATATTTATATACAAAATTACATGCATGTGTATATAAAAATATATTTCTAAGGAAATCAGTAATACTAACCAGTAGTATCAATTAGTAATGAACGAAATCTACAAGAAAATCAGTAAAATCAGTAAAACCATTAGAAGTATAATAGAGTAATACGATATTTACTTGGATATATTACAGCAATACCCTATTATATACAGCTTACATACAAAGTTTGCATTCTAAAGTAGGACTAGGTATATCATAGAACATTTAATGTATACAAGCTTCATATATTATACTCAATACTACTTGGATTATATATTTAGTTAACATTACATGCTTACAGTAGCATTTTTTTCAAAAAACGGGAAAAAAGCGGGAAAAAGCGGGTGAAACGGGAAAAAAGCGGGCACTTTTCTTCAAACCGAGTAAGAGGGCGCTTAAGGGCAAAATTAAGCGGATCGGTGTCTTGGCCGATTAAGCGGCCGCTTAAGCTGTTTTTTAATACACTGATGGTGTTTATATTTCTTATTTTATAAATCACACTGATAATGGTGGTTATAGTGTAAAATATTTTATATAGTGTGATTATAGTGTATAATATTTTGTTATATCATGTTATGGTTTTAGCAATGAACTAAAATGCACACTGCTAGTCATAAATATTTTACATGTGTCACTTATGACGAATGAAGAATATAATTGTATAAGAAATATTGTTAGTTGTCTTGGAATTCGTTTTCCGCTCTTTTTTAGAGGGAACTTAGGAACTGTATTTTTTATGTAAATCTGTAACTCACCGGAAGTCACGGAACTCAAATTCCAACACTTTAAACTAATCATGAAAAACTGCTTAAGAAACTCCAGTTAAGAAGTTTTCCGGACCAGTTACGACAAACCAATCGGAACCTAAGGGAAAGTTGGACGATACTAAAATCATGATTGGAGCGGATGGAATAGGTTAAGATGGTTGCTAAGAGAGTTACATGTTGGTTCACTTACCTAACAAACTCCTACACTTGGACAAAACAACTACCGGTTCTCAATCTTGAACCCCAAGCTGACTGAGAGAAGACAAAAAACCAAGGTAGCAGCAAATCCTTCTCCTTCAATGCCAATGCCGGGCTAGGAAGAAATGCATTTTTAGGATTTACGCATGAGGACAAGGACTGTTGGGGGAACTGAGGGTCCTAATGGTCTTTACTACTTGGATTATGTTTTTTGATCATGTGCTGCATGTGGTTCCCTGTCCAATATTGTGTCACCATCATAGTGGCAGTATTGTCTTGGCCATCCACATGTAGAGAACTTAAAGTTGTTGTTACCTAATTTCAGATACATGTCTTTTGAGTGTGTGCCATGTCAACTTAAAAAGCAGCCGCGTGGGTCTTTCCAAGAAGTTTAGTGTAGGTAGTTGGTCGTTGTTTTAGCTTGTTCATTTTAGATGTATGGGGACCTTGCAAGGCTCTATGCCAGTCTAGTTATCATTATTTCATTTCTTTCATTAACGATCGTTCTAGTGTCACCTGGATATACCTTTTGAAGGATATATCACATGTTGTCAATACTGCTAAAGCTTTATTTGCTGAAAAAAATTCAATTTTCTTCACCTAACTACACGTTACTAATTGACAATGACTTGGATTGCATTGAAAGGGACATTGATGCTTTTTATTGGGCCAACAACACCCTCTACCTGACTTTGTGTGCCTATACACCACTTTAAAATAAGGCAGCTGAGCGCAAGAATCAGAAGTAACTTGATGTTGCACGGACCACTATGCTACACTCTCAAGTTCTCAAATATTTTGGCCTGAAACCCTCCTTACTGCATGCTCCTTATTAATGACATGTCATCTTCTGTTCTAAACAATTCTATTCCGCATGCTATTTTATATCTACGCCTATATTTACTTTATCACATAATATTTTTGGTAATATATGTTTTTCTTTAGGACTACGTCCTGGAAAAGGAATTTTTTCCCACAAGCAGTGAAGTGTATTTTTCTTGGTTACTCCAGGACCCAAAAAGGCTACCTATGTTATGATCCTGTGGGATGCCGGTGGATTGTCAGTGTCAATCTTGTGTTCTTTGAGGGTTCTCTCTACTTCTCTAAGTTAAGGTGCAACTTGTCTGATGTCTTTCAGAGGACTCACATATGTCTACATTTGATACAATCGCCAGCCTTTCACTCCTTGTGCCTACTATCCTATATGTGCACTCCTGTTCATAATACTGAGAAGTCCCCCCAATTTTGTCAATGACGAGGTGTATAACAATCTAATGGTGGAGATCTCGAGGTTACTCTTGGTGTTCCTCTTACTAGTCCGGATCTGAGTGTAATGGACTCCACACATGAGCACGTTGTTTCTTCCTCTCTGCATTCCACCAATTTTGATCTTCATATTGCCTTGAGGAGTTACTATTCTATTTCTAATTTTTAAACTACTAACATACTCTTTGCTTCTCTTTCCTGCTTCGCTATTGCTTTATCTACTATTGTTGTCCCTAGAACTGCAAATAATTCCCTATCTTACCCACTGTGATTCTCGGTAATGCAGGAAGAAATGACTGCCTATGTGATATAAATACTTGGGATCTTGTCTATCCTTTGTTTTTTGTAACCCAATTGGATGTCGTTGGGTGTAATCCGTGAAATATTAGCCAATAGGTACTATTTAGCGCCTGTAAGCCCATGTAGTTTCAAAGGGCTACAAAAAGACTTATTTTTTGACTATTTTGAGACTTTTTCTAATGTGTCCAGACTTAATTCAGTATAAGCACCCTACTCTGCTGTAATGAATCTGGATTGGTCTTTGTTTCAAATTGATGTAAAGAATGCCTTTCTCTATGAAGACTTACTGAAAGAGGTGTATATGGAGAAACTTCCTAGGTTTGTTGCTCAATGACAAAGTCGTTATGCTGAGGATATATATATATATATATATATATATATATATATATATATATATATATATATATATGGTTATTAAACATCGCCCACATGTCTAGTTTGAGAAGTTGAGGCACATATTAATTAAGTTCAACTTCCATAAATCACATGCTAATCATTATGTGTTTTTTATGAAGACAAATGCCAAGTGGGTTGTTCTAATTGTCTACGTTCATGATATCATCCTATCTGGTAGTTACACTGAGGCATTTGGTCTACTAAGAATTTGGTAGTTTCAACCTTTCTGACAACACCTGCTTCTTAGGGTAATTATTATTGGGTGATTAATTCTGGAACTTCATCCCATATCTTTGGGAACCGCTCCCTACTTCTCGGACTCGACTCATGCCTTGACAATTCCTTCGATGATGCTTGCAAATTGTTCTCATGCTCATGTTACTATTGTTCGGACTACCTACCCCTCATCACACCTACCTCTCACATCTATACTTTCCAATCCTAGACTTCTATTAAATTTATTATATGTTAGTAGACTTGTTAAATCTCTTCACTACTCAGCCATTGTCCTTCCCGGTGGTTGTCATTTTCAGGATCTGTGCACGAGTGCCAGGATTGGTGGGGGAACTGAGGATCCTAATAGTCTTTACTACTTGGATTATGTTGTTCATTCATGTGCTGCATGTCCTTCCCTGTCTAGTTTTGTGTCACCGTCATAGTGGCACTATTGTCTTGGCCATCCCCATGATGAGAAGTTAAAGTTGATGTTGCCTGATTTCAGATTTTTTTTGAGTGCGCGCCATGTCAACTTAAAAAAACAACCACATGTTATCTTTCTAAGTAAGTTTAGTGTAGGTAGTTGGTCGTTGTTTCAGCTTGTTCGTTTAGATGTACATGAACCTTGCAAGGGTCTAAGCAAGTCAAGTTATCATTATTTCATTTTTATCATTAACATGTGGTTGTTCATTTGGGAGTTTCTGTTGGAGATTCTTATTTTTTCCTGTCTGCGGTGTATGGTCATAATCCTGATAAGGATATGACCTTTCTCTGGGATTCTATTGATAGTTTTTCCCACAAGGTGGATAAACCGTGGATTCTTATGGGAGACTTTAATTGTGTTAGGAAGTCCAATGAAAGAATTAGCAAGCAGCAGCCATCTAGATGCTCTATGGATGATTTTAATAGCTGCACTCTTAATTGTGGTCTCTTTGATCTTGACCTTCAGGGTCCTTTCTTTACTTGGAGTAATAACCAGGATGGTATTGGTTTTGCTACTTCGAGGATTGATAGAGTTCTCTATAATGCTGATTTCTTATCTCTTAATGCTGAGTTTTCTGGAGAAGTTATTTCTAACATCATTAGTGATCACAAAAGAATTCTTCTTACTGTTGGTCATCCTAGAAAGATCAAATCTCCTTTTAGATTTATTAACTCTTGGGCTCATCATGATCATTTTCTTGATATTGTGAGGTCGGTATGGAGTATTGATATGCATGGCTTTGCTACTTTCAGGCTTTATAAAAAGCTTTCCTTATTGAGAACTGAGCTATCTAAGTGGAATAAGAATTCTTTTGGAGATGTGAATGATAAAGCCAATATTTCTAGTTTTAATGCCCTTCAAGCTCAGATTGAGGCTGATTTACATCCTACGGATGAAGTTCTCCGGACCAAGGCTAAGTGTTTGAGGCTGGAAGCTAGTAAATGTGCTAGGGTCCAAGAAGCTTTTTATAAGCAAAAATCTAGGATTGCTTGGCTTAAAGAAGGGGATTCGAATACTTCCTTTTTCTATTCTTCGATGAAAGTAAGGAGGAACTCCAATTCTATTAAAAAACTCAGTATTGATGATGCTATATCTTATTGCCCTTTGGAGATAAAGAGGTTTATTTCTTCTTTCTATAGTAACTTGTTCAACACTCAATCTCCTGGTGTTCATGTTTGGAAGGGTGCTTGGAAAGGTAGAACCCTCAACTCTAGTCAAAAGTTCTCTCTTATTCGTGGTGTTACTATAGCTGAGATTAATGATGTTGTTAATAATCTGAAAAATGATAAGGCTCCGGGACCGGATGGGTTTAATGATGTTTTTACAAAAAAGCTTGGAGTGTTATTGGCGATGATGTGGCTGCTGCAATCATGGAATTTTTCTCTAATGGGAGGCTTCTTAGAGAAGTTAATAAGACTTTCATTACTCTCATTTCTAAAGGTGGTGATTCGTCTGACATTAAAAATTGGCGTCCTATAGCTCTTTGCAATGTGTTTTATAAAATTATATCTAAGATTCTGGCCAATAGAGTTCAAGAGGTTCTTCCGTCCATTATTGATCAGAAGCAGTGTGCTTTTGTTAAAGGTAGAAGCATAAGAGATGCCACTTTGCTTACCAATGAGATTCTTAGTGACTTCAAGAAGCATTCTAGTCCCAATATGATGTGCCTCCAGGCTGATATCACAAAGGCGTATGATTCTGTTAATTGGAACTATCTTTTTTCTGTCATGGTAAAGATGAGTTTCCCTATGTTGTGGATCAAATGGATTGAGGAGATTTTTGCTTCTATTTCTTACCAGGTGCTTATAAATGGTGAGCCTTCTGATTCTTTTAAGCCCTCTAATGGTGTGAGGCAAGGGGATCCCCTTGCTCCTTATCTTTTTGTTATTGCTATGCAAGGTTTCACTGAATTAATGAATGTTGCTGAAGAAGAGGGGAAGATTAGTCCTATTAGAGCTTCAAAAAATCTTTCTATTTCTCATCTTATCTTTGCTGACGATCTCATGATTTTTTCCAAAGCTCATTATGACAATGCTTGTGCTATTAATGAGATTCTTCATGAGTTTGGGAATATGTCTGGTCTCCATGTTAATCAGTCTAAGAGTTCGATTATTTTCAGTAAAGGAGTTGTTAAAGCTCCCATTCTTGAGACTCTTGGCTTCAAGGAAAGTTCTTTCCCTTCCAAGTATCTTGGGCTGCCTCTTTTTACTGGAAAATTATCTAAAAAGCTTTGTTCTAATCTTGTGGATAGAATCAAAAGTAGGCTGGACTCTTGGAAAGCCAAGCTTCGTTCTATGGCTGCTAGGTTGGAGCTCGTTAAGTCTACTCTCCGCAACATGCATACTTATTGGTTGTTCTCTTTTCCTATTCCTGTTTCTACGTTGGACCAGATTGATAAACTTTGCAGAGACTTCTTGTGGAGTGGATCGGAATCTAAGAGGAATCTCTATTTGGTGAAGTGGGATGATGTTACTGAACCTAAGAAGGAAGGGGGTCTTGGTCTCAAGAAGGCAAGAGACATGTCATTAGCTTGTCTTCTTGTTAATACCTGGAACGTTGCTAGCAAGAAGGACTTGCTATGGGTCAAATGGATTTCGGAAAAATACTTAAAAAGGATTTCCTTTTGGCTGATTAGTTCTTCCTCGAACTTTTCTTGGCTGTTTAACAATATTATTAGAGCCAGAGATGTGTTGAAGACTCATATTAGTATTCATATTGGGTCGGGTTCCAATACTTTGTTGTGGCAGGACCCATGGCTCTCTAAAGGCTGTTTCCTAAGTGACCTTGTTGGAAGGAATCTCATCTCTATGTATGGTCTTTCTTGGGATGCGAAGGTGGATATGATTATTAAGAATTCTAAGTGGTATATGCCTAAAAGTACTAATAGACATCAGGAAACTATTTTGAATTATCTTAAAGTTGAGAAGATTGACCCTTTGAAGGATGATTATCTTACTTTCAAGAACTTGAAGTGGCCTAAGTTCAATGACTTTTGGGAGGCTGTTAGACTTCATAGGCCTGAGGATGATGGCTTTGTTTGGCTATGGAATATCAAAACTCACAAAAAAGCTATTTTACATTTGTGGAAGGCTAGACATAATCGTATTCTTACCTCTGATTTTCTGAGAAGAAGAGGAATTCCCCTTGCTTCTATTTGCTTTCTGTGTAAAGCTGGGTATGAAGATTCCTTTCATTTGCTGTTTAAATGCACTTTTGTCCATAGTATTTGGGAGTTTGCTTGTTCCATTATGCCTTCTCTCCCGATTCCTCATTGCTGGAATGATCTTATTTCAAATGGCAGCAGTAATTTTGGTATTTTAAGCAGCCTTATCTTTTATCATTCTTGGTACGAGCGCAATAAGAGAGTGCATGAAGAGGTTTATAGACCTTCGGAGGAAGTGTGGAAGCTTATCTTGGAAGATTTTCTTATCCTTGGTGCTAGTTGATGTGCTTCTTGGGCCGCTGTTTTTGACATGGCTGTTTGGTTTTTGATCTGTGGAGCTGCTGTGCTGTGCTTCTATTTTTTCCTGCTGAAGCTTTTCCTCCGGTCTGTTGTTGCTGTTCTGAAGCTTGGTGCTATGGGCTGTGTTTGGTGCAGTAGTTTTGATATGCGTTGCTGCTCTTTTCTGGTTGATGGCTGTGCTTCTTCTTATTGTTCAGTTCTTTGCTTTCTGCTGGTGATGCTGGTTGCTTTGTTTCCCTGGGATCTTTTGGCTTTTTTCTGGTTCTTTGGTAGTTGTGGACGGATAGCTCATGGTAGTTTGCGTGGGTTGTTGAGAGCTTATCCTTTTTGGACTGGCAGAGCTCGCCCATTGCTGTTTGTGCCTTATATCTTATGGCAGCTTGTAGATGTGCTTCTTGGGCTGCTGGTTTTGTTATGGCTGTTTGGTTTGTGATATGTGGAGCTGCTGTGCTGTCCTTCTAAATTTTTCCTCCTGAAGCTTTTCCTCCGGTCTGTTGTTGCTGTTCTGAAGCTTGGTGCTATGGGCTGTGTTTGGTGCAGAAATTTTGTTATGCGTTGCTGCTCTTTGCTGGTCGAAGGCTGTGCTACATTTTATTGTTCAGTTCTTTTGCTTTCTGCTGGTGCTGATGGTTGCTTTGTCTCCCTGGGTTCCTTTGGCTTCTCTCTGTTTCTTTGGTTGTTGTGGACGGCTAGCTCATGATCGTTTGTTTGGGTTGTTGAGAGCTTATCCTTTTTGGAGTGGCAGAGCTCGCCCTTTGCTGTTTTGTGCCTTCTAGCTTGGCTGCTGTAGGCTCGTTTTTCTTCTCTGGGCTGAGGTGGTGTTGTTATGCTGGTTTATCGGGTGCTGTGTTGCTTACAGATGCTATGAACGGCTAGTTTTATGGTCTTTTGGCTGGGTTGGCTGAGCTTATTCTTCTTGGAGTGGCAGAGCTCACCCATTGCTGGTTGTGGGTTGTTTTTGCTGCAGTAGGCTTGATCCCCTCCGGGATGAGGTGGCGGTTTCTGTAGATGGTAGTCTGGCGCTGTGATTGCTTGCAGAGGTCTTTTGAGAGGTCGTGCTGATCCTGGTATGGGAGTGGCAGAGATCACTTAATCTTATCTCCTGTGGATGTGGCTGTTTGGTGTGTTGCAGGCGCTTGTTGAGTGGTTGAGCTGATCCTGGTTGGGAGTGGCAGAGCTCACTCAACTCTCTTTCTTGAGTGTCTGAGGTTCTTTTTTCCTGCGTGGTGGCAGGAGTGCTGTTGGACCTTGTTCTGTTGTTGAGGCTGGCTTTTGATGTTCTGTTCAAGCTGTTTTGACGCTATGAGCTGATCTTTGTGCTTGGATGCTGTTCTTCATGTTGGTTTTCTTGTCTTGTCCCTTGTTTGGGACTTCTTTCTGGTTTTTTTTCCTTTCCTGGGGGAAGTTCTTCACTTTGTGTATTTTCTTCCTTCCCTCAGAGGCTATAGTTGTAGAGATAGATTTCTCCTTTTCTTCTTTTTTAGTTGGTTTCTCGCTTTGAGAACTAACAAGTTTTGTAGTTTTTGTACAAAAATGAAAAAAAAGCAACAGGAGTTTTGACCGACCAAAAAAAAAAATCATTAACGATCGTTATAGTGTCACCCAGGTATACCTTTTGAAGGATATATCACATGTTGTCGATATCACTAAAGCTTTATTTGTTGAAATAAAAACCCAATTTTCTTTACCTATGTATGTGTTACTGACTGACAATGATTTGAATACATTCAAAGGGATCTTGATGCTTTTTGTCGAGCGAACGATACCCTCCACTAGACTTCGTGTGCCTATACATCATTTTAAAATTGGGAAGTTGAGCGCAAGAATCACAATTACTTGATATTCTACGGACCACTATGCTACACTCTCAAGTTCTCAAATATTTTGGCCCAAAGCCCTCCTTATTAATGGCATGCCATCTTCAGTTCTACACAATTCTATTCCACATGCTATTTTATATCCTAGTTCACCTATATTTACTTTACTGCCTCACATTTTTGGTAATGCATGTTTTGTTAAGGACTTACGTCATGGAAAAGGAAAATTTCTCCCAGGAGCGCTGAAGTGTGTTTTTCTTGGTTACTCCAGGTCCCAAAAAGGCTACCTATGTTATGATCATGTTGGATGCTAGTGAATTGTCAATGTCTATGTTGTGTTCTTTTAGGATTCTCTCTACTTCTCTAAGTCAGGGTGTGTCTTGTCTGATGTCCTTTTAGAGGACTCACATGTCTACATTTGATACAACCTTTAGTCTTTTACTCCCCGTGCCTACCGTCCTATATGTTCATTGCTTCATAATACTGAGAAGCCCCTCTAAGTTTATCAAAGATGAGGTGTATAACAATCCAGTGGTGGAGCTCCTGGGGCTACTCCTTATGTTCCTCTCACTAGTTTGGATCCAAGTGTTGTAGATTCAACACATGAGTAGGTTGTTTCTTCCTCTCTGCGTACGACTGATTTTTATCTTCATATTGCCTTGAGTAGGACTACTATTCTATTACTAATTTTTAATTACTAACATGTTCTTTGCTTCTCTTTCCTACTTCACTACTACTTCATCTGCTATTTTTGTCTCTAGAATTGCAAATAATTCCCTAGCTCACCCACAGTAATTCCAGGCAATGCAGGAAGAAATGACTTTCTTATGTGATAGAAATACTTGGGATCTTGTAATTTTTTTGTGTGACCCAAATGGATGCCGTTGGGTGTAATCCTTGAAATATTAACCAAAAGGTACTCTTTAGTGCCTGAAAGCCCATCTAGTTGCCAAGGGCTACGTATAGACTTATCGTGTTGACTAGTTTGAGATTTTTTTCTAATATGTCAAGACTTAATTTAGTGTGAGTACCCAACTTTGCTGTAAGGAATCTAGATTGGACTTTGTTCAACTTGATGTAAAAAATGCCTTTCTCTACATAGACATACTGAAAGATGTGTATATGGAGCAGCCTCCTAGGTTTTTTGCTCAAGGGCAGTCTGGCAAAGTCTTTATGCTGAGGAAATCTATATATGGCTTTAGATAGAGCCCATATGCCTAGTTTGAGAAGTTGAACCATGAATTAATTAAGTTCAACTTTCATAAATCACATGCTATCATTATATATTTGTTAAGAAGACAAATACCAAGTGAGTTGTTCCGATAGTCTACGTTGATGAAACCATCCTATCCTAGTAGTTACACTTAGGCCATTTGGTCTGCTAAGCATATTTGTCTGAGAACTTTATCATCAAAGATCTTGGCAAGCTACGCTACTTTCTTGGGATAGAGGCAACTCATTCTTCTTCTGGTGTTTGTCTATCACAAAGGAAGTATGTTTTAGATCTTCTAGAGGAGAGAAGTATGCTTGGGGCTAGACCTGCTGAAACTCCTCTAGATCCCAATGTACCTTGGGATGATAATCAATCCTCACCTTTCCTAGAAAGTTACAAATATATGTGGCTTGTGGGAAAGCTCATCTATCTTATTGCGGCTCGACCTATTATCGTGTTGACTAGTTTGAGACTTTTTCTAATGTGTCAAGACTTAATTCCATGTGAGTACCCAACTTTGCTGTAAGGAATTTAGATTGGACTTTGTTCAACTTGATGTAAAAAAATGCCTTTCTCTACAAAGACATACTGAAAGATGTGTATATGGAGCAACCTCCTAGGTTTGTTGCTCAAGGGCAGTCTGGCAAAGTCTTTATGCTGAGGAAATCTATATATGGCTTTAGATAGAGCCCATATGCCTAGTTTGAGAAGTTGAGCCATGTATTTATTAAGTTCAACTTTCATAAATCACATGCTATCATTATATATTTGTTAAGAAGACAGATACCGAGTGAGTTGTTATGATAGTCTACGTTGATGAAACCATCCTATCTAGTATTTACACTAAGGCCATTTGGTCTACTAAGCATATTTGTCTGAGAACTTTATCATCAAAGATCTTGGCAAGCTACGCTACTTTCTTGGGATGGAGGTAGCTCGTTCTTCTTCTGTTGTTTGTCTATCACAAAGGAAGTATGTTTAGATCTTCAAGAGGAGAGAAGTATGCTTAGGGCTAGACCTACTAAGACTCCTCTAGATCCCAATGTACCTTGGGATGATAATCAATCCTCACCTTTCCTAGAAAGTTACAAATATATGTGGATTGTGGGAAAGCTCATCTATGTTATTGCGGATCAACCTATTATCTCTATTAGTATATTTATTTTACTGGTTTTGTTATGTTATATTATGTGTTGTGTTATGGGCTTTAGACTTGTCTTGTTTATTAGCCCTTTTCTTTTATCCCATATTACTTATCTCTGCTATATATTTACTCTCTTATCCTATAAAAGAGAGATCAATGTAATTGTTTTAGATATCAAATAAACACCATTCCACTTCAAATTTTAGACGATATTTGAGCGGCATGATTCCTCTAACCCTAGCCATCCTTTCCCCTAATCCTAGCCACCCTCTTTCCCCTCCACCCTAGCCGCAAAACCCTTCCCTTTCCCCTTCCCCAGCCGCACACCGCCCCCGCCCCTTCTCCTTTCTCTACCGTTGCCCTCCCCTACCTCCTCCCTTCCCCTCCGCCGCTGTAGGCTGCTGCCCCTCCCTCTTCTTCTCCATCTGCTAATCCTCCCTGCCTGCCGATCTCAGTCTGATCATTCTGTTTTTATCAAGAAAATTGCATCTGGTCTTGTTATCCTGATTGTTTATGTTGATGATATCATATTATCTGGCAGTGATCAAGTAGGCATCCATGCCACTAAAGAATACTTGTAAAAACACTTTGCCACCAAAGATCTGGGCAAACTAAGATATTTTTTAGGCATTGAAGTTTCCCATTCATCTTCTGGTCTATGCTTATCACAACCAGTGAATTAAAAATCGGCCCAGGCGGCCGCTTAAGCGGCCAAGACCCCCAGCCGCCTAAATTAGCCCCTAATCTCCCGCTTAATCTTTTTGAACAAAATCGCCCGCTTTTTGCCCGCCTCACCCGCTTTTTCCCGCTTTTGTTTAAAAATCCTAATGTAAGCATGTAACATTAATTAATTACATAGTCCAAGTAGTGTTGACTATAATATATGAAACTTGTATACATTAAATGTTCTATGATATAGCTAGTCCTAATTTAGAATGCATACTTTGTGTGTAAGCTGTAATAATTGGGTACTGCTGTAATGCATCTAGGTAAATATCATATTGCTCTATTATACTTTAATGCATGATTAGTTTTACGGATTTCCTTGCTGCTTTCAGTGATTAATGATTGGTACTATTGGTTAGTATTACTTTAGTGATTACTTTAATTCAATAATTCATAGTTTGTTATTTACAATTACTGATCTGCTTGCTGATTTTAGTGATTAGAGATACTGATTAGTAGTAAAGTATTGATGAATACTTAGTTAATTACTGATTTTCTGATTAGATATGTATAAAAGTTCCTTAGAAATATACCTTTATATACACATATATGCAATTTTGTATAAAAATATATAAAATTTAAGCACCCGCTTTTTCCAAAATCGCCTTCCTACCGCTTAATCGGTTACAGGGTGCTGTCCGCACGCCTCCCGCTTCCCACTTTCTAATACATTGATCACAACAAAAATACGTTCTGGGTCTCTTGTCTGAAACAAGAATGCGTGGGGCAAAACTTGCTGCTACTCCCTTAGATCCTAACACTAACTGGGGTGATGATAGTTCTCCTCCATACCTGACCATCAACAATATCAAAGAATGGTAGGGAAACTTGTATATCTTACTGTGACCAAGACTGATACCACTTCTGCAGTTGGTCTAGTCAGCATATACCTAGATAAACCCATATTATGTCATTGGAAAATTGTATGTCATATTCTGAAGTATCTGAAAAGGTCGCCAGGAAAAGGCTTGTTTTATAAGAAACATGGGCATTGTAACCTCATCGGCTACTCTGATTCTGATTATGCATGAAGCAAGATAGATCACAAATCTACATTTGGCTAGTGCACCTTTCTAGGAGGTAGCCTTGTTACTTGGCAGAGCAAAAAACAAACTGTTGTTGCCCGATCTAGTGTTGAAGCTGAGTATAAAGCATGGCTCATACTGCATATGAACTCTTATGGGTCTGTGGTCTTCTGAAAGAATTTGGTATTTGTGATTCTAAACCTATTCCCATGTACTGTGACAACAAAGTAGCTATCATTGCAGTAACCCTACCTTCCATGAACGCACCAAATATATTGGAGTGGATTGCCACTCTATGAGGGAAGCTGTCTTATCTGGCCAGATCTCCATACCATATACAGTTACTTCTGATCAAGTCATAGACATCTTCACCAAACTTCTTCCGAAGACTAGATTTACTACCATGATGGACAACCTGGGCATGATTGATCATCTATTCTCCAGCTTGAGGGGGAGTATTAGTATATATATTTTACTGGTTTTGTTATGTTATATTATGTGTTGTGTTATGGGCTTTAGACTTGTCTTGTCTATTAGCCTTCTTTTATCCCATATTGCTTATCCCTGCTTTATGTTTTACTCTCTTATCCTATAAAAGAGAGCAATGTAATTGTTTTAGATATCAAATAAACACCATTCCACTTCAGATTTTAGAATCACATCCTCTACGGGTTTGATGACTTGTTAATTATGTAAGCCCATGCAATGCCATTGGGATACCATGTGCCATATTCTTCACTACTTAAAGCGCTCCCCTATCAAGGGTCTTCAATATCAACGTCATGGCCACTATGATCATATGTACATGGACACTGGTTCTGACTACACTGGCAACATTAATGATGGAAGTCCACTTGGAGTTATTGTACATTTGTTGGGGGTAATCTTTTGTCTTAGAGAAGCAAGAAACAAATGGATGTGGTGAGGGCCAGTGTCGAGAAAGAGTATGTGGTTATGGAACAAACTTAATGTGATATGATGTGAGTGCGCCTTCTGCTTCAAGAGTATTTTATTCAGTCTACCGCTTCTATGTTTATGTATTGTGATAATAAGGCATATATGTTCATAGTTAGCAACCCTGTGTTTCATGAGCGCAGCAAACATATTGAGGTTGATGGCCACTTTGTGAGAGATGTCATCCAAAACAAAATAGTCAACACTCCATTAATTAGATTGGAACACCAAGTGACTGCTATCTTCACAAAGTCTCTTCCAAAGAAGCATTTTGGCAGTCTTGTTGACAAGATGGGCATGTTGGATATCTATGCTCTAGCTTCGGGGAGGGAAAATTAGAGGACTTATATGCAATATTTTATTTATTAATTTATCTTTGTTATTTTTACCTCTTCCCTCATGTTGAATTTACCCTAGTCTATAAAGGGTACTCATATTTTGTATTGCGGTAAAAATGGAATACAACGCCTTTTCTTTAGCCTTGCGTGAACATATAATCTCAATAGGCATAAAGTCATAGATAGGGGACCCAACAAAAATGGGGTAGAAGCAAGCAGTCAAGTAGTTAATTGAGCAACGTGATTAAGTACCATATATTAGAAGCATCGACATACATACTTAAATGAAAACTTTCACATGACCAGACAGGCATATTTGACACAAATTGGTAGCATGTAGGTACATGTAGATATGACAAACAAGTAGATAGAGTTAGGATTTCCAAGTTGGTGAAGCCTCCATTATAAATGGCTAACTTTTCAAGTCAGAGTATTTATTAATGTCGAAGAAAAGGAAAAATGGTAACAAACTTGCCATCAACCAACGTAATTTGGTATTCAACAAGGAATATATATATGTTTAATAGATTGGTAAATTTAATGCTAACATCTAGCTTTTAAAGAAAAAATGCTATCATCTTGCTAGCCAAAACTATGTTGTGCTCTAATTAATCATAAAGCTGTAAAGGATCAATGCCTTTTGTCTTTAATCAGATAGGATCAAGCAAATAATCATATATGACCATAGTTTTTGATGCAGCCAGCCGGTGCTCCACTTTGGCTGAGCGCCCAGGGTGCCTAGGGTGCCCAGGCGCTCGTCTATGCAATGACTTTTCTTTATAATATAAATTACATATATGCTTGTTATATATAAGTATATATGATTATTACGACTGAAAATGTATAATATTAATCCAAATCCCTGAAATAAGTTGAAATAGATGTAATTAGATGAGTTAGATTTACACAAGAGGCAACAAGTAGTCGAAAATGAAAAGTTCATACTATATTACATACTAATTGAATTACTAATTTAAGAAAACAATAAGTAGAGCATACAAATAATAAAATATGTAGATATGCCAAAGTTGTGGCACCCAATTGGTAAGATTGACGTTGTGAGACCGAGAGTTTGTAGGTTCAATCCGCCCATGCGACAGGATGAATAATCATCATTTAAAAAAAAAGATATGTAGATATACATTCCTAAACTAATGAAAAGAAAATACATGACAACATATAAAGGGAATCTAAATCACTCCACAATTCCACTTCTATTGATATAAACCCCAAAAGTCATACTTTATAGGCATATACCCCAATTTCTAACCATAAATGGCTAACATAAATGCCAAACTGGTACATTATTGTTTTGCGGATCAAATATGAGGTGGGATGTGGTATTTGGACCCTTAATTGGGCCTACCTAGCAAAAAAACAGGCTCCCAGTCAGGTAAGGACCCACTTAGGCTGTCGCATAGCCGCTGATTTGGGTCAACAAATTGGGTGTCATACCAGGCGGCGCCCAAGCGGGCACCTCGACAACTATGCATATAATATAATAATAGACATTGTGTAGCTTTGACTAGAGCGGCACAGTTAGGTAGTCTGTATTGATTGCACATAGATTGTTACAAACATATTGATGTTGGATCAAAGGCGCTAGAGGGGGGTGAGTAAATCTTCACAAATCTCACAAAACGAATTAGACCACCAAATTATATTAAGTGCAGAAACTTAAACATACAGCCAATTTGAGATCCTAACTAACATGCATAGCAAGGGTGAGAGACAAGGAAGAACATACTCTTGGACAAAGTGGTTAGAGTGGTTCCACACTTCAAACTAGAAGTGAGTCAGTCCACTACCTATAGGTGGTTAGGCTCTAGGACTTTGCAATCTTGATGCTCTTATATTCATTCATAAGATTACAAGACAAAACCACATTCATCCAAAGACTTAATACCTCAAGAAAGGATCTTTAACCTACCGAAGGAACTTACCCACTTGAACCATGGAGTCTTCAACCTTCAACAAGGACTTACCCACTCCTTCAAGTCTTTGGCCTTCAAGGAATTACCTATCCTTCTTGAACGTCCGCCTTGCCTATCTCCTTCACTTGGAGATTTGGAACACCATGCTTTCTTCAACCTTGAAGAACAACAACTCCTCCTTCACTCGGAGAAGATCTTCAAGCCTTTTCTTCAATAAGGAAAGGGGTAGGAAGATGGAGGTGGAGAGCTTTACATGGATACAAGAGGTAGCTCTCTTACAACAGATCCTAACTCACTCATACTCACGGATTTGACTTGAAGGTAGAAAGAGAAAAGGGCTCAAAGGTGTGCAACACTCTCAACTAAGTAAGAACCAAGCATATATGGAATAAGCAACCTTGGAATGAACTCCAAGTGGTCCTATTTGTAGCCGAGAGTGCCCCTTTGAGTTGGGGAACACTTAAGGAAGAATTATAGCCGTTTTTTCCCAAGTCAACATATCTATTTTTGTCCAAATAAGTCACCAACGGTCACAATCACTTTTTCTGCAATTTCTGTACAGTGCATTCGGTCGAGTTTCAATAAAGGTAACTTGACTGATTGGGAAAAAGACAAACCCAATTTTCAAACCATCGGTCGAGTTTATCCTGAGGAAACTCGAGCGACCAATGAAAGTTGTGTTTGGTCAGTACCCCATCAGTCGAGTTCTGTGAATGCACAACTCGACCGATGCACTCTTCAGAGAATTGATCCAGTGGATCGGTCGAGATTGTAACTCGACCGATTAGCTATATGTGATCAATTTTCTAAAGTGCATCAAAAGTGATTAAAACTTGGTGCAAAGTGTCCCAATCAATTTTCTCATCTTAGTGACAAGTCATATCATCAATACAAGTGATTACAAAAATCTTCTAAGGTCACTTACATGGATTTCCTAATTTACTCACTTGTATAGCTTTTGACTTGAACTTGAGCAAATTAGGGCTTGAGCAAATTGATCCTTTTCATGTACCTAACACCTGAAATCAATCTTGAATACACATATTAGATACATATGAATGAAATGGTTGTCATTATCAAAATATGGACAATGTATAACCTCTAGGTCAACATTCTCCCCCTTTTTGACAATGACAAACCATTCCTCAAACATATTGAAAAGGATATAGAAGTTATACCTTTGCCTTGTGAATTAGGGGGATTCAAGATGTGTACAACGTGAATTGCTCCCCCTCAATCTATGCTTACTTTAACCTGCATAATTAGTCTATCTACACAAAGCAATTATAGCATACATGTACTATATGGTCCTTTGCAAGTCACATGATAAAGCATTAAATGAACAAGAAAAGGATCTCATAAGCAATAAACAACAATATGACAAAAAATAGCAATATGATTGAGTTTCAAGACATTGAAGTTCTCTCCCCCTTTTGACATTATCAAAAAGTAGGGGGGGGTAGAAGAGCATATAATCAGGTCTTCTCCAAACACAATCAAACAGATAATCATGCATGCAATCTCATATCATATGTCAACCAGAGACGAAAGAAACACACAATCTCAGTCATAATCAAAATATGGTGAAAAGTGCACCAACTCATAATATATAACATGATCAAAGAGCAAGAGTGCACAAGATATAGATTACAACTCAGAAGCATGTTCTCATAAAAGCAGCTACAAGCAAGAAGCGATGAAAAACTGAAGATAAAAATAGTACATCTCAGATAATGTGCCCAGATGTTTCTAATACAAAATAGCCTAGAAAGATATATATGATCAACAAACTAGACTAAAAACTAAGAAACAACTAGACATCTAGACTATCTATGTCCACAACATCATCATCATCAGCTCGAGGCTCGTAGTCCTCGTCTCCATCTAAAGGTGCATCAACAGTAGTGGCTTCATCACCAGAATCACCACTAGAGCCATCACCATCATCAGAAGCATCCTCACCATCGCCATCATCGTCATCAGCAACAGCTGTCTCAGCATCAGCCTGGTCAGGCATCTCCCCGTTTGCAGGAAGACCAAAATCACGACCGGGCCAACGAGCATTTTGTTCATCCCAAGTCATACCAAGAGCATAGAGCTTATTGGCTTGAGGGAAGGATGTAGCAGAATCGCCAAGACTGGCAAGCAGGGTGGCCAGGGGGCCAACAGGCAACGACAGGTACATGGGAGTAGAACCACCAGCAACAGAGGGTGGAGGAGCAACAGCGGAAGGCTCGGTGGTAGGGTAGTAATGATGATATGCATAAGAAGCATAATCACTACCGGGGAAAGGTTGGTAGGTGGGGTAGGGGTGTGCACATGACATGTTCATGTTTAACATGATTGAACATAGATCCTGGTGCAGGTGCTCCTGAACCTGTTGGTTGTATGCCTGTTGGTGCATCATGTAGCCCATAAGGGTTTCATTGGATACACGAAACGAGGCACGGCTAGGTCTAGGTGGCTGAGGAGGTGGATATCGGGTAGAGGAGGCAGGGGCTGCAGAGGCAGAGGCTGAGGGTGAAGCACTAGGAGTGGTAGAGGCAAAGATAGGCACGAACTTCTGAATTGTGGTTTCACTGATACACACACCTTTCCTGGCTAGCTTGTAATGATAGTCAGAAAAGAGTGATTTCTCAGTGGCAAACTGAAACAAACCACAAATCAGGGCTGGATAGGGTGGATGAGTGTCTCGGGTGTTCTTACCGAAATCAAAACAGGTCATATTGTGAAGAATGTATCTTGACCATTTGACTCCGATATTCTCAAGGATGCAGTACATTATGATCGCAATGTTCTATGCAATATCCGTTTGATTTTTCTTCGGGTGGATGTTGTAGTAGATCATTAGGGCTAAGATACGCTTCCTGAGATCGAGGGAGGAGGAGGGTAGGGTGCTCTTCTTCTTGTATGGAACATCGGGTTTCTTCAAATAGCGGTGGATGTCAGGAAGAGTGAGCTCATTCAGCTTATAGAAACCCTCAGGATCCAAGAGGTCAAAATACTCGCCGTAATCCTTGCGCCAGGTGTCATTTTCATTATCTCCGGAAAAAAAGACATTTAAAATATCCTCGGAGATTTGAAAACGCTTACCGGCGATCATGGAAATCAGGATCACTAGAGTATTCGGCGGGGGTACAAGGGTGTCGTAATTCCAACACAAGTTAGCGTAGAATTCGTGAACTGGTTTTGTGCTTGTCATAGAATTATGAAAGCAGTCACGTTCGACAGCCAGGACAAAGAGGTGATGGACGGCTAACAACTTAGCTACTTGGTCTATGACCGCTTGACGCCTAGGACTAGGCTCAAACAAAGCTCTAAAAGGGAAATGACTCCTAGGAAGAAGGTCCTTATACCTATTTATAGCTTCTATTGAGACAAACGAGGTGTCATCAAAGGGAATCAAGTGGGAAGACGAAGAAGATGATGGAGCATTGCTAGGGACGAGTCTCTTTCTTCTATGGGAAGCCATGGAGGTGAAAAGAAGGAGAAGAAGAGATCAAACACACAAAGCAAGCTGTCAAAAACGTCCAAACACCAACAAAGAGCAATAGGGGAGGTCTAGGGCTGCCTATCTAGGTCGGGAAAGGGCTAGGATAGGGAAGGTAAGGGTTTGGGTAGAGAGCTTAGGGCTAGAAGAAGAGGAATCAGTCAGCTATTCTCTAGTTGAGAGGGAGAATAGTCGGCCGAACCCAACTTAAGTTGGCTTCAGCCCGCTGATCGGTCGAGTTCTGAGAGTCGGAAACTCGACCGATTGGTCCATTTTAGAACAGCTCTCGGCCACGGATCGGTCGATTTGTCCTGGGGGAAACTCGACCGATGGTCAACCTGACCTAAAACCATCAGACTTAATTTCTAGCAATATGAAGCTAATTTCTATTATGTATATTGAACATACTTAGGCACATATCACTCATCGTTGGGTACTATTTAGCGATAAAAATAAGAATTTCGAGAAATGCCCAAAAACAAGTGAAACTAAGCATGACAACAAGCAAATTTTAGCAAATATTAGCAATTTTAGGCAAACAAGGTGAATAAAGCATGAGAAAGACATATAGGATAAAAGCAACTAGCTAGATAACATGTCAATATCATCCAAAGCAACAATGAGCAGTTTAGATCTAATGAAGTTAAATTGTTCTCTAGCTAGAGGTTTAGTGAAAATGTCCGCCAATTGATTTTCCGTGTCCACATGCGTGATATAAATATCCTTCTTGGTAATGTGATCACTAAGAAAATGATGACGAACCTGTATATGTTTAGCTTTATTATGCAATATAGGATTATAAGAAAGATTGATTGCACTAGTATTATCACAATAGATAGGAGAAGCATCAAAATGTATGTTAAAGTCTTGGAGCATTTGCTTCATCCATAGGACCTGGGCACAACAACTCTCGACTGCAATGTACTCAGCCTCGGTAGTTGATAATGTCACGATGCTCTGTTTCTTGGAAAACCAAGACACCAAGCATGGTCCTAGAAGGAAGCAAGTGCCACTTGTGCACTTTCTATCAACCAAACAACCCGCATAATCAACATCACTATATGCTATAAGAGTAAAGCCCCTTGACTTAGGGTACCATAGACCAAAGTTTTTGAGTTTTGGCTAAGTACCTCAAAATCCTCTTAACAACAATAAGATGTGATTTCCTAGGACTTGATTGAAAGCGAGCACACAAGCCAACACTAAACATAATATCAGGTCTAGAGATAGTTAAATAAAGTAAACTTTCAATCATACCTCTATAGAACTTCTCATCTACCTTCTCACCTTCATCTCTATCAAGTTTGGCGGTGTTGGACATGGGTGTGTCCATTGGCTTCATGTTCTCCATTCCAAAGCGTTTGAGTAGTTCATTGGTGTACTTGCCTTGGTTGATGAAGTTTCCATCTTTTGTTTGCTTGATTTGGAAGCTGAGGAAGAAAGTAAGCTCACCCATCATGCTCATCTCGAACTCACTCTGCATAAGAGAACTAAAATCCTTGCAAAGATCAAGATTAGTCCCGCAAAAAATGATATCATCGACATAAATTTGAATAGTAAGAAAATTGCTAGAAGTGTGTTTTAGAAATAGAGTAGAATCCACTTTGCCCATGACATAGCCATTGTCTAACAAAAAATTCTTTAATTTCTCATACCTAGATTGAGGTGCTTGTTTGAGTCCATAGAGAGCTTTTTGTAGCAAATAAATATGATTAGGTAGCTTGTCATTTTCAAAGCCTGAAGGTTGAGCAACAAATACTTCCTCCTCGATTGTACCCAGTGTATTAAAAAAGGCCCAGGCGACCGTTTAAGCGGCCGCTTAATCGGCCAAGACATCCATCCGCTTAATTTTGCCCTTAAGCGCCCGCTTACTCGGTTTGAAGAAAAGCACCCGCTTTTTTCTCGCTTCACCCGCTTTTTTCTCGCTTTTTTGCTCGCTTTTTTCCCGCTTTTTGAAAAAAATGCTGCTGTAAGCATGTAATGTTAATTAAATATATAATCCAAGTAGTATTGAGTATAATATATGAAGCTTGTATACATTAAATGTTCTATGATATACCTAGTCCTACTTTAGAATGCAAACTTTGTATGTAAGTTGTATATAATAGGGTACTGCTGTAATATATCCAAGTAAATATCGTATTACTCTATTATACATTTATACTTCTAATGGTTTTACTGATTTTATTGATTTTCTTGCAGATTTCGTTCATTACTAATTGATACTACTGGTTAGTATTACTAATTTCCTTAGAAATATATTTTTTATATACACATACATGTAATTTTGTATATAAATATATAAGATTTTAAGCATCCGCTTTTTCAAAAATCGCCCGCTTAATCGCCTGCCTGCCGCTTAATCGGCTACAAGGTCCCGTCTGCACGCCTCCCGCTTCATGTTTTTTCAAACATTGATTGTACCATTCAAAAACACACTTTTAACATCCATTTGATATAGCAAGAAATTTTTATAACTAGCAAAGGCAAGTAGCATTCTAATAGATTCAAGTCTAGCAACATAAGCATACGTTTCATCAAAATCAATACCTTCCTGGTGATTGTAGCTTTGAGCCACTAACCTTGCTTTGTTCCTTACCACCTTGCCATTTTCATCAAATTTGTTGCGGTAGACCCACTTGGTGCCAATGATTTTTCTGTCACTTGGTCTTGGCACTAGAGTCCACACACGATTCTTCTCGAATTGATCTAGTTCCTCCTGCATGGCTAGGATCCACTCATCATCTCCAAGAACTTCCTTGATGTTCTTTGCCTCCAGCTGTGAGATGAATGCACTGTCTGCTTGTTCTTTGTTGTAGGCAGCTCGTGTCTTCACCCTCTCAAATGGGTTACCAATGATTAGCTCTTTGGGATGATTCTTTGCGAAGCGAGGAGTGGGATCCTTCTTTTCTTCACCTTCAGCTTCAACCACCTTCTTACCTTTGTTGTCGATGTTGAGATCTTCCAAGATAGGAATTAAGTCATCTGCAATATCATTATCAACAACATTCTTTCCAACAACAGGGTTAGTTTCAATAAATTTGACATTAATAGATTCTTCAATTTTAGACAGTTCTAAATTGAAAACTCTATAAGCCCTGCTTGTAGTGCTATATCCTAGGAAGAAAGCCTTGTACGATTTCAGATCAAACTTGTCGAGAGAATCCTTTGTGCTTAAAACAAAACAAGGACACCCGAAAACGTGAAAGAAGTCGATGGATGGCTTTCTACCACGCCATAACTCATAGGGGATTTTCTTCAAAGAAGGATGAGTAAAAAAACTCGTTTCTGCACAAAGCAAGAGGTGCTAACGGCTTCAGCCCAAAACTTCTTAGGAATGCCATATTCTAGAAGCATGGTCCTAGCCATCTCCTGTAGCGACCTATTCTTTCTCTCTACTACCCCATTTTGTTGAGGTGTACGAGGAGAAGAGAAATTGTGCGAGTAGCCAGATTTTTCACAAAAACGCTCAAAAGGATCATTTTCAAACTCTCCCCAATGGTCACTACGGATAGAAACAATCCGACAAGAAGCTTCGTTTTCAACTCGTTTACAAAAGCTCAAGAAAACATCTAGAGTATCACTTTTAGAAACGAGAAAGAATGTCCAAGTATAGCGAGATAAATCATCGACAATCACAAGACAATACTTGGAACCACACAACGTTTGAGTTCTCATAGGTCTGAATAAATCAATATGAAGAAGCTCAAGAGCTCTTTTGGTACTATGGACTCCTTTGGATTTGAAGGAGGACTTGGTTTGCTTGCCTTGTGTACAAGGTTGGCATTCCTCAACATTTTCAAAATCCAATTTGGGAAGTCCCCGAACCAATTCCTTTTTGCTCAATTTCTTCATTTGATGCATATTCACATGACTCAACCGGCGATGCCAAAGAGAAATATCATTTTTATCCACAACCAAGCATCTATCAAGTACGGGCTTTAGAGCATCAAACACAATAACATAGAGATTACCGTTTATAGTTTCCTTATATATAACATTGTAAATGAGGGAATCTAGAAGCAAACATTCTAAAGAAGTAAATAGAACAAGATAACCATTGTCACAAAGTTGACTTACACTTATCAAGTTGTGATGTAGGCCATCAACAAGCAAAACATTTTTAATACTTAGCTCGTTGCCTACATCACCCTCACCTATTACCTTACCCTTTTTGTTGTCCCCGAAGGTCACCGATCCTCGTTTCTTTTTCATGAATTTGTTGAAATGACTGATTTCACCTGTCATATGTTTTGAGCAGTCACTATCAACAATCCACCTTCTTTTGACCTGCATGAAAGAAGGATGCCAGTACCCAACTCAAACTTTGGGATCCAGAGTTAGCTTGGGGACCTATTTCATCTTTGGGTTGGTCCCCTTTGGCTTGTAAGGACAATGAGTAGAGTAATGATCATCACATTTACAATGAGCACATACCATTGGGTTCTTAGAGCCGGAAGTCTCTCCATGGAAGATAGGAGGTTCCACACTCTTCTTCTTACCCTTACTCTTGTTCTTATTCTTACGGTTGGGAGCAGTCTCATCATATCCTAAATCACTAGTACCAATTTGTTTGGTAGAGTGTTTTAGGACAGAATTAAGAGATTTCTTTCCTGTAAGAAACTTTTACAAAGAGGCTTTTAATTTAGCATTATCATCACTAAGATAAACTAGCAAGATCATCTCTAGAATGCAACATGTCGGCCTCTAAACAGAGGGCTTTAGTATGAAATGAATCACGTTCTAGAGCAGTGCTAGCTACCTCATTACTTTGCAAAATAGGTCTGGAGGATAGATCATTAACTTGAGCAAGCAACTTAGCATTTTCAGATTTAAGCAAAAGAATTTTCTTTTGATAATCATGAGTTTCTTGCTTCCTAACTTCATCAATGAGAGTAAGTTTTACATTTTTAGTTTTAAGAACATCTATCTCATCTTGGCATTTTTGGTTCTCTTCCTTAAGATTATCAATAGTCTTAAGGTAGACACCATTCTCAACTTCAACTCCATTGTATTGGAGCTCAAGATCAAGAAATTGCCCTTGTAAGGTATCAATACTATGAAGGTGCAACTTTTCATTTTGATCAAAAATCTCAATTTTAGCATAAAGATTATCTGTTATCTATCCTAACCTTTTCTTTTTAGATTTGCATTTAGTAAAAGATGATCGGCAAACATTAAGCATATCAATAAGAGTTTCTTTAGATAACTCATGCAAATTGACTTCACTTACCTCACTTACCTCACCTACATCTTCACTTGTAGAGGCCATGAGAGCAAGGTGGCATTCTCCATCTTTGGAGCTAGAAGAACTTGAGGAAGACTCCTCCCAAGCTGCATTGAGCTGCATCTTTGCTTCTTCTTTATTTCTTCTCTTTTCTCTTGTATTTGCCTTCTTTCTTGTACTCCTTGTCCTTCTTGTGGCTGCTCTTGTGATGGCTCTTCTTGACCTTGGGCAGTTACTCTTGTAATGGTTTTTTTGGTCACATTCATAGCATCTAGGAGTTGATGAAGAAGGCTTCCCCTTGAAGTGTTTGCCCTTGGAGTAGTTTGCTTCATGCTCATTTGGGCCTTTATCTTCACTTGAAGGAGTAGGGGACTTGAGTGCAAGTTGTTGCTGTCGAACCATTTCTTCAATTTGAGCTTTGAAGGCTGTGTCCTTGATCTTCTTGGACTCCTTCTCTTCTCTCTTTTCTTCTTCTTCTTGCTTATCAAGCCTTGGCTCATGAGCTTGAAGGTTGCCAACCAGCTCCTCGGTTGACAATTCACTAAGCTTGTACACTTCTTCAATGGATGTCACCTTGGGCTCCCATCTCTTTGGAAGAGATCTCAAGATCTTGGAGTTGATTGTGCCTTTGTCCATCACACTACCAAGGGCTGCCAATCCATTGATGATCACATAAAGCCTTGTGTACATGTCCGCCACTCTTTCATTCTTGCCCATCTTGAAGTTCTCAAATAGACCACTAAGTTTGTAGATCTTGGCTTCCTTCACTTGCTCCGTTCCTTCATAGGTGACACATAGCTTGTTCCACATTTCATGTGCGGTGTCCCAAGAGGAGATCCGGTTGAACTCGGATGGAGTGAGGGCTACATAGATGATGCTCACGGCTTTGGCATTGAGCTGAGTTTGCTTCATTTGGGCTTCCGTCCATGTGGAGATTTACCCCTTTGGATCTTCATATTGTAGATGCACCACCTTCCACATCTCATAGCTTACTCCTTGGAGATAGAAGTGTATTCTTCTCTTCCAATAGAGGAATTTGGTGCCGTCGAAGACCGGAGGTCGCACGGAGAAGCTTCCCTCCAAATTGAGAGATCCAAGTGCTAAATCGCCCATCTTCTCCTACTTGTAAAAGTAGCTTGGAGAAGACCTGCTCTGATACCACTTGTTGGATCAAAGGCTCTAGAAGGGGGGTGAATAGAGCTTCACAAATCTCACAAAACGAATTAGACCACCAAATTATATTAAGTGCAGAAACTTAAACATACATAGTAAGGGTGAGAGACAAGGAAGAACATACACTTGGACAAAGTGGTTAGAGTGGTTCCGCACTTCAAACTAGAAGTGAATCAGTCCACTACCTAGAGGTGTTTAGGCTCTAGGACTTTGCAATCTTGATGCTCTTATATTCATTCATAAGATTATAAGACAAAACCACATTCATCCAATGACTTAATACCTCAAGCAAGGATCTTCAACCTATCGAAGGAACTTACCCACTTGAACCATGGAGTCTTCAGCCTTCAACAAGGACTTACCAACTCCTTCAAGTCTTTGGCCTTCAAGGAATTACCTATCCTTCTTGAACGTCAGTCTTGCCTATCTCCTTCACTTGGAGATTTGGAACACCATGCTTTCTTCAATCTTGAAGAACAACTCCTTCTCCTTCACTCGGAGAAGATCTGTAAGCCTTTTCTTCAATAAGGAAAGGAGGTACGAAGATGGAGGTGGAGAGCTTTACATGGATACAAGATGCAACTCTCTTACAACAGATACTAACTCACTCATACTCACGGATTTGACTTGAAGGTAGAGAGAGAAAGGGGCTCAAAGGTGTGCAACACTCTCAACTAAGCAAGAACCAAGCATATATGGAATGAGCAACTTTAGAATGAACTCCAAGTGGTCCTATTTATAGATGAGGGTGCCCCTTTGAGTTGGGGAACACTTAGGGCAGAATTATAGTCGTTTTTGCCCAAGGCAACAGATCTATTTTCGTCCAAATAAGTCACCAACGGTCACAATCACTTTTTCTGTAATTTTTGTACAATGCATTCGGTTGAGTTTCAATAAAGGTAACTCGACTGATTGGGTAAAAGACAAACCCAATTTTCAAACCATCAGTCGAGTTTGTCCTGAGAAAACTCAACTGACCAATAGTAGTTGTGTTTGGTCAGTAACCCCATCGGTCGAGTTCTGTGAATGCACAACTCGACCGATGCACTCTTCAGAGAATTGATTCAGTGGATCGGTTGAGATTGTAACTCGACTGATTAGCTGCCTGTGATCAATTTTCTAAAGTGAATCAAAAGTGATTAAAACTTGGTGCAAAGTGTCCCAATTAATTTTCTCATCTTAGTTACAAGTCATATCATCAATACAAGTGATTACAAAAATCTTCTAAGGTCATTTACATGGATTTCCTAATTTACACACTTGTATAGCTTTTGACTTGAACTTGAGCAAATTAGGGCTTGAGCAAATTGATCCTTTTCATGTACCTAAAACCTGAAATCAATCTTGAATACACATATTAGATACATATGAATGGAATGGTTAAGTCATTATCAAAATATGGACAATGTATAACCTCTAGGTCAACAATTGACACAAAATCCATAACTACACACAAGAAGAGATCACTGCTCTCTTCTTTACCAACTATGTAGTTCTATATTTGACACTTACGTGGGTGGTATCTACATGAAGGATAATGTTACGTTTGGATAGGATCACCAAAATCCTTGCACTTCTTCGATTAAATCACAACCTAGCAATCAAAATTGGGATACTTTCGAATTGTCACACCTCTGCCTAGCCAATTCTAGCAGGTTCGTCAAATGTCATCCAACTATAGCTAACTCACTCCCCCTTTTACCTTAGCTTTACTACTATGATATCATTTTCTATCAAATACCAATACTTTCAAATCAATACCCAAACTAGGCCTAACCACCTAAGTGACCACCTATCCTGCATGATCATGCCTTTCACCCTCCTAGGGAGACTCCAAGTCTTCCTAGGGGTTAGGATGAATGAAAATCCCCGTGTTGTAAGGTAGTAGAGCTACCAACATGGGCATTGAGAGGTCTCGGGGGAAGTCACTGAGTGAAGCTATGGATCATCACGAGAAAGAAACAACAGACCATGTAGGTGTTAAAAGAAAGTAGGTATTAAATATTGATCACACCAAGAAATGAGATTTCGTCGAAATTGGCAATACTTTGACAAAATATTCAATTTTGGTGGCATCTGCTATCTAAAAATGTAATTGTGTTGATTTTAGTCAAAACTACTACCAAGATTGCATCTATCAAAATTTTGATAATTTTTTTGATGATTTCGATGGATTTCAAGGATTTTTTGTGCACAACTCAAAAACTTCGATAGAAATTTGATAATTGCAATCCTTAAATGTTATTATTGTTGTTGAAGAGTAGTAAAGGGAGATTGAGGTAATTTTACCATTTAGTACTCATACGTAGTATACTTATAGTATATTGTAATTGCATTTCGTTTACCCGGCCAGCGTAGCTCAGGTAGTAGGCACGGTGTCCCCCTCCAAGGAGATCCCGGGTTCGAGCCCCCGGTTAAGTGTTGTATTTATCACCCGCCAGTTATCCGGGCTATGGCTGGAAAAAGGATGCGGGGGCAGCCTGTAAAGGCTGTTATTATCCTTTAATTGCATTGCGTTCCTAATATTTGCTATTCAATTTCTTAAATACTCATGCAATGCAAACTTTATGTTGTTTCTTATTTTCTTCAATGCAAACGTTATGTATTCTAATGGTGGTTTAGCAGACAATGAGGGTGCTAGCAAGCCAAACTCACCAAAAAATAATGATTTCGTTTGGAAACATTGCACTGGTGTTCTTGGGCCCATGAAATAGTTGTCTGTTGAGTCAATTTAAACAACAAACTATCAACCTAAGTAAAATATGTGGAGTATACCCTACATAACCAATATGTGATATTATAGAGCATGAATAAGTACACATATCTATATAGCTCATACTTGCAAAATTACATAACTTAATTCCTACATTTTCTCATCAAAATCCTCAGGAATCAACAAAGTTTGCTTACCCCTATATAAATTTTATTGCATATAACGATGCATTTAGGTGTAGAGATCACACTTGCAAATTTCATGGCTTAATTTGTTCATTTTGGCATAGAAACGGGCACAGTTTCATATATCAAAATTTCATCTGAAATTTCCATAAATTTCGGTACCCGCCCCGCACGCCGAATCAGAATCGGAATCGGAATCGGAATCGGATATCTCATTCCTAGGATCACTCTATCCCAGTGGGTAGAATTCATTTTCCCAAAAATGGGTGAGGCCTGGGCCTCATGAGCCCTATATCTAGCTCTGCCACTGTGCAGAGCAGAGTATCCATTAACAGATAGGTACATGTAGTCCCACTTAGCAGCAACTGAATTAATAATTTATAGGTGCTGTGATAGTAGTAGCACACAGGAAGTACCACTTCAGTAGAGTAGTTATGCACTGCTACAATAGCCTAAAATATCATTGTGAGCATTGTGGTAAGCTGTAAATAAAAAATAGTATATGTTCTATGTAGAAGGGAGACCGTAATAGGGGAGCCAATGAGCCATAGAGGAAAAGAAGGGGGCTGCAAAGGGAGTTCTACCATCAACACTATTACAGAGGGGCAGCAGGAGCCCCTGCGGCTGTGTAGAGCAGTAGAGGACGTTCACAGGTAGAAAAAATCCGTTGGAAGCCACTCAGGAATTTGGCGGTGGAAACAGAGGCTAAATATGCTGCATATAGGAGTAACAGAGATTGATATACTACAATTTGAATCATCTATATTATGGAAATGATGAGGTCAACATATGGCACATAGAACACTGATATTCCTCGATTTAACCACTGTCTCAATGTTGCTTCTTGAGCACCCTGATAAAGAACTCCTATGTTCGGTCTTCAACTAACATTAACCATCCTCAGTAAATAATTTTGAATGGAAATACCTTGATAATTTATGATCCTTATTTTAGAAAGATCTTAGACAACAGATGTGCCTTTACCTTCCTTTTTGGTACTAGAGGACCAATGACAATGAGGCTTTTGAATTTAGTATATAAATGGTAAGTCTAGAGTTCTTAGGGAAATGGTGGTAAATTTACTTTCTTCCGAGTAATTCCTTTTTCAAAAATCGTTGCATTATAATTGATGACAGTTTGAGTGTAGATGAAGATAATGTGTTCTCTGTCTTGTGTAGAATCTGTACAACAGTTCTAATGTTTTGTCTGCTGCTGAGCAAAGGCAGAAGATTGCATTAATTGTGCTTCACTTTTCAAGTTGGCAGTGTAGGCAAGATAGTGTTGATCTTTGCAACAAATAGCAAATATTTACCCTCGAGTTTACCCACTTTCTGGAGTGTCGAGTAAAGGCAGGTGCTTCCCCTTTGTCTTCAAACATCCAGCTTCACTTTACCTCTTATAGCAGCCGGTGGCTTGATAGTTGGATGTGCTTTGTCTTTTAGTTAAGGAGAGGGGCTGTCGACCAATCAGTATGGGGTCACTATTGTGCTAGTTATTTATTCAGTAAGGCTTCCATTGGCTATCTTTAACTAACATAGTCATGAATACTTTGTTGATAATTTTATATGAAGTTTATATATACTAAAGACATTATCCTAAAACAATTGACACAAACGATGTTTGCCAAATTCCATAAGCCCAAAATATTAGATACATCCTCAACTTTTGGTCCACTTACTACATTTTTACATTTTTTCTCGGATTTTTACGAATAATCAATGATTTGCCACCACTTAGCTCATTGTACATGCTGCAACGCCTGACATTTTTAATTTCCTTCTGCAACCCTGGTTGTAAACTGTATTTCTACTTGTACATTTTCACTTCTTAAGAGTCAAAATCAGATCATTAAACCATTTCAATCACCTAAATATATGCTTTTTGAACAAGGAGGATCAAACTATATTTGTTAAGGTGTGCAGCTAGCCGGCCGCCTAGACGCTCCAAGGGGGGTACACCTTGACCTAAATGCTGCCTTGGATGTTTTCATGGGCCCCTAGCCCTATATATGGAAATAATGTTATTTACAAGTGCCCTAGTATTCAAATTAGATATATTTGTCTGTTTTCTGCACAATATCTTATTAGGAAATAATATCCTTAATTATAATTTTTGGTCATCCAAATACATTTCCCAAATAAAACACAGGTCTATGACTTTTCATTTCTCACGATTTTAACAAACACGATTTTCCACAAAATTTCATGATTTTTCATAATTTTTAGATATAATGTTTTTCAAAGTCAACTTCCATTTTAATCCTTTTTAACAAGTTTTGTGGCTCACTTATGATGCGTCATAACTGATTCCAACATCACATGTTCCCCTCTCCCTCTCCTATACTACAATTGTAAAGGCTTCCTTTATCCATCTTGCAAAACAATAGTCTCTTCTGTGTGTATGGGATCTTTCATGCTGTACACATACATCCTACACCACAATTGTAAAGGCTTCCTCTATCCATCTTGCAAAACAATAGTCCCTTCCGTGTGTATGGGATATTTCATATTGTACACATACATCTACATCTAGATATGTATGTGTGCATACATATATATCATACACATACATATGCATGTGTGTGTAATCATACATCAATGACTACATAGAAAATCTATATATTCAACTTGATTCTCAATTTTTTCCCAAACAGTTGACTGGATTCTATAGGAGGTGGAAACTCCAAGAGTGTAATCATGCATCAATTACTACACAAAAAATCTATATATTCGACTTGATTCTCAATTTTTTTCTAAAATAATGATTTTTGCATGCAAACCAAAAAGTTGCTGAATCCCGAATTTGTCACTAAGGACTGTGCGCCAAGCTGTCTAGGCACCTTGCCACTTTAACAAATATGGACTATAGTCTGTATCCACCCAGCTAGTATAGAAGCTGCTGGAACATGCTGGAGAAAGCGCCATCTAAGATCTCTCTGTCTATAGGTGGAAACCCCAAGTAGAAAGGTAATTCCAAACACCTTCCTATCACAGTCAGGGAGGTCCACCTACTGGCTAACTATATCCACCCAAATAGGTGTTAAGGAGTTTCTGATGGAGTCAAACCCATGACCTTTCCTTTATAATAGAACACCATTTGCCAATAATCAGGCCGGCCCTTGCTGTGTGTGCACACGGGTGTGCGAAGTAGTGCAGCATACATGGTATCCTTTTAGTTTAGAATGCCTATTTAAAATATGGGCTTACTTTTCACACCAGGTTAGATTCAAATGTTTCTGGCTACAAGTAGTTGTATTTGCACTGTGGGAAAAAACACCCAACATCATGTGCCAACTGTCTGAATTTCATAGGCCAAATCCCTGTACATTAGTGATAAGATTATTACATGAACTCCATTATTTGCTCAAGATTAAGGAATGAGATTATAACAGTTGTATCATATGTTTAGGAAAAATCTATGCACGATGTACCGATTATCAAAGAATTTGAAAAATATTGTCAGAATACTCCTAAGCTAGAGCTGTGATGCATACCCTTAGAAGCTAATCTTTATGTCAATTTAGTTTTTGTCCTATCTATCCTAGCATTGTATTAGGAACGCTATCTATCCTAGGGCTGTTTCTTCTAGGGCCATCCATCTTAGGGCTATCTCCACACACTTATCGCAATCCACATATCTCTGCCATTTTATTTCCGCCCTACCTATCCTAGCCTAGTGTTGAGAAGCCTATCTACTACTGTATACCACAAGGTCCTAAGTCGGGTTGCTGCATAAGAATTAGAATAGCATTGTATTAGGAACGCTATCTATCCTAGGGCTGTTTCTTCTAGGGCTATCCATCCTAGGGCTATCTCCACACACTTATCACAATCCAAATATCTCTACCGTTTTATTTCTGCCCTACCTATCCTAGCCTAGTGTTGAAAAGCCTATCTACTACTGTATACCACAAGGTCCTAAGTCGGGTTGCTGCATAAGAAATAGAATAGGCTCTCCAATCTTCATAAAATCATAATTGTGAGGCAATACTTTTCCTAGTTGCATCTCTTAAAGTAAAAAAGATCAAACTCTTGCACCGTACACCTCATGGGATACTGTTTTACTCTTGGCGCTCCAAGCAGCGTTACTTTCTCTCTTGTTGCTGTTTCTTGTAGCTCCAAACAATTCTTTCAACGAGCTAGACCAAGCACTGTCTTGAGACAAACACGAAATGAATTATATCTGGAATGGTTGTGTTAGTGAAAATGAGGTGTAAGTTTCACATATGTTTCCATGTAGAGCATACCTGTCGTTGACACTAGCCCTCATCAAACGAGACAATCCAAAATTTAAGGGGGCTCCTCAGGCATTGCTTTGACAAAGATAATTATGAATGTAACTGAGAATCCAATCAGACAGACGACCAATCTGGATAGCCTTTAAATCTCATGGACTCCTACAGTCCCTCACTTGAACAAGTTTCTTGAACATTTTGTGGTCAATGATCAATCAAACAGTGGCACGAGCCTGTATGCAAAAAGGGTTGGTTTATATGCACTCACAGCAATAACCATTTGATTGATCCAAAGCAAGAGCAAAGGACATCATTATATATTATCTTCGCCGTGGTGGTCTACTTACCATTTTTGTGTTTTTGAGACCAACCTGCCCTCCCCCTCAAGGAACAAGGGGTTCCCATCAATTATCGACTGACAAATGCATTGTCCCAAAAAGTTGACAAAGCATCTGATCTTGTCAACATCATCACTAAATCTCTTGGAATTGTGCTAAAGCTTTGTCCGAGTTTATTTGTTATTGTTTTCTCTAAGTTGTAGGAGACTGGGCTAAAGGCCATTGATTCTACGAGTATCATGAACAGAAACCTGGATATGCCTGTGATTTCCACAAGCTGCCCTCCTCTCCCTCAAGGACCAAGGAATTTTGGCAGACAAATGCCCTTTGACCCTATAAGTCGGCAGAACATCTTATCTCGTCAACGTTGCAGGTAAATTCTTGGGATTATGCCTAAAACATTATCAAAGTTCATTTATTTTTGTTTTCTTCCAAGCTGTATGGGGTCTGGGTTTTAGACCATCAGTCCCACTGAGTACAACGCACAGAAATCCGGAGATATCTGTAAATTTCAATAAGAGCGTAAATATATTAGTTCTTGGATATATTGTGCTCAAATTCTGCTTCATCATTATTCCCACAAGCTTTTTGTGCATGCCTATGCTTTATCAAATGCAATACATAATTTGCAAAGATGAAGTGTATCCCCATTGGGTCTACAGGACAGACTTTACCTTCCCCTCCTCGCTGGACATACATTGGAAAAGCAAGCAATCTCTGCTAAAGTTTGTCTGAGTCTTTCGTAGACATGCATTTATTGTTTGAATTTATATGTTTCTTGTAAATGTTGTTTGGTTATATTTGTCAAATTTCCCAATAACTTTGCTGTATAGCTGTTAAGAAATTAACCGCATTATCTGCTTCTATTGCTCGACAAACAAGCCTCAAACTACTAACGATGTCTTTTAGACAATGAGGGTTCCCAGTTTCATCCAAAACTGTGTCCCCATCAAGGCTTAGGAAATGGTGAAAATCTTTTATAAATAAATTTAGTCCCCATTTAACTGCTGCTCAATCATGAACATGCATTGTTAGTACAATTTCAAGGAAAGATACATTTATTTGATCTATCTGAAATTGTTTCTCTACAGTTTTATGTATCGATCTGATACGGAGGTCACTTCCAATGGTGAATTGTATGCCTCTTTGGTTTACTTTTAGTGTCACAGAGACACCCTACTTTTACGTATCTCCTAGGAAGCATGGACACTTCTCGGAGGCCGCCGTGTCTGTGTCCAACACGCATCCAACATGGACACACCACGGACACACGTGGACACGTGGTGGACACTTCTCAGATGTGTCCAAGTCTCCCATTTTTTTATTAGGTGACACAACACATCACAAATTAAGAAGGGGAAATATCCTATTGCACATAAACTTCCTCTCCACCCCTGACGCACATGTCTTCTCCTCGTCACATCGCCACCTAGGTAATTACTCCTCTTCATCCACCTAAAGACTTTGGCCTCTCCTTTCTCCGCTCGTTGCCAACCTCTCATCTTCCTCTTCTTCGATTTCCAATATCTATGTTTTATTTATCCACCACCACCACCGCCAACCTCCTCTTTTCCTTCCTTTTCTTCCCAAATCTGGATGTACATCAATGTTTCACTCTCTTTTACAAATAACAACATACCTCCTCTTTTTTCTTAGTTGTTTACCACCATTACTATCTTTTTACTGTCCAAATTTACATGTGCAGTTTTTTTTTCTTCTATGGGTCCATACTTGTAGTGCTTAACTTGTTATTGTTTGTGAATAAAGTTTATATTACTATTATTGTGTTTACAATGTGGACTTGTTTGATCGTATGCCTTTGATGGCTTAATTTCATGATGTGTGCAATATGTGTTTTGAGTGAACATATGAAAGTGAATATAGCTTGGATGAAATGATCTTTTAAGTTTGAATGTGCTTGTTCTTTTTTGTGTTATATATAAAAATATTATATGTATGTATATGTATATGTATATGTATATTTTTCCAGCGCCGTATCCGTGTCCTATATTTTTGAAAATTTCTATGTCCCGTATCCGTGTCCGTGCTTCCTAGCGTATCTCTTATGTACAATATGTGTTTTTAGTTGTTTCTGTACATTATTTTACCCAACAGTGTGTCGGTGTCAAAGAAACCGTGAATCCCCCGTCATGTTTTAGGCTTAATTCTCTATTTTCTGTAATGCCGATTGTGCCAAAGCCCTTGCCTCCATGGTTAACATTTAATTCTGAGATTGAGACAGATGGTTAGGACAGAGAATGTTCATGCCTTGGTATTTATTTGCATGTCTATGTCTGTGTTGAGCTTACTATATCACACGGACAACTCCTTATAATATTGATTATTTCGTTGGACATATGCTTCTCATATTGTTGTTAATGATTGAGGGTAAGTTTAGTCTGTTGTTAGTAAATGCTCGTACAAGCGTTTCGAACTAATCAAATCTTGTCTATAGCGGCAATACGTTCTTGCTGCCACAATGGCAGATGGGAAGCGACTTGGATAAGAGGCATGAACCGCAGTACAGTAGACTATGGCACAGTAAATTTTGGCGGCTGTAGTCACTTGGTACCAGTAGCTGGAATGCACGATGGATTTGGAGAGAATATAATTGATCGGAAATAGTTCCATCACGCGCGGCTGCTGCAAGCGCAGCTCACGCGCGGGGTAGGGAGTGGTTTGTTTGAGAGTAGCTGATTTGGGGTGCTGACGTGGTGAATTTTAATTGGATGGCTGGTAGAGGTTGGGTAATATGTAAATAAATTTGTTTTGCGTATAACTTTTGAACCGTGATGAATTTTTTGACGAAACAAAAATCATTGG
This sequence comes from Alisma plantago-aquatica, assembly GCA_963693085.1. Lineage (NCBI taxonomy): Eukaryota > Viridiplantae > Streptophyta > Magnoliopsida > Alismatales > Alismataceae > Alisma > Alisma plantago-aquatica. Next base: position 314,546,436 of record OY856412.1, on the reverse strand, counting down.
ATTCATTATGAAAAATACATTCCAACAAGACTAATATTGATATATTTTTAACAAAAAATATAAAAATGATTTGAATCGGTTATTTTTTATGTCAATGAATCATTTTGGGCGTCAATTAACCATCTTTGGGTGTCATTAGCCATTTATTGGTGCCAATAAGTTATTTTGATTGTTGATACCTTATTTGAGTGTCATTTTAAACTTATGAGTGTCAATGAACCATTTTGGGCGTCAATTACCTTATTTGGGTGTCGTTTGTCATTTGTGGGCGTTGTTATAATTTTAGGTGTCATACAACTATTTTAGACGTCAAATAACTATATTTGAGTGTCATTTGCCATTTATGGGTGTCATTAGCTATTTGTGGGCGTCGTTACAATTTTTGTGTCAGTAAATAATTTTAGGCGTTAAATAACTATATTTGGGTGTCATTAGCCATTTATGAGTTTCATTTGTGGGCGTCATTATAATTTTAGGTGTCATTGAACCATTTTAGGCGTCAAATAACCATATTTGGGTGTCATTAGCCATTTGTGGGCGTCGTTATAAATTTAGGTGTCATTGAATCATTTTAGGCGACAAATAACCATATTTGGGTGTCATTAGTCATTTATGGGTGTCAATAAACTTCTGGGTGTCAATGAACCATTTTGGATGTTTTTGAGTGTCAATAACCATTTATGGACACTATAGTTGGTTGTCAATCAACATATATATATATCATTTTTATATATTTTTGTCTAAAAAATATGTCAATATTAGGCTTGTTAGATTACATTTTTTGTAACAAAACCAACGGTTTTTGTTTAATAAAAAAATTCATTACGGTTCAAAAGTTATAAGTGAAATATATTTATTTACCTATTGCATAATATAAAAAAAAGTACCCAATCACCATCCACCACGTGGTGCGGTTTAGGGGGCTGTTTTGAGACTGGTTTTATGTGCACGTGAAACCGCGCGTGATGGGTGTGAACTTCCCGGAAGCTTAGTCCATAATTGATAGGGTTGAGGACTGCCTTTGATAGAAAACAAGAGTAATATTGATTAAATAAGAAATGTTTGGAGCGGTTTGTTCTGTTTTTTTAAACTTCTTAGCACAACAAGCTAAAAATTTATGTGCAACGTCGCTTTACTCCAATCGAAGCAAGAACTACGGAATCATAAGCATTTCACAAAAGCTTCTCACCGTGCTAATAAAAGTCTGAACATGAAATTTGTTATTCTATTCTAAAATATTCAGAACAGAAATACGCTTAAAAATGGATCAAATCCAAAGAACGACCCAAAGGAAAGCTCACAAGAGCCCAAATTATGATTCACTTTTAGAAAATAATTGTTCTAAACAATTCAAATCTTTCTAACTCATTCTATTTCTATATTATGAACAAGATGTAAGACTTGCTATATTCTGTCTAAAATTTGTAAAGTTGAATATGTAGAGGTTGATTACATTTCCACCCTTTAAAATTTAGTTAAATTACTAGCAAGGTGCACGTGCTAAGCATGTGGATTCCAATTAAAATTACTCATCAACTGACATTTCAACATAATTATATATATAATTATTTTCTGTTACACTCCAAATTGAAAATTTCATGTATTAAGTTTGTGTTTAGATGACGAAGTATAAATTAATTTAATAAGTGACTACTAAATATATTCTTGTGAATTTGTGATATAATATAATAAAGTTGAGGTTGATTCATAACATGCACTATGCTAATATTTACATTAATTCTATGCTTAACTCCACTTTGAGACATAACTAAATCAAAAAGCATGCATAGACACAACATATGAAAGTGATTTGTTCAATTGGTGATAAACTATTTAATCATCGAGTTATATACACAAAAAAAATCCTAAGAATGTATTTGTCATTATCAAAATTATACGTGATCTACTTGTTGTGCATGTATCTGTAGATAGCTAGCGTATAATTAGTAACTACAATAGTTTACATGTATCACGCTAAATGAACATCTTGATCAAATATCAGTTGTCTCCCTCCTCCTTGTACGCATGATTACTAAAATTGCCCATGTTGCATAAATTATATAATAAGTACTCGCTAAAAGAGAAATTTTGATTAATCTAACACCCTCAAACTTAAAGTGTGAGATTACCAACATTACTGGTGCATCCTTCTCGAAACGTGGTTGCTGATGACTATTATATAATCATTACTGAGACATTTACATACAACCCACTAACATAAAATAATTTGATCAACTACTGGTTGACTTCCTCTAACACGTATCATTTCCGCTATAAAAGTTCTACACACAAATAGACTGGACTATTGTACTCACAAACAAACTATTGAAATGTTTAAGTTTGTCGATGAATTTGTTAAACCAGAAGAATGTGATTATTAAAACTACTACTCCAAAAAATAGTAAGCAATCTGCGCTCTAAAAATGCAAAACACAAATAGATTGGACTATTGTGCTCACAAACAAATAGACTTGGACTTTGTGCTCACAAACAAACTACTAAAGTGCATAAACAGGCTGATGAATTCCTTTAACCGGAAGCATGTGATTATTAAAAGTATTCTTACTCTAAAAATAGTAAGCAATGCTCTTTAAAAGTGCTATGCATAAATAGAGTATACTAATGTGCTCACTGACAAACTACTGATGAATTCCTTTAACCGGAAACATATGATTATTTTTTTTGGATAAGACAAAATATTACTAGAACTCCCAAAAAAGGCATATAGGGGCAAAACAAAATCCCTGTATACTGTACAAGGTCAACTAGAGACCCCACATCAACATAACCTCATACTTAATCCCCTTGAGGATGTTCGGGTTGGCTTTACAAAATCACACTAAACTATTCACAAACACATCAAAAATTTGAAGGTTATCTCTATCCATCTTTCCATGAATCCTGCTATTCCTCTCATGCCAAATGTGATATATGAGCCCCACAAAAATGATCCCAGCAAATATCCTCATTTGTGGGTTTCACTTGGTATGATCAAGCATCCAAATCATACTGTCCTGCATGTTCGTAGGAGGATTACCTCCCAAACTGCATTTGAAGGAACTTCTGGTCCACAAGTACTTCGAAAAATCACACTCAAAGAAGAGATGTGAGTGTGTCTCCTGCTCTCGATGACAAAGGGGGCAACAGAGATCTGCAATGGGGCACCACTTGCTAACTCTGTCTTTGGTAGGTAGCCTATTAAGAACAGCTCTGTAAGAGCAGAAGCTCCACCTAGGGTAGTGATTTTTACCCAAAGCAACTGGTACCAGAGAACTTGAGGTTGGTTACGCTCTATGTGCCATGGTTTACACCCCACAAGCAACGTCCAATTCCCATTGCTCAAAGCATAGGCATATTTAATGTCCATCCACACTATTCATAACGCTCCATACCCTGGAACAAGATTGAGGAGTGACACCATCAACAACAAAACTCATACCATAACGTTTCTTCATCCACATCCCCCAAAGGCTATCCGGTTTAAGGAGAAAATCACTGACCCTTCCAGCAGCCTGCCACGCCATGTCACTGGGGTCATGTAAGCCAAGACCAACCCCAGATCTGGGCTACACAACTTTAAACCAGGAGATGGCGTGAGTGCCACCCCCATAGGAAGCCAACCATAATAGCCCTGAACTTATCTAGAATGACATCAGGAATATTAGTGAGCATGCACCATAAATTGATTTTACTGGTAAGTACAATATTAATTAGAACACTCCTGCCCGCCATGGACAAGTTAAGGCTGCTCCACTTCTCCACATTGGACCGGATGCTGTCCACAAACACTTGGAAGTCAACTCCCTTGCCCACACCACCAGAGATAGGAACCCCAAGGTACCTGATAGGGAACCTACCTTCCTCTAACCGAACAACAACTTTTAGCCTACACCTTCTAGTATCATAAGATTTATATAGGAAGACTTGGGACTTCATATCACTAATGTGGAGGCAAGACATATCAGTGAACTCCTTGAGGATTAGTCTAACTCCTCTGATATACTTGGCGTGGACAGAGATGAAGAACATCACATCGCTAGCAAAAATCATATGAGTCAAGACTTTAGTGCCCTAATTACTATAAGGTTTGATTTTACCCCCCGCTTCAGCCATATCAGCCAAACATGTGAGGTTTTCCATAAGTAAGGTGAACAACATAGGGGATAGCAGATCCCCCTGTCTAAACCCATTCGATGCACGAAACATGCCTTTGGGAACACCATTAATCAGTGCTGAAAAGGATGTGGTTTCAACACACTATTTTAGGATTTCCATGAACCTACAAGAGAAGCCCAACGCTCCCAAAGTGCTCTATAAGCCCGCCCAGGAGACATGATCATAAGCCTTGGAGATGCCCAGTTTCAAACATGACTGCTTGGTTTTACTTTAAACTTGGAAATCCCGAAGAAACCCTGTGGCAAGTAGGGCATTGTCAGCGATAGCCCTACCTTGAACAAAGGCATACTAATTGCTGGAGACAATTTTAGGAAGCATGCCTGTCAATCTTCTGAATATCAACTTTGAGATGATCTTATAGATGACTTAACAACAGGCAATAGGCCCGAAATCCCCCATAGCTACTGCACCTTTCTTCTTAGGAATCCGTTTAATGAAAGAATGATTAGCTTGCCACACCATTCTTCCACCAACAAGGAACCACCTGACCGTTGTACAAACATCTCCAGCAATAACATGCCAACATGATTGAAAAATTTTAGGGTTGAAGCCATCGGGTCCCGTGCTTTAGAAGCACCAATAAATAAGGTGGCCGCCTTGATTTCATCGTCCGAAACCATTCTCATAAGCCCTCTATTCATGTCTTCAGTAACTCTTCTATCAAGCTTAGAAGGAACCAAAGCATGTTGCAAATCGTTGTCCCCATTGTAGAGGTCAGAAAAGAACTTTACTGCCAACTCTTATGGTCCCTCATGTTGTTCCTCTTCACTACTGCAAGCTCTTCGATTATTAAAATTACTCCTACTTTAAAAATAGTACGCAAGTAATAATAAACACATAGAGAGATTGAACAACTAGTGTTATGCTTCTTTGTTGTATTTCAAACCAAAAGGCAAAAGGTTTAGTCCCATATTGCTTGTGTTGGAGACTTCCCTCCTCCTTATATATGGACTCTTATCCATAGTACAATTGAGGAATGAAAGGGGACAAGCCCTACACACGCGCATGGTGGGCCTTGGCAACGGGGTTTGGGCCGGCCCAGTCCGAAAACTCTTTAATTGGGCGCGTCGGCGCACGTCGCATCCCGCGCAGGGGGGGTGCAAATCCGGCCTCCCAGAGCCCCTTGCGTGGGTGCAACCCCGACATGGTTTTGCCCTTTGGTTCATTGAACCATTTTTAACCAGGTCCGCAATGCACATGTTCGTTTGGAAGTTCCAAACCACACCATATTTTTGCAACTGAACGCATCCTTTCACGCTTCTTTTTCATGGTTATTTATGTTCGCTTTCCATTGTCGTTCAGAATAGACGAGAAACATCTTTTGTTTCTTCTTCCTCTCTTCTCCTCCGCCTACAGTCTGCTCACTGAAAGAACGATCACTTGCCTTTCGCCCGTCGCCATGACTGCGTGTGCAGACTTCACGTTGACACATGCTGTTGGATCCTGGGAGAGTAGCCGCGCATGAGACTACTGCACAGACGTTCGCCGTCGGGTACCGCGGAAATACTCTTAAGGACAGTGCATCTCGCACGCCTCAGCGATACTTTGGTATACTCTTATACGTTTACGCTTTTTCATTGCGGTTTGCACCCTTATACGAACAACAATCTTAAGAGTATTTCGTTCACTAATGGGTACTAACATGGAAGGTTTTGAAACCCCCTTTACACCTGTGACACCGTCTAACAATAACAACCAAATTATTACTATTTCTACTATTCCACAAACACCAGTTCCTGATGTTACAAAAATTGAACAGTTTAATAGACAACATTACAGGCGTTGGCAAGAAAAAATTATTACTACTTTAGAAGTTTCTAATGTCTCGTTTGCTTTAACTGAACCCAAACCTGAAAACGGTTCTGTTGATTGGGAAAAAGCAAATCACATTTGTCGACATGTGATTCTAAGTACTTTATCTAATCAACTATTTGACGCCTACTTTCCAATTAAAATTGTATCCGAAATTTGGGGAAGTCTGAACAAAAAATATATTTTGGAAGAGGCTTCTACCCAAAAATGTACTGTTGCAAAAGTTTTAAATTTTCATATGACTGAAGATAAAGATATAACAACTCAAATTCATGAATTTCAGATTTTACTTGATGATTTGAAAAATGAAAAAATTGATCTTCCTGAGTCTTTTCGTTGTGGGTTCTTTAATTGAAAAACTACCTGGTTCTTGGAAACATTACAAGAACAATTTAAAGCACAAAAGAAAGACTATGTCACTGGATGATGCAATAATACATATCCGATTTGAAGATCAAAATCGTAGTAGAGAAAAATCTGAACTGAATAAAGAGTTGTCATGTACTGCTAACTTTGTTAATAATGAAGTTAAAGAAAATAAAGTTTCTACTGATCACTCTAAAAATAACTGGAAAAATAAGAAAGGGGAAGGAAAAAAGAATAAATATAAAGGAAACAAAGATATTAAGAAAAGCAATGTTTTCTGCTATGTTTGTGAAAAACCTGGTCATACTTCTCCTAAATGTAGGCATAGGAAGAAATAAGCGGTCCAGGATTCGAAGGATACATCAACCAACCTTGTCACTGAGGACGTATTTGTGGCATTTGTCAGCATTGTCAGCATGGGATCATTCCACCAGAATGATTGAATCATTGACTCAGGGGCTAGTCGCCACATCAGTGGCAACATAGATGCTTTCGTGACCTACACTGAAGTAGGGCAGGAGGAACATCGGGTTGTCATGGGCAACTCTAGTGCTTCTCCTGTGACCGGAAAGGGCAATGTCATGATCAAGATGACTTCTGAAAAAATTCTGCTGATCAAAGATGTGTTGTTTGTCCCTGATATCCGTGTTAATTTAATTTTTGTTTCTCAACTTGTTAAGTTTGGGGTGAAAGTGTCCTTTGAATCAAACAAGGTCATTCTCTCTAAGTCTGGGGACTACCTAGGCATGGGTTACTGCTCAAATGGGCTCTTTCTGCCGAATGTACTAAACTCTGCTGCTAATGAAATAACTCCTTCTGCTTATATCGTTGATTCTTTTGATATATGGCATAATAGATTAGTACATGTTAGTTTTAAATACATACAACACATGAAATCTTTAGGTTTACTAAAGGATATTAATGGTGTTGTTAATTTAAATAATAAATGTCAAATATGTGCTGAAGCTAAATCTACCAAGAAACTGTGTCCTCAAATTTCACATAGAAATTCTAAATTGCTCGATTTAATTCACACTGATCTTGGAGATTTAAAAGGAAATCTATCTAGAGGTGGGAAACATTTCTACATTATTTTTGTAGATGATTTCTCACGATATATAAAATTATGTTTACTACATTTAAAGGATGAAGCTTTTGGAATGTTTGTTAAATATAAAACAGAAGTAGATAATCAACTTAATAAGAAAATAAAACGTCTTCACTCAGATAGGGGTGATGAATATGATTGTTCTCCTTTTAATGATTTTTGTGTAAATTATGGTATTATACATGAATACACACCTCCATATTCGCCTCAATCAAATGGAATTGCTGAACCTAAAAATAGAACTCTAAAAGAAATGATGAATTCTATCTTAATCAATTCAGGCGCACCCAACAACTTGTGGGGGGAAGCGATCTTGTCATCTTGTTTTCTTCAAAATCGCATCCCTAGTACGGAGACAAATAAGACACCATATGAATTATGGAAAGGATATCCTCCTAATTTGAAATATCTCAAAGTGTGGGGGTGTCTATGTAACATCCCTGACCTGGGTTATGTGTTAACCCTAGATGTTTTGCGTAATAAGGTTGAGTAGATTCTTAATCTTATCTTGGGAAAATTAATTAGGGCTCATGAGAAACTTATGTTTCAATTTTGGTCTTGATTGAGCAATGTTGAAGCAATGTTTGCTTATTTTGGACTAAAGTGCAAATTACCCAAGTTGAAGGGTTAAATTGCAAATGTTGCATGATAAGATGTTCTTCTGATGTTGAGACATCATAAGAATGAATATGATGTAGTGATATTGTTTTCACAAGCTTGTAAAGCAATCCTTGTGCATTAAAACCTAGTTTTGGTGTAATGTGAAATTTACCCAAAACCTAGAGTTCAATATGCAAATTACCACTTCAATAAGGTCCCTAATGTTTCTTGGCATCTTTTAGGGCAAAGAAAATGAGAAGAACCCCTCATTTGAATTAAGTTGGAGGAGAGAGAATCTTGATATTAAAATAATCAAGATTTAATCCTAAGTGAAACCCTAATCCAATTTAGGGCAAAAATGAATGTATTAATTAAAGGGCCTTCAACCAAAATTAAAATGGTTGGATTCATATGTGTGTGTATAATCCTAAATCCTTGCAAAGGCACGAGCATATCCTAAAGAGGTGAAATTCCACTCACCATTATTATAAGAAAAAGAATTTCCACTCAAATATGGATATTCTTATTATAAGTGTTAAGGTGCTTAATTTCTTTTCCCTTAATTCATGGATAATGGAAGGGAGTTCGGTGGGGATAGAGATTCCCTTGCATGCAAGAAACGAAGGGAGAAGTGGTGGCAACAATTTTGGAATTAAAAGACTTTTATAAAGTATCTTCTCTCTCATCAATTTTCTTATAAAAGTACCTTTTCCAAGCCAAAACAAAGGCTTTTTCAGATTTCTTTCTTTCCCCTTGCTTGGAAAACGACCAAGGAGCTGTGGAGGATCAGGAGGACGACCCCCAACCTGTTGGTAAGGTTCTTGACCTCCTTTCACCTTGAATCCATGGTGAAAATAAAAAATCAATGCATGAATTCTTCATATCTCGATCCCCTCTTCAATTCTAACCAATTTTTTTCACTCAAAGCTTGAGGATGACCCTTGGAATAGTGAAAGGAGTTGCATCCACCATTGTTTTCGTGATATTGGAGCTTTGGAGCTCAATTGGAGGTGGGTTTTATAACTTGAACCCATATTCATTGTTATTGAACTCAATTTCTCAATTCAATTGATTCAATATCTCTTTTTGTAATACCCTTGATTAGTTGATGCAATTGCCATGAAGATGGCAGTAGATTTCGAAGGTTTGCAGGTTGATGATGATGAAATCATCACAAGCACACACCTTATCCAAGGGAATGAGCAAACGGTTTTCAAAACCGCACGATTTAGTTAGTTGCAAAACCGAATGGACACTTTTGAGTTCAAAACCGTTTGGAGTATTTGGACTCCAAGACCGCATGGGTAATTCACTAAACAATGTATGGGTAATACACCCAAGACCGCATGGGTAATTACTCAAGACCGCATGGGTAATTTTATCCAAGATCCAATGGATAATTCACCTCAAAACCGAATGAGTTTCAACTTCAAGATCAATTGGGTAATTTAGTCCAAAACCAAATGGGTAATGGACTCAAAACCGTTTGAGAGGGTTGACCAAGGGTTGACCATTTGAGATTCCTGTTCCTAATTATGTTGGTTGATAACCCACCAAATTTGATGGATTAATTCCAAAGGAATCATGAGTTGAAGGCTAATCAATTAGGAAAACCTAATTGGATTAAGTGCTGATTTTCAACTTGATTGATTTGACGTTTTGGGTTATTTAGCCCAAACGGTTTCAAAACCATTTGGGAATCACCCAAACGGTCTCAAGACCGTTTGGGGGTCACCCAAGACCATTTGGAGGTCTAGGGTTGGATATGGTTAAGTGTTTGAAGGACAAAAGATATGGTGTTAACCCTAATCGGCTAAATGCTGATTTTGCATTGAAATGAGTTGATGTTTTGGGTTGATTGACCCAAACAGTTTCAAAACCATTTGGAAATCACCCAAATGGTCTCAAGACCATTTGGGGATCAACCAAGACCGTTTGGAGGTCTAGTGTTAAGCATGGTTGACCAATTGAAGGTCTAAAAGTACCAAATCACTTTGCAATTAAGTGTTGATTTGATGATCAACTCAATAGCTCAAACCCTAATGATTTTTCACTAGAATCCGAGGGTTGGATGAGCCAAACGGTCTCAAGACTGTTAGGAGAACACCCAAATGGTCTCAAGACCGTTTAGAGGTCACCCAAGACCGTTTGGAGGTCTAGGGTTGAGTATGGTTAAGCAATTGAAGATCCAAAGGTACTAAGTTGAAGTGCAATCAAATGCTGATTTGGTGATCAATCTAATGATCCAAACTTTGATTGATTGACTTAGATTTTGATGTTGACATGGGAAAATGGTCTCAAGACCGTTTGGAGGTCATCAAAATGACCTCAAGATCGTTTGGGGTCAGGTCATGCCCAATTTGGACGATGGTCCAATGGTTTTAAAGTAACTAGTTTCACATTGGTTAATGTTGAAGGATAATCGATTCCAAACCCTAATTCAATTGATTCAAACCTTAATTGATGACCAATTGAGGGTTAATTGAGGGTCAAATCAGTTGAAGGTTGACCTATTAAACTCAATTGAAGTATGATGACAGGTCCAATTGATGATTGGTTCCATGAATTCAATGATTGAAGGAATCAACATTGGAAATCCTAATCCAATTCAATTGTTAAATGATCTCAAACCGTTTGGAGACCCAAAGTGCAAGCGGTTTTCAATACCTACCTTGTCCAATTGGTTTCAAGTATAACATGTTCAATTGGTTTTTAACCAATTGATTTATGAGAACCAAGATCATTGAGGGTCTAAGTAATTAATTTTGTGAAGATCAACATGGTTAATCCATTTGAATATCTCATGTTATTAAAGGTCCAATATGGTGAACCTATTTAGATACTTAATGCAATAGAAGATTTCAATGGTTAACCCAATTGATCATTTTGTGGAATTGAAAGTTTAATTGGTCAATCCTTTTGAATTCCTTATATAATTGATGGTTTAATTGATTAGACCATTTGGGCATCTAATATGATCAAAGGTCAATCAGCTATGTGATTATTAAAGGTGTAGACCTATGATAATTGTGAAGGTTAACCCTAGCTATGTGTACTCAAGTGAAGATTTGACCTAGATTAATCTTGGTGTAATTAACATCCTAAAGAGGATGAGAGAGGGAATGAGAGAGATGATTGCTTATATAATTAAGTCCTAATTTTCTCATTATGAGTAAACTATGTGATAAGGGTTGATTCATAATAATGAGACCATGAAACCCTAATCAATGAGCCCTAATCCTAATTAGAGCAATACTATGTATTAGAGAAATGCTATGTGTGAAACCCTAATTAGAGCAATGCTATGTGTGAAACTGTAATTAGAGCAATGCTATGTGTGAAACCCTAATCTAGGGCAAAGCTGACTGTTATCATAAATCCATGGTGATGATGTAATCCTAACTTAGTGTAATAATGAAGGAAACCCTAATTTAATGGGAATTATATATCCTAACCCTAATTTAGGTATGAGGAAAGAGAAACCCCACTTAGATGTGAATGATAAACCCTAATCCCTAAAATGGGATAAAGGTATATGAAACCCTAATATAGGGTTGTGCTACTAATCCTATGTGAAGACCTAGCACCGGGTGATGTGTTGTGAAATCCTAATTTCACATAATACTAGGTGAAACTTTGATATAGAAGGATGATTATGTAAAACTCTATTGAAGAGTAATACTATGTGAAATCCATAAGTATATGGAATATGCGATGTGAATCCTTAAATTATAAGTGTGGAGAATACTATTCCTAATAGTGGAATAGTGATTAATGTTATGACAAATGTAACACCTAGAAAGGTTGATAATGGATATCCTTATATTAATAGTTCCTAACTTAAGGATGAGTGTATAGTATTGGCAAGGGTTCTATAATCTAAGTGAGTGACTAATGACCAATACTTTACATGATAATTGTGATGAACTGGTGCATAAAGTATTAGGATGGGGAATACCCTAATACAAACTAAGTGTATGAACTCAAGTAAGATAAAGGTGTTGAGGGAAATGATACATCAAGATATGATAGATATCACATCCAACACCCCAATGCTGGTATACCTTGATGTGTTATAAGTCCAATATAATTGGACTAATGACACATGAGATGTGTCATATCAATGGTTACATTGATATGTAATGTACTCTGTTGAATGTAGGCTAACATGTCTTCTGAAAAGGTTAATCCAAACCTATAAACTATGATGTAATCATATTCTAGAAAAGAAGAGAGAGAAACTCAAGCTATGTGTTGATAATTCATTTAATGATGAATGATGAGAATAAATAATATGATTGAATACTTATGATTATTCATATTGATTCCTTACTATGTGAGCCCTGATACAGAGTAATGCTATGTGAAACTTTAATACAAGTCAATGCTATGTGATCCCTAATGCAATGTAATGCTATGTGAAATCCTATGACAAGTTTATGCTGTGTAAACCCTAATACAAGGTATTACTATGTGAAATTCTAATACAGGATAATCCTATGTGAAGCTCAAATACAGACTAATGGGTTATGAATGTAATAAGATAACCCTCGTATTGCATGATATTGATAAGTAATTGTGTCATGATTACTAATCATGCAGATATGTTGAGAAGATGAGCATAGCCAGGTATGGGCTATGATGCTTTATTATTGAGAATGTTTTATAGGCTTTATAAGCCTTCATATGCTTTGTGTAGTAAGAATCATTGAACTTTGTGTACTATGTGCAATACATTATGTAGCAAGAATCATGATGTTCTTGGTCAGATGATCTGAAGGTTTGAAGTTACCTAATAAGTGATAACAAGTGTTCTATGGTGAATTATGGGTTCAAATACCCATATACTATAATCATGATGATGAACCTGTTAAGAAATGGAATTGTGCTTGGTGAGTTGAGGGACTAAGGTCCCAACACTTTGTGAAAAGAGTATGGCTACATGCCATGACTCCACAATGACAATGCCAGACTTTAGATATATGAGCTAAGCCTGAAGAGAGTTAATGTTGTGGTAATGATTCTATAGTGAATAAATAGTATACATGTTCTTCATATTCCTTAAAGGATAAGTGACATGTTGATTATATCAAGTTATAGCTGCAATGCTTCTGATAAGAATAATTTTCTAATCTGTTAGACATTAAAATATCTATTGTCAAATAAATATGACTCCTCTATTCATATCTATCTTCTTAAGCTGTAATAATAGTGTTTCTGGCGGAGAGTTATATCTCTTGCTGGGGCAATTTACAATTGTCTCACCCCCGTGAGAATCACATTTTTAGGTGGATGCAGACGAGGAGGCAGGAATCCTTCAGTAGGTGAAGGACAACAGCAGCAGCAACAACAGGGACAACAGTGAAGTCTCAGGAGGAGACACTGGCTGTTATGCCTTGTATAGATGTAGATAGAGTTCTATGTGTTGTCTCTGTACTCTTAGGTCCTCGGAGTAGTAGTTAGTGATTTTAGAATTTTGGCTCAGTGCCTCGAGATTTTATATTGCTTGTGTTTAGCTTGACAGGATAGTTAATGCTTGTAACTCACAAATAGAGATGATACAAGTTATCTACTTTTAAAGAACAGAATGTAAATGTGTTACTTTTGTTCTATGTGAGAAAGTTTTTACTTGATGGATCTTTTGATAAAAAGGTTTTAATTTTTAGTGATTTTTGGTAATCCGCTGCTTAGTGAATGCTTCCGCATTAGTTAATTATGTTTTCATGAGTTGTATGCCATAGTCTAGTTAAGGTCTTATTAACTGAGCCTAAGAAATGAAAATTGGGATCTAGAACCCTAGATGGTGTTTTTATAGGTTATGCTCAAAATAGTTCCACATATAGATTCTTGGTTATTAGAAGTGGCAACAATGTTGTAGAACCTAATACAATTGTTGAATCTAAAAATGCTGAATTTTTTGAGCATATCTTTCCTATGAAAATTCCCTTAGAAAACTTATCTAATCCTTCAAATGAAATTTTAGAGAATATCCCAAATACATCAAATTCTAATGATGATTTAGAACCTAATGATATAGAACCTAGAAGATCCACTAGGATGAGGAAGGAAAAGAATCTTGGTGATGATTTCAATTCCTTTATAGTGGATAATGACTCTCAATCTTACAATGATGCTATTAATTCAACTGATTCCTCTTTATGGAAGGAAGCAATTAATAGTGAGATTAAATCTATATTATCTAATCACACATGGGAACTAGTGGAACTTCCACCAGGTATTAAACCCATAGGATGTAAATGGATATTTAAAAGAAAATTAAAAACATATGGGACTGTAGATAAATAAAAAGCTCGTTTAGTTTCCAAGGGTAATAAACAACAAAAGGATATTGACTATTTTGATACCTTTGTTCCTGTTACTAGAATCTGTTCAATTGGGATTTTAATTTCTTTGGCATCTATTAAGAAATTAATTATACATCAAATAGATGTTAAAACTACTTTCTTGAATGGAGATTTGGATGAAGAAATTTATATGGATCAACCCGAAGGTTATGTAGTTCTGGGAAAAGAACATATGGTATGTAGAATAATCAAATCTCTCTATAGCTTGAAACAAGCACCTAAACAGTGGCATGAGAAATTTGATAAGGTAATTGTATCATATGGATTCCATATAAATGAAGGAGATAAATGTATATATTATAAATTCGATAACCAAGGTTGTGTTATTATATGTCTCTATGTAGATGACATGCTTATTTTTGGCACTAATATTAATATTATAAATAGTACAAAAGGCTTCTTGGCTTCTAATTTTGACATGAAAGATATGGGTGAAGTAGATGTAATCTTAGGAATTAAACTCCTTAAACATGATGATTACATCATGCTATCCCAAGAACATTATGTTGAGAAAATTCTCAAAAGGTTTTCAATGTTTGATTGTAAGCTAGTAAGTACACCTTTTCATTCTAATTGCCATCTTAAGAAAAATAAAAGTACTAGTGTTCAACAAGTCAAATATGCACAAGTAATTGGAAGTCTGATGTACTTAATGAATTGTACTCGTCCAGATCTAGCATATGCAGTGGGGAGATTAAGTAGATATACCCAAAATCCTAACAAGGATCATTGGGATGCTCTACATAGGGTTTTAAGATACCTTAAAGGAACAATTAATTATGGATTGATTTTTTTGTGGATCTCCAACTGTGCTAGAAGGATATTGTGATGTCAATTGGATTTCTAATTCAGATGAATTGAAATCTACAAGTGGTTACATCTTCACTATGGGTGGAGGTGCTGTGTCTTGAAAATCCTCCAATCAAACTTGTATAGCTCATTCCACTATGGAATCCGAGTTCATTGTATTAGAAAAGGCTGGAACTAAAGCTAAATGGCTAAGACATGTTCTAATGGATCTTTCTATTTGGGAGAAACCTTCTCCACCAGTGTTTATACACTGTGATAATTAAGCTGCCATAGCAAGAGCTAAAAAAAGTTTATAATGGGAAGAGTAGACATATTCGTCTACGTCACAATATTGTGAGGCAGCTTGTATATGATAGCATAATCTCAATGGATTATGTAAAGTCAGAATTTAATTTGACCGATCCTCTGACAAAGCCATTAACTCAAAGACTGGTGAGCGATACATCGAGGAGAATGTGATTATGCTCATATCAGAAGTCGAAGTGATGGACACCCAACCATCATGAACGGTGATCCCGGGAAGAAGGTTCAATGGGAAAAACTAAGTCACTAGAGGACTCAATGTGTTGTAATAAATGTATCTCATTCTTACGATGTAAACAACAATTTACAATGATTCAGTTGAATATATTTCTTAATGGATTTCATAGCCATTAATGGTGGTGTATATACTGCAATATATGCTTGATGAAAGTCTAACTATATGAGTGTGGAGTGAGGCCGCTCCTATTGAGATTCAGGCAGATCTCTAGAGCATTCATGAATATTTCCAGTAGGCGCATGGCCTTAACGTGCCAATATGTAAGAAAGGTAATTGATTTTATGAGTGCCATGTGAGTAATGTACCTCTAATCAGGTAAAAGAGGAATTGGTTCAAGAACATAGTTCCACCAATCTTCTACAAATTACATACATTTACTCTATGCTTTGCTTCAAAGAACTCAGTTCCACCGAGGCTTATGCATGCCATTTGTTTAAGTTCTTCCGATGGTGAACTCGATTTTTAATATTGTTTTGTTTTGAAATAGTGGGGGATTGTTATGCTTCTTTGCTGTATTTCAAACCAAAAGGCAAAAGGTTTAGTCCCATATTGCTTGTGTTGGAGACTTCCCTCCTTATATATGAAGTCTTATCCATAGTACAATTGAGGAATGAAAGGGGACAAGCCCTATGCACACGCATGGTGGGCCTTGCCAACGGAGTTTGGGCCGGCCCGGTCCGGAAACCCTTTAATCGGGTGCGTCGGCGCACGTCGCATCCCGTGCGCGCGGGCGGGGGGGGGGGGGTTGTAGTGCAAATCTGGCCTTCCGGAGCCACTTGTGTGGGCGCGGCCCCAACTTGATTTTGCCCTTCGGTTCATTGAACCATTTTTAACCTGGGCCGCAATGCACCTGTTCGTTTGACAGTTCCAAACCGCACTGTGTTTTTGCAACCGAACGCATCCTTTCACGCTTCTTTTTCCTGGTTATTTCTGATCTCTTTCCACCGTCGTTCGGAATAGACCTTCCTCTCTTCTCTGCCGCCTACAGTCTTCCCACTGGAAGAACGATCGCTTGGCTTTCGTCCGTCGCCGTGACTACGTGTGCAGGCTTCACGTTGACACACGCTGTTGGATCCTGGGAGAGTAGCCGCGCAGTAGACTACTACACAGACGTTCGCCGTCGGGTACCATGGAAATACTCTTAAGGACAGTGCATCTCGCATGCATCAGCGATACTCTGGTATACTCTTATACGTTTACGCCTTTTCATCGTGATTTGTACAATTATACAAACAACAGCTAGTGCCACATATTGGTTGCTGAAGCAAGTAGGTGTTCAATTTAATTTTCTACGTCACGGTTGAACTCTCAAAAGACATTTGAAAGATAAAGCATTATAGTTGTATGTGACTTACCCATTTGCTATCTTGATTCATTTTGGAACCCTAAACGGAACCCCACTCATTATCCACCACATGTTTGAGGGTATAACAAATAAAAAATATATTTTATTTGTTATACCCTCAAACATGTGGTGGACAATGAGTGGGGTTCCATTTTGTGTTCCAAAATGGTGTCCACCTAGCATATTTCCTCCAATATAGAGCTTTGGGCTTCTTTCACAGTTGGATATAAAAGAAATAATATAAAAAGAAGGAAAAGTAAAAAAAAAAGTTGAATCACATGGCAATGCACCGGTGAATTCATCCTCATGAAGAACTAGATAGTACTGCCAAGTGGACCAGCGTGACGGCTGAGAGTCAGGTTTATACATGGCACTCGACGTTATCCTTGTTTGATATGCTTGTGTGTTTCAGTCTCCAGCACAGGCAGAAGTAAACTAATAAATAAATCGGAAAAGAAAACCAAGCAGACATACCTGTCGTATTTATAGGGTTAATAGACACTGCCTTCTTTTTTTGCAATTCACACACTTATTTCCGTGTCTCCTACCAGCCAAGCTTTTGCAAAATTTTCATAATATCAATTACTTGTCTTTCTTAATCTTTAGACGGCGAGAGAGCTATTCGTTGCAGCAATTCCTTTTCCATTATTGCCTTTCTCCATTTATAACCTCCCATACCCACCATGGTAGAGATAACCACTAATAGTGGGATTTATGTTTGTCTCTTCACCTAAGAGGTAGATAGTAACTACTTCTAGTGGGAAAAGTGTTTGTCTCTTTACTTAAGGAGTAGTGGAAAAAGTGGGTTTCTTTTCACGTACGGATTAGAGACTAATAATAGTGTGAAAAGTAAATATTTCTTCACCTAAAGAGTAAAGACTAACTATTGGTTTCTCTTTACAACTAAATAGAAGGGGAGTGGTAGGATCTCACACCCCTCCGTCTCCAACCTACCATATTCCAACAACTATTACATTTTAATCAATTTAACTATAGAAAATTAAGATATGGGCCATTTATAAATATGTTCATATTTTTTTAATAAACTTTTGACTTAGTCTATGTCCCAACTTGATGATTGAACTATAAATTATAGGCTTGTACCATGATGTCAGATATGTCAAGTTACCACTGTTACAACTTAGTGACAAAAATCCTTCCATGCACCACATAGTCGATATAACCCAATCTTATTTCATGAAAAAGAATAAAGATGTCTTCTAAGAAAAATATATGATCACACTAACAACGTGTATATACAATTTATTATGGACAATATATGCTTAATTATTTTCACAAATGCATTACATCTGAGCAAATCAACACCATATTGCATTATGTTGACAATGACTTGTCTATAATGCTCATTCCTTCAACATGACCAATGAATACTTTGGGTGTGATCCCTCAGTTAACGAATTCACTATCGCCAAGTGAGATTGAAATGCACGATTGATAATTTCTATTTTTGTACTTTTTTTGCCAGATATATATTTGAAGTTTGTGAGTGTTTTACCTTTTGAGTACATGTTGTTATTTGAGAAGAAGACATCTTCATGATTGTCACAATACATTCAAAATGACTTGGACTATTGATGCATGATTTAATTGCACATACAAACCCATGGATAACATTCCTTTGTTTTACCTAAACTAAGTGTAAGAGGATCCCAAGCTCTAGCAGATGAATCTTATTGCAGTATAGTTAGGATCAAACCCAAATGAAAACGTGTTAAAGAAGTTATCACATCAAAGTAACCACACGAGAACTAGCACTTATCACAAAAGTTGTATTTGATTTGTTTAAAATAAATTTACAAATAATTAAAGTGTTGGATTAAAGTTTTGATAATCATAAGATGGAAAAAACACGGTGGATGAATTTCACCGCTACTGCCAAACGTTCACTCTCTCATTGTGTCATGATAAGTATGCACATACATATGTTCCCTTTTGTTTAGGATTAAAATTGAGTGAATATCACTGCAAGATCAATCTTTCACTACCTAGATATCATCACCTTGAAAAATACCTATTTGAGGTTCTAATCAAAGATTTGAAACAGACACCATCCTAAAGCTTAGTTTCAAGTTCTCTACATCTAAGATTTGATAAATATACAAAATAGTTGGTCAAACAAGATTTCCAAGCATACAATGTTTAATCCATAACATTAGCATGCAAAATATACAAATAGATGCAATATAGAGAATAGAAATAGGCAGAGGGGATACTCCCAATATCCTAGAAATGCGAGTACTCACTCATGGAAGCAGTAACAAGTTCAACAATCCTAGAGAGGGAGATAGCCATCATCACACTAGAATATGGAGACGCAACTACGGTGTATGGAAGAATTTCTGTAAAGTTGGAGATAAGGCATAAAATAAGCAACAAGAACACCATTTAATGTTTGTCAGGGGTGAACCAGAAGTTGTCAATATCTTTCTTTGCTTCTTGGACTTGTTGTAGTGATGGAGTAGTAGGATCTATGATGGTGGATGGAAGTCATCAATCAATGGAACTAGGGTTGTCATTGGTGGTGCCTATTTTAAGGTTAGGACCTTGGATGCTTGTAGGGATGGATACTTTGTAGTTAATGTGGGTGATCAACCGAAAAAAACCCCAATTGAAGTTGTAAGTGGATCAGAAATGAACCTGGCGGCGTCAAAATGTGATCCCCTTCCTTAAAGGCATGGCTTGTACATATCAATGGCTATTGGGGTGTGGAACTCTCCCAACCATTTGCAGTTAAGTCATCGACCACCATGTATGTAAATGGGTGTCTGTGTAAGGAAGATGGGGGTTCTCATGTTGTGACGACGGACACCGAACATCGAATAATAATGAATGCAGAAGAAAACATTAGTAGCGGATTACTAAAAATCACTAAAAATTAAAACCATTTATAAAGAGATCCAAATACAGGAAAACTCTTTTATCAAGAACCAATGTATTTTATTTACATCCTGGTTCATAAGTACATATCCTATCCCATCCCTTCTCGAGGATTACAAGTATCAACTGTTCTGTTAAAACTATACACAGACAATATAAGAACCTCGAGGCATCAAGCCAAAATCTCAGATCGATTCATTAAAAGCACTAACTACTGACTCCAAGGATCTGAGAGTACAGATACGATACATAAGACTTTCTATACAAAATATGACAGCCAGTGCCTCCACCTGGAATATATTACTACTGTCCCTGTTGCTGCTGTTGTTGCTCTTCCCCTGCTATAGGGTTTCTGCCTCTTCTCCCACGTCTACCTAAAAAGGTTGGATCCCACGGGGGTGAGACAATTGAAATTGTCCCAGCGAGAGATATAACTCTCCACCAGAAACATTATTATTGCAGATAAATAGTAATAAACTGAGTAGGAGTTATTTTATATTAACATCAGTATTAATCATTGTATGAACATAATAAGATAATCTCATTTCTTAAGGAGAACATTGCATCTACCCATGGTAGAATTATACATCATCTATCTACTTTGCAAGGAATGTATGGAAACATAAATATATCATCTATCAACGAAAGATGCATAAAAGAAATGTAACATCAACCAATGATTTTCGTATTCAATCCTTAAGAAAACATGCTATCTGGATGATTATATTTTACAATCACACTTATGCCCTGAGGATATGAGGTATACCGCTCATACTCCAACTGACCATTGCGAAGTCGAAATCGGTGCCATACAATGTCAATGGAAGAGCCGACTGCCATGACCTCCCTTATCTCGGTCAGTATGAGATCCCATGCAGGATATCTTGTGTCTACTAAATAGCTTTCCAGGGTATACTGGAAACTTCGCTATAGAGTTACAGTGGCGGCTATACTCTCTTCGCAATCGAGAGATTTCATGTTTATCTCACATCGATCCAGCATTAATATTATCGGGAGATTCATGATACATCCATCCTGTTATCGGGGGATTCATTATACATCCAACCCGACACATATAATGAAGGATTGAGAGATTTAATATTTATCTCACATCAATTCCTCCATTAGGGCGTACGAATATTTTCACCCATCACCCCCGCATATTCAAAAATATGCCCTCTGGGTTATGTCACGGAGCAACCCGTTTCACCATTCAACAATTTCTGACGCTGATGGATCTATGGCCAGGGCACTACATGATGAGATTTCACTTGATTAATTAAGTACATTACTGTATTCTTTTAGCATCAGTCAAGTTTTCAAACATGAATTATTATGACAAATGCTACAAAGAAAAGTATAATACATCTATCAAGTACTTTTTAAAACTTTATAAAACATTGAGATCTCAATCCCTTATCTCATTTCTGGGATTTCACATCCCTCAACATCATCATCATGTTTACTAGATCTGGGTATTCAAACCCTTAGTTGATCACTGAACATGGTTACCACTTATCAGGTAATTATTACCTCCAGGTCATCTGACCAGGTAACTATTACATTTTGTCAGGTTACACAAGCATCTCACATGGCTCACAAGGACCATTAAGTATCTTGTCACCTCTCACTAGGCAACAACTTATCACATGGCTCACAAGGCCATTACATATTGTCACCTTTCACTAGGTAACAATTTATTCACATGTCTCACAAGGCCCATTACACATTATACTTTTATTCATGTATTAAACATGCCTTACAAGGTTTATACAATAAAAGAATTACAACCTTCCCATCATTGGGGTTAGGGTTTCCCTTCCTTATCGATTAGGGTTTCTCTTACATATCATCACCCTTCATTAGGTTTAGGGTTTTCCATTATTAACCATTTAGGTTCTCAAGATCATATTATTAATGATCAAACCCTAATTCATTGCTCCACACAGCTAGGAGCCAACATTGATAACATAAGTATTCAAGCATGCTTATGTATTCTTATTATTTATCATTAAATGAATTATCAACACAAGATATGAGTTCCTTTCACAATCCTTATCAGAATATGATTACATCATACTTTATTAACTTGGCTTAACCTTTTCTTAAGATATGTTAGCCTACAATTATCAAAGTGCATTACATCTCAATGTAACAATTGACATGACACACTTCATGTGTTACTCATCTAACTATATTGGATTTAAGGTACATTAAGGTATATCAACCTTGAGGTGTTGAATGTGATATCTATCATGTCTTGATGTATCACTTTCCTCATCACTTTTATCTTACTTAAGTTCTTCAACTCATCTTGTATTAGGGTATTTCCCATCCTAGCACTTTATGCACCAGTTCATCACATTTATCATGTAATGTATTGGTCATAAGTCACTTATTTGAATTATCAACCATTATCAATGATATGGACACATCTTGGGTTAAGACATTATTGATATAAGGTTATCCATTATCAACCACTTTAGGTGTTTCACTTATCAATATATTAGTCACTATTCCATTATTAGGAATAGGGTTTTCCATCTTTATCAATTAGGGTTTACATAACATCACACTATATTAGGGTTTCACATACCTTCACCCTATATTAGGGTTAGGGTTTCATATTAGGGTTTCATATAGCATTACATAGCATCACCCTGGATTAGAGTTTCACATCAAATCACTACATTAGGGTTTCACATGGCATCACCCTAGATTAGAGTTTCACACATCATTATCTTGAATTAAGGTTCCTTATAATTTTTCCCCAAATTAGGGTTTCATATAACTTTACCTGAAATTAGGGTTTCTCAACCCATAGCCCAAAATTAGGGTTATGGTTTATCATCATATTGCCCAAGATTAGGGTTTCATGCACTATAACCCAAAATTAGGGTTTCATGAAGCATTCTCTTAAATTAGGGTTTTTCATTATATTACCCTGAATTGGGATTTCTCATATCATCACCCTAGATTAGGGTTACACCATTACTCTAGATTAGGGTTTCACCTATCATTGACCTAAATTAGGGTTAACGCTCATCAACCATCTCAATTAGGGTTTCATGATCTCTTTATTAAGGATCATGCCCTAATTACATATTTTATTCATGTTGAAAGTATTGAGGCTTAACCACTACATGATTGTTATACATGTATGAATTCCTCTCTCTCTCATTCTCTCTAGGATGTTGATTACTTCAAGCTTGATTAGATTAGGTCAACCCTTCATTCAAGTACATACATTTAAGGTTAGCATAGTGTATTGAGATATTGCTTTCATAAGCATCAAAGGTTAACTCCTCTAAGGGTACTAATCACCCTAGTACCTTAAAGGTACAACCATTGTAATTATATTTGATAAACATCATTAACAATCATGGGTTTAATTGATCTTTCATCACATTAGGTCTTCAAACGGTTTTGGTTGCATTGAACCTCCAAATGGTTTTGACCCCTCAACCTCTAAACGGTTTTGAAACCGTTTGCCCTCCAAACGGTTTTGAAACCATTTGGGCATCTAGGGTTGAGACCGTTTTCCCTCCAAATGTTTTTGAAACCATTTGGGCACTCAACCCTTGAAACCATATGATCACATGTACATTGAAACCGATTGGACCCATCAACATTTGAAACCGATTGGATAAATCAACCTTGAAACCGATTGGACCTCCTAACAGTTTGAGATCGTTTGATCTCAAACAGTTTGAAGACCTTTTGGTCCAAACTACCTTGAAACTGAAAGGATCATCTAGGGCTTCCTTCAACCAATCAATTAGGGTTTGCTTCATTGAATCATTCATCAATTGGACCATTGAGAGTAGATCAAAATGTAACCCTTGGATCTCCATCCATCCATGACTCCACTTGACCTCAAACGGTCTTGAGACCATTTGACCTCAAACAGTCTTGAGACTGTTTGCTCTCAAACGGTCTTGAGACCATTTGCTCTCAAACAGTTTTGAGACTGTTTGGTCCATTCCACCTTGAAAACGGTTAAATCAATTTAGGGTTTCTTTAATCAATCGATTAGGGTTTGTAATCAGTGGATCATCCATCCCTATAACTATTGTGATTAGATCAATTGGAACCATTGGATCTTCATCCATCTATACCAGCAATTGACCCCCCCTCAAACGGTCTTCAGACCATTTGGTCATCAGAATTGAAAACCGTTTGCTCATGATGTTTATTGAGGTGTGTGATAATATGACATCATCATCTTCAAGCTTCAAACCTTTGAAAATTACTATGATTCTTATGGTGATTTCATCAACTAATCAAAAAGAATTTCGGGAAAGAAGAAAGATTCAACATATGATGAAGAAGTGAAATCAATAATAACATTTAAGGGTTCAAGTTATATAACCCACCTTTAAAGTTGAATCCAAGCTTCAAGATTCACGTCTTGAATGGTGAATGAAGCTTTCTCAACTTCCCAAGGTCCGTCCTCAAGTCTTTGAGTGAAAAGAATGGCTAAAGTTGAAGATTGAATGGAGAAAAGAAGAAAATAAGCATTGGATTTTGATTTTCACCATGAAATCAAGGTTGAAGATTATTAAGGAGCTCACCTACAGGTTGAGGTATGTAATCTTATTTCTCCTAACCTCCCTTGTGTTCGGACAAAGCAAGGAAAGAAAGAAGAGTCGAAAAAGCCTTTCATGTGGGTGAAAGAATGGAGTGTATATAAGGGAAATTCAAGAGAGAGAAAGTGTTATATAAAAATCCTTCAATTCCCTAAATTGGTGCCACTTATCCCCTTCACTTCCTTGCATACGAATCCATCATACTCCCCTTCGCAATCCTCTTCTTTATCCATGAATTAAAAGAAAATAAATTAAGCACCTTAATCAATATAATAATAATATCCAAAAGTTAGTGGATATTACTTTTTCTTTAACTAATGTGAGTGGACTCTCCACTCACTTTATATATTTCGGTGCCATTGCAAGGCACAAGGACGTCCATACTTATATAAATTCAACCATCACATTTTTGGTTGAAGGGCACTTCCATTTAATATATTTATTTTTGCATTAAATTGAATTAGGGTTTCAATTATGCTTAAATCTTGATTATTTTAATATCAATATTCTCTCTCCCCCAAAGAGATTCAAATGAGATGCACCTCTGATTTTCTTGTCTCTAATTGATACCAAGAAACATTAGGGACTCTCTAGAAGTGGTATTTTGCATATTGAACCCTAGGTTTAGGGTAAATTGCATATTACACCAAAACTAGGTTTTAATGCATAAACATTGCTTAATAAGCTCTTTCTTGGTGCTCAGGCTTGTGGAAGCCATACCTCAGCATCATTCTCATTCTTATGATACTTCAACACTTGAGGAACATTTTATCATGTAACATTTGCAAGTTAACCCCTCAAATTGGGTAATTTCACTTTAGTCCAAAACAAGTAAAACATTGTTTCAACATTATTCAAATAGGACCAAAATTGAAACATAAGTTCCTCTTGAGTCTTAATTATTTTTCAAAAGATAAAGACAAGAATATAAATGACTTACTTAAGCAAAACTTCTAGGGTTAAGCCTTAACCCATGTCAAGGATTTTATAATTATAAACCCCTAACAAAGATTTCATCCCCGAAATCCCAGGTAAAGGGAGACAAATATTATCCATCACTATATCATCAGGTCTCCACATAACATATTAATGTCATGGAGATGCCATAGAACTTGTCACATAGGACACATAATCTACTATTTCTTTTCATTTTTGACTGTAGAGTCAACTCTGTGTCAGGTAGCATTTTTCTTTGTTAGAGATACATTATACATACCTTATTCAGTTTAACATTTCACTTTCTAAGGAAAGACCAGAGTTACATTTTGTCACCCACTTATGACTACAAGTCTCTTCATACATCTAGTGTGTCATCCAAACTACTGTCACAACACTAAACTTTCTTACTACTTGTACCAACTATCTCATTAGTTGTACATACTTTTGTCATAAGGGGAGGTTACTTACCAATTAAGAACTTATCTTCTAAGTATCTCTAGATGTTATATATAAGTTGTTTGAATAAATCTATGTAGGGATATTCTAAGGAATTATTTTTAGCTTGATTAACTTTTCCCACAATGATTTTACAATTGTTCCTTCAATTAATACATCCTTATTGATGTTATGTTTATGCGGAGCATAAACCCCTAACATGCGATGTTCATATATTTTATATAACTAGGCTGATTTCACAGTTGGCCATTCCAGGTAACCAACATAAATCATCTGATTAGGAGTTATGTTTTTTTTACTTTCCCATACCACCTGATACTTCTTAGATACCAAAATTTCTTACCTTGGTATTCGTCACATGTGTCAAAAACACATCACATCCTCATCATTCTTTCATCTTGGGACATTACTTGTTACACATATCTTTATCTTGGAACCAAAGTCCAAGATGAAATGATACTTTTCTAAGTATCCATCAATGGATTATTTCTAATCCATGCACATCAAGTGTCATAGTACTCACTTGATTGTCGTGTTCCTAAAAGAAGAGAACACAAAGAAACATTTTCCTCATATCACCCCATCATTACTCAGGGTTGTTTATCAAAGAGAAGAGATTATCATCTCCTCTAATTATAGCATGAACTTTCAACTGTTCATGAGTCATTTACTCTTGTTTCATCCTAGGTTCCTTGCTATCATCATAGGAATTATAAGGATAATTACATGTCATTACTCATTTCATTGTTATTGTCTCAAGTGTTTATGAACATTCGTGATTTTATCACATTTCCCATTTCCACATCATGGGAAAAGATCTTTACTATTCACACAAGCTTTATTAGATAGGGATCATGTCCCTTGTTCTTATTCTCTTTATTATAAGGATTATACTTTTACTTCCTCATACACACAGATTGATATGAGATCATCTCAGATTCGATTTTATTGTACTTAGGATGTGATAAAAAAATATCCATGCCATATTTCTAGTTTCTTTATACTGACTAGATTGTTTCAGAATGACTACTTGATCAGAGTAATCATAAAGATAACAATCTAAGAGTTCCATACTTGCCCTATCTCCAATAATTATTTACCTGGCCAGAGTATATAAGTACTGAGATTAGGTAGTATGCACTTTGTTTACTATCACGTTCCTTACTTTTCATATCATCTAAAACATAGGACTTATCATTCCTAGATTTCCTCCAGGCATCATATATATACCTTATCCTTTTTCACACAAATAAGAGAAATTATAAAGCATTTAAAAGAATATTGAGCAAAATATAAGTCCTCGTATTCCTTATGTCCTCATAGGACTAGTCAAAGGAAGCTAAAAAACAACTACTTTCTTATATTTAACACATGAAATCATGAAATAATATATTAGAATGAAACTGTTTCACCTGACCTGTCTCATCTCGCAGTTTGTTTACTGCCTCATGCTGATTCTTTTCATAGAATCTTACCATTGCCTGATGTTGACTTTGTGCTTTGTTATTTAATACAGTCAATCTTTCCTGGGACGTCTGTCCACGTCCTCGAGTGCCACTAGAAAACTGTTTCCTCTGATGACCTTGATGTCTCTACCTCAGTGGTTGGGTTACCATTGTGTTTCCAACTGGACAATCCCTTACTAGATGTCCTACATGTCTACATAGGTAACGTGTTCTATTCTCTTGATATAGTCTAAAAGGTCCTTTACCCTTTCCGGGTAGCCCTTTCCCTAGTGCACTAGACCTTGGTTGTACCGATGGTACCAAAAACTTCCCCTTTTTGGAACTACTAGGCCTCTGATCCCGAGTTTGGATAGGCCTTTTCTTAATTCCTTCCTCATTATCCTTTTCTGGACAGTCTTTTCTGATATGTCCAGGCTGTCTACACCTATGGCAAATCCTGATTTCAGGTTGTAACCTATTCCTTTCATCATTATTCATTGTTCCAACATGCTGATGTTGAGCAAGAATCCTGTTGGAGTCCAAAACTTTATCATTAGGGGTTGGTAATCTATGTTTTATTTCTAATATATGGTCCACTATACGCATCATTTCAGTCCTAACTTGCCCATTAGTGATATCAAAAGAAGAATCCCTTATCATGGTTGTATCATCTTGGGGGTTCTCAAGCAGTCGTTCTTCTCTCTCCTGGTCCCTTGCACCTTCTGTTGGTGCAGCAACATTACTTTCAGCAATGTGCTCCTTCAATAGTCCAGACATCTTTAAGCTTTATTCTATCTTCTATAGGAGCAGAAGTCACTATAAGATATACTGAAGGACACTAAAACAGACTCAACACCTTAGTCCTATGTCTCTGTAGACTCAGCAAACCTTATGCTCTGATACCACTAAATTGTGACGACGAACACCAAACATCGGATAATAATGAATGCGGAAGAAAACATTAGCAGTGGATTACTGAAAATCACTAAAAATCAAAACTATTTACAAAGAGATCCAAACATAGGAAAACTTTTTTATCAAGAACTAATGTATTTTATTTACATCCCGGTTCATAAGTACACATCCTATCCCATCCCTTCTCAAGGATTACAAGTATCAACTGCTCTGTTAAAACTATACACAGACATCATAAGAACCTCGAGGCATCAAGCCAAAATCTCATATCGATTCATTAAAAGCACTAACTACTGACTCCAAGGACCTGAGAGTGCAGATACGACACATAGGACTTTCTATACAAAATATGACAGCCAGTGCCTCCACCTGGAATATCACTATTGTCCCTGTTGCTGCTGCTCTTCCCCTTCTATAGGGTTTTTGCCTCTTCTCCCGCGCCTACCTAAAAAGGTTGGATCTCACGGGGGTGAGACAATTGAAATTGTCCCAGCAAGAGATATAACTCTCCGCTAGAAACATTATTATTGCAGATAATGCAATGGTCGGACCTATACTCCAATTGATGGTTTTAATATATGAACTTGACCTAATGGTTAAGATCTAATATTTTTTAATACAATAAATTGGAATGATGTCTAAGGGCATGTTTATTTTAGATGATGTATCTGGATTGGATTGTACTTTGAGATCCAGCTGTATAAATATTAGGTTTGCTTTTGTAACGACCGTCTCGCGAAAACAAGATTAACCAATGCGGAAGTGAATTATTTGCAGCAGATTACTGAAAATCACTGAAAATTCAAAACTTTTTGCAAAGAGATACATTCACAGGAAAACTCTTTAACCATGAACCAAAGTATTCCAAATTCATCCTGGTTCACAAGTACACAACTTGTACCATTCCTTTTCAAGGATTACAACATTGATTGCCCTGTTAACAAATATACACAGGCAATATAAAAACTTCGAGGCACTAAGCCAAAACTCAGATTGATACATTTAAAACTCCGAGGACCTGAGAGTACAGAGACGACACATAAGACTACTATCTATATGACTAGACAAACAATATTTCCACCTGAGATCTTATTGATGTCCCTACTGTTGCTGCTGCTCTTTCCCTGTTCTAGGGTTTCTGCTCTACCTTCCATGCATACCTAAAAATGTTTCCCACGGGGGTGAGACAATTGAAAATTGCCCCAGCGAGAGATATAACTCTCCGCCAAAAACATTATTATTGCAGTTTATCAAATTAAAACTGAGTAGGGGTTACTTTTACATTATCAGGCAGAATTATTGATCATAGAACAGAATAAGATAATCTCCATTCTCAAGGAGGTCATTGCATCTACCCATGGTAGATAAGTAATTCATCTGTCTACTTTGCAGAGAATATAAAGAAACATAATTAACATTTATCTACTAAGGAATACACAAAGAAATGCAACATCAGCCAATGAATCTCCGTATTCAATCCTTAAGCAAACATGCTATACAGCTGATTACATTTTACAATCACACTTATGCTCTGAGGAGATGAGATATACCGCTCATACTCCAACCGACCATTACGAAATTGCCTCGGTACCATACATAGGTCATCAAAAGAGCCGGATTCTTATGACCTCATCTATCTCGGTCAGTACAAGACCACATGCAGGACATCTCGTGTCTCTGCTAACTAGCTAGCCAGGGTATTCTGGCACCTTCGCTACAAAGTTACATCATCAACTGCACTCTCATCGCCAATCGAGAGATTTCTTGTTTATCTCCTCGATCCGACATTAAGTATCATTGGGAGATTTGTGATACATCCATCCCGACATATTCATGAAGGATTGAGAGGTTTCTTGTTTACCTTCCAACAATCTCTTCAAGAGGACGTAAGGATATTTTCGCCCATTTACCCCAACATATTCAAAATATGTGCTCCGGGTTTTGCCGCGGGCACCCGTTTCACCATATCCTATTCCTGACGATGATGGATCTATGGTTAGAGAACTACATGAATAGATTTCACTTGATTTATTAAGTACATTCTCATATTCTTTTAGCATCAACCAAGTTCTCAAACATAACTTATTACAACAATGCTATAAAGAGACATGTACTACTTTTATTAGATATTTATCAGTCTTTCAAAGACACTGGGAACTCAGTCCCTCATTTCAATACTGGGAATTATCATCCCTTCACTTTCTCATCACCATAATCATATGGTTCTGGGTATTCAAACCCTTAACTCATCATTGAGCATTATTATACCTTTTTCAGGTAACTATCACCTTCAGGTCATCTGACCAAGGCATTCATGATACTTGTTACACAAGCATCACATCTGGCTCACAAGGCCATGAAATATCTTGTCACCTCTCACTAGGTAAAAACTTACTCATGTGACTCATAAAAGTCCATGCATATTGCTTCTTTTACTAAGCAACAATCAACATTAAGGCACATAATGCCAATCAACATTTATTATATAAATGTCACAGCTCACACTAGCTATATACATCATCTCATAATATCTGTATGGTTATTAGGCATGATAACAGTCATACAAGATATTCATCACATCATGTGATGTGATAGTAACACCATTATTCCTCTACCAGGAATTAGGGTTTACTATCTAATAGGGCTTTTCATTCCCTTTACCCAAATTAGGGTTAGGGTTCCCCATTTCTCATTAATAAAGAGTTCATGATCTCATTATCTGTCCAACCCTTAATACATTATTCCATACCTCTGGGGCATTCAAGGATATCATATTTGATTATTCTAGAACATTACTTTCATCATATAGCATTAATGATCATTAATTCAAGGTATGAGTTCATTTCTCATCCTTATCATGGTATGATTATATCATACACATCATTTGGGCTTAACCCCATTCTCAAGGTACATTAATTAACACTCATCAAGGTGTAACAACTCATTACATTTCATTGTAATAGTTGCATAACACACTTCATATGTTTCTTACCCAATTATATTGGATTTGAAGTACATCAAGGCATATAAACCCTAAAATGCTGAATGTGATAACTATCATATCTTGATGTATCACTTTCTCATCATTTCAAACTCTGTTGAGTTATCCATCTTATCTTGTATTAAGGTATTTACCTCTTAATACATTCCATCACTAATCTCTTACCTTTAGCATATAATGCAAAGGCCACACATTAGAATTTTACAACTATCTCACATGATATGGACTTATCTTAGTTTAAGGCATGACTTTATTATAAAGCTGCTTATAAACAATCACAATGATACACCCTCAACTAGGGTTTCTCATCACATATCTTATGTATCCTTCATCCAATTATATTGGACTTATAATCATATCAAGGTATACAATCATATGAGGTCACTTTCAAATCACCTCTAAATCAAGCATAGAGCACCACGGCCGTGCAACCAAGAACGGCCGTGCAAAGGGAAGCCACCACGGCCGTGCTACCTTGCACGGTCGTGCAAAGTGAAGCTACCACAGTCGTGCTACAGAAGTTCCCCTCATGAATCATATTCAAGTATGAATTCTATTCTTTCATTAGGGATTAGGGTTTCACATACCATCTCCCTTCTTTAGAATAGGATTACATATAGCATCACCCTTCATTAGGGTTTCATATCACGTTTCCCATATTCAAGGTTTGCTAATAATTCCCAATTAGGGTTTCTCATGAAATCACCCTCAATTAGGGTTTCACATGGATACACCCTCAACTAGGGTTTCACATGGATACACCCTCAGTTAGGGTTTCATAAGGATACACCCTCAACTAGGTTTGAGTTCAATAACCCTGTCAATTAGGGTTTATGTTCATGTTTAGGGTTTCATGATCTCTTTACTTAAGGATCATAACTCTTAACCACCACATGAATCATATTCATGTATGAATTCATGCTATCAAATTCTCAACTTGAATAGGTCATATCACCCTTCAGTTGAGTACATACAACTATGATTAACATAGTGTATCAAGTCATTGACCCTATAAGCAATTAGAAATTCATCCCTTAATTGGCACTAATCCCTTAGGTACTATTTGGGTTTCAACCTTTGTACCTTATTTGATTATCATTACTAATCAACATTGGATCAATGGATCATTCATCATCTTGATTCTCAAGAGATTCAATCACATTGGACCTCCATTACATAGGGTATCCAATTGAATTAGGGTTTTAAATGTTGATTCCTTCAATCATTGAATTCATGGAACCAGTCATCAATTGGACCTACCCTCATACTTCAATTGAGTTTAATAGGTCAACCTTCAACTGATTTGACTCTCAATTGACCCTCAATTGATCATCAATTAGGGTTTGATTCAATTGAATTAGGGTTTAGAATCGATGATTCAACAACACTAATCAATGTAAGACTAGTTGCTTTGAAACCATTGAACCATCATCCAAATTGGGTATGACCTGACCCCAAACGGTCTTGAGGTCGTTTGGATGACCTCCAAACGGTCTTGAGACCGTTTGCCCATCATATCACTCAAATCTAAGCAATCCAATTAGGGTTTGGTTCATTGGATTGATCACCAAATCAGCATTACATTGTTTAACAGCTTGGTACCTTTAGACCTTCAAACACCTAACCATACTCAACCCCAGACCTCCAAACGGTCTTGGGTGACCACCAAACGGTCTTGAGACCGTTTGGATGATCTCCAAACGGTCTTGAGACCGTTTGGCTCATCCAACCTTTGGACTTTAGTGAAAAATCATCATGGATTGGTCTATCGAGTTGATCAACAAATCAGCATTGAGTTGCAGTATGATTTTGTACCTTTGGACCTTCAATTGATCAACTATACTTGACCCCAGACCTCCAAACGGTCGTGGGGTGATCCCCAAACGGTCTTGAACCCGTTTGGATGATCCCCAAACGATCTTGAACCCGTTTGGGCTAATCAACCCAAAATCTCAACTTAACTCATTGGAATTCCAGCACTGTTTTCAATTAGGGTTCGCCTAATGGAATAGCCTTAAAATCACGATTCCTTGGGAGTTAACCCCTCAAATTTGGAGAGTAATTAACCAACATAATTATGAACAGGAATCCCAAACGGTCAACGCTTGGTCAACTCACTCAAACGGTCTTGAACCCGTTTTCCCAAGCAGTTCAAGTTAATCAGGTTGAAAATCAGCACTTAATCCAATTAGGTTTTCCTAAATGATTAGCCTTCAAACTATGATTCCTTTGTAGTTAACCCCTCAAATTTGTAGTGTCATTAAAAAACATCATTATGAACAGGAATCCCAAACGGTCAACGCTTGGTCAACCATCTCAAACGGTCTTGAACCCGTTTGCCCAAGCAGGTCAAGTTATTCAGGTTGAAAATCAGCACTTAATTCAATTCGATTTGTCTAATTGATTGGCCTTCAACCTATGATTACTTTGGAGTTAACCCCTCAAATTTGGAGGGTAATTAGCCTACATAATTAGGAACGCGATTCCCAAATGGTCAATGCTTGGTCGACTCCATCAAATGGGTTTGAACCCGTTTTCCACCAAACGGTTTGCAACCCGTTTGGTCATCAAACGGTTTTGGTGAAACCGTTTGGTCCCAACTTTTGAGATTGTTTTCTCCCAAGATATTTGGTGAGGTGCTTGATTATGATGATATCATCATCATATTACTTCGTTAACCCAAGAACAGCAACCGTTCTTGATGGAATTTTCAGCAAAGAAACAAAAGTGTATAAAATTGAAGAAATCAATCAACAAAGCATAGAAGATTGATGCAATAGCAATGTTTGAGGGTTTAAGTTATAAAACCCGCCTCCAATTGAGCTCCAAAGCTCCAAGCTCACGCCATTAATGGTGGATGAAGCTCTTGCAACTCCCCCTAGGCTCGTCCTCAAGCTTTTGATTGTAAAAGTTGGCTAGGGTTGAAGAGGAGATTGAAATAAGAAGGAATCCATAATTTATTTTTGATTTCCACCATGAAATCATGGAGAACGAAGGTCAAGGGCTTACCCAGAGGTTGTGGACGTGATCCCTGCTCCTCCCTAGCTCCTTGGTCGATTTTTCAAGCAAGGGGAAGAAGAAAATCCGAAAAAGGCCTTGGTTTGGGCTTGGAATGGCACTTTTATAAGGAAATTGATGAGAGAGAAAATGCCTTATAAAAATCCAATTAATCCCAATAAAGTGGCCGCCTCTTCCCCCTCAACTACCTTGGGTACGAGGCAACTTCCTTGACTTTAATTCTCCTTCATTATCCTCAATTTAAAGAAAAGCAAATTAAGCACCTTAATGCTTATAATATAATATCCCACATGTGAGTGGATATTACTTTTCTTTATAAAAAGGTGAGTGGAATTTCACCTACTTAAGATATTTTCGTTCCTTATCTTGTTAAAGGAACGTCCATCCTTATTCAAAATCAACCCAAAACATTTTGGTTGAAAGCCCTTCAATTATTTTTATTCATTTTTGCCCTAAATCGAATTAGGGTTTCAATTAGGCATTATTCTTGATTATTTTAATGTCAAGATTCTCTCTCCTACAACTTAATTCAAATGAGGAGTCCCTCTCATTTTATTTGCTCTAAATGATGATAAGAAACATTATGGACCTTGTTGAAGTGGTAATTTGCATATTGAACCCTAGAATTTGGATAAATTGCACATTACACCAAAACTAGGTTTTAATGCACAAGGATTGCTTTACAAGCTTAATCTTGGTGTCCAAGCTTGTGGAAACCATACCACTACATCATATTCATTCTTATGATGTCTCAACATCAGAGGAACATCTTATCATGCAACATTTGCAATTTAACCCCTTAACTTGGGTAATTTGCACTTTAGTCCAAAATAAGCAAACATTGCTTCAACATTGTTCAAACAGGACCAAAATTGAAACATAGGTTCCTTTTGAGACTTAATTACTTTTCACAAGATGAGATTAAGCATATAATCATCTTTCTTAATCAAAACACCTAGGGTTAAAGCATAACCCAGGTCAGGGATGTTACATCTTTGTAGGAGTGTAAAAATTGGACGACTCCTGCATTTTTAGGTATATAACATCTGTTGGATACACGATTACATTTCAAATTGGATGGACTCTGTCATCCAACTGTGGGCCTTCTTTTGACATTTTACTCGCAATGTCATTTTACTCTTGAGATTGTCTGAACAGGCCCACCTTTTGCGTGAGTAATAGATTTTCCCATGCGGTCTCTGTCCATCAGAATATAATATGACCAAAGATAATATACTATTATACTGTACTTTTAAAACCCTATAAATCCTTGTACATGGATGAAGCAACTGCATGATTCTTATTAATCCAAGTGACTCCAGTGAACCAAACGTCCCCTAAATGTAATATGTTTGTCCTAATAAAGTAATTTAAATAGTTTCCTTTATGAGATCAACTTAAGAAGCTCATTTACTGACGATTTGTTTAAAATAAACAATCGCTTGTGGGTTTTACCCTACTCTCAATGAAACTTTTTATGTTGATAATCAAGGGATGTCTAGGGTTACATGGTGACTCTCTCTAGAGCACAACTCAATGACTTCATAGGTGATCTTTTCAAGGTGTTCACTTATGTAAATGATGAATGGATTTACATTTTCAACATTTAATGGTTAGAAGTTGATGCCTCAATATTCCCATTGTTTTAGGAAAAGCCTATAGTGTAATGTTATGATTCTAATGATGAGAATTTGATGGTTCAATGCCTTCAACTTGTAGTCTTACCCTTTCCCTCGTATGATTATGATTGATAATCACCATAATGAATCAATTGGGTAACTCTAATGAGGTATATCTTGTTATACCTAGCTTTAATATAACTAAATGATGGTAATTGTGTATGAATAGTCCTTGAATGACTCATACAATCATGGAGTACTCTCTTATTGTTGTTGAAACCCAAGTATGCTATAACCTGATGGTTACACCTTGATTTATGTGTGGGTTCATACTGGAGAATAGTATGGAATGTGATGATGATGCTTCACCTTATGCATCCATGATCCAATGGGGATGTCGTGATTTAGGGTTTGAGTATGTGTATTGATTAAATACATTAATATAATTTATCTTGTTGAACCTAACTCTAATGCAAATAGATAAATATGAGTTTTCATGTTTAAACTTCTTATATGATGGCATAATGGTGAAATAAGCTCCCTAATATGATCATAACCTTAATGTGTTAATTGGTGGTTATCATAGCCATATGGTTGATACTTTCTTATGCTAAACCTATGCATTATGAATATGATGAGGGTTAATCATATCTAGATTCCTTACATGTTGATGTAATAAAGGAATGTTCTTAATGTTAATATAACCCTGCTGTGATTGTTTATGAATATCTCCTAGCTCATTAATGCAATAATGTGTTGATCCAGTGTGTTACACGTAAGTGATGTTGTTGAGCCTTGTTATAAGGAATGGAAAGATAATGATGATCTTACATGGAATAGTATGATGTTCTTAATGACCTTTGGACATGGTTGAGCCCTGAATGAGATGTAATCCTCTTGTGTTGATAAGGGTTGATACCTTGTGATATTGTGAAAAGGATTTATATCTTGTGATAGTATGATGACTAGTGTAATCTCATGAATGGAAAGTGAATAGTATCATGTGATGATGAGATGAGAAATTGTGTTTCACACGTTTTATAAATTTTGAAGTTGTGATAATTATATGCTTGCTATATGTGAATTATGTTTTGTATGTCCATTTGTTTGATGCTGCCTTAATTCACCCAAATGATATAACTAATCAAGTGAAATTCTGATCATGTAGTGCCCTGTGCCATAAAACCATCTTCAGTGTCAGAACTTACTGGATGGTGAAACGAGTATTCCTAAGGAAAACTCGGAGTGCATACTATTGAGTATGCGGGGTGCTTGTCATCCTGACACCAAGTATTTTTAGAGGATGGTTGCGGTCATACCTATCCTGCTTTTTGAGAACAACTATGATTGGGTCTCAGTGATTATGACATGATGTGATTAGAGGACAACTCCGGTTGTACCTCAGTAATGGGGTTTGAATACCTTAGATGTTAGCGTCGTGACCTATACTAAGGTGGGCTAGTTACAGGACTATATGTCACTATTTTGCAGTTAGACTGAGATGTCACTGCAGTGTAGACTCGTACTGACTGAGTATGGAGAAGATCTTGGAGTCTAACTCTTCCTTGATCTTATATGGAACTGATTGTGACCAAGCGGTGGTCAGTTGGACTTTGGGTGATACAACTCAAACTCCCTAGGGCATAATAAAAGATGAAAGACAACCATCTAGCATAGCTGTATAGGGTTATACACACTGCTTCATATTGGATGATAAACCTTGTTTGCTTTCTTTTGACTGAGATCATGTATAGTACAGTAAGAGATGATAAATATGCTTATGTTGTAGTTATGCTCATGTTGTAAATATGCTTATGTTGTTAGATATACTGACAATTATGGTTAAGATGCTGCTTCTAGCTATGTTTAATATTGCTAGTCGTACCTATGCAATTAGAAATGCTTAAACTACTAATCATGCCTATCCAGTTGATTATGCTATGATGTTAGATTTACTTATGATATAGATCTGTTCCCTTTATTTGAGATACCAATATTGATAGCTATGTTATGTTACTAGACATATTCATGATTCCAAGGATGTTTTGTTGGGTTTTAGGGGAGGTAGAGAAGGCAGCGGAAACAAACATTTTCTCCTCCCCAAACCCAGAACAAGGAAACGCATCAACGTCTATAAAATAGGAAATGATAGTTTGTGGAATCATACCTTGTCCCGAGGCTTGCTGGACGACAATACCTCACGTCTTGCGTGGTCTTCACCTCTGGTCTTGGACGGTGTCTGTGCAGCTCCTGGTCACACCGGGACTGACGACTCCTGGTCTCACCGGGACTGTCGGGATTGACAACTGTCCTCCGAGCGGTAGAAATATCCCGCCTCTAAAGTAGTCCACACAGACGACCTGGAACTCCAATCTCCTTGTCTCACAAGGAATTAGAAGGAGTCGCACCCTCCTGTCAGCGTACTAGTCATTGACACACTCTCCTGCCACCAGTCACTTTCTGCAGTTGTCTTTCCCTTGCTGTGCCTCCCTTATCAGGTAGCACTTGCTCGGGCTCTCTCGGTTACCAAAACCAGAGAGAATGACAACTTTACAGAGCAACTGGTTGCACTGTGTTGTACTATGAGAAGCCCCCAATACCCCTATATATAGGAGGGTCATGGGACAGGGTTCTCCATCACAGGCAATATGGGACTAAAGTAGGAGTAGAAGGGTTCGTGATTTTCCACAAAAAGAACCAACTTCGCAACCTGAACCGATCGTCTCATTTCTGAAACGGTCAGTTGGGGACCTGAGCCAGTCGGTTGACACCTCAATCGATCAGTTGGGACCCATCAAACGGTCGGTTCACTTCTGAACCGGTCGATTCGTGGTCCTGGTCAGTTCTCGATTGACTTTTCTTCTTTTGTTTCTAATTGGTATCAAATACCAATCCTTGTTCCAATCAAATTGGGCAAGTGAAACGAAAAGAAATTTCTCACCAATCCTACTTTCTCAACTTGCTCAGTTGCAAAAGTTGAACCGATCGTTTCAACACTTGAAGCAATCGTTTCACCCTATCCATGAGCCGATCGACTCACTAACTGTGCCGATCGGTTCACCAAGCTGAGCCGATCGGTTCATCACATGAGCCGATCGGTTGGGAGTGCAGATTGTGCAGAATCAGTCAATTGCAGTTTCAATCAATCTGATACTCCAATCAATGTGTCTAATACCTTGAACATTATGATACAGAGCTATCAATTGATTGGGTGTGTAATTGAACTACTAAACTCCTTTAGTAATCAATCTAAACATTGTTTGTGGACAAAACTCCTCTTCTAGGTTAAATCCTATGTGTGTGACCCTGCAGGTCCATTTCACGTTGGAAGTGAAAGTCCATAACACTTATGACTTCACAAGAAAAGAGCGGTGCCTAGTCACACATCAGTGCTACCCAAGTGAAATAGAAAGTTGGAGAACAACTTTCAATCCTACAATCCGTGAATGGTGTTACAATGAATGTATAATTCCTTTGTCACTGATATCTCGAATGAACTCGAGGCATGCAACAGTCATCCTGTCAACATTCATTCACTTTCTTGATCTCATAGTAGATTGGAAGAGATATGTATGACATCAATATCACATATTGATTCACACATGCGTGCATGCCTTTCTCAATCCTACTCATCAAGAGGCCATGGATATCAAACTCCCTCAGGAGGGACAAATCCCATATCTATCACTCACCCCTCAAAAGCTCCATGTGTCAAAGCCACCCAATCATCACCTTTATAACAACCCATGTTTCAGGACTGCGTTTGATGATGTCAAAGTGTGCCCAACGACATGTGTTGAGTGTAGTGATTTCAGGTCAAAGAATCACACTCACCACCATCACTGTGAGTACTGACTGTGACTACCATGTCATGGTTCCATGTGTCAAACTCACGGTGGGTCTGTCCGGTACACTTGTTCTCTAACAAGTACCTATGTGTTTGGTTTGATATCTCTATATCATGACTAATGAGATTCTGTCATCAACCAACACCACAATCTAGTCTTATGTGTCATTGTTTTCTATCTACCTTCCACAATGACATCCGACTAGGGACATAACAAGAATGTACAAACTCTTAGCATTCGTATGATCTCATCGTTCAGGTCCTTAACCTGAAAGCATACATCATTGAGTACTGTCATTCTCTAGACATTCAATCTGTTCTATTACTATCTCATATGACTGAACTAGAAAGAATTGGAAGCTTGCTTTTGATGTTTATCAAATCAATCTTAATGTATTCCACCAATCATCCCATGATTGGTTCTCAGGGCATACATACCAACATGTTTATGCTACTAGATTTCTTGTATTGTTAGCAAGGAATATGATGATAATCACAATAATGATGACAATTGTTATTATATGCAATTTGATGAAATTTGAGTATATATCTATTTAGAGAAATGTATTTATTCGTTACCTATATATACATTGATAATCATACTTGTTGCTAAGATTATTTTCTTAATTTGTTTAGCATACTTAAACTGTTCAATTGATTATTAAATACTCCAACTGCTCAGTTATCTAATATTTAAAATGTTGTAATCAATAAGTGTTGTTGGAGGTTATATCTCTTACTGGGACATGGGTTTCACCCTTGTGGTTTGCCACATCTTTTTAGGTAATCAGAAGTGATGAAAACAAACCTATGGAAAAAAAGAGGAGCTACAGTAATGAATCTTCGAGGAAGTTGATTAGATGTCTAGTGTGTCCTAGAGTCATCCCTGTACTCTCAAGTCCGGGCAGGAAAAGTTTGTATATGGTGTTTCAAACAAATTAGAATTTTGTTAGCATGTTAATGCTTATTTGTGTGGCATATACAAAAATTGTTCTCCTGTGTATATATGTTGTGGCTAAGGAATAGAACAATTTGCATCAAATTCTTGTCATAGTATGGATATAAGAAAGATATTAGGCTCTTATGCAAATGTTTCTAAGCGGGTGTTGATGTTGAAATCGGTTTTAATTTACCCATATTTTCTGGGTATGTGGTTAATTGGTGATCGATTGTGTTTTATGTTTTGATTAATCTCATTTAGTTTAATGGGTTCTTACAACACTGATGTCAAAGTCTTATCCTACAACATCCTCAAGCATATGGATCACCATATTTGAGCCTAGATTTCGATTGGCTAAGTATCAACATAAGACTTTATGTTTACTCCCCAACACACCTAATATGAGTTTTAGAATCAGAGATGATTTATGCTTTGGAGGAAGAACCATAGGAGTATTTTGACTTTTTGGTTTTTAAATCTGTTAAACTTTCCACATATCAAAAGAATTCATATAAAGACAAATACAAAAAATCCCAATATAAATGTAGTCAAAATTTGGAGGACCTTCTCATAAATAACCAAGTACTTGGTTCATTCCACCATAACGCCTTCTTCTTGTCCTACTATGATGTATTTTGAATGAGGTATCAGTAGTGGTGTGTCTCCCATTCCCTCATACACAAATATGACATATAAATAACACCAAATGCATTGGTTCA
This sequence comes from Alisma plantago-aquatica, assembly GCA_963693085.1. NCBI lineage: Eukaryota > Viridiplantae > Streptophyta > Magnoliopsida > Alismatales > Alismataceae > Alisma > Alisma plantago-aquatica. The sequence goes on along the minus strand of OY856412.1, from coordinate 314,504,927 downwards.
CAATGTAGTGTTTTGTCATTGGTAGTGATAGACCTTTCCCTTGACCACAATATCAAAACATGCTCTGCAATCACAAACAACAATTTGTATCCATCTATAATTTAAATATTATTATATGGATAACACAACATATGTATCCAATCAACATAGTATTATACTACTAACAAACTTACATTAGGTTGTCATGGAGGGTCACTAGCAATACTAGCATAAACTTTTATGACTCTATTATGGTATTGTAGGTCATCATTAGAGCATCATACTCTGTGTTAAATTTTTGGAGGTTGAGAAGACCAAAATGTACTAATTTCTTATCATATTTTTTGTTTTATCAAATATTTCATCATGTGACATACCGCCTCTTTGACTAGATATGAATTGTCACCGGGAGGAGTCAAAGTAATATTTTAGTCTCATGCTAGCTCCTACTCCATAACACAACCATGGGGCTCTTTATTACTAAGAGAAATTTGTAGTTCATCCCTTTAGCCATGAGGGATGAACATTCATTCTTTTATTTGATCATGGATATCCTACTAATTAGAGTCAATGTAGATATCTATATATAATAATTAAAAATAAAATAAAACATGCTATTGTGAGGGCTGAACTTCAACATTTACTGTGCCACTTTCTTGGTTGCGGGGTTGGGGAATTACTCCTGAGTAGGTTGTTCTAATCCAACCCTCATGTTGTAGTGGACTCAGAGTTAGAAATGTGCTTGATGCATACCTAGGTGAGGGTGGTTTTTCCTTATTTTTCCTGCTCGAGGCATCACCACCGGGCCACAACTGATGGTCATGCACATTCTTTCTCTATCTTTCCTTTTGAGCCTTGTGGATAGTATGATAAATTCAAAATAGAATATATATTATGTGTAATAAGGAAAAACATGTAATATATTATAATACTTAATACCTTGAACTCATCTGATTTCCTAGAGGCAACAAACTTGTTCCATACCTAAAAGTTTATTACTTAGTGAGAGCCTTATTCTTCACATTGGTTATATAATCTATTGTGAGTTTGGTCTTAACATCCCTCCACATCTTTCCACCTTTTGTGGCATCTTTTTTCAATGAGCCTTTTCATCTAAGTGAAAGGCTCTAGAACAATGTTATAGAATATTAAATTGGCAAATCAAAGCATAATTCAAAATTGGAAAACTCAGTACAAATTCATATAACTCACATATCTGTCCTTCTATAGGAGGTAATTTAGGGAAGCATCAATTTTATGCCAAGTTTTTTATATCTATTGGCATCTTGCTGCTTACATTGGCCCCTAAATAGTGCCTGAAAGCACTAGCATTCTCCCAATAGGTGCTTCTATGTCATAAAATTGAATGGACAACTTCTCCCCTTTGTCTTTAATCTTGTATATCTTGCACATGAGAGTGGACCCTCTAGTATGCTAAGAATCACCACTACTATAAGCATCCACACTTTCCTCCTCTAGGTGCTTAGGCTTAGTGTGCTCCTCCTATGATGCCATGCTATAACCATCTACAGAATAGTGGTAATACAAACATAAATGAAAGCAACACACATATAGCATAAGTGATAATAAAGCCATACATGGATAAAACATTAGTAAAACACTCAATGATTATTGAAATATGTTGGTTTATACATGTATTTTTGAACGATGATAATATACAAGTGAAAAAGATACATGTCTCTAGTATTGGTTGGATTGCAACTCGACTAATAGTCCTACAACGTGACCGTGATGCGTATAGTATTCAATAGTGTTAATTTTGACATTTACACATAGCAAACCAAGTGATAATAGATTGAAGTCATCCTACTTGATATAGTACTCTTCTTCATCTATATGATCTGCAATGATCTACCTTCTCCATGGAGAACAAAAAGAAAGTTTATACTCATTGGGTCATCTATATAGATTTATTGGTTTTCCTATGTTGACATTATGAATGGCTCATCCTTCTCCCCAATATTTTCAAAATCCACTAATTGTAAACCCAACTCATTCACTAGAACTCCATTATTGTATTAACTCAATTACACTTTAAGATGGGAAATCTAAATTTTGTGGCCAAATTACCATATTTATTCAATGACACCATAATATAACATTTTAGCTTCTTGTGACATCTTATCCTTTGCACTAGAAAAATACTATGAAGACGCTTGCACGGTGACCCCTATGTTTTAGACTACAACACCGTCATATTAATGCTTTGTATAGTATTAATATCAATCCATGTCTTACCCTTCATGTAATAAGAAATCCATTTTTGATTTAACAAATATCCATTTGATGCTCTCAACAACATCATTCGGTTTTTGAGATAGTTGACAAATGACTTTTTCATCCAATCTAATAAATGTTCAATTATGCTATCTAGCAATACACATTGAACTGGATCATGAATTATTTTTCTTGATAAGATCAATTTGATGACACAAATACCCACTTCATTTATGTTGTGTTAATGTACAAGGGTGATTGCTTGAGGATAGAAATATAGATGGGTGCTTGTTCCCACAACTCATGAATGATTCATTTTCAGCATTCTCCTAGAGTTCCCTTGCTACAATAAGATTTGTTGTGATGGGACTTTGGATTGACACAAGTTTCAATGCAATTTAGGAAATCATTTCAAAAGTCTATTACTTCCCTAGACACATAATTCTCAATTATACCCCCTTCAGGACAATAAGAATTTTGAATATCACCCTAAAAACACTGATGTACTATTCAAAAGGATACATCCATTGAAAGAAAATTGGATCCAACATCTTCATCTCTCTAGTCAAATAGAAAACATGATGAACCATGGCATCAATGAATGAAGGAGGAAAATACATATCAAGGTGATACAAGGTAATGAATCACTTCTTTTTGCTACTTATCAAGCTTGTAAACATATGTCTCTTTGATATATACTTTATTGAAGACAAACAAAGCCTCGTGATTGCAAACTTTACATGCTTCAACAATATAAATAGAATAGACACATTCAAAATGTACTACATTAGAGAGAGGCAATCATGATTTTTAAGACCTATCATCGTGAAAGTCTTCATTTACACCTATCTATGGTATTGAAAGGGTATCCTTACGATACCTTAACATAACATAACACTCACAAAATGTCTTTTTTTCTCCTATTTAGTCAAATGTAACAAGTAGGTGGTACATATTTGTGGAAACCCCTTGCCTCTACTGATAGTTATTTTGTTACACCCATTGCTCTTAAATCCATTCTATCTTTGATGCCACGTTTATTCTTTCCTAGTATATTCAATTGGGCACCAATGACGTTGTCACATGCATTTTTCTCAACATATATGATACCAATACAATGGTTTTTTCTTTCAAAGAACTAATATAAAGAAGATCCCATAAGGTTGATCTCTTCTTGTGTAAATATTAATCACATGCGAGAGTATACATGGTTTCTCACCAAATATGTTGACAATATCTTTCACTCTTTCATAGATTTTATTCCCATATATAGGTTTAGGGGCACTTTATTCCTCAGTGGATTTGCCTTCTATAAGGGTGCACTTGTGGGAGACATATTAAAGACCAAGATATACAATCTTTCCTCCATATTTGAGTCAGACTGAAGTAGTGTGTTTCTCCCATATAGGACTTGCTTGGTATCCTTTTAAACATCAGTAGGAGCACTTGAGGAGGAGTAGGATTTTTCTAGTGTAGGAGGATTGGGGGACAAGAAGTTTCATGGGTATAAGTGGGATACTAGTGTCAGTTGTTTTGAATAAACCAACAACTTGTGTGAATGATACATGGGTTTTCAAGTTAATGTTGGTTTATTTACAGAAAATTGGTTCTAAGTAAAGGGTTGTAGCATCACCTTAGTCTAGGAAAATGACACTATAACAAGTGGTCCCAGAGTTATAATTCAGTGACCTATAACATTGGATTTTAGGCAAGTTGACGCTAGAAATGTTTGTAGTTTTAATAATGGAGTAAAAAGTTATTGTGCGGGTTGTTATAGAGTCAAGATTTAGCAAAACTGGTGCTATATTTTGCAGATTCAGAATTGACGAGAAATTTACTTTCACAGGACATTCTTAGTGTCAATTTTTGTAACACAAATTGACACTATATTGAAAGTGATCATGGGTTTTTCCATTAGATACATTGAATGGAATTTGATGGTACATGTCTACTTATAACTGACACTATAATTTATAATGCATATCTCTGGATGTAATTGATGTTGTCATAAGTGCTGCTATAGCCAAAAAATGTACTAGTGGGGCATGTAAAAAGTAGTTTTCCCCTCATATGAAATCCTTATCTACTGAAGTCACAATCACATATAACACCAGATAATAACATAATGACTAGATCCAAACCTCAACTTATCATGCATAATGTGGAGAATCTAGTCATCCAATATGAAAGCCTTGGGTGCCATACAAGAAGATAAGGACAACACATCTACCATAGACCTTAGTGTGAAAATTGATTCATTAACATCAAGATTTGACTTTTGTCCCTAGTCATTGCCTCATCCTTGACATACTCTACAACAGAGATGTTGAATGGATATACAATAATTCTTGAAGACAAATCCATTTGTTCATACAATAGAGAGATAGTAGAAGCTGTTGTTGTGGATCTATCACAAAACCATACTGTGATTCATAGATGCAAACCTACCCCTTGAATTACCGGTTTAGGTTGGCCTTGATGATTCCATCATTTCTTGGGAATCCCATACATATGCAAAGCATCTAACATTTGTTTCCTGCTTGATCAACAATACGAGTGGCCCCATTGACCAAAGGGAGGATTCAAAATCTAGGTATCGACAGTCGAGCCAAAAAAGTCCCAACAAGTGATGCCTAGACGTCCAACAAGAAGAAGGGATGGGTCCTTAACAACCCACAATCAACTATTTCTCCTCTTATGGCAAAAATGCCATATATGCCTCCATATATGCTATTCTGGACTTACCAATACACCTATTCCCATGCAAGAATGCATATGATGACACCACCACAGATGTTTGTGGCCTATGCCAACAAAGCTCTAATGCGAACCCAAAATCTTTAAGAATTACAATGGAATCATTAGTTAAATAAGTGAAGGAGATTCAGGGTTAAAAGACAAATTGGAACAATTTAAGAACTTCTATTTTTTTTCTAGAGGTGCAACTTCCCAAGAAGTTTGAGCTTTCCAGATTTTATAGTATAAAGGGTGGGGAGATCCCTATATTCACATCCAAACATACTTTTATGACGTGGTCAAAGTGTATGATGATGACAAGTTGTTTATAAGGATTTTTAAAAGTTTACTTGAAGGCTTGACCCTATCTTGATGATTCCAATATAATCCGAAAATGATCAAGACTTAGGATGAATTTACCAACTAATTCTTAGACCAATACACCTGGAACATCAGTGAACTTTTGACCACGGATGACCTGGTAGCCCTCACACATAAATAAGAATGATTCTTCACATAGTTAGTGGGTTGAAGGAGAGAACTAGTGCAAGATTAACAAGACAACCAATAAGGAAACCATACATATGGTTATGAATTCAGCCTCACATACATTGTCATCCAAGCAAACTCCCTAATTATACAATTCATTTGTGGATATCATTTAATATGGTACAAATATAGAAACCATGATTAAAAAAGGGGAAAATAAGAATATTAGCATCAACCTCAACATCACAGACAAACTAGCCAACATAGTAGTGAAGTGTATGACAAAAATGGTCAACACCAATTCTATCAAGAGAGCATCTTCTATAAATAAAAAGAAAATGCAACTACAACTCCACCGTAACCTTCCATATGCCAATATCCTAAACTCCTTAGTAGAGAATCCAATGCTAATGCAACTTGGATGACAATATCCAATACAAGATTGTAAGTTGGGTGGAAGTACTCCCTTCCTTTTTAGGTTCTAGTATAAAAGCCAACATCTCTCAACTCAGTGACCCCAACAATAACACATGCCAAGCGAGAATCAATCACAACACAAAAGACCCCTAATAAGGTGTGATTTTATAGTCCTTCTCATGAAAGACTCCACGAATATTCACTCCACTTGGGTGATCCTACGTCTCTATATTCTTGAGGATCCACTGTGTATTAAAATTCATTAAGCAACTATGAAGAGGAATTCTTATTCTGAGAATCAGGATTGCAAAGAGTAATATATATAGCCTTGTCTCAAGTATAATGTACCAAAGACACAACATAACATAAGATAGACTAATGCTAATGGGTCTGAGGATAATACAATCACCTAATACAAGGGAAAATAAATAACAAAAAGTACCACCAACACTTCCCCTCAAGATGGAGAGTACATATCGTGAATTATTAGCTTACCACACACATAAGAGATGGTGAAGGTGGAAGAGGCTTGGTGAAGATATCAAAAATTTATTCTCTAGTCTTTACAAATGGCATAATGATCTTCTTGTCACAAGTGAGATCTCTCATAAAGTGGAAGTAAACCTCAATGTTCTTGGTACATTCACAAAAAACTAGATTATTAGCTATATTAATAGGTTATTGATTACCGCACTTGAGGGTTTCTAGAGAAGAGAGAGGAAAGCCTTATTTAAAAAAAATGGACGCCACCCATTGAATTTCACAACATGCTTGTACCATGGAATGATATTTCACCTTAGTACTGGAGTGAGCCATGATAGTTTGCTTCTTGATCTACCAACTGATGGGGTGACCTCTCAAAAGAATGCAAAAACTAGAAATCAATCTCACGTCATTCACATCTCTGGCCCAATCACCATCTACATAGCAGTTCAAAGAGATATTTGGAGATTGTGGTTTCTTTTGAAGAAGACATTTTCTAGATTCACTTTTTAGATAACATAGTATGCGTTGTACCTGAATCCAATGGCTCTCAAGAGGTTTAGCCATGTTTTGACTAACAACACTGACAACAAAGAAATATCTCATCAGGAAATTGTAAGATACATGAATTTTCTAACCATTTATGATAATGTTTAGGATAAGAAAAAGACTACCCCTTAGACATAGTTATGTTGTGATAGTCCATTAGAGAAGAAAAAGGTTATAATTTATCACACCTGAGTCCTTTAAGAGTTAGATGATGTACTTTTGCTGAGATAAATAATTGGTTTGACAAGAATGTAGCACCTCTATGCCCAAGAAGTGGTGAAGTTGTCCAAGATCCTAGGTATGAAAATGTTGTTGGAGTGTTTGTTTCTACTAAAATCCCATGAACATCACTACCAGTGATAATGATATCATCAACATAGCTAGAAAGGATGATGGTTCCAACTTAAGAACTTAAAGAATATACTACATGACTAGATGATTTGGAAACCCAGGCTAGTAAGAAAGCAATTGAGTTGTGTAAACTATGCCTGTGTTGATTGCTTGAGATCGTAGAAAGAACATTTGAGATGAAAAAATATTTGGGAAGACTCTACCCAAGCAAAAATGCTCGAGACTATATCATTTACAATTCCTCCTCTAAATCACCATGAAGGAAAGACATTTTTTAATGTTAAGCTAGAACAAAGGCCAGTACATGTGAGTGGTAAGGGAGATTAGAATCCTAACATAAGAAATACATGTGACGACTAAGAAGGTTTCAAAGGAATGCAAGTCATATGTTTGTGTGAATCTTTTGGCAATAAGATGAGGTTTTAGTCATTCCAACAATCCACTAAAGTAATTTGACACAGAAGACCCAACAAAAGTCAACAATATTTTTGTTTGGCAGAGGAGGGACATGATCCTTGGTCCCTTTCTCATGCAATGTTGTCATTTCCTCAAACATCACAACTTTCCAACCAGGATGTTGAAGGGCCTCATGATACTTTTAGGGAATCTAGATAGAGTCGAGCTGATGGGAAATTGATTTAGAAATATGGGAAATCTTGATAGGAAACATGTATGGGGTATAGGATGGCAAAGAGTGCAAGAGTAGATACCTTTCCATAGAGCCACATGATAGGCTAGATCCTCAGTTGTGAACATTGGTGTCAGGTCCTGTGTCATAGGAGGAGGAATTATAGGAGTGTGCGAGATGTATGGCCTCTAACCAACAACAACAACAACAACAACAACAACAACAACAACCACTTCTAGATAATTTTGATCAAAGAACTTTATGTGTGTATCACCACTCTTCGGGATACATCATAGACGGATGTAGAGACTTCATGTATCTCATAAAGGATCTCATAGATGATTGAACACTTTAACTAACACATGATCATGTTGTGATTCATACTATCACAATAATTTTAGAAGAACACCTTGTCGCTTACATTATATCTTGGTTTCCAAAACCCTTACATAACTGAAGTATCTAGGTTAAAGGGATGAATGGGTATGGGATTATTTATCTCATTATTCAAGTGAGACATGGGGCACCTTAGAAATCTAGACATGACACCTGCATCCCAATACAACCCTTAAAATAATATTTCCTCTACTTAAGAGGATGGAAGGAAGTGGTTTGCTATACTCGTTTCACCAAAATTTAGCAGACTTGGAAGCAACTCATAGAAACTATTAAAAGAGAAGTCATGGGTGGAACCACACCCCAAGCAGTAGCCTCATGTGGATTGATGGACAATGAAACAATCTCATGCTCATTACTACCCATAACTCACTCAATGACTTCCTATGTCCACAAAGGTTGAGGGATTTAAGGTTTTCATAGAATGAGATTCTGTTTGAACTCTGGAAGATCTTACAATATCTAAAATAAAAGGATCCCCACCAAATCTAACTAAAATGTAAGACCCACATGCATTTTTATCCCATCATCCCAACTTCATAGGGGATATTAAAGTTCCCAAACTAACATATCAAAGCTAAAGTACAAGATAAAGGTTCCTATGACAACTTCAGGGATATCAAGATCATCGCCAAGCATCATGATCCCAACAACTACAATCAATTTACATACAAAAGCAACTCTAAGAGTTTCATATATAATATCCATGAAGATACGACCCTCTACTCCTTGGCAAGTCCCAGTAAGACATTTGTCTCAGTCAAGTGCATCTCAAAGGATTTTCATTCTTGGCCTAACTCAAACAAAATCGGTCACAACCCCTGTTATCTAGGAAACACAATTTTTAAGTCTGAAGTTAATTCAAAATCCTTTGCATCCAAAGAACAAACTTACAAGGAGTCGTCACCCACTGAATTGATGAATGAAAAGGGGAAGATGAAGGTTACCACCTATGTATGTTTGGCTTCGACATCAATGCCTGATTTAGCCGATCAAAAGGCTCATGCCAAACACACCTATAAAAATATTGTGCTTTCTCAAGTTAAATCAAGTGATGTCACATCCCGAGTTCATGTTCTCTCATATCCATAATCTTGGTCACATCCTTATCCAAGAAACATTGATATAAGAAGCAGATGTTGTCAATCTATCCTATGGCATCACGTGCCATATGAAAAAAGTATGAAATATCTATGTGGGACCTAATACAAATATCAACCACACATTGGGAGGCTATTATGAAAATTCTTGAAGGCACATTAATGTATTAGAGTATCCAAATGGATAAATTGGAAAAAAACATCACTCTCATAATCAAGTAAAAAATGGTCACGCTTTAGGAGGATGATGTTCCATCTGGTCTTGATTCCAACCCACCATTATACATCACCGTCAAGCATGGCCATATGAGAGTGCCTTTAATTTTCATTGTCGACGATGGTAGTATCAATGTTTTTATATTGAAGATGATTGTGATACTTGGCATTGAGTCAAATGCGATCCATTCGACCAAACTAAGACATCACTTTTGATGGATCTCCATAATAATAAATGGGAGAGATCAAACTAATATCCAGGTGGGACCAAATATGTGCACTGAGATGTTCATTGTCATGGAGATCAACTCCACCTTCAATATCTTTTTGGGACGTCCATGGATACATAAAAGTAAGGTAGTACATTCATACCTGCACCAATGTTTCAAATCAAGCACGCTAATATAAAAATGGTGGTTACTAAGGATGTTTTACCTGAGACAGTGTCTCCTATTTGGTTTGCAGACATACACTTATGCCTTTATTCATGGATGGAAAAGATGATCTTTGATATACTCAAAATTTTTTAATTGTTTGTGTTTATTTAGTATGCTCATATCTGCTACCTTTGGGCATTGAAGTACATGACCTAGAACCCGATCAAGGATTAGGAAAGATGTGTCAAGGAATTATAGAATGCATGCCTGTCCTTGAGAAACATCATACGACCAGACTTGTCTATAGAGTACCACTTGGAAAGTAAGAGAGCCACCAAGATATGATATCACATACTTAGGAGTACCTCAAATGCCAAAATAAAAAGAGTCCATCACATTTTCTAGAATATGCAGCAATGACAAAGATTGATCACACTTCAACCATGAAGCGCATGAACAAGAGAACTGATCTTAATCTTAAAAAATTGACCAACTACAAAACAACGGTGAACGAATCCAATTCATTGTCAATAGGACCAAGCCCCGACAATTGCCATACTCATGATGGAAATGAGTGAATCCTCAAAAACTAGTACAGAGGTGCAAGCCATCATGCTCTCTAGAACAAGCATTTTGTAAAAAATGAATAATGGCCAAAGAGGATGTACCATCATGCCTCTTTTTAGAGTCTCCTGCTCGAGTCCCGTGACATACCCACCTCCCTCATTTCAAGAACCTCCTATACATCCCATCAAAACAAAGAGGATAGTCTTCCATCACAGAAACCTGGTCTAGTAGGAACTATTTCAAGACATCATGAATGCCCTCATTGAAGAACCTCTATAGGGCATAGTCATCCATTAATTATATGATTGTTGATTGCTAAACCATTCCATGTCCCAAATGATACTAAAACTACTGATATAACCACTAGCTCACTCCCTCATATTGTAAAAATAGGCACATCACTACACCCACCAGTAAAATCAGCCTTGATCAAGCTTCTCCATCAATACATCAATGTATTCTCTTAAAGATATGCCTACATGCCAGGGGTCGATGAGTCAACTTCTATACATTCACTCCTAGATAAACTACAATTCATCTTGTCAAGTAGAAGTTTAGGTGTGTCAGATTGGAGTGGGGACTAAATATACAATAGGAAATGAAGAAACAATATGATACATGCTTCATGCACCCTATGTCCTACCCCACATGGATGGAAAACATTGTACCAGTCACAAATAAAGACGAATGTATCTGCATATGCATCCACTATATGGATCTCAATAAGGCCAACCCAACAGACAACTTCCTACTACAAAATACTACTATTCTCATGGACAACATTGTTAGACATGAACACCTCTATTTCATGGATGGATTCTCATAATACAACTAGGTAAATATGGTATCGTCATACATGGAGAAAAATTTCTACACCATGAAATGGGAAGTTTTCTTCTACAATGTTATACCACTCAGACTTAAGAATGTAGGTGCAACCTATTAACAAGTTGCGGTATCTCTCTTTCATGACCTTATTCATGAATAAATCAAAGTCTATGAAGATGGCATGACAATCAAGTAAAAGAAAGTAGAAGGCCATGTAGGATGTTCATAATGTTACTTCAAAGCCTACAATGTTTCTGCCTCCAACTGCTCCAACAAGTATACCTTTGACATCACATTTGACAACTTGTTGGGCTACATAGGAATCCAATGAGGATTAGAGGTCGATCAAGGAAAAACTTGAGAAATTATTGGGCTTACCAGTACTTGTACGAATAAAGATATAAAATACCTACTTGGGAGAATACAATTCTTCATCGAATTCATTGCAAGATGACACAAGTTTGCGTACCAGTGTTCACATTTCAACATAAGAATTTGGACAAAAATTGGAATGATCAATGACAATTTGTGTTTGACAAACTAAAAGCATATTTATCCAACATACATATGATAAAACCTCCCATGCAAGGTCACATATTGATCTTAAATCTCTTGGTTAAAGAATAATCCATGGGAGAGTCCTTACATAAATGTTGACAACAATGAAAACATGAGCTATTGTATTTCTAGAAAGTTCATAGAAATATAAGGAATATTTACAGTAGCAAAGAAACACTACCTTTCATTAGTTCATGCTACTAAAAAGCTACAAAATTACTTGATGATCAATCCAAATGCTCCTCATAGAACATAGTGAGTCATTTCACTATCTATGAGATTGTTCCACCCTCATTGGACGATGTCCCAAATGACAAGTTTTGCTCTTAGAGTTCGACATCACTTATTTCCCCATGAAGGAAATCAAAGCCCAAGCATTGGAAGATCAGTTGGTAGAAAATACTTCATTTTCCCTAACACATGAAGATTTCAGCTTCCCCGATGACATCATCTACATGATCAATGCCACAACAACTACACCATTTAGTCCAAATGACACATGGACCATATTCTTTGATGGTGATTCAAACCCGCATAGCAACGGCATAGGAGTTATTATGGTCAACCTGCAAACTTATTGCACAAAGATTACACTTCAAGTCCACCAAAAATGTCATCAAGTATGAAGAGTGTATTTTGGGATTACAAGTAGCCAAGAGGAAGTGATTTCAAAAGGTAGATGCTATTGGAGATTCAATGAACATTGTGTCTCAAGTCAACTATGAGTGGAGGAAAAAACATAAACATATCATTTCATACCAGAAGTTCCTCTCAAAGTTGGATAAAGAGTTGGATAAGATCAAATTTACCACTACAAGAGGGATAATGCACATGCATCAATGTAGTGACAACTCTAGAATCTTGGACCGACATCCAAGATAAGGACAACTTCTTCGTTGAGGTTAAACCTCCATATGGTAGGCCTACTGTATGAAGATCCAAGAAATCCCCTCATCAAATGAGGAACTGTGGTTTTGTGACATTATAAGGTTTTTAAAAATGACAACCTTTCCCCAAAATTACCTTCTTGTATGAGATTAACAACATAAAAAACCCGATGCTTAATTATGTCTTGCGATCCATCACATTGTAGCAATGTTCTACCAATCACAAGTTCTTGTGATGCCTCAATGGGAAGGAAGATGAATATGTCATGTGTGAAGTCCACAAAGGCATTTGAGGTAGTCATATGGGAGGAATTTCCCTTGATAAGAGCATACATCTTCTGGGCTATTACTAGAGAAAAATGAATTTCAATTGTACCTAATATATTTTCATGTGTCAGATCTGCCAACTACATGCTAGTACTATCCACATATCTCCCTTCCATCTATACAACATGAAGATGACTTGGCCATTTGAAGTATGGGGAGTGAACATGATAAACAAAATCCACCCAAAAGCTTCTAATGGTCATTGGTTCATACTGGTTGCCATCAACTACTTCACTAAATGGGTGGAAGCAATATCAGACTTTGTCCCCTCAACCTCACAAGTATTCCAGTTCTTTTAGAACAACACTATCAACCACAATGGTATTATTAATGAAATATTCTACGGAAATGGTTCCAACTTCATTGTAAACACAGTAAAAAACATCAAGCACCATGGAACATCTCCTAACTAACCTCAGATGAACAAAGTAGTTGAAGAAGTCGATAAGAACCTCATCAAGATACTCAAGAAAACTATTGAATCCACTTAAGAATTACATGAGAAGCATCCCATATCTCTTTGGGCATTACATAATATCTATTTATACTTTGAGAGGTGCACCACCTTACTCCCTCGTCTATGGGATCGAGATTGTTCTACTAGTTGAAATCAAACTTTATTCTCTATGTATATTTCTAGAGGAAAACATCCTCAAGGCTGATTAGGTCCAAGATTATATATACTCTAAATATGATTGAAGAATAAAGGGTCTATTCATTTCACTATTCACAATGCTATCAATCATAATTGGATCAATCCTTCTCCAAGAAGGTACACCCCCTACACCTCCAGAAAGGCAACTTACTACTACTCATGTATCTAAATCTTGACAGTCAGGGAAAGTTTCACCCGAAGTAAGAAGGGACACACATCTTCCATGAAGTCTATAGTGGTGGTTCCATGTGACTCCAAGACATGGTCAATGAAATCTGTTTACTACCAATCAATACTAGCTACATCAATAGGTACTACTACTGATGACATGGCTGCTTCATGGGAGTGAATCCAAATATGATAATGTAAACCCCTTCTCAATTAATATGGTGATAAACACCATCCACTAGAGAACATTAGAGTTAACTCAATAGTATGTGGAGGTTGAGGCAGAACATTTCATGACATCTCTCTTGAATCTCTTCACTAAAATTGATTAAAAACCATCTACTTCAATAGCTTACCGTATCCCAAGTAATTTAATAGGGTGTAGATATCTTCACTAAAATTGATTAAAAATCATCAAATTCATAGTTTTACCTTATTCCAAGTAATTTAATAGGATTACACAACTACTTTTTCTAACAAAGAGGCTCCCTAATGGGCATGAAGATGAGTGTGGAATGATCCCCCCTTTTAGAGCATCACTAATTATACTCTACGAAAGAGACTATCATGGGGATGATCTTTATAGGTATATTTAGCTTTAATTTTACCAAGGTTCACCAACCACCCCATACACCACCCAAGAGGTTTGAAGAAATGAAATGATTTTACAAGGAACTTTTTTTATTATAGTGTCAAAAGAAATAAAAAATTCATACCCTTTACTTTCTTAAACAAAATGAGATTCAAATATGGGAAATCCCCATGCATTGTGCACATTGAAAACATTTACATCATCCTATGACTCTAAGAACCACTATCTGTAAGATATATGCTCATGACAACACACTCAAGAAAATATCAAGAGAAGGGGAAGCGACTTCACACCACATCAACAATCAATGAGTAACCAACCTCTATCCTAATGTTGTGAGTACCAAGGTTAGAGGTTGTCAAATAAGGATGGTACAAAACATTCGAACACATTCTTATCACTAATTATCAATAGAAGAGACCTTCAAATGGTTTAGACCTATAGGGAGAATAGTTGTATAGAGTTAGCAAGGCACTGAGTATAAATGTATCTCCTAAAAATGAACATTCCTGTGGGAACATTTAGGGAGAAAGGAGGCATATCACTTCAATACCCATGCTACATATTGAGAACGTTGGGTGTAGGAATGGAAGTTAGAGAAGGAAAGATATATTCATGTTTATACAGTGCCTCCACTACCTTATCACCCCATAACATACCCTGGATTGTCTTGCTCTCGAAAAGGCTATATCTGCCCTCAATCAGGAGTTCTGAAAATTTAGCTATAGATCACAAAGTTGAATATGCCACATACAAGGGATGCATTAAAGGAAAATGATAGATATTCATTTAATTAATATATTTGTCGATAGAAATCCATGATAAAACCAAAAACATCAAAATATAAAGAAAACTACAAGCATAAATAAAACTAATGATTATCCCCTTCTTGTAGTTCAACCTCATCTATAAAGATCACCACCGATGGGATCCATTTTTTATGAATTTTTTTTTACAATGTAGAAACCTTAAAGACTTGATATTAGGATTACATGGACTACAATGTGCAACAACTCCAACACCATATAATTTTAAGCAAATCAACAATCTTGTTGACAAAAAATTTCCTTCCATAAATATGTATAACATCTAGCACGCCGTGATCCAACAAAAAAAAACCTTTAGCAGGAATGAAAGGAGCTTCTATGTCCACTCACTGAACATGAAAAGAAGTGATATTGGACAAAAGGGAAAATATAACATGAAAGACATAATTCTTTTAAAAATACAACTTACCCTTGAGCCTCCTTTTAGTCCACTCTGGCTCAATTGCAGGCATCACAAATTGTTGTTGATGATGGTGACAGATAACCTCTCTCCTCACTGAGCCCAAGAACTGCCTCCTATTTGCATCATACAATTATAACACTTAAGATAGTGTCTTCACAAAATAGAAAACAAGGCAACAATGCATAAATAGGAATGATGCACATATATTCTTGTAGACATGTTTTCAAAGCAAAAATTTAGATAAGCCTGCATAAATAAGAGCCAATAGATGTAGACTTAAGCCTAGTTCTAAAGCAAAAATGTGTCGAACCACATAAATAGGAACAAAAGACACTCCTTTTAGCCTATTGAAAAATAAAATGACTATACAATCATTTCTCAAAACCATGGTGTCATGCAAGAGATGTAAGGTCGTATCCAAAAAGTGATGAAAATATTCTACCTTAACCACTGTGATTCATTAAATCTGAGAATTTAAAATTGCGGGAATATCTACAAAAGATTTTTGAAAAATATTTATCTAGCTACAACATGTAGGAAGAATTGAAAGGCAGCTAGAAAAGAGACTATACTTACACTTATTGGACAACACAAGGATCAAATTTAGTCTAGAAAGAGTGCTAAGAAGAACTAGAGGTGAAGTTGGAAATTACTTTACCCCCACCACAACATAGCCCGAGAGTGCTCCCATGAGTCTTAGACACCACAAGGGCATCCTAGCAAGATTTTCCTAGCTTGCACAAATGCAAACATTCACCCAAGAGGAAAGTGACTTGTACTTTCATTTCAAGAAGAGGATATGCCCCTTTAATAGAGGAGGATGGAGTTTGATATGCACCCCAGAATGCTAGGGAGCATGTCGGTGCCACACCTCCTAAAATTCCTAATGCTTCCACCCAATTTGGTGTATGGATCTGATGCATGCCCCACCAAATCTAGGTGTTGGATAGATCCATAGGTTGGCCACACGCACCACACATAGCACACCCAATTGGACTAAGTTCCCATGTCTCTTTCACTTCTCAAGCCATGAACCTTTAGGAGCTCTACATTTAACCACTTGGCCCTGATTTCCAATGCATGTAAATCTCCCAAGTTCTAGCCACTTGATTTCAAAAGTATAATACTATGAGCACCATGTCACAAGCCTTGCACATGAAAAGTGTGTTTCTTTGCTCCCACGAAGCCTTGCATCAGTACAACCTACCAATTCAGAAGTCCTATTCGAGTGATAAAAGCATAAATATTTGAGTTTATTATACCTTTTCTATGAGTTTGAATTAACCCAAATATAATTCCATATATAGTGTTGTCAAATTGACATAAAGGGTAGGAAAGTGCATCCAGTGTCAAAATTTCATCTCTTATCATGAACATATTTAGTGGCAAACCTCACTTGAGAGGGGCAATCTATTGACACTTAATTTTTGATTCCATTCAATTTGGTTGACTAAAAAGTAAAAACATGAAATAGTCAAATTGAAAGTATCAAAGGAAAAATATAAATATGTAATCAAATTCCAAAGTCAAAACAATTTTGACCGTGAATTATGGGTGTATCCATAAACTACAAAATTTGATCAGAAGGTACTGAAGATCATATGATAGACATCAACCTAAACATCTAAGATCCACAATTAACAAGCCCATGATTGTCACTATGTAGAAAATATGACTCAAAGCAAAACTCAACATATCCAACCAGATAGTGTGAATTCTGACTAGGTTTGTGGTCAAACATTGAGATATGATTTGATGATCAATTCTAATCACAAACTCACCAACCCTATTAATGAAAGATGACACCATGTCTCTTATTATTAGTAGTATTTTTTGTAGAGATGAATGTCAAATTCCCCCAAGTAGAACACCACATACTAGGATGAAGATCAAATTGCCGAAAGCTCCATTTCATACCTTTCATTATGTTGTCTCTAAGGCCTCGCCATGAGAGAGTCCAATCTTTTGATCCCTAGATGTGGAAGTACACCCCTAGACATGCTCTTCAAGATGAATCCCATCTCAAATCATCCATAGGTTTTGTTAAATCAAGTGAGAACAAACCTTGGAAGGAGACACTCCTATCTGACCTACACCCCTCTTACATGCCTTCCGTGGGTGCACTAGAGTATTAAGTAGACATTCTAGGAAGAACCTATAAGGTGAGGCATGCATTAGGAACACACACCTTCTCTCAACCCTTATGTTGGCCAAAGAACTCCACGCTATCACAAAATACCCCAATTAATCCTAGAAGGAAGGAGACACAATAGAAACGTGTCCCCTTTCTTACCCTCTTGTGTTGACTATTCAACTCTATGTTGTCCGATAAATCTTTTGAAAGATTCTAGATGGATAACTATCACACACATGCCACACATTTATTGTCTTATATGGTTTGATCAGGACTACATCCTAAACAGTCGAGGACCTTAGCCACCTATTTGGTGTCTAGTAACCTTTAGACTTGGAAAACACTTGAAACTAAACAAAAACCCTGTAAAATCCCATAGACACTATAAATATAGTACCCCATACACCATACACAAAGGATAGAGCTTTGAAGTCTATTCTATGAGAGAAGGCCAACTCTCATAGTGTTGGGAGAAAAACCATTACACACCCCTAGGCTAGCTATTTATGATCTCTACAAAAACTTTGTAACTTAGATATATAATACCAAGTCACTAGGATACAATAATAGATCCATGTCTTGAAAGAGAACAACATCATTTTCCCAACACTGGTCACACAAGGTAGGAACATGGATCGACTATGATGCAATATTCTCTCTCCCTTCCCCCTTTTAGAAACACACCAATGGTGTGAAAATATGATAACTTGATCTTGATGATCATCAATTTGATTTTGGTATTACTATCATCATTCTATATGTTGCTATTTATTTTCATATCTCCTCCTTCTCCCTTTCCCCCTTTCTAACCCCTTAGTGGTGTGATGATATGAACCCCTAGGTTTGATGATCACCAATATAATCTTTTTCTTATTAACACGTGATTTGTAGGTGATATTTTCTATTTTTTCTTATATCTTGCACAAACAAGCCCCTTTCAAAGTAAACAAAACACCATAATGTTTCCACAATTTACAATACACATTGGAGTCATTGGGGTTCACTAACACCTTCTACATGCGTAAGCTAACAACTTACCCATTTATATGCTTATGGTTATTTTCCTTATCCAATCAATCTTTCCAAAGTGCATTTTTAATATTTTCCTCATCTTTTTGCATAAATGAGGTGTCAAATTGATATCTTATTCTCATGACCCATCTATTGGCATACAACCCATGGTTTCCACTTGGACACACCCAAATCCACAAAAGTGTTGTTAGATCTCACAATCCTTACTTTCTAAACAATCTACTATCTACCTCAGTACTGAAATTCTAACTAATTTATTCATTGAAAATTTTCATCCAATAGATATACATGTGTAACGTGAGAAATAAGCTATAAAGGTAATGTAATATTCCCCCACCCAATGATATAACATCAAAAGGACACATATGACCATTTGTATTTGTAGAAAAGAATGTATATTCAATTGTTGAAAAGAGAGTACATGACCTCATATATATATGACCGAGGCCACTTAAGTGGGTTATCAGAGCCACACTTAAGTGTGAGTACAAGATAAGGAAAAGAGATGACACAACTATATTAAATATATCAACACGCCCCCTCAAGTTGAAGAGTAAACATTGTGAAGTCCCAACTTGATGCCCATATATTTGAATAAAGCAAAAAAAAACTTTTTTTAGGATGTACACAACTTGATCACCCATCCTAATGTAAGGAATGATGATCTACTTGGATTTGACTAGGTTTCACACAAAATGGCAATCAACTTCAATGTGTTTTATACAACCGTGGAAGACAGGTTTATTAGATATGTGTATAGCCACCTAGTTGTCATAATATAAGTAGCTAGAGTATGTAAAGGGATTCCAAACTTAGTTAAAATGGACCAGACCCACTATAGATCACAACATGCATGAGCCATAGAATGATATTCTACCTCAGTTCTGGATCGAGCTACCACAACCTATTTTTAACTCATTTAGGAAATTGCCTGAGTGCCAATCATAACACATCAACCTGTATTGGACTGATGGTGTAAAGAGTGTGATCCTAGAGGGGAACCACTCCCTACTAAAATAAAAAAAGGCAACATCCCAAACCAAACACCAATACATTTTTTTTGCCAAAGGCATTAAACCAATTTATTCAACATGAATGTATCATAACACCAAAGTTTAGCAGCGGAATAAAAACATTGACTATATTTAATTTATCATAAGATTACAAAATTACCTCAACATCATCTCCCATAAGGGTTTACATAAAGGGTACATCATAAGGATCTAGTAGAGGGAAATCTAAACCATAACAACTTTGTCTCCAATATTTAACTCCTTAAGTTAAGTCCAAGTCTTAATGCCATGTCATCCAAGACCTTCACCTAGGGTTGGAAGCATATCCCAAAAAGAAGAGAAAAATAGATAACATTAACAAAGGCTGGTATGTGCATATTAAATAGAAATTGAGCAATATATGGAATAAAGGACACCAAAATAAATGCTTTCCACTGAAGAGAAAAGTACTACCCAAGAGGGCATAAAAGAAAAGCATCTCAAACAGAGACAAAATAAAAGCAAGTATAAAAATAAAGCATCCATGTGTTTCACCTGTGACCATACTAGACAATAATAATATGTATGTAGGAAATAACACATCTACCAAAAATATGAGGTGAGTGGGAACTGTATACATCAGCTCTAAATATGGAGTGGGTAGGAACTGTATACATCCACCTGAGTAGGACATGATACACATCTAATCAAATATATTTTCATGTGCATGAATGATCACATCTGCACTCATATGTGGGAATCTTCACATCCCCATAAAATAACAAGTAAATTATACAAGCAGTTGTCACATGATGCAAAATAAAAGAACAAGCAAGTATAAACAAATAATGAGGATGAAAACACCCTTCAAGTATAAAGTTGGATTAGAGGATCCATGCCATCAAATAATGCTCCATATAAACATCCACTACCAAGGTGGGCAAAGAAGCACATATAATCAGTTAAGTCCAACATGCACAAAGCATAAAAGAAGATACCAAAAGAGTATCCATGATCATAAGATCAATATCAAATAAGGTAGTTCACATGAACCATGATTTCAAAAGAAAAGACATTGTGTATAGGCTAATGTCCATTTGACCAAGAGAAAGAGAATATAGGTTAATTTCTCAACATAAAATAATAGGGGATGTGAAACATACCTTAAACCTATGTCCTGGAAACACTCTTCACCAATCTAGTTGTTTCCAAGATCAACTTTGCCTAATTACAATTTATTCACATGTATTAGGGTTTTTCATATGCATTAATGTAAAGAAAAACCTAGTTTTGGACTTTTCACAAAAAACTCTGATTTAGACTCTAAAAACATCACCATTGATCTAGTTAGATTCTCCGGATTAAGAAACCATATACTTTTGTCTATTTTGGAGTAATGAGGTTAACGGTGTATATTTGGCGATTTTTATGTATTAGTTTCATTATTTGAAAACACCTTCCAATAAACTCAAAACCAAGAATTGAAAGTATTTTTATTAGAAAGAAAATATTTTTCTATTCCAACACATATTTTTACTTAAATTTTTGACAAAATGAGGCAAAAGTTATGATTTTGTTAAAATTGGCCAATCAAAAATTGACACATCATCAACTGAGTGAAAGAGAGAGAGAGAGAGCGAGAGAGAGACCCCCGCATGAATTGGTCCAATTAGGGGCAGCCAAGTCACACAATCAAAGGCCGGGTTGACTCACATCAAGGAAAAAAAAAGGGAGTGAAAATACAACATAGCCCACGCGTGAAAAACAAGAGAAGCAAAGGCGAGGAGGCCAAACAGGGAAATCAAAAGGGAGTTTCTTCTCCTTTGCTCCCAGTTCCATGGCTGGCGCATGAAGCTTCTCTGATTCAAATGGAATTTGGGAAAAAAATGAGGAGACCTTCAAACATACATTTGATTGCATGAAAATGAAGCACGAAAGCTACTAACTCATACCTTAAGAGCAATTGAACGGTGGGTGGATGAGGAAAGTGTGCGACCCCCCGGTGGTTGACCTCAACCTTTGAGCTCACGATGGAGAAGGGATAGGCCTTGTGCAAAATTGTCATGAGAGGAGTGTATTACAAAGCCAAATGAAGTCCAAGGTACACGTATATATAGGTGCGACATTGAGAACAAGCCCCTACGGTCGCATGGCAGTGAGGGGGTAGTGTGAGATTTAGGGGTTTCCAAAATAAAAGGATATAAGAGATGTTTTAGGGATCAAAAGGTGCAAAATCCTCTCCCAGGTTTAACGCATGAACAGTCTTGCAAAAATACCACAAATTGAGGAAGAAATCGCCATTCAAAGTTTCCAAAAACCAGCACCACCTTTTATTTTGGGCGCAAGGTTGATGACAACCTCATGACCGTTTGATTAGAAATATGACGGTTGAGATGCACACACATATAAAAGAGGCGTGACAATTTAAATCATATTCCCAATCAAATTGAATAAACTGCAAACGTAATTATTTCTTATTTTCTCTCTCCTCTATTGAGGGTGCAAACGAGCCCCAAATTAATGAAAACTGACAACTAGATTATTTTTTATATGAGGAATCCAAATATGCAATTAGTTTTCCCTTTTAGAAACTCTTAATGTGTTAAATAAATCTTATTGTCTCTTTCCTCATGCATTAATGGCTTTAAGATTCTCCAAAATTAATGAAACTTCACCCATAAGTCATATTTAGTGTGTTTGATACGAATTATCCATTAATTTTACATGTTGGAGAGGTTTGTACATTTATTTAACATTTTGAAGATTCAACACACTTTCTCTCTCCTAATTTCACACATATATTAAAGATTATCCAAATTACATGAAAATTCACCCAAAGGCTATTTTTAATGTGTAGATTATGATTGCAAGATTATTTTCCTCTTTTGGATTCATTTATTATTTTATTTGATATTTTGGGGAAAACTCAGATCTTCTCTTTCCAAATTTTATTAAATTAATTATTATTATGTGAATAATGTGAAACTTGACTCCCAAGGCAATTGGGACCCAAGAAACATGATTATTACCTTAGATTCCACTTTTAAGATTTCTTTTAATGAGTTGTGTCACAATTAATATTTGTGGCCATTAATATCACATTATTACTTAGGTTATCATATTATTTCACTATTATCATTATTACTCCTCTAGCTTAATATTATCACCAAAAGAATTATGTGTGATTATTTGCATGAAATTTTATATAATTCATTAGTACCTCATGTGACATATTTTATGTGTCCATTATGGTCTTAAGACTAATTTAAGAACCTTAGGTTACATTTAGGTGATTTATACATGCATTATCTCATTAGAGTTACACTAAACATCTTTTGGATCTAACTCCATCCTTGTTTGGCTAAGCCCAAAAGGTCAAACTTCTAGGGTAGGGTTCAAGTTTTGGTATGTTACAACACTCCACCCCTTAAAAGGATTTTGTCCTCTAAATCTATTGATCCAAACATCAACAACCAACTACTCTCCACCCCTTAAAAATGTTTAACCTAATAAGACAAACTAAAAAAAATTTAGGGTTACCCACATCACTTTTAGTTGTGAATGTTTTAGAGATTAATGTTGTTCATGTATCCAACTAATAATTTAGAACCATCTAGGATTGCATTTTAGGTCCTTGTGTCTCTAACCTAACAACCCAAGATCCAAAAAGTCATAGGGTACAACGGGTGGGTCTACTACTCCTTCATATTATTCCATATATTCCTTTCAATACTAGGTTTAACATTTTATTCCAACAATATCCAAAGTTTTCCTAGAAAAGCTTCACATATCTCTTTATTGTGACTTAGTTCAAGGAATCATAAAAAAAAGTAGAGAATTTTTTTGTACATATAGTAGTATAATGAAAATATTTTTTTTGTCGATAATAAACATTGTGAAGTAAAACCAACAAGTTGGCCAAAATTCAATGTGAAAACCAAGCCACAATATATCCATAACAAGAATTCTTCATCCTACTACCCCTTCAACCTAATTGCATCCTCAAGTCAAAACCTCATAGCATCAGGAGATACAAATCATAATCAATCTATATGATAGGGTAAGATCTCCTAAAACCTCATCATATATATATAATGTAGATCAATTATAGGGTGAACATCTTACCTAGAGGACAACTATGCAAGATAAGGGTTCTAATTAGGGAGACAAAATTGAAATAGCCAGATTTTGACTACCATGGGATCTGGTACTATGCTATAAGGAGTGGGACCCCAGAGGGGAACCACTCCCTACTAAAATAAAAAAGGCAACCTCCCAAACCAAACACCAACATAATTTTTTTGCCAAAGGGATGAAACCAATTTATTCAACATGAATGTATCATAACACCAAAGTTTAGTAGCGCAATAAAAACATTGACTATATTCAGTTTATAATAAGATTACAAAAGTACCTCAACATCATCTCTCATAAGGGTTTACATAAAGGGTAGATCATAAGGATCTAGTAGAGGGAAATCTAAACCATAACAACTTTGTCTCCAAGTTTTCACTCCTTAACTTAAGTCCGAGTCTTCATGCCATGTCATCCAAGACCTTAACCTAGGGTTGGAAGCATAGCACAACAAGAAGAGAAAAATAGACAACATCATCAAAGGCTGGTATGTGAATACTAAATAGAAATTGAGCAACATATGGAACAAAGGACACAAAAATAAATGCTTCCCATAGAAGAGAAAAGTACTACCCAAGAGGGAATAAAAGAAAAGAATCTCAAATAGAGACAAAATAAAAGCAAAGTATAAAAATAAAGCATCCGCGTGTTTCACCTGTGACCATACTAGACAATAATAACATGTAGGTAGGAAATAACACGTCTACCAAAAATATGAGGTGAGCAGGAACTGTATACATCTGCTCTAAATATGGAGTGGGTAGGAACTGTATACATCCACCCAAGAAGGACACGATACACATTTACTCAAATATATTTTCATGTGCAGAACTTATCACCTCTGCACTCATATGTGGAAATGTTCACATCCACATAAAATAACATGTAAAATTATACCAGCAGTCACCACATGATGCAAAACAAAAGAATAATCAAGTATAAACAAATAAGGAGGACGAGGACATCCTTCAAGTATAAAGTTGGATCAGAGAATCCATGCCATCAAATAATGTGCCATATAAACATACACAACCAAGGTGGGCAAAGAAGCACATATCATCAATTAAGTCCAACATGCACAAAGCATAAGATAAGATACCAAAAGAATATCCATGATCACAAGATCAATATCAAATAATGTAGATCACGTGAACCATGATTTTCAAAAGAAAGACATTGTGTATAGGCTAATGTCCATAGGACCAAGAGAAAGAGAATATAGGTTAATTTCTCAACATAGAATAATAGAGGATGTAAAACATACCTTAAACTTGTGTCCTAGAAATACTCTTCACCAATCTAGTTTTTTCAAGATTAACTTTGCCTAATTACAATTTATTCACATGTATTAGGGTTTGTCATATGCATTAATGTAAAGAAAACCCTAGTTATGGACTTTTCACACAAAACTCCAATTAAACTCTAAAAACATCACCATTGATCTAGTTAGGTTCTCCTGATTAAGAAATCATATATTTTTGTCTATTTTGGAGTAATGAGGTTAACAATGCATTTTTGGCAATTTTTATGTATTAATTTCATTTCTAGAAAACACCTTCTGATAAAACTCAAAACCAAGCCTCAAAAGTATTTTTATTAGAAAGAACATATTTTTCCAATTCCAACACATATTTTTACTTAATTTTTGGACAAATGAGGCAAAAGTTATGATTTTTATAAAATCGACCAATCAAAAGTTGAAACATCATCAACTGAGTGAGAGAGGGAGAGGGACCCGCCGCATGACTTGGCCCAATCAAGGGCATCCAAGTCGCATAGTAAAAGGTCGGTTTGACTCGCATCAAACTAAATAAAAAGGAGCAAAAAGGCAGCATATCCCTCGCGTGAAAAACTAGAGAAGCAAAGGCGAGGAGGGAGAAATGAGGAAATCAAAAGGGAGTTTCTTCTCCTTTGCTCCCAGTTCCATGGCTAGCGTGCGAAGCTTCTCTGCTTCAGTCAGAATTTGGGCAAAACATGAGGAGACCATCAAATAAACATCCGATTGAACAAAAATGAAGCACGAAAGCTACTAACTCATACCTTAAGAGAAATCGAACGGTGGGTGGATGAGGAAAGTGTGTGACCCACCGGTGGCTGACCTCTACCTATGAGCTCGTGACGGAGAAGGGTCAGGCCTCATACAAAATTGTCATGAGAGGAGTGTATTACAAAGTCAAACGAAGTCCAGGGTACACATATATATAGGTGTGCCATCAAGAACAAGCCCCTACGGTCACATGACAATGAGGGGGTAGCGTGAGATTTAGGGGTCTCTAAAATAGGGGGATATAGGAGATGTTTTAGGGACCAAAAGGTGTAGAATCCTCTCCCAGATTCAAAGCACGAAATATCTTGGAAAAGACCATGAATTGAGGGAGAAATCGCCATCCGAAGTTTCCAAAAACCAACGCCACCTTATGTTTTAGGCGCAAGGTTGATGACAACCTCATGACCATTTGATAAAAAATCTGACGACTGAGATGCACACACACATACAAAAGAGGCATGATAATTTAAATCATATTCCCAATCAAATTCGAATAAAGTGCAAATATAATTATTTCTTATTTTCTCTCTCCTCTATTGAAGGTACAAACGATCCCCAAAATTTATGAAAATTTACACTTGGACTATTTTTGATATGAGGAATTTGAATATGCAAATAGTTTTTCCTTTTGGAAACTTTTAATGTGTTAAATAAATCAAGTCTTATCATCTCTTTCCTCATGCATTAATGGCTTTAAGATTCTCTAAAATTAATGAAACTTCACCCATAAGACACATTTAATGTGTTTGATACAAATTATCCATTAATTTTACATCTTGGCGAGGTTTGTACATTTATTTAATATTTTGAAGGTTCAACATACTTTCTCTCTCCTAATTTCACATATATATTAAAGATTATCCAAATTACATGAACTTTCACCCAAATGCTATTTTTAATGTGTATATTCTGAATCCAAGATTATTTTCCTCTTTTGGAGTCATTTAATATTTTGTTTAATATTTTGGGGAAAACTCAGATGTTCTCTTTCCAAATTTTATTAAATTAATTATTATTATGTGAATAATGTAAAACTTGGCTCCCATGGCAATTGGGACACAAGAAACATGATTCTTAACATATATTCCACTTTTAGGATTTCTTTTAATGAGTTATGTCACAATTAGTATTTGTGGCCATTAATATCACATTACTTCTTAGGTTATCATATTATTTCACTATTATCATTATTGCTCCTCTAGCTTAATATTATCACCAAAAGAATTATGTGTGATTATTTGCATAGAATTTTATATAATTCATTACTACCTCATGTGACATATTTTATGTGTCCATTATGGGCCTAAGACTAATGTAAGAACATTATGTTGCATTTAGGTGATTTATACATACATTAGCTCATTAGAGTTATACTAAACATCTTTTGGATCTAACACCATCCTTGTTTGGCTAAACCCAAAAGGTCAAACTTCTAGGGTAGTGTTCAAGATCTGGTATGTTATAGATGGTATTTAGGATCACTTGCCCAATTACATCTACATTTATAAATATAGAGATTACCTTGAAGTTAGGACATTTGTAGAGCAATCCTCATCCTAGAGAACTTTTGAGGTAGCAAAGAATGTGTTGAACGTTGGACCAGTGGGTATGGAGTGGTGAACTTATATGTTTTTAGACTGTGCTAACATCATAGGTAATATCTGTTCAAGTAATAGTCAAGTAAATGGGCTTCCTGAATATATAGTGACACTTCTCTAAATCAGCAAAGAGTTCTCCTTCATGCATAGGCTTCATATGATAGTGCATTGGAGTAGATACTGGTTTGTCTTCTATAATGTTGGTCTCTTAAAGTAGATCCAAGACATATTATCGTCGTGACAAGCTAAACTGTGAGGATGAGGGGAGGACTTTGATCCCGAGGAAGTATTACAGGGTGTCCAAGTTCTTTGTGTGAAAATGTGTCTGTAGGGACTGCTTCAACTGAGAAGTTCCCATCATATCATCGTCAGTGATGATGATGTCATCAAAATAGACAACAACAAAGTCATGGCCTTTGAAGGACTTGGAGAAGAACCAAGAGTGGTCGGTGGCTGATCTCTAAAAGTTAAGTTGTGTAAGGACAGTGATTAACTTGTTGAACCAGGCCCATGGAGACTGCTTGAGATTGTAGAGAGATCATCATAGATAACCTACTTTATGAGAAGTTGTCCCTTAAACAACAAAACTTAGAGATTGTTGCATGTATACTTCCCCCGCGAGATCTTCGTGAAGAAATGAATTTTTGATGTTGAGATGATAGAGTAGCCAATTGAGGTGAGATATAAGGGAGATAAGTATGTGAACGGAGGAAATTATTGTCACTAGAGAGAATGTCTCAGAGTAATCCATGCCAAAAGTTTGGGTGAATCTTTTAGTAACCAGACACAACTTGAGTTGTTCAACAGAGCCATCAAACTTGTTCTTGAAGAGAAAACCCACTAGAAGCCAACAATATTTTTTCCTGGTGATGGAATCATGAGATCCCATGCCTTGTTGTCATGGAGAGATTTCATTTCTTCCATCATGGTAGCTTTCCATTTAGAATGACATAGAGCATATACTGGACACTTAGGAACATGTGTTGTGTCTAGGGCTTAGCGAAGGATGAGGTAGAAGAAGAAAGCCATGCTAGACAACAAGTGTGAGAAATGGAATGCTTGATAGTGTAGGATTGTATACCTTTGTGTAGTGCCACTAGTATATTGGTTTGCTCTAGATCTAATGATGATGATGCATGTGCAAGAAGTGTCTCATTTTCCATGTACCGATTTCACGATGATGGTGGTGGTGGGGATGATGTTGTTGGTAATGTTGATGCTATTTATGGGATGAACAGATTAGACATCAAGACCATAGTATTAATATGATCTATGAAGGGTGAGGATGATGAAAAGAGCATTTCATCCTCATGAAAGGTGACATTCACATAGATATAAACTCTTCCAGAGCGAGGGTTAAGACATTGTACTCTTTTTGAGAAAAAGGATAATCAAGAAATACCATTCAAATAGTTTGGGGGGAAATCTTTTCGACCTTGGGATCAAAATTATAAACAAGTGACACACCTGAAAACCCAAGGTGGTTCCAGAAATGGTGTGAGGGTAAACAATGGAAAAAGGAGTGCACTTCCTGAAAATAGAGGAAGGTTGGTGATTGATAAGAGAGCAAGCAACAAAGACCCCAGTGCGCACACAATTCTATGTGAGTTGGCATGCGTGAGTAGAGAGCACATAATGTCAAGTAGATGATAATTTTTATGCTCAGTGATGTAGTTTTATTGTGGACAATATGAACACAAGTGTTATTGAATCATTCCTACGTCATGACAAAAATAAGAAATTTTTTTGGGTATATTTGAGGGCATTGTTAGTTAAGGAATCTTAATAAGAAGTTGAAAATTGAACTCAACACCAACTTGTAAAACTCACAAATTATTGCAAAACTTCATCACAAGTTTGAAGTAAATAAAGCAATGTCATTCTAGAGAAATCATCCAACAACATAAGTAAGTATCTATAGACATGGTAACTAGTAGTTCTGAATGGACTATTAATGGAATCAAACATATGTGATGATTGTTTAAAGGTACAAATCGATAAGGACACACAATGGTGTTTTCCTATATGAAAAATATTACAAGAAATAGAAGAACAAGAAGATAAAGAACTATGTAATAGTTTAAGCATGTTGAAGGTAGATGGCCATGACATAAGTGCAGCTGAAGTAGCGTGGAGGCAACAAGGGCTCATGGTAGGCTTGAATGTGGGGTGAAGAAATAGTAGAGATCACTAAAGTGTACTCCCTACCCAATCATTTTCAAATTCCTCTAATCCTATAAAATACAACCAAAGGGACCAAATGTTATGAAACTTTAAAGGGAATCAACAACTTTTACTACAAACATTAGATTGTATGGAATGTATGGAACAAAGTGGACAATAATCAACTTAATTTTAGAAGAAACAAGAATAATGCTACACTGAGTTAATCATTTAACTGATCCATATGCCATGGTGATAGAGTAGTGAGGGATAAACGAATTAGATGTGGTTAGAAGATGGGGCATACCGACCATATGTTGTGTCACACCCGAGTCCATAATCCAACTAGAATTGGTAGCAAGCATAGACCCCCAAAGTTACCTTGAGGAGTAGTGTTTAGGTGTGTAGAAGAATCAAAATAGGTAACTCCCTAACTTTCCCTTCAGAGGAGGAGTTTTTTAGAGTGGAGTGAAATGATGGATCCATGTGATTTATGTAGCTTGTAGAAGGCACTCATATGCATCAATGGATAAGGAGACATAAGAGGAACTGGATGATGCTAGTAGGGAGGGAGAAACTTGTCTGACAAGTGGGGTGGGAGCTTGGGCGATGTTGGTTGAACTTCTAGCACGTCCTCTTCCATAATGGATTGGATAACCATGCTTGACTAACATACCTCCTCCATGTGGCCAAGATCACCACAATAGGTACAATTAGGTCACTGTCGTCATCCCTGACCACGTCCTCTAGTAGGAACAACCAAAACTTGAGGAAAATTAGATGCATCACTGGGAGGTATGTGAGGAGAAAGCATATCAAACTACAAGAGATGAGCATAAGCTTGGTCCATGGATGTGAGTGTTTTCCCCACAAGAGACGTTGGTGAATAGTAGCATAGTGGGGGTGGAGGCCGCTGAGGAAGCTGTCAGTTAGAAGAGTATCTTTCTCCATGGTGACTTCAACAGACTTCATCATAGAGAAGAAATTGAGCTGGTTTACTAGGGCCTTTGTGGCATCAAAATAATTTGACAAGGGTCATTCTCCTTGCTGTTAAGAGAAGATCTTGTCCATGATATTGTGCATGCACATGCAATTATACTCTTGAGTGAAGAACTACTTCATCTCCTCTCACACAATGTTAGCTTTGCAGTGCCACATGTACTTGACATCCAATGTTGGCCCATGCATGCCCATAGTCATGCAAAAATTTGACTATTGCCTATCACTCATGCATCATTAGGAATCACCAACGAGTCATTAATGATAAATTTGAGTCTACCTTTGGACTTGAGATATGCTGGGAAACATTCATCCACAAAAGAAAGTTTCTATCATTAAGTTTAGTATCAAATATGTGTGACATATCTTTTAAATGATAGTCATCGTAACAACATCACCCATGGAGAAGTAAGTAAACTACCAGATATAATGGCACGATACAAATAGAAAGAAAATTACCAGAATGTAGCACAATACAAATAGAGATTAAAGGTATCATAATAGCAAGATATAAAGTACATAATAGGAATACTACCAAAATGGAAACTCAGTTAAAAGAGGAGTAGCACTACCAGAGTAGAACTAAGTAGAAAAAGAGTGACATTACTAGAATGGATCTCAGAAGGAAAACATAAAGATCTATAATATTAATTGTAGGCTATGATTGATGAGCATAAATCCATAATTAAAAAAAACACCCATCCATGTGGATTGGGGGAACCACATGGTGAGGAAGACATAGTAAAGCTTTTCCCGTTGTTATTTTGGTACTTTATAAATCAACACATGGTCTTTTGAAACTCTGTTTATATGTATATATCAACTATCTCGAACTAGAACTTACATGAGGAGATAGGGGAGAAAGAAGATAATATTTCAGATCATCTGAAAAAAGACGACTATGGACTACGGTGGCCCAGACTAGTGTAGATGTTTCCTAAAGGCCATCCCTTATCGGTCATGTCTAGAACAACCAAGCAACCGTGTTATAGCTACCTCTGGTGGGTAGGGCGAAATGTAGAGATGAGGTGGGTGGCATGGTGAGAGAGTAATGGTGATAGGTGGAGGAGAGGGGTGGTAGCGATGAGTGGTGGGTGGCGGCAGTGGTTTGGTGTGGAGGGGCCGCAACCTCTGGGTGGGAGAGGAGAGGGAGAAGAAAAGAAAGGAGATGAAAGGGTAGGGTCAGAACCCTACTTTTGATACCATGTAGAGAAGAGTGTTTATTTTAGTAGTTGAAAAGAGACTACATAACCTCCTATTCATATGAATGGGAGCACTTAAGTGGGTTATAAGAACCCCACTTAAGTGTGAGCACAAGAGAAGGAAAAGAGTGGACACAACTATATCAAATATATCAACAATATTGAGTCAAGTTGTTAGTTGCATCTTGTGGATAATTTCTTTATTATATTGTTTGTTTGCTTGCCTTTAATACATCACAAATATACACCCATATTATTAAAAAGAAATTGAGTTAGCATTCCATCTTTAATTTTCCTCAATATCCTTACTTAGAAAATATGTCATAATATTTGACACCACAAAACAATAAAACTTTCATCTATCACATGATGTCTAATTCCTATATAGTTCTCAAAATGAAACATGGGACAAACATAACTACTATCAAAACTGAAATGACAAAGTTCATTGGATAATGTTCCAAAATCATTACAAAATTTCAATTTATACAAAGACAATTTACACTCATACATTGTTCAACTTCCCCATAGAACCTATTTGTAGCACAATTGGGAAAACAAAGATGCTTATTATGATCTAAGTAAGATCCTATGTCCAAGACCGATATATATTTTTTGATTACTTCTATATATGTCTTCTTTATGTTACATTTACAATAATATTTTAGTTCCTTTTATGGAATGGATTAAAACAATCCCTTTCTTTTTAGACCAACCATTTCTTTTTAGACCAAACATTTATTTTTAGACCAAAACTTCCTTTTATTAGAATACTTTTAAAAAAAACCATGTTGCTTGAAGAATAATCATTTTTCTCTTTATGAGCTTTCCCTTCATTAGCACTTATTTACTATCAATCCTTCTTCTTTCCATTTTTTGTCTTTCTTAGTTTAAGCCTACTGGCGCCATCTTAAATTGAGGGAGTTATAGAGCATTCTTTGATTTTTATCAACCTCCCTTCTTTTAACATAGCTTTAGTTTCATGGATATATATATATATATATATATATATATATATTTATATATATATACCTGGTACTAATCAAACTCAAGAGGAAGAGAATTAATAACAATATAGACATTGAATGACTAACTTACATCCATATCCATTAATTTAAACTTCCTTGCTAGGTTTTCCATGCATATTGCATGATCATGAATGACTTGTGACCTAATAAATTTCTTAGTAGTCGACTCACTCATTAAACTTTCTATATAGATTTGTTTATTATATGAAATTATGTGTACTCCTTAATTTTATTATAAATTTCCTAGAAATGTTTACTTTGGGCATCGATGGCTTAGAATTTTCAGCCATTTCCATTCCCATCATGTTCAAGAACAACCTCTTACACCTCTCTCAATCCTCATAGAATGTCATTTCCACTTGTGTACTGATCTTTGTGTTGTCTGTGTGCTTCTATTATGAAACTATGGTGATATTTAAATCCATTATGTCCAACTAAATTAGCTTTATTCAGATCAGTCCACATGGTTCAATCCTTTAAACTTGACAATTCCATTACTCACACTAGAAAAGTATGAGGAAGCTATATAATATTATAGAATCCATATATAAATTTGTTTTACTAACATTTGATATTTTTAAATAAGATGTAAAATAACATGTTTATCTTCACCATTGGGTTGCTTATAAACATATATATATGACAATAATGATGTTCTTGCAAAAAGATTGTATCAAATTATCAATTAAATTAATGTTCTTGTAAATTGTTTCCTTTGGATATACTATCAAATTTTCATTTGATAATTGTTCCAACAGGTCTCAAAAAATTTCACCAACAACCCATCTTTTAGTATCCTTATATCAGTTTTACAAAATATCTTATTGTTTTGTCAGTTCCATACAAGTATCATTCATATTATTAACTATTGAGCTGCATTTAATTAACCATATACATATGTAGGGAAGGAAATTTTAGTGACAAGAAGATTTCAAATGAATACTTAATTAATCATCTCTTTAAACTACGTGGCACTAGTTTCAATAAATGATTTTTCTTTCATGACAAACACATTTTGATCATTCATACGACATCATTTGAAAAATAAAATTAATATAGAGTAATAATGTCTTAGAAGATCTACAATACTTTGCGATTATTTAATGGGGGCACTTTCATAAGAATCAAAAGGGCTTGAAAAACTTAGTGCGATATCATTTTTTAGGATAAAACTATTATAAATAAAAAGATTTTTTCCAGCTCATTTGATTAATCCAAATTATCGATTCCCTTATTATATCTATTGAACTCAGTGTACTTCCTTATTGTAAACATGTTGGAGATACTTGTCTTAATATATGTATGAAATTCACAATGCTGAATTTGTGAATGTTGATTATTATGTTTTTCACTTAAAGTTTACATTCATGTAGCTGCAACTTCAGGGTCTTTGTGTTACCCAACTCCCTCATTTGTTCCCATGTTTCCTTTCATCCATTCCTTTGTTTGTGAATTTTCCTTAATCTCTTAGTTTTTACTTTTCTTGATCTCTAGATTGTGAGAAAATAAATAATTGTGACAACCTCTTTTCATCCACATTTTCTCCTTTTATAGCATTCCCATAATCATAATGTTAGAAAGTAACCACAAGTAGTGGGACTAGTTTGTATCTCTTTAGTCTTCACCTAAGGAATAGAGACTATGTACTGATATTGGGAAAGTAGATGTCAAATAAATATAATTAAAGAGGGTCGATATCACAACCCTTAATTTGTGACTTTCCATTATCCAACAACTGTCCAGTTAGAAAATTACATGGACCACATAGAAGAAATATAATATACACAAATTTTTAACATTACCCCAGTTCATCAATTAGAGACTAAATAATGTGGTACATAAGGTTGTGGAAAACTCTAACAAGGGGCAGTCTAATTATGATAAATAAAGGGGTAAATACATATGAACAATTATCATTTTGCATTTAAAATTGTAAACTATTTTTAAGAATAGTGTACTTGTAAGATGACCTTCTTGAAAGCCATATACTAGAGGTTCAGCCAAATGAGACACCTTCAATAGAAATTACATGACATTAAATGATGCAACATGAAAATAAAACATCAAAATAATCTTATATGAAATCATCATTTGTGTCAATTAGTATGAGATATTTATGACCACCAATTCCTTTGTTACACTTATTTATGATCATATAGGCCTTCCAGCCACATGATTTGCCAAGCATTGATCTATGCATTGTTTAGTAGTTTTTTTGCATGAGGGTTGTCCGATCTGGTTGTTTATACGAAGGAAGACCAACATATGGTGTAACTATGGAATTAAGAAAATCTTATTTGTAAATAACTGATATGAATAATATCATTCCTTTCAAATATTACATGTAGTCTCATAATTTCAAGAAATTACATTGTCTTGGTCATGGATTGTTTTAAATAATTCTAACGGCAATGTTTCTCATAGTCATTATGTTTTGATGATATGTAATTTGTAAGTTATGGAGGTCAATATTTACCTCTTTTCTCTTTTAAAATATATAATTGTATGTTGATATCCATTCTCAACCACAACCATTTTTGCTAGAAATATAACTTAAACTTTGAGTTTTGTTACAACTAATCCATTTTTAATATCCTTGCTCAGGTAAATAATATTTTCTAAGAAAGTTTTTTCTACCCCAAATTAAAGAGCATCTCTTATGTGATTATGATATACTATTCATATTGCTGGGGTTGATGTGCTATTACATTTCTTTTGGATCCTTTAACAAGAGGTTTCTTCCTTTTTTTGATAGCCAATAAATCAAAAATCACTTGCACATCAAGATAAAATAGCATATTGCTCTTTCTCTTTTTGGACATTCTGGAGGACCAAGTCAAATACCAAGAAGATCAAACAATAATATGTATGCTATATGTGGAAACATGAACAAGAAGAAGCATAAATAAATCATTACAATGAACCACCACCTATATATTAATGTATCAAAGGTATCTCTTATAATAAAAATGAGTTACAATCCCCTTGACCTACACTGACTTCCCCCCTAACGTAGAGGGTTGATCAAAAGTTTCATTTTGTGGGAGGGAGATCAACATAAACCAATCATGGGCGACAACACATTTTTATAAATTGTAGAAAAAAGACTTCACAACATGATTGGAAGGAAGCTCCAAAGGTATGCTCATGTTAGATCCTATCTACCTTAGTCTTTGACTAAACCCTAAGATGTACACCAGATATACATATATTAGAACATAAATTGATGTCTTTTATGGTATTAGAGGATACTCCCAACCATTACTATCCTATTAGAAACATTCGTTCTAATTTTGACATTAATCACTTGAATTAAACTAAATCCAAGCTTAATGAAGAATGTAACATCCATGTATATGCATACTATTTGTACAGATAAAATTAAGGTCACAATATATGAAATCTATTATTATACAGTTCAGAAGCTCACACACCTCACTTAATTAGCTCATGTGCACCTAGGTCAACAAATATATGTAATGTGGTTTAGGGTAAAAAATTACATTTCTAAAGTTGGATTAAAGTATTTAGAATCAAGGTTTACTTATTAATTATCGATCTTTAGTTACACATTCATTTAATATGTTTTAGCTCATGTGCTCTACTTGGGTGTTCCAGAGAACCAAGTCAAATATCAAGAAGATCATATAATACAATATGTGTATTAGGCATGGAAATGAGAAGAAGTACAAGCACAAAACTACCACTAGAAATTATTAGACTCCCTCTATACATAGATATATGAAAGGTAACTCCTATAATTATATCAAGGTACCCCATCTCCCATAGACACATATAAAATTAGTACAAAATACCTATCGATAAATCCAAAGGAATCTTCTAAGGTGTGCTCCTGTTAGATCCTAACTAATTCAGTCTCTAACTTAACCCTAGGGCCCACACCACATATAAGAATGGAAGGAAAGTAACATGATATAATTGATCACTTATGTGTGAGCATCTATCATGTGCTATGTTAGGAAAACAAATATAGTGTCAAGAGAAAAATAGTAAACAAACATATGGCTACTAAATAAGTGTACTAGGATGCATTACTCCACACACTTCCAAACAAATTGGGACCATAATTTGTACTATCCTAGGGTGCACAACTCCAATTAGTGTGCATTAGAAGGATGCATACACTCAGAAATATAGATTGCTAATTGATCATAGACACACCAAGTTATGCACAAAAAACTGGTATAAGTATATATACTACGAAGGATATGATGACTAGTGTCAATAAAGTAGTAAAAAATTGTTACACGAATAAGAACAAATAACTTGCAAGTGAAATTAGAATATCATGCTAAACATCTTTTTGAGAAATAATATGAATTCTATATAAATAATAAGGACAACACAAAATTTACTAGTTAGGAAAACATGATATGAATACACTATCTACTATTAGGATGAACCTCATTATGAAATAGAGTAATACACATCTTCTAGATATAAATTAGAGAAAAAAATCTCAATTGACATCAAGCAAAACAAAAATCCATTCTTTATATAGGAAGATGGTCAAAATTTTAGTACCATTTACTTCATAAAAAATGTTAAAAATTCTAACAAAACTTTAACATATATTTTAAATATAATTTTAAAGCTTTGAGTTTAGCATGAATACAAATCTAATATGTACATTTATAAGATCAAAGAGGTAAATATAAACTTCATAACTTAGTATGGTTCGAGGTAGTTGTTAAATATGTACACGATAAATATAATTAGTTAATCTTCATTTTGGTAGAATAGAAAGAACACATAAAATGTACATAAGTGATTTGTTCCTCGATGAAGTTAAGTAACAACATGAAACTTAGGCCAGCCATGATTTTCATTACATTGTGTTATTTAAAATTATTATTGTAATAATTATTTTTCTTATTATGAACATGCGTTATGTTTCTAATTTATGAACAAGTTTTTGTGCATTGTTTGACGATTGGTGCCAAGAATATGCCCATTATGTTAGTTCACCCAAATGACTGATCCCTTTAAATGCATATAGAATTAGATTCCATATTATTTCGAATATTATTTTGTAGTAACTCATGTCTGAATGTTTCATTCAATTTTTTTGATAAACATTACATGAACTAGCAACTTTTACTACACATCTCAAACATTAGTGTAATTTTAGATGTCAATGCTTACATATTAAAACATCACCCAAAAACACAATTTTTATTAAAATCAAAGCAAATAAAAATCATAATACATTGCGTCTATCCACATACTCAAAAAACGTGATATGGGTACATCACATAATGCACTACCCTATACAACAATTTTCCTAAGATTATAGATACTAGAGCCAGCAAAAAGCCACACAGATATGTTATGAAATACTTGTGCTTGTGAATCCACAAAATTGCAAGTCCCTCAAGAAACAAACTCTATAGAGTCACTTGTAGAAATAGACAAGGATTTTCATGCACAAAAAGAAATCAAGAGGGTCAATACAAGGTTGGTACATTATCAAAAGTGAAGCATGAATTAGATATGCCACTATATTACAATCATAAACATACATTATTACTATCCATATGCATGACAAGACACCAAGTGCACAAACTATAAAATAATTCTATTAACAAGGATGGCCCATGGCTAGTCCATCGCATGTTGATAAGCAAGTGCATTGACTATTAATCAAATGAGGTCACAATATCTGTGGCATATTTCAATAAGTTCTACTAATCAAATGAGGTCTATTTTCACATTAGCTCCCGAGTTAAGTTTCCATTTACAAACTCATCCTTAGGCATCCTTATCCAAGTTATCTTTTATGATGACTAACTATGATAGTTTACACACAAACATTTTTCAATCTAGTTGTATCATCAAACCTTACATCAAACAAAAGGGGGAATCACCACCTAATGGATTTTTTGGTGGTACACTGAGATTGGTTAGAGTCAATGTTTTGACCATTAAAAAATGAAATAATTATCGTCAATATGCATGTAAGGTGGGAAATACACTAAATTGTTGAAAAACTAAAGATCAACATATATGAGGCACAATGAGGACAAAGTTAGGGAAAGTCTGCCCCTATATGTTTGAGAAACATAAGGAAATAATTTCTTATTTAGAGGATTAGCCTATGTTGCACCAAAGATAGATAAATATTAGTAGAGGATGCATAAATCATGGCAAAAAGGAAAAATCAAATCCTTACCTGAAGGGTAATTTAACATCCATAGAAAATATGCACATATTTTATAGGTACACTAATATTATGTTGAAAACAAGAAGGATATTCCCCATAAAACATACATAGAGATAATGAGTAAGAAAAATGTAATTCCTTAGAGAATGCATTGAATGGGATGAAAAATAAAATAAAGAATTCCTATATTAATACCCCATAATAACCACATTTACCATGTGTACCATTAGCAATGCAATGGCTTCCTATTTTATATTAAAAAAACATCATCGATTTTGATTTTTGTGCATTGACATTATCCAATATCCTCTTGATCCCCTTAGTCAATGTTGTATGTGACTAATGGAGACCATAACAAGCTCTTATTTCTCACAACATATCCCCTTATAGTGATGTCTAAATGAGATTGCCATTCCTACTCCTTCCCTTGGCTGTCTATTTAGAAATGTACATTTTGTCTAGGTGATGTAGAAACCACATGCTAGTATAGAAATTTTAACAACAATTTCAACCAATTTTAGTTCAATATTATTGCCTCTTCTTATCCATTCATATGTAATATATAATTCCTTTCCAAAAAAACAAATATTAAATATTTTCATTGAGCCATTGACTTCTTATAATATGGGAAATACCAGCATGTTTATGCCAATATATTTTCCCTTATGAGAAGGTGATTTCCCCCCTTTAAACTGTTGAATTTTTCCCATCCATACTATCCAATTTTAAAACAATTCCTGACCATTAAACATACACTATAACATTGTAATAAGATAAAGTAGACAAAAAAACATAACATGTTATGGTACTGGTCAATTCATTAAGTTAAAAACTTTTTAAAATATTTATATTAGAG
The DNA here is from genome assembly GCA_963693085.1 of Alisma plantago-aquatica. NCBI lineage: Eukaryota > Viridiplantae > Streptophyta > Magnoliopsida > Alismatales > Alismataceae > Alisma > Alisma plantago-aquatica. Next base: position 314,464,787 of record OY856412.1, on the reverse strand, counting down.
GATATATTAATGACATATATTCACACGTCATATGAAACATGGAGTATATTTGAGAGGTGATGGAGGGGATAGGTTCTTGCCTTGTTGGATTCACTAGATACATGATATTCTAGACTCAACCTCATTCCAAATCCTTGTAAATAGGAGTCCCTCCCTAATCATCATTACTGCTACAAAAGGAATTTTACAAGGGGAGATTTTGCACCATAGTATCCTTAGGAAGGAAGAGATGGAGGGGAGTATTGAATGTGCTTGCAAGATAAAAGTATCCCATATTATGTTTTTGATGACATTCCCATGTTAACTAAATCTATTGAAAATAACGTAAAGGGATATATCATATCTTAAAAGAGTTCAACTAGATATTAGATTTTAATCTCAATCATGTGAAAAGAAAATATTCCTAAGTGAGAAGATCCTTGATATCCATACAATAGTCTATTGGAATCCAAAATGTTTTCTCATCCAATACATTGGGGTTCCTTTATTTTTTGGGCTATTTACTAAGAATATGCATTCTCATCTTTTTGACAAGATTTAAACAAGGCCTCACTCACGAAAGACAAGATTAATGTGCATGACAAGAATGATGGAACTCAATATCTCCACACTTTTAGTCTGTCACCTATTTACGAATGGTACTTTCCTCTAGATACAAAGAAATGCTTTCTAGGTGTTTTCTTATGGGTGACTTGGAGAAACATAAGAACATTTGTAAAATTTTCTTGAGATGCTATATGCATTACAAAAGAAGAGGCAGGCTTGGGTATGCCCAAAGTGGAAGATTCGAAAAAAGTTGGTTTAACCACAATCTATGGGATGTCACTAACTACGAGATATCCCCAGGATTCTGTTGGGGCACAACAAGTATCTCAATGGAACTTCAAAGGGAAATTCAAGTTAAATCCATAACATTGTTAGTTTTCATGCAAAATCAATGCAGGTATGGATGTCACTCTCCCCCTGTACATTTGCAGATTGATAAAGGGACACACATTTCCATGTGAGAAGGTCCTCGGGAAGAAGGAAACTTACTTGTTTCTTTCATAGGTGAAAACATGAAGGTGAAAAATAGTATAGATGTCATCGATGAATGTAGTTTGTACTACTTTTAATGGCCTAACTTAATGCTTTCATTGATCCAAAATTTATTCTTTGGTTACATTTTCGACTTGTAATTTTATAATTAGGGTAATTAGACATCTTTCTTCCATTTAGACTAATATAAGGTTATTCAATGCATATATTATGAAGTTTTATTCACTTAGAACCAATGGTACCACCTTCACCATCAACATTAGATCTTCAAACTTTATCCATTCTACACTGAGGCACGACCTTCATGTACTAGCACAAAGTGTGACCATGTCAAGACATACACTCAAGTTTCTTAGCTTATAACACAACATGCTGTATCATCCACACATTGTGCCAAACCTTCATATTTACTTGCAATTTTGACCACATAAGCTTATTATTTTCCTAAGAAACACGACATGCCCAAGAACTATAGCTGCAACCAAATCAATTACAAGCATGCACAGTGTGTCCCCCAATGAAATTTCATGCAATACCATCAGTAGTCGATCAATAAAATTGTTTGATTTGTCATGTCTTTTTCTCAATACACTGTACCAAGTAGCTATTGAGCCTGACCCTTTGGCAACTGTCGATGCATGGCATGCTTTACCAAAGGCACGATGCGTAACCTCACATATGTGAAAAAATATAAAATTTAGAGAGAAGTTGTGAAGGGATATCACTCATTTTCAGTCAAACTTGGGGGAGATGAGAGGAGGGGATTCAGAAGATGACTCTAATCTAGAAGAGTATGTGATGCAACCCTATTTTAGGGCTCCATCTTGTGCCATTTTGTACTTTATTCACATCTAAACATAGTAGGATGCAAGTTAAACCCCCAATATGAGTATTACTATCAATTGAACTTATGGACGTTCTTTGCATTATTTTCAGGTACTTAGACCATGCTTTGGATGGATGAGAGAGAAGAAAGGAGTTCTAGGGTTCCTCCGCTCATGGAGGGGGTCCAAAGAAGGCACCAAAGCTCCCTCAACCTACCCCTAATGGCCAAGATTTGACATCAAGCAAAGAAGTCCATTGATGATGAAGATTGAAGTCAATTTAGCCAATGAAGACCCCAACACGGCCGTTGGCATCCACCACAGTTGTGTGAATTATGTTCAAGAATCAACAAGGAAGTAAGTGTTTTTGCACCAAACACACCACAGTCATGTCCATCAGCATGGCTGTGGCCCATTGAAGACACCACAGCTGTGGCCATCAGCACGGTCATGGCCAGTAGAAGATAGCACGACCGTGGCCTCCCGCAACGACCATTGGAGTTATGCACCAAGTCCATAAAAATCAACAAGGAAGCAACCCATTTTGTGCTTGGATGACCACGGTTGTGGCCACTCACCATGGCCATGGCCCTTGAATAACGCCTTGCCCGTGGTGCCCCCCTCACGCTCATGACTTCCTCCTCCAAAATGGCTGTGGTACCTTAACACGGCCGTGGTGCCCCTTACCCAGCATGACAGTGGCACCCCGCCACGGTCGTGGCCACCACCTATACTTAGCCTTTTCACCCCCTTTCACGCTGTGGTCGTGTCCACACCCCCACAACCATTCCATGCTACCCCCACCATGGCCATGGTACATCAACACGACAGTGGTGACCAACCAACCCTACCTATTTTCTACACAGCTTTTCCTATTCTACCCCTACTTACCCTAGTGCTTCCCCACCACCTATATATACATAGGTGGTGGTTGGGGTACAGATGTTAGACCCCCTATCTTCCATTACTCCCCTCTATCCACTCCTTGAGCATTTATTGCGTCCTACTTGCATTTATGCTCTCCACCCACCATTTCCACCTTGGAAACCTAGTTTTCTAGGTTTTCTTCCATAATCCCCCATATTCTCATGCCCATGTGCACCATTGGAGGAGGAAGGAAGTCCCCAAGCTTCTAGTATGTGAAGAAGGAATATCTACTTCAAGCTTCATCGAGTTCTATCCCCTTCTTCCCATTTCTTTTACTATTTCTTTGATCATGTCTAGATAAGCCCCTAGTGGTGGGCTGTTTGGGGGTAAAAATGTGACTTTGATACAATGTTTGGGGAAAATAACTTATAATGAACATGATTTCTATCTATGATGATTGCTTCTTGCTTCTATCTCATTTCCTATTTTACTGCATGTGATTTGTGCTTATAACATGGATTGCTTGCTTTGAGATGTTTGATGACACTTAGCCTCTAGAAGGAATTGGAGTGTATGTAGCAATCTTAGGAATGGCTCCTAGGTCCAATTAGTGGATCCCTAGCTAGCCCCCTTTGTTCCTACATACATATCCCTCCTTCTACAAGTGAGTGTGAGATCTAAGTGGCTAGTGTAAGTGTGATTAGTGCAATTTCCTAGAGCTTTCTAAAGGCTAGATGGCTAGTGACATGAGGTGAAAAACCCTCATCACTACTCCCATTTCTACCCTTGGTTCTCAATTGCCCTAATACCACTTACCCTAGAGACCTAGACTTGACAAGTATTACTAGCATTACACCTAACCCTAGTTCTCCAACTAGTAGTATAGGGTACATTCTAGTAGCACTTGTTGTGTTGTTTGGTTTGGTAATCTAGATTGAATTGTGATAATTGCATGCTTTGTTGACATCCCCCAACTAATATCAAAGTACATTCCCAAATGTCCCACCTACCTAATCTCATTTTGTAAAACCTATCTTGCCTTCTTAGCTTGTTCATGCTAATCTAGTTTAGTTGCTTTTATTCAATCTAGTTAATTACCTAGTCTTGCTCTTTAGAGTTAACTTAGGTTCTTGCTCTCTCTAGTGGTTAACATAGCTCTTAGTTGCTAATTTCTCTACTAGTGTAGTGTAGCTAGCCCTTGCTCTTGTTTAGCTAATTGCTTGATCTAGTTCCTTAGACTTGCTTGTTTAGGATAATTTAGGGTTTGTGATAACTTAGATTTCATTTTGCCTTTACTTGCTTGCTCACTTAGTTTAACAACCAAACAACCCCTTTTAAACCCTTCAACCCTAGTCTCCACATTAGGAACATAACCAACACTAACCTAGCTCTAGTGCCCCCTCTGTCCCTGAGGATCGACCCCTACTCTTTCCTATCACCAATACTATAATAGTACCCCGTGCGCTTGTAGGTGACCTATTTAGTGTTTTGATCGAGTCTTGTTAGGATTGTTATAAATTTTGAAAGATCAACCCGTGTGTTTTCCCTTAGGGTGGCATCTAGTCACCTTTAGTTGGCTAGTGTGTAGCCTTGATAAGAATCACATCAGTATGAAAGGAATAAGAAGAAGAAGGATAGAGGAGGATTTCCATATCTATGAGCTTAATAAGCTTCCAGTGGATCTCCTTAGCAGAGGATCCTTCCACTATGAATGTTCTATGTTGTTTCTCCTTCTTCTTTATTCTGTTTTTCCTCTTTGGCTCCACGGAACTTGTCAAATTCTTGGTATAAAACTTTGTTTGTGTATCAACCACTAAATGAAGTAGCCTCCTTTGTATTTGGTTCCTAATTGGTACTTATTAGTAATGGAATGGGAAACTTGATATTATTTACAAATTTTCTTCATGTTTCTCAAATTACTATAAATTGTTTCTGAGAATCGATGGTTGAAGTTGCCTACTCCCCCAAATTCAGCATATCTAAAAGTGATTCAAATTTGGTGGAGGGAAATTAGATCCCTAGATCCTATTACATGAAAGTGATTAAGGGGTTTTCATAATAAGTCTCTTTTTACATGTAATGAAGTTGAATATGTGTTTCTTTTCAAATATTAAAGAGAACTTTCTATATTGTGTTAGATTATTAGATAGAAAAACTTAGGTGATTAATGGGTAGGAATCATTAATATGCAATGTAATGTGATATGTGGATAAGAGGAAATTATATCTATTTTGTATACATGTTCATCACACAATTGATAGGTGTTAAAGAAACAAATGCACTTTTCTGAATTGATAACTGATAACCTCCAAATTTGATGATTATCTTAGTCTTTTTTCTTTAGTTTTCCGTACTCTTTTTAAATTAAATATATACATAATCCCTAAATTTTCCCTCTTATTATAAATATACTATCAGACTAACTTTTCCCATTTATATATGCAGAAAAACACAAAAAATATCATAAAAGACTAACTCAGCTTCAAGACCGCATGGACTCAAACAGTATTCAGACCGCATGAAGCCAAACGGTCCCGAGACCGCATGGAGTGAAATGGTCCCAAGACCCATGAAGCTAATCGGTCCCGAGACCGCATGGAGTCAAACGGTCCCAAGACCGCATGAAGCCAATCGGTCCCGAGACCGCATGGAGTCAAACGGTCCCGAGACCGCATGGATTCAAACGGTCCTGAGACCGCATGGAGTCAAATGGTCCCAAGACTGCATGAAGCCAATCGGTCCCGAGACCGCATGGAGTGAAACGGTCCCAAGACCGCATGAAGCCAATCGATCCCGAGACCGCATGGAGTCAAACGGTCCCAAGACCGCATGAAGCCAATCGGTCCCAAGACCGAATGAAGCCAATCGGTCCCGAGACCGCATGGAGTCACACGGTCTCAAGACCGCATGAAGCCAACCGGTCCCGAGACCGCATGGAGTCAACCGGTCCCGAGACCGCATGGAGTCACACGGTCCCGAGACCGCATGGAGTCACACGGTCTCGAGACCGCATGAATCCAAACGATCCTGAGGTCCAAACGGTCCTGAGGTCCAAACGGTCCCGAGATCCAAACGGTCCCGAGGTCCAAACGGTCTTGAGGTCCAAATGGTCTCCAAACCGTTTGGACTTCACTCAAGGCCTATAAATGAGACCCCAAGGGTCCTCAACGAGGTATGAAGTTTCAGACGTCCAAAGGCTGCCTCAATCACTCCAGAGAAAATCCGACCTCCAACCTCCGCCCAGGGGCTGCCGGTCTGAGACCCACACTCCATCTCGAAGCTGCTTTCTCTCTCTCCACCAAAGAAGGTGGGAAGAGGGAGATCTCGTCATCAAGCAACCTGTGAAGCTGGTGGATCATTTCTCTTTCTCCAAGGGGTTGACTTTCCTCTTTCCTTTGTGGGGATGACGCTCTCTCTCTCTTCTTGCCTCCTCCTTTGTCCTAGTCATGAGCGAGTAGTCTCTCTCACTAGGGTGCGTGGAGTAGCCCCGCTACCCATGCTTTCATATCATGTAAATGTAATCCATAGTTTGCAATATAGAGTTTTTATCTTCTCAGTTCAACATCAAACGTTTAATGAATGCTTGTTGTTTGATCACCACTTTGTGTTATCTTTTATCTTTTAGTATGAATTGTCTACGTTTGTACTATTAGATTTGAAACTCATTTGTATGTTGGTTCTTGGTGCATGTATCCACCATGCATCTGTTTCGGTGTCTAGAAGTGTATCTCAAGAAGTGGAGTAAACTCACTATCATTTGTTGCACTTTCATACTATGAAATGGAATCAGTTGACGTATGAAAGTGCAACCTTGGTAAGTTGAGGAACACACTTTGTGAGGGGAATGATGCAAAGTAAGTGACCATTTGTTCGGGAATGGCTGGCGTTGCAACATTCCCGCACTTCTCGTAGTTAGCTCTCCGAAACGAAGCTAAGTCTACAAAGATACTAACTGACTAGACTCTTTTTGCAGGTTATGTTTTGCTTTGCATGTGTTCCATGTGTAGTGGCGGTGAAAAACCGATCACACCCTAGTGACTTTTATCATAGTTTAAATCCTTAGATTTACTTGCTTTCTTTACTTTGCATGTTCTTAGTTTAAAACAACAAAACCAAACTTTCGATTTAAGTGCCTACTATTAAGTGACTAAGTGAAACATCTTGTTGCTTGCAACAAGACCGTTGTCCTGAGGATTTGACCCTTAACTATACTAAGATAAGACTTCCACGTATCCTAGCATACGTGGGTGGAGTTCTCTGTCTACTATATGCAAGGCTAAACCTAAAGACTTACTATCTTTAGGATTTTTAGTTGGTGCACACAATTCCACGTAAGTGGGAGCTCCATCAAAAAAATTGGCGCCGTTGCCGGGGACAACAGAACGTTTTAATTTCATTTAGTATCTTACTAGTTGGTTTAGGGTTTTACACTTTCTTTTAATCATTAAACCATATCTTCTTAAATCCATTATATCTCCGCCATCATCTAAAAGTGTGTTTTCTTCTCTCTACTCAGGTAGAAAACGTGTATGCAACCAGTGCGTAACCTCGGATTCTCCCCTGATCCAGAGTATGACTCTGAGGTAGAGAGAAGCTTCCACCGTCGCATTCGACTCAATCGCCAAAGGGCCAGGAAAATGACTGAAGATCAACGCCAGGCTGCTTTGGTGATGGAGAGGGTCAATGCCGCCATCACCGCTCAAAGGGCACAACTCATCGCTGATACTCATACCCAGATTCAAGCGGAGATTCGTGCGGAAGAACATGCCCACATTAGAGCTGAAAATGAAGCAGAAACCCAAGCTGCTCAGTTGGAATTAAGGAACAAGCAGCTGAGGGACTACGCTGTCCCAAAGAACTATGAGGGCAACCATCCGGTCCGACCTCCGATTATCAACATCCTCAACTTTGAGATTCGGACCCAATGGATACAGATCATGCAGGGCATCTCATTCTCTGGAGGCTCTGGAGATGACTGGATGGATCATCTGAAGAGGTTTAAGGCACTTTGCCGCCTGGTCCCGCAAGCCGGAGTCGCTTTTGATGTAATAATGCTTCATCTGTTTCACTTCACCCTGTCTGGGAGAGCTCTGAGTTGGTATAACTCACTTGAAAGGGAACCTATAATAACCACTTGGGCTCCCCTAGAGGAAAAGTTCTTAGAGATCTTTCCCCCTTCACTGACTTATGAGATCAGGGGGCAGATCAATCACTTCTCTTAGCTACCTGGGGAATCCCTTGCTGAATCATGGGAAAGGTTTAAAGAACTTTTGCGCAAGTGCCCGCATCATGGAATCTCCCAGAACCAATTAATAGAAACCTTCTATCGGGGAGTGAGTGATGATATCAAACCGTTTTTGGATTCCTCATCTGGAGGAAACTTCATGAGAAAAAATTATGAAGACGCCTGGAAAATTGTTACACTCGGAGCTGAAAACCAGTCTAACTGGGGACGGTCAGCCGGTAAAGGTGTCCTCAAGGTCTACAAAGCTGAAGAATCAATGGAGATGAAGGACATAGATGAAGCCCTGAAAGCCATAGTTCATAAACAACAAGCTCTCGAGACTTCTCTCGGAGAAATTGATAAGAAGAAAAATCCTTTAGTTCAACAAGTCAAGGCCGTCACAGGATCCAGTGAGGCTTGTCATGCTTCTGACCATCCGACCCTTTCCTGCGGTATGCTGTATAATGTGATGATGGATCTGCATCCACCACCACAACCATATGAACCTATCACTGACCATACGGAAGAACAACTACCGGAATAAGTCAACTCTATCCACTCTATCCCTGGACAAGTCTATTACAACCCTAATCAGCCAAGGAATCATCTAGGATTTCAGTATGGAAACCCTGCTGGGACTGCTAATCCACAACATCAAACGCAGGGAGGATCCTCTAGTAGGCTACCACCTGGGTTCCCAAACAATTTCAACCAAAATCAAGGGAATTCCAGGACTAACTTCCCTAGGGCTAATTATCCCAGGAACCAATCAGCCTACTACCAGTACACTCATCCTCTGCTCCATCCACAGCTACATACTCAGCAACCTCAGCTGGCGCTACCAACACAACAACCTCAAAAAGCCCAACAACAAAGTCCTCTGAAAAACACTCCTTCTCAACCGGATGATGAAATATCATTGATAAGGCAGATGTTGCAATCTCAACAGACTATGCTCGCTAATCAGCAAGCACAGCAAAAAGCAGTAGAAGCCCAACTTGCCCAGATCGCTGCACAATTGAAGCCTCTGGCGGGCACATTTGCAGGGCAGCCCGAATCAAATCCTAAGCATGGATAGAACATACATGAGAAATTGAATGCTGTCACCACGAGATCGGGACACACTCTTCATGAGGCTACCAAGATCGACCCAGATAATGATGATACCCCTGCTTTTATGACGAATGAGAGCCCACAACAAGGAAGGGAGAAGCCCTCAGAGGACACAAAGGGCAAAGATAAAGACCAAGTGTCCGCAAAACCTGAAGTTTTGCAATATAAACCAAGAATCCCGTATCCAGGTAGAGTGCGAGAAACGAAGATGGACACCATGTTTCAAAAGTTCAAGGAGGCAATGAAGAAACTATACATTGATATCCCGCTCCTTGATGCTCTTTCCGAGGTGCCAACCTGGGAAAAATACCTCAAGACCTTACTATCAAGGAAGTACATCACCGAGGAGCAAGAAACTATTAAGCTTGCTCAGACCACTTCTAACATCATCTTAAACAAGATGCCCAAAAAGAAGAAGGACCCAGGCTCCTTCGGAATCCAATGTTGCATTGGAAATGCATCTACTAAAAAAGGATTAGCTGACCTAGGGGCCTGTATATCTATCATGCCTTATTCTATGTGCAAGCGTTTGGGTTTCACCGAATTGCTGCCTACGGCAATGACTATTCAATTAGCTGATTCCACCATAACCGCACCTCTGGGGATCATTGAAGTTGTCCCAGTAAGGATAGGCAGGGATGCCTACGTCCCGTGTGACTTCGTTATCATGGATATTAAAGAAGACTTGAGATACCCGATTATTTTCGGCAGACCTTTCCTCGCTACTGCCAGGGCGCTTATCGACGTCGAAGCCGACACCATCATTCTTAGGCTCGGAAAAGAAGCAATTCAATTCCGAGTCCTCAATAGCATGAAAGGCCCTAGTATCCAAGAGGAGGTTTTTCTTCTTGACGCAATACAACAAATGTCTCAGTTAGAAATATCCGAGCCTACCGACGAACTAGAAAATGTCCTAATCAATCCGGATGTTGAATTCTCTGCGAACAAACTAGTTCAACAGTGTCTGCAACATTTAGAAAAGGCCGAAGAAGCATCAACGACCACTTTTGAAGAACTTAAAGCTGTTACCATTATAGGAGCAACTGAGCCACCAAAATCCCCTGAAATGAAGACTTTACCCACAAGACTTAAACATGTTTTCTTAGATAAGGAAAAACTATGCCCGGTCATCATCAGCTCTACCCTTACAGAAGATCCGGAGGAAAAGCTCCTGGATGAGCTGAAGAAGCATAAAAGGTCATTGGATATAAGATAACTGACCTAATAGGCATAAATCTAGCCCTGTGTATGCACAGACTTCCAATGGTTGAAGAATTCAAGCCATCCCGTGAACATCAAAGAAGGCTAAATCCTAATCTCAAGGAGGTGGTTCGCCTGGAGGTCCTCAAATTACTCAAAGCTGGCATAATCTACCCTATCTCTGACTCCCAGTGGGTCAGCCTGTCCAGGTTGTTCCAAAAAAAGGAGGTACTACCGTAGTGCTTAATGACAAAAATGAGTTTGTACCCACCAGGACTGTAACAGGGTGGCGGATGTGTATTGCCTATAGGAAGCTGAACAAAGCCACGAGGAAAGATCACTACCCTTTACCCTTCCTGGATGAAGTCCTGGAATGCCTAGCTCATCAGAAATATTTTTGCTATCTCGATGGTTATTCCGAGTTTTACCAAATACCCATACACCCGGAAGACCAGGAAAAAACTACCTTCACCTGTCCTTTTGGGACATATGCCTTTAGAAGAATGACGTTCGGGTTGTGTAACACACCCGCTACTTTCCAACGGTGTATGTCTGCTATCTTCTCCGGTTTAACTGAATCCGTCATGGAAGTATTTATGGATGATTTCTCAGTTTACGGAGATTCCTTCGATAACTGTTTAATCAATCTTGGACAAGTTCTGCAACGCTGCGAGGAAACGAACCTTATCCTGAATTGGGAGAAATGCCATTTCATGGTAACAGAAGGTGTCGTCCTTGGGCACAGGGTGAGCGATAGGGGGATCGAGGTGGATAAAGCAAAAATCGATGTTTTATCAAAACTATCTCCACCAAAAGATATAAAGGGAGTAAGAGCTTTCTTGGGTCATGCGGGGTTCTACAGAAGATTCATCAAAGATTTTCGAAGATAGCAAAGCCCATGAACCAGCTTCTAACTAAAGATACTGACTTCATATTCAATCAAGAATGTATGCAAAGCTTCTCCACCCTCAAGAATGCTTTAATCTCCGCGCCTATCCTAAGAGCCCCAGATTGGTCGCAACCTTTTGAAATCATGTGCGACGCAAGTGATTACGCTATAGGAGTTGTTTTAGGACAACGAATTGGTAAGAAACCTTACGTCATCTACTACGCATCCAAAACACTAGATGAAGCACAGAAAAACTATACTACCATGGAGAAAGAGTTTTTGGCTGTCATCTATGCGTTCGAAAAATTTCGCTCATATTTGATTGGTTCTAAGGTCATTGTTTATACCAACCACTCCGCCATTCGATATCTGATTCAAAAGCAAGATGCCAAACCCAGGCTCATCCGCTGGGTGCTGATGCTTCAGGAATTCGACTTGGAAATTAAGGATAAAAGTGGAGTGGAGAATGTTGTAGCTGACCATCTCAGTCGTATCGAGGTTGAAGAAGAAGACAAAATCCCTATCCGGGATTCTCTTCGAGATGACCAGCTTATGAAGGCCACCCATGGATTCCCTTGGTACGCGGATATCGTCAATTATCTAGCCACATGGATTATCCACCCCTCTGCTACCTATCATGACAAAAGGAAGTTCCTTCATGACATAAAACAATATTATTGGGATGAACCCTACCTGTTTCACCTGTGTGCTGATGGACTTTTCCGTCGTTGTTTGCCAGAAGAAGAAATAACCCCGGTCCTAGAGCATTGCCATTCAGGACCCACGGGGGGGCACATGAGTGCTAAGAAAACATATATAAAAGTCTTACAATCTAGTTTCTTCTGGCCCACCATATCAAAGGATTCTTACGATTTTGTGAAAGCTTGCAACAAATGCTAATTTTCTGGTAACATATCTAAAAGAGATGAAATGCCCCTCACTATGTGGCAGGAAATTGAGCTTTTCGATGTGTGGGGGGTAGACTACATGGGCCCTTTCCCTTCATCCTATGGCTTCTCTTACATCTTGGTCGCAGTGGACTATGTCTCAAAATGGGTCGAAGCTATACCCACTGTGTCCAGTGATTCCAAGCCTATTATTAAATTGTTCAAAGATATTATTTTCCCAAGATTTGGAGTTCCAAGAACTGTCATATCAGATGGTGGGACCCATTTCTTGGAACGAAGTTTTGAAGCCTTACTGAAAACGTACGTAGTCAATAACAAAGTAGCCACGCCTTACCATCCATAGACTAGTGGACATGTTGAGATATCAAATAGACAATTAAAGGAAATTCTTGAAAAAATGGTGAACAGAAACCGCACTGATTGGTCCACCAAACTTCCTGATGCCCTTTGGGCATACCGAACTGCATATAAAACACCAATCGGAACAACCCCGTTCCGTTTGGTGTACGGGAAGTCATGTCATCTTCCAGTAGAGCTGGAATTCAAAGCCTGGTGGGCCATCAAACAATTAAATTTTGACCTCAAAAGTGCAGGAGAGAATAGACAACTCCAATTGCAGGAGCTAGAAGAGCTCCGAATGATCGCCTATCAGAATGCCAGAATATATAAGGAGCAGACAAAAATGTGGCACGACGGTCATCTCAAAAAGAAAGACATCGCCGTCGGTGACAACGTACTCCTTTTCAACTCCAAGCTCAAGTTATTCCTCGGAAAACTTCGAACAAAATGGTCTGGACCCTTCACCATAAAGCATATTTACCCAACTAGAGCTGTAATAATTATCGACAATAACGGAGGAGAAAGGACAGTCAACGGTCATCGTTTGAAAAGATACTACTCCCCAACAGACAAAATGCCAAGAAAAACTATAGAAATCAAAGACGCCACGCCGTCAGCATAACAACGTCTCGGCTTTGTCGAGCCAGCGACGTAAAACCCAGGCGCTACTTGGGAGGCAACCCAAGATTTCATTTCTTTCTTTTTCTTTCCCGTTTTATTTACTTTAGTTTATCTTATAAAAATACAAAACAAAAAAAATTTATACAACCAAAACAAATATAAAAATAGCAAAATGAAAATATAAAAAAAAATTCACATAACTAAAACAAACACAAATATATATATATATATATATATATATATATATATATATATATATATATATATATATATATATTCCGTTTTCATTGCCCGCGCGGGTACTGTAGCGGGGCTACCCGCTTAAGAAAATGCGGTGGCAGTATTGTAAATAATCCAAAAAAATCAAGGGTGCACGACTTACAGAAGAAGCACATTCGCGACTGATTCTCTGCCAGAGATTCCTAAAATCCGCCGTCTTCCCGCTCCAGAACTCCCAAATTCATCAGCATTCCCAAAATCCCCAACCCCAACAACCGAATTCTTCAGCCTCTAGTCTGTACTTGCACTGCTGTGTGTGGCGTTCTTCTCCGCTGCAACATTCACCGCAGTTTCCGCCGCAACTGCATTTGCCAGTCTCTGCCACTGAGATCAAAATGGGGAAAACAAAGGTAAAAGCAAAGAAGGCGATAGGAAAGGGAAGTACAAAAATAATGGAAAGTGAAGATTTGTTGAGCAATCACTATGAAGATGTGGACACAATGGTAGAAGAAGTAGCTACAACCATACTGCAAGGAGATGAAACGGGGAAGAGTATTGAAGAGAATAGCGAACATGCTATGACGATAAAAGAAAAGAAAGTTAAGAAGAAGAAATACAACGTTGAGACAACTGACACTCTCCAGAAGACTGTTGAATATGACAACACATCAGGGGAGAAACCAGCCGATGAGGTTACTGAGAAACAATTGGATGTAGTGCATGAAGAGACTGAAGAACCAGAAACTGACAACACATCAGGGGAGAAACCAGCCGATGAGGTTACTGAGAAACAATTGGATGTAGTGCATGAAGAGATTGAAGAGCCAGAAACTGAAAACAAATCTGGGGAGAAACAAGTCGATGACGTTACTGACAAACAATTGGCTGTAGTGCATGAAGAGACTGAAGAGCAAGACACAGAAGATGCTGAAGAAGTTGAACAGGATGAAGCAGAAGATCGCAAGAGAAACCAGAATAAGACTTTGGAACAAAAAACCAAGCAAAAAGGAAAAGCAAAAATTGCAGAAGAAGGTAATATTGATTATTTTTACACTTATATACGAATGTAATTATCCTGAAATGGTGCTGACAATAGAGTAACTTTGATCACAGTAATTATCCTAGAAAGTAACCTTGATCCGATAAAAGTAACTCGATGAACAAACAAGTAACTATATCGACATGAAAGTAACTCTGTGGATCAAAAAGTAACTGTTATACATCAAACAGTAACTTTGATCCAAGGAACGTAACTAAAGTAACTGGAAAGTAACCTTGATCCGATAAAAGTAACTAGATGAACAAATAAGTAACTATATCGACATGAAAGTAACTCTGTGGATCAAAAAGTAATTGGTATACATCAAACAGTAACTTTGATCCAAGGAACGTAACTAAAGTAACTGGAAAGTAACATTGATCCGATAAAAGTAACTAGATGAACAAACAAGTAACTATATCGACATGAAAGTAACTCTGTGGATCAAAAAATAACTGTTATACATCAAACAGTAACTTTGATCCAAGGAATGTAACTAAAGTAACTGGAAAGTAACCTTGATCCGATAAAAGTAACTAGATGAACAAACAAGTAACTATATCGACATGAAAGTAACTCTGTGGATAAAAAAGTAACTGTTATACATCAAACAATAACCTTGATCCAAGAAACGTAACTAAAGTAACTGGAAAGTAACCTTGATCCGATAAAAGTAACTAGATGAAACAACAAGTAACTATATCGAAATGAAAGTAACTATGTGGTTCAAAGAGTAACTGCTACAGATCAAACAATAACTTTGATCCAAGAAAGCTAAACCGCATTTGCAAATGTGATACTGTACTATGTAACTCTGAAAAATGAATAGTAACCCTGAATGTTAAAAAGTAACTACCTGAAAACAAGAGTAGATGTGACAGATAGAAAATAACATGTTGAACTGAAAAAGTAACACTTAAATCTAAAAAGTAACTAGACAAATTAACACAAACTTTTTCATATATATGCAGGTACAGGAAAGCTTTTCCATAGATGCTACATAAAAGGTTACAACAGCATACAAAACAACATGTTGTATAACACTGATCAAATGAGGATGATGAAGTCAACCGCATTTGCAAATCTGATAGCCATGCCTCATCTTACTGTAGATGTAACTCTTTTAGAAGATCTGATAGAGAGATATGTTGAAGACGACAAGTTCATGTTAGCACCAGGTTTTGAGGCGAGGATGACTGTAGATGATGTAGGAGTGATACTCGGTTTTCCTAGTAAAGGTATGGATATAGTTCCACGAAAGCAATTACAGATTGTAAAAAAAATATGGGAGGATTTTGCTAATGCAATAAGAGGAAAAGATATAGTTGGTGAAAGTAGTAAGAAAATAAAAGAGAAGGATGTGTTACACAAGGAGAACTTGAGTAAACTCTGGCAGGAATTTGCAAATAATGACTCTGAAGAAAACTACCAAAATATGTGTCGTGCATGGATGTTGCACTTGTTAGCAACATTCCTTTTACCAGACACTAGCTATTGTGCCCCTATTTACCTTCTACATTATTTGGATGATGTAACTGCTACAGGGAAGTTAAACTGGGCAAAGTTAGTGCATAGGAGCATATTCAAGAAAATGAAAGTTTTAAGTGAGAATATAAGGATGAGGAGAAGAGGGGAAACAAGCAAAAGAACACTCTACACAACTGGATGTGTAATTTGCTTATGTGTAAGTGACACATTTCATAGTTACTTTGGTTACATTAAACAACCATATATGAACATTTAAAACACTGATTTATACTTTTCTTGTCAACACAGGTATGGGCTTATGAGTTAACAGGGATAGCAGAGCCTACATTCTTTGAAGCAAAACCACGAATAAAAAGATGGGCAACTCCTGTTAAGATGGTGAAAGATTTTAAAAGTTTGGACAATGACAATGTAAGAATCTATGTGGGTAAAGTGAAAATAAATATGCCAAATAATATAAAAGCTTTATAGTAAATTGATAACTTTTGTGCACAGGTTTTTGCAGTGTTGAGGAAGGATGACAATGATGATTGGGAAGCTGCAAAGGCAGTGAAAGATTTGCCTTATTATCTCGCAGCAAATAAAGCCAAGAGCAAGGTAGTTAGTCAGAAGATACTTACATCATATAACACAAGCAGAGAAGTCTCAGGAAGCTTGGAGAATAGAATATTGATCCTTGAGGACGAGCTGAGACTGCAGAAGGAAACATGCAACAGAATTGCACTAGAAGCTTTTACTGCTCTAAGAGTAGAAAACGAGGAGTTGAAGAGAAGACTAGAGGAAGTTGAATCTGAAAATAGATTGCTAAGGATCCAAGCTGACAATTACAAGCATTCACAATCTGCAGCTACACCAACTCCCAATTTCATTGAGAATGAAAGTTGGCATTCAGGTGATCTGAAGAAAAAGTTGTTGGAAATGGACCAACATGGACCTACACAAGAAAGACCAAGATTGAGCAAACTTAAACTAAGGAGAAAGTTAGTGGAGAAAATGACAGAAAATGTACCACAAGATTCAAAGAAAGTAGAAGAAGTTCCATCTGAAGAAACGAAAGAACCAGCACAAAATGAAATGAAAAAAGATCCATCTAAAGAAGATCCAACTGAAGAAAAAAACACAGAAGAAAAAGAACAACTAGCAGATAAAACAGAGCTCACAGAAGATGGAATGGAAAACATAATGATGGATATAGACAATGAAGTTGGAGTGAATGAGAAGGATGTAAATTTTGGTGAAGTTGAGATGAAAACAACTAAAATGTTGAGAAAGAGGAAGGGGAAGATGCAGACGGTCATTGGGAGCATAGAGGAAAATATCAAGATAAGGAGGCATGCACAGGTAAAATTTGTTTAGTAATGGTGCTCGTTCCATCAATGAAGCAACAGTCTGAACTGAAAAGTAAAATATGTCATCCATAAAGTAACTATGTTAATATAAAAAGTAACTGTGATAATGATAGAGTAATATTATGGAATGTAAAGCAATTTTATGGACTAAACAGTAGAGTAACTGCAATAAAATATGTCTTTTACATAGACTACTAACCAAAATTTGTACTTCAAAAATAGAAAAAGAATTCGACATTCATAAGATTCGAGCACTTTAGAACAAAGGAGATGCAAGAGGATGTGAAAGAATTTATTGACAACATTGATGAAGTGTAAGTAGATACTTTTTAAAGTTCTATCAGTCACATGTTTATTATGAATTACTTGATAAATCCATAAATTTCTGTCTCACATCTTCAGTATGAATTCTTTTGAAAAAAAAAATGCACAGGTCAAGAAGAGAATGGATTTTTGGAAAGGACGCATGGTGCACGGGAAAGGACTTATCAGCGCTGTTGTTTAAGGATAAGATGATGCAGTCACCTGTAAGTAATGGAATATTAAACATTTATTACGAAAATATAGATTGCTAATTGATGCTTGTGCATTTTTAGATAATGGATTGCTTTGTACAAATGTTGAAAGAGACAACAAGCAGAAAGAGGAAGAAGGGAGTGCTTTCATGGCATTGCTTAAGCACTTATGTTCCGGTAAAACAAATAGGCTATCACACTAGATTACATTTATCACAACAAGGCCACTAGAGCTTGCAGAAAAGTAATTCACAATATTGTTTTTACAGCAAAAGCTAAACATGATGGTGGATGAGATAACAATCAAAGAGATTGATATGCTATCACCACTCTTCAATGTACCTGAGAAGGAATTCATGACAATGGACTCCGTGTTTACAATACTTAACAATGACAATCATTGGCATTTGCTAGAAGCAAGTTTTAGGGATGGGGTGCACAGGTCTTATAACTCAATGTCAGGAAGTTTAAATCTGAGAGAGAAGTGAATAGATGGGTAAGGAACAAAAAAGAAAAACTGTTAGAAAATAGTTGAATGAACTAGTGTAGGCTACATTATACTTATGAATGTTATGTTGTGCATGTAGGTGGGGTTCGTTCATGAATTCTTCAAGGGGGTGCCTGAGCGTGGAAGTCAACTGTCTCAATGGCCAATAGAGTACCCTGATTGCCCCCAGCAAGAAGATGATGATGTTGACTGTGGAGTCTATGTTATGAAGTATCTGGAATGCTTAGTGAATGGAAAGGAAATGAACTTCACAAGCAAAGACATCCCTACAATAAGGGCAGAGATCTTCCAAACAATGATGAAGAAGGGGAGAATGCAGCCAGTTGAAGAACATACTAGAGATCAACAAGATACCAAAGAAGGAGCAGGTGACAAGCATAACAAAGAAAAAGAAGAAGATGTTGTGCCAAGTCTGAATGCTTGTCTCAAGTCAGATTAAAAAGAACTCTTAGACATATGTAAATGGTTATGGTTATGGTTATGTTTTGTAAATGTTTAACTGAAGTAAACTCTGCAACTAGTACTATATGTAAATGGTTATGGTTATGTTTTGTTACTTTTTGTTTGACATTTGAACCTACGGGTTCATCAGTTATATGTGTATATGGTTATGGAATGCAAGGCTTATGTTACAGAATCTGAAGTAAACTCTGTAAAGTTGTTTTAATGATAATTACTGTGATCAGCAGGTTCTCATTCCATGAGTGTAGTAACTCTCTTCCAAACTTAAAAGTAAATATGTATCCTGAAAAGTAACTTTGATCCAAGAAAAGTAACTAGATGAACTAGCAAGTAACTATATCGACATGAAAGTAACTCTCTGGATCAAAAAGTAACTCGTTAAACAAAAAAGTAATTTCTGTGATGTATAACGTAACCTCTGGATAAAAAAGTAACTCATTAGATAAAAAAGTAATTTCTGTGATGTATAATGTAACCTCTGTATCAAAAAGTAACTCGTTAAATAAAAAAGTAATTTCTGTGATGTATAACGTAACTCTCTGGATAAAAAAGTAACTCGTTTGACAAAAAAGTAATTTCTGTGATGTATAACGTAACTCTCTGGATGAAAAAGTAACTCGTTTGACAAAGAAGTAACCTGTGTGATGTATAACGTAACTCCCTAGATGAAAAAGTAACTCGTTTGACAAAGAAGTAACCTGTCTGATGTACAACATAACTTATTGAATCGGGAAAGTAACTCGTCCAGCAAAAAAGTAACTAAAAAGTAAATATGTAAAACAAAAAGTAACTCCCTGAAAAAGAAACTAACTCGATGAACTAATAACTAACTATATCGACATGAAAGTAACTCTCTGGATGAAAAAGTAACTCTATTGACAAAGAAGTAACCTGTGTGATGTATAACGTAACTTATTAAATTGGGAAAGTAACTCATCCAACAATAAAGTAACTTGTGTGATATATAACCTAACTTATTGAATCGGGAAAGTAACTCAACAAATGAAAAAGTAACTATGTAAACACCAACAAAAGTAACCTTCAAAAATCTGTAACTTATCAAAAATAGTAGAAAATCTGCAAACTCTACTGTGCATCTTTGCAACACCAAGAAAAGTAACCTTTGAAAATATGTAACTTATCAAAAACAGTAGGAAATTTGCATAACTTATAAAAAACAGTAGAATGTCTGCAGACTCTAGTGTGCACCTTTGCAAAGATAAGTCCTTACAAAACGGAACACAGATCACTGCTACCCTCATTTCACCCTTTCACCAAGAGCTCTCATTTCGCCCTTTCATCCAGTGCTCTCATTTCTTTGCAGCACCAACACGAACAACCTACCTTCTTCAAAGCCAAATTCTTCACAAACTACCTTCTTCACAGCCTACCATGGAGCCGTTCATCCAGCCCATCAACTACACCATTGACGACAAGACAATAGAATCCATTCAACTTCCTATAGAATGGAACCATCTCCATTTTCACATCAATCCAGGCAAGACCACCTTCCTAATCGGAAACCAGTCTTTCCAGATAACCCTTATGTAGAATAAAAACGGGTCACTTTCAACTGCTAAGGGCTGGAAAAGGATGATCACACAGCTCAGTCTTCGCAAAGGTTGGATCATCTACCTCAAGCCAACTGATCACCAGACCATCACAGCATGGATCACAGATAAGTACTTAGAAACACCAACTAAGCTTATTCCACTCTTCAGAATGCCTGGCGACGAAGTATACTCTGAATCGGAGGACTCTGCAGATCAGCTCTTCGTTAGGGACATATACCAAGCAACACCGGGATCAGTTGTGAATCCCATTCAGGTTGACTCATCCACTACATCGGACAACTCAACATCTGTAGGAGACACTGCTTCTTCTTCTGTCCAGCATTCCATTCACAAATAGAAGTCTGAATGCATGAAAGAATAGTAACTTTGATGTTAAAAAAAGTAACCTTCGCAGAAGGCAGATCAGCTGTTTATGATTATGGTTTGTTACTTTTTGTTTGACATTAAAACATATGGGTTCATCAGTTCTGTGGGTATATAATTATGTTTTGTTGCTTTGAGTTTGGCATTTGGACACTATCAGTTTGATATTAGTTGAATGTTCGTATAACTTTAGCTGGCTGTTGTTGTTATGTTGTGTTTGGCATTTGGACACTCAGTTATAGTACATCAGTAACTCTGTGTTACAAAAAGTAACTTCTACACATCAAACAGTAATTTTGATTCAAGAAAAGTAACTAGATGAACTAACAAATAACTATATCGACATGAAAGTAACTCTGTGGTTCAAATAATAACTGCTACAGATCAAACAGTAACTTTGATCCAAGAAGAGTAACTAGATGCACTAACAAGTAACTATATCGACATGAAAGTAACTCTGTGGTTCAAAGAGTAACTGCTGCAGATCAAACAGTAACTTTGATCCAAGAAGAGTAACTAGATGCACTAACAAGTAACTATATCGACATGAAAGTAACTCTGTGGTTCAAAGAGTAACTGCTACAGATCAAACAATAACTTTGATCCAAGAAGAGTAACTAGATGAACTAACAAGTAACTATATCGACATGAAAGTAACTCTGTGGTTCAAAGAGTAACTGCTACAGATCAAATCTCCCAGATATGCCCGTTCTCCAGTGCAGTCATGGTATTATCAAGGATGAAGATAATAAAGATTTGTATTTCTATTTATAAAATAATTCAATTACATCAGAATCATGGAAGTAACTGGTGCACACAAAAAGTAACTGGTACACACAAAACGTAACTGGTGCACACAAAATGTAACTGGTGCACACAAAAAGTAACTGGTGCACACAAAACGTAACTGGTGCACACAAAACGTAACTGGTGCACACAAAAAGTAACTGGTGTACACAAAACGTAACTGGTGCACACAAAACGTAACTAGTACACACAAAACGTTTGATTTAGATAAAAATAGTAACTCTGAGCTGCAAAAAGTAACCTTCCAAAATACAAGTAAGTTATTGATTTAGGAATAACATATCACACAACAAACAAATTTTGGATGATCTTTATAAAAGATTTAAATTGGATACAATTGAAGCTACACAGTACATCTTGGCCATTGCAATTACATCAGAATTTGACATGTCTCACCCACTAAACAATTGGATACCATTATATTCAAATATCAATTACATCAGAATTTGACATGACTCACACACTAAACAATTGGATACCATTATAGTAAAACTAGTGAATAAATCAACTTCAATAACAACATTGTCAGCAGTAGCAGAAAATTCGCAGCTTCATGAAGCACAACAAGAAGACCACAACAGACCACAGCAGCAGTAGCATCTTCAGTAAGCCATACGACCCACAACAGACCACAGAAGCTGAATTCAAACACACACCTATTTCTTTAATGTGCAGTTTCTGCTGTCATGGTTAACACCATATTGTAAACAATTCTTGCACTGTCTCGTTTTAGATTGAGAAATTTCAACTCCAGATTTAATCCGCACATCCGTAGATTTAGGTCTACCTTTAGTTTTACAAACACTGGGAATATGGACCTTGACAGCAGAAGAAGAAGCTGTATTCAAACCAGTTACACCAACATCATCAACATCTAATTCCAACAGCTCCTTTTGCAAAGCAATGAGTTTTTCAAGACACATATCTATAGCATTGTTCCTACACGCTATATTAACAATTGAATTGCAAGAAGATACCAAATGCAGTCTCTTCCCAGTGGATAGCTGCATGATAGATGATTTGCTGAAAATCAAAGGATGATCTCTATATCCTTTAGTCCACCTCTTCAGTATATATGGCTCAGGAAGATTGCAAAAATCATGACTCTTTAGATAAGCAAGTATGTGTCTACATGGAATTCCTTTGAATTCTAACATGAAACAATTGCATGATACCATACCAGTGGATGAGTCTTTCTTCAAAAGATGAGGAGAATAAGAACCACCAAGACGATATACCTCAAACTCAACATCATCAGAAGTTTCTTTTACATTATATACCATACTTTGATGAACTTTAGCTTGAAAGATCTTAAAAATTGCCTTGGTGTATATACCTCTCATTTGCTCCTCCAAAGGCCATACTGATGACAAAGGAAGATTGCTGTAATCATCATCAAAATCTTTGAAATTTTCAATCTCCCACACATGAGAGTAGGCAGTCTCTAAGCAACATACAAGTTCAAAAAGCGTTTTCCTACTGTTGACATGACTTCGAATGAAAGCATTCAAGCTCTCACTTCTTTGTGTTGTCCTCATACCAGCAAAGAAAGAATCCTGCATAAAACATGGGACCCAATCCCACCACATAGCATACATATCAGAAAGCCAACTAATATGTAATAGGTCATTCTCTTCAACTACATAATTCCACCTCTCTTCAAATGTGTCTGTATCGTCTGTATTCCATACACAATCATTCAAAGAGCTAATAATCCGATCCTTGTTTGGAACACCGCCAAGCTTAGATGGAAGCTTTTGTAGGATGTGCCAGCTGCAGAAATGATGCTTACAGTTTGGAAAAAAAGTAAAGATAGTAGCATTCATAGCCGGGTCTTGGTCATTTCTAATGGAAACCGGCTCTTTGCCAAAACAAAGTAAATATTGCTTGAAAACCCAAAGAAAAGAGTCATACTTCTCATCAATCAATAGAGCTGAAGCAAACAACACCGTCTTGTGATGGTGATCCACACCACCAAACATTCCAAAAACCATGGAATACTTGTTGGTACGGTAAGTGGTGTCAAATACAATAGCATCTCCAAATAATGCACAATCATCAACAGAAATCGGATCAGACCAAAACAAATGTGTCAAGCAACCATTAGAATCATTTTGATAAGAGTAAAAGAATTTAGAATCTAAAACCTTCAAGCTTGCAAAATGATCCAAAACCATGTCCACATCATATAAAGATGACTCCTTCCTCTTGCTACTGAGATGTCCATGAGCTTGTGTACTTGTAAATGTCAAGTTTTCATAACCACCAGACTCTGTTGCTATCAATGCAAGTTGTCTGGAGACAGGTATATTTGCTTGACTCATAGAAGAAAGCATCTCTTTTTGAGTTTGGTCAAGAGATGAATTACACTTCAAGTACCGCAAGTGAGAATCATCGACAAGATCCTGATTGTGTTCATCAATAAAAGCAGTAACAAACCATACAGATAAAGACTTATCTAATGGAAATCGGATCATTGCTTTACAACCACACCTTTTCACAGAACGCTTGCGCTTCTTAGATAAATTCTCATGCAACTCACCAATATTGTCACAAACAGGACTAAGAAGACCTTTGGATCTCTTAGAACAACTACTCTGACCTTTCTTATCACATACCAAATCTTTAGCAAGTAAGATCTTAGTACCTCGTTCATAACGATTATCATCTTTCCTAACATTAAACCCAATCAAACCAGCATACCTATAGTAAAACGATATGGCATCATCTAAACTTCCAAATTGTAATCCAACTCTAGGGACATCAACTGAGGACACAATATCAGCAGCAACAGATGAAGAAGAATGAACATTATCATCGTCAATGTTAATAATAGCATTAGCAGCATCAGTATCAAGACTAGCATCCATTGCAGAGATCGAAAAGTAACTCTGTAAACAAAACAGTAACTATATAAATATAAAAGTGACTAATACAGCACGAAAAATAACTAAGACAAATAGATCATAGAAGGGATTATACTTAGCAGATAATCAACTGCTCAACACAGAATTTGGTATTCAGTTTGTAAACAATAATTCAAAAACACACCTACTTCTTCAATGTGGGTTGCGTTGTTGGTCAGCTTCTGGTGGAGCAAGGCAGTTTCCGGCTTTGAATACTTTTACCCCTATCCTGCTAATAATGCATTTCGTGATGGAGCCGACTAGTCGATTTCCGGATACATCCACAAACTCGAGAACCTTGTCACACCAGACCACAGCCACACTACCGAATGTTCAATGAATGCGATTACCTCTAAGGATAGTCATAGATTGGAACGGCGTGGAAGATGGATTTGTGATGAAGACCGTAAGTGACCTATTGGGGTTTAGAACCCTTCTTATTATAGACATTATCGAGTCGGAGATAGGTGGAGGTCGGAGATAGACGGAGCCAGGACTGCAGATTCCAAAGACAGATTCGGAGTTAAGACGCGCATACAAAGTGTTGACGGAGGATGCCTCAATGGCGGGGTCGACGACTGATGCTCGACGAGGAGGATGCCGTAACGGCGGGGTCGGCAGCTGATGCTCGATGAGGAGGATGCCGCAACGGCGGGGTCGGCGGCTGATGCTCGACGAGGAGGATGCCGCAACGGTGGGGTCGACGGATGATGCTCGACGAGGAGGATGCCGCAACGGCGGGGTCGGCGGCTGATCCGTATCAGAAATCAGCCGTATTTACGTAAAATGCCACCGCGCCAAAGAGATGGGTAGCCCCGCTACAGTACCCACGCGGGCAATAAAAAAACAGCCATATATATATATACCCTTACCCCCATCAAACAGTTCTGAAACCGTTTGGAACCAAACGGTCTTGAAACTGTTTGGAACCAAACGGCCCTGAAACCGTTTGGAACCAAACGACCCTGAAACCGTTTGGAACCAAACGGTCCTGAAACCGTTTGGAACCAAACAGTCCTGAAACTGTTTGGAACCAATCGGTCCTGAAACTGTTTGGAACCAAGCAGCCTTGAAACCATTGGAACCAAACAATCCTGAAACCGTTTGACCTAGGGTTTTTTCGAAGTCAACCCCGCATTTCCTATAAATATAAACCCTACCCCTTCGTTTTTCTCTCTTCGACTCTCAAACTTTCTCGTGCTTCTGTGCAATAACTATTCCATTGGTCTTGCATTCCCCTGTTCCCGCACGTTTCTCCTCCGGTGACCTGTTTCCCGTGCTTCTACACGGCAACCGTACCTCCATACCACCTGCATTCCCTTCCTCTCCGTCGATGCTACCACCAACTGCAAGGTAATCTTGCAACTGCGGTAGCACGGCCTGCCTTTTCCTCTTACGCAAACCTTCCTCACCACCATCATCATCTTCGGCGCTACCGTGGCGCTTCCGCTTCTCCGACGACGAAGCCGCCTCATCATCCTCACCATCGCTTTTATCACCGATGATTACCGCCGTTTTCGCCGTCTTCTCCAACGCATCCGCCGTCTCTGTGCCGCTTTGCCTTCGTCTTCGCCTTCACCGGCTGGTTATCTGTCGTTCCGCCTTCCATACGGTTCCCAAACCATTTGGGACCAAATGGTCTTGAAACCGTTTTGGGACCAAACGGTCTTGAAACCGTTT
Source organism: Alisma plantago-aquatica (assembly GCA_963693085.1). Taxonomy (NCBI): domain Eukaryota; kingdom Viridiplantae; phylum Streptophyta; class Magnoliopsida; order Alismatales; family Alismataceae; genus Alisma; species Alisma plantago-aquatica. Next base: position 314,438,854 of record OY856412.1, on the reverse strand, counting down.
GGGACCAAACGGTCTTGAAACTGTTTGGGACCAAATGGTCTCCAAACCGTTTGGCCTTACACATTCCTTTAATTTCCATAAAACCACAAAAACACATAAATACAAATAAAATCTAATTTGTTTCTAAACATATTGTTCTAACTCATTATTTCTCACTTTACAACTGTGGCATCACCAGCAAAGAAGGTCATCGGATTCGAAGACCTCACAATCTGGACAACAGAGCAACTGATGGAAGAACAAGCTAAGCTCCAGAAGATAAGAGATGAATTCAACAAGACAGGGAAGGCACCACCAAATGTAAAGATGATGCAAGTCCTATGCGACCTTGATCGCCTGAACAAGTGCCCGGGTGAGACACCTGAAGAAGAAATTGAAATTTCTTCTTCTTCTGATGAAGGCTCGGAGTACACACCAAATCCCGAGGAGGAATCCCAAGCCGAAGAACAAAAGGGGAAGCGCAAGGTCCTAGAGACTGTAGCTAGGCAACCCTCCAAGAAAAGGGCCAGAAAGCAAGTCAGGCCTGCTACTGCAAGGGAACAAATCCTAGCAGAAAATGACCCACACAACACCACCCCCACTGCCACTCCCGCAACCACCGCTGTCCCCACCTTCCCTCCCATCACCACCACAGCACCTCCACCAGAAAATCTCTTCATCCAAACCAACCCCTCCACTGACAAAATATTAAAACCCACCAAGTATGTTTGCTCCAGCATACTACTTAAGATGGGGATATACGGTAGCATCTTCAACGTGCTAGAAAAAGCCAACCTCGCCAGGTTGTGTCTAGTACCTGAAATATCCTACTCTGAACCCACTACATAATTTTCCACTTTTCTGACCAAAGATCCCGTAGACATCATGGATAGAACACGGGATGGAGGTGACAGAAGGCTCGTCACCCAAATATTCGGCAACAAGGTTGTCTTAACGGAAAATATGTTGAATACAGTTTTTATTGACAACCAAGAACAGCTGCGAAAAGCCATGGCGGTGGGAACCGAACATCCTAATTTCAACAGACACAAATTCTAGAAATCTCTAACCGGGATCCCCACCTATGATGCGAAGACGTGCAAAGCATCAAACATACACTCTGGATTTGTGCGCACTCTACACAAAATTTTTTGCTGGCGCACTCTTCCCCAGGACAGAAGGGGGAAACGTTATAATTTCGGATCTTTTCATTCTCTGGTCTATTCTTAACGAAAGGCCAGTCAATATCGGATGACAAATGATCCAGAAACTATCAACTTTCATCCTAGGGAAGGAAGTCTGCATGGGGGGGCATGTCACATCCATCATCAAATACCTCAAGATGGACAGACCCCTACCTCGCTGCACGCAACTAAAGGGCGACATCCTTACCAATGAACAAACTCTGAAAAACTCCTTCATCATCAAGGAAAAGGATGGGAAACTACATTATGTCTTCTGCCCTACGGTCAAGTCATCTAGAACACTCCTCCCGCTTCTGGAGCTAGCAAACTACGAAACAAAAAAGCTCCTCTTCTCTGACGAAGAGCTGACACAACTCCTAGCTTCGGTTAAAACAACCGAAAGGAAAGCAACAGTGGAACAGACGGAGTTGAGCATCACAGCCCCGATAGCTTGTCCATCCAAAATACCTATCAAACGACCTTCCAGTCGGCACTTGCAGGCACAACAACTGTCGGGGACACCAACATCAAAGCCAAATCCAGAGGCTGAGACCCTCCATGAAGATGTCTTAACCACCTCATCAATCGACTCTTTCATTCAGAGTCTGCATGACCAGCTAACTGCCACCACCACTCCACCTTCCACCTTGCCAACATCTACCACCCCTCCCTTCTCCACCACATCCACGCAACCATTCACATCCCCTTCTTCACCCCTTTTTCCTTCAGGCTCTCCCTTCTCCACCCCTATGCCCGACTTTACCACTTTCCTATTCCCCTCCACAGTTTCTACCCCATCTCTAACACTCCCACCGCTTTCACCTGAGATACCACCACCCTTCACATCCACCACCACCCCGACACCGCTGGTGACTCCATCCACAGTCACCACGCAGTTCGGGGCATCATCAGTGTCTCTTTCGCAAGGAACTACCACCCTCCCACATAGACCCCAGCCACCCCACCCTTCCACCTCTGGGGTCCCTTTTTCCAATATCGGTGAGGAATTCGACCGTCAATTCGACGCTGTCCGAAACCTCCTCACTGATCCTTCTAACATCTTACATTCTATTTTTTCTTATGTGCAGGGTTTATCACGTCAGGTGGCCACAATCGACGAACAACACCGAGCCTTGCCCACCATCCTCCAAGGCTTCCAACAACAACAAGATGAGGTGGCTAAGCAAGTTGAGCACATCAACAACCACTACAACAACTTGCCGGACCTGGTCCTCGGAGCGATGTGCCAGCAAGAAGTAACGGCAAAACAAGTCGATGAGATCTCTATGCAGACTCAACCTCTGCCAGAGACTCTCCACGAGCTCCAGCATCAACAAGCAGTCCTGAGCACGTGCTTGGACACCATCAACAACACCCTCACACAACTACATAATCACCAAGAGGAGTCAGCTAATAAAGACATCCAGCAACTGCGCGCTCAAGCTACCGATCTAACAACACGTCTCCTCTCCGCTGAGGGCCGCTATAATGACCTCAAAGAAACCCACGACGCACTACTCGAAACACACGAGCATCTGTAGGTGGCTTACGATGAGTTGCAAGCCACCCATCGGTGGTGCAGCAAGACCGCACACAAAAAGCCAGCAGACAAGGCGGCGGACGACAAGGATGGCGATAGCGACGAAGATGAAGATGAAGACTCCGACTCATCTGCGGATTTGAACAACGATACCACCTCTTCTGGTGGCAAATCAGATGATGGAGAGGACCCTGGCAATGCATCCGGACCTTCTCACAAAGGCTCCGACAAAGATCAACATGACAATGAACAGCACCCCAAGTCCCCACACAATGATAATGTTAACATGTCATATGAGGATCAATTCATTGATTATTCCACTCTAGGGTTAATCGGGGAAACCACTAAAGATGCAGCTTTCGCTGAGCTCCAAAAATGTCTATTAGGAACCATCGTCAGCCCACCCACAACATCCGCCCCACCTCTCTCCGCACCTGGCACATCTGTGCCCTCCCCCCATGACCAGGACGAGGCAGAGCGAGTGAGTTTAGATACTGATGAAGAACTTGACTCTGCCTCCGATTCCGATGACGATCTGCAGACCTTCACTGAAGTCCTGGATCACCCTTCTTCCCCCACTCCTCAGGAACTTCCCCCGCCACCACCTCTACCGCATAAAATGCATGACCTGGACATGGCGGCCATCTCCACACTAGATGCTCATGCCATTTTTATACTGACCACTGTTGTGGATGATGCGAAGGCAGGGGATGACATCATCTACAATAACACCAAAACTAGATGCAAGATGACACACGAAGATTTCCGTACCATCCTACGACCTCAGTCCACGATACCTATGGCGATCTTTCGTGTCCTTCTTGCCAATAGCATCGAAATATATAGAAGTCATAAGAGGCAACAATCCGTTTTCAACGCCTCGCCTGCTCTGTCTGTTGGCCTTTTATACAAAGACATAAGAGAAAAGTCAATCGAGAGGCTGCGTGCTGGTTTCGCACGTCGGACACGTTTTCTTACCGTGCCCTTCCAAGTTTCGGACCACTGGCTTTTTATGATCGTAGATACCGAGGCTCGGGATGCCAAGGTGTATAATTTCTGTGGCGCCGAGCTACCGGCCGACATAATAAACTTCGTTGGTGAAGCAGCAGGAGAAGCAAGGTGTATACCCTTCCAGCTGCTTAAGTTGATTTGGGTTGCACGCCCATCTCTTTGCCAGGATTGGAGCCAGCCTTGGTTCAAAATCATAAACCCTCAAGTTCAAGCCACCGAGGGATCTGGGGATTGCGCTTTCTGCACCATACGTCACATCCAAGCACTAAACCAGGAAATCCCATTTACTGATCTGGTTGTTGAAGATTTTCATTCCTTGCACGGGCGTTATGCCATGGAGCTCATCTGTGATAGACGTTTCTTCAAAGACCCAACTATGGCACCAGATGACGTCCCTCGCTACCTCTTCTCAGCTATCCAGCGACCGCATCGGTGACCCTTTCGAAAAACTCTGAAGGAGTCGAAAAAAACCACAGTACCATTCACAGCTACCGAGCAAAGTAAAGGATACGTCGATCCTTTGTCTGCCATTGAACCAACTTTTCCTGACTTCGATCACAGTGCTTGCAAAGGTCTCTCCGATATCGAACTACGTATCATCATGTCGCGGCTTTCTGCCGAGAAGGATGAACTCGTATTCATGTCTCGAGACATTTTAGTCATGACAGACACGCTCTGAGAGACTTTACAGGTTAAAGGATCCCTCTCTGTAAGCCTTATGGCCGCTTACCAGTTCCTACTCGGACAAAATAACCCCACTACATATATGGCGTCCCCATACATGAAGGATGATCTTCTAAAGCTCAAGAACTTCGGCACAACTGACGCGCTGATCTCCTATCTACAGCACACAATGCCGACGTTCATCATGTTACCCTTCCTCTATCATGAGCACTGGATGCTCCTGGCCACAAATCTCCCAGAAGGAACAACTACAATATATAATAGCTCCGATAGCCAGTACAATCCTTGACAGAAGAACTATGTTGTGACACCAAGGATGCCAACAGAGGTAGTGGTGAAGGAGTTCGCCAATAAGTTAATCACTTTTCTAAGTCAGCATACAAGGGCGTACGACAAAGAGCATTTTCACCGCCCTTCCTTCTGCCACAAATGCCCCCAGCAAATCCGGGAATCAAATGACTGCGGCTTCCACGTCCTCTACTGGATGTATACCATCATCATTCTCCAAAGACCAGTAGAAGAAATGACTGACATGGATTACCACGCGCTACGAGGACAGTTTGTAGCAAATCTACTTCATTCCCCGGGGGCAAATGAAGAATTAACTTAGCCCGCAGCCCTTGTCCTAATTATTTCTCAACCTATCACTTTGATACTCTGGGGACAGAGTGAGTGATAAGTTAGGGGGGTACATTAGACAAGGGCGATGTACCATTTTCTCCATCCCCTTTTTCCCCTTCTCTGTTTGTATATATTTTCCTTTCTTCTTTAACTTTCTTTTTAAAATAACCCTCTCAACTTTAGAATCCTGTTAGTCCCTAATAGTAAATAGCACTTAGACATTTTATGGCGATTTAATAATATCCCTCCACTATTGATTTTCATGCTTTTGCTTCACTCCTTCATCTGACTCTCCACAGGTCAATATCAAGGCAGAAATAATCCAAGTTCTCAAGGGTGAGAGGGGCATCAGGAAACTTCCAAATCAAGAAGCTCCGCAAGTGGACCACAAACCAAATAAATGCATGATTGAAAAACTCTAAGAACAACTTTCCTCTATTCAAAACAAAAGAGGCTTGGCCGCCCAAAATAAATTCCCAAACAAAACCCCAAAACCCATGCCTGCGAGTCTTTGAATAATAGCCAGAGAGTCGAATAAAACAATGAGAGTTGTGCCTTAAATAAGGATCTATATAAAGAACCGATGAAGGTCTCACCCGGCCGGCACATTCAGCTGCCCTCACAAAGGCAGATGTGTCATGCCCGGTAGTGAAACCCTAAGGTATCCAAATATATGAAAGGCTTATAAAGGACTCACACGGACGGTACATTCAGCTGCCCTCACAAATGCAGATGTGTCGTGCCCGATAGTGAGATCCTAAAAGCATAGACAACCCCTCTCCCACCTGAAGGGGGAGTTACACTTCAAGCCTTTAGCCAACCCTCATACCCTCTTTAGCTTCCAATAGGTCTTTCAGAGAGGTATAAAGCTGATTGGAGTCAACAACATGCACAAAATAAAGGTGGTCCCGATGCGAGCTACGAGATACGGAAGGAACCTGAGACCCAAGCAACTCTCGAAACCTGAAAGAGTCAAGGTAAGCAATAAAACTTGATATGACCTTAGGAGAACTCAGGTTAAGGGTTGAAGTAAGAATATGGAAATTCTAACTAAATAAAATCACCTCACCATTACATGTCTCATCTCTATCTAACTTGAGGACAAGCTAGACTCTAAGTTAGGGGGGTGATAACCTCCAACTTTGATGATTATCTTAGTTTTTTCTTTAGTTTTCCTTACTCTTTTTAAATTAAATATATACATAATCCCTAAATTTTCCCTCTTATTATAAATATACTATCAGACTAACTTTTCCCGTTTATATATGCAGAAAAACACAAAAAAATATCATAAAAGACTAACTCAGCTTCAAGACCGCATGGACTCAAACGGTCCTCAGACCGCATGAAGCCAAACGGTCCCGAGACCGCATGGAGTCAAACGGTCCCAAGACCGCATGAAGCCAATCGGTCCCGAGACCGCATGGAGTCAAACGGTCCCAAGACCGCATGAAGCCAATCGGTCCCGAGACCGCATGGAGTCAAACGATCCCGAGACCGCATGGAGTCAAACGGTCCCAAGACCGCATGAAGCCAATCGGTCCCGAGACCGCATGGAGTCAAACGGTCCCAAGACCGCATGAAGCCAATCGGTCCCAAGACCGCATGAAGCCAATCGGTCCTGAGACCGCATGGAGTCACACGGTCTCAAGACCGCATGAAGCCAACCGGTCCCGAGACCGCATGGAGTCAACCGGTCCCGAGACCGCATGGAGTCACACGGTCTCGAGACCGCATGAATCTAAACGGTCCTGAGGTCCAAACGGTCCCGAGGTCCAAACGGTCCCGAGGTCCAAACGGTCTTGAGGTCCAAACGGTCTCCAAACCATTTGGACTTCACTCAAGGCCTATAAATAAGACCCCAAGGGTCCTCAACGAGGTATGAAGTTTCAGACATCCAAAGGCTGCCTCAATCACTCCAGAGAAAATCCGACTTCCATCCTCCACCCAGGGGCTGCCGGTCTGAGACCCACACTCCATCTTGAAGCTGCTTTCTCTCTCTCTGCCAAATAAGGTGGGAAGAGGGAGATCTCATCATCAAGCAACCTATGAATCTGGTGTATCATTTCTCTCTCTCCAAGGGGTTGACTTTCCTCTTTCCTTTGTGGGGATGACGCTCTCTCTCTCTTCTTGCCTCCTCCTTTATCCTAGTCATGAGCGAGTAGTCTCTCTCACTAGGGTGCGGGGAGTAGCCCCGCTACCCATGCTTTCATATCATGTAAATGTAATCCATAGTTTGCAATATAGAGTTTTTATCTTCTCAGTTCAACATCAAACGTTTAATGAATGCTTGTTGTTTGATCACCAATTTGTGTTATCTTTTATCTTTTAGTATGAATTGTCTACGTTTGTACTATTAGATTTGAAACTCGTTTGTATGTTGGTTCTTGGTGCATGTATCCACCATGCATCTGTTTCGGTGTCTAGAAGTGTATCTCAAGAAGTGGAGTAAACTCACTATCATTTGTTGCACTTTCATACTATGAAATGGAATCAATTGACGTATGAAAGTGCAACCTTGGTAAGTCGAGGAACACACTTCACAAGGGGAATGATGCAAAGTAAGTGATCATTTGTTCGGGAATGGCTGGCATTGCAACATTCCCGCACTTCTCGTAGTTAGCTCTCCGAAAGGAAGCTAAGTCTACAAAGATACTAACTGACTAGACTCTTTTTGCAGGTTATGTTTTGCTTTTCATGTGTTGATCCATGTGTAGTGGCGGTGAAAAACCGATCACACCCTAGTGACTTTTATCATAGTTTAAATCCTTAGATTTACTTGCTTTCTTTACTTTGCATGTTCTTAGTTTAAAACAACAAAACCAAACTTTCGATTTAAGTGCCTACTATTAAGTGACTAAGTGAAATTCCAACGTTTTCCATCTTGTTGCTTGCAACAAGACCGTTGTTCTGAGGATTCGACCCTTAACTATACTATGATAAGACTTCCACGTATCCTAGCATACGTGGGTGGAGTTCTCTGTCTAGTATATGCAAGGCTAAACCTAAAGACTTGCTATCTTTAGGATTTTTAGTTGGTACACGCAATTCCACGTAAGTGGGAGCTCCATCAATAACTTAAGAGAGACTTCCTGACAACCTTAGTTTGATTTAAGACTTAATCAAACATTCTTTCAGTTATTTGAGTTGCATGGTTAATTGAGACTATTTTGTGCTGAATTGCATTGGATTCCTATGGATATGACCTTAAAATATACTACATTTAATCCTTCCTATTTTGAGAATTGTGTGTGTTATTTTGATGTTATTATTGATTGCATGAACACCCTTGTTGGTTGTTTATACTAACGAGCTTTAATCTTAAGAAAGATCTTTTACTCAAATAACTAATTCCCGCAAGTATACGGAAGTAGTTGTAGTCGAGATCGAACACAAGGATCTTTAACAATCAATTAAATGCAACAGTGCTAAGGTTCAATAATCTAGACTGTTTTAAAGGTGATTTGGTTGATTAATCTAAAAATTTCAGAATTAAGCAAATAGTAAATGGCTAACTAAAAGAGATTAAAAATCAGATATGGAAGTATCTTGGACCTAGAATTTCACTCACATATCATAGCATAGAACATGAGCACAAAATTTAAACATACTAAGAACTTGTTTTAAAGGAGAGTTGTATGTTGCACTTCACCTCTCGATGCAAATACAACGATCCTAACTCAATTCAACATTCCCATGTATGAATTTCATTTTGGATCACAAACCTACTCCTCAACTCCATAATTTCCACTCTCGTGGTAGAGAAAGAGTTGCCAAGAGAGTACCTCCTTACTCTCCTACCTATCTTCTCAGATCAAGCAAAAGAGCATAAAACATACACATAAGGTGGCCGACCATACATGCAAAAAAGAAGAAACTAATACTCACAAGGTGGAAAAATAAGCAACACATCATTTAGTACGAAATTATCATGTTCCATACATGCTATGACACGGGAGCTACTCTCCCATGTCCAAGAAAAGGAAACTACTCGTCCATGATGGTGTACATCAGAAAATGTGCAAAAATTTTAGAGTTCAACATGATTTAGAGAAGGAAAAGTTAAGAGAATCGAAAGTGTAACCCAAGGAGAGTAGAATTCCAACTTGAGGATGAAATTCCACTCCTACAATTGCTCCAAACCAGACAAGCTCCTCTCCCGAGAATCTTTGTGGAGTGAAGAAACTCTGCTGCACCTCCGGAGAAGAAAATGGAGTAGAAAAGAGGAAGAATGGGGGTTCTTTGGCAAGAAACCACCTTCTTCCATCCCAAAATCACTCTCCTTACTCTAGCCTTGCACTTGGACGAAAGAGTTTCGAATTATGACCAAAGATAACTGCTCCATAGAGTGGTTTTGTCTTTTAAAATGAAAACAGTCATATTTGAAAAATTGCTGAAACTGACAGACACACGACATGTCTTTCTTTGGACATGGCGTGTCCTGTCTCCAGCAGTTGTTCTGAGTGTAAAGCACACGACATGTCTGAATTAATACACGTTGTGTACATTACCAGAAAGGCAAGACTCAGTTCCAAATTCCTAGGTACACGTAGTGTCTTTTGTGGAAACGTCGTGTAAATTTCTTCAGCGTCTAAAGTATTAGGCCGTCTGGAAATGCGCACACCGTGTCTTAAATAAGACACGTCATGTGCATTGCTGTTTCAAAAAATTAAAGTTCTAAACGTCTGCAAGGTGTGGAGAAGTCCCAGTAATAATGAATGAGTTGGGCTATCTCCAATTTGATCATTTTGAAGCATACCTGCAATACACATCATGTGATAAGCAAAATAACAAAAAGGTGGCAAGAATGATATGAGTAGAGGCTAAATGAGAACAAAATGAACTGAATTTGTGTGTGAACATGTGAAAAGTTGATGTGAAAAGAACACAACAAATCCCCCTAAGCTTGAACCATTGCTTGTCCTCAAGCAAAAAGAGCATAGCCACACAAATGAAGGAATATTCAAGCTCATGTATGGATTAAATGAAATGAAGATATGCAATAAACTCAACCAATCATGCACATTAGGTTTATATCCATAGCCATCATCTCAATTTAAACATCCAAGATAGAGAAGTTTTAGCTCAGCAATGGTGGTCACAAATTAAGCAAAACAATCAACTAAACAATACTAAACATGATTTGGATAATCAAGCCAAACAACAAGTGGATGTACAACACAAAATTTTCAGCTATTATGGATGTAAATGATGAAATCTTATCTAACTTTAACAATCTCAATTGAGCTCTCTTCTAAAAAAGATATGATAATTGATTTTTGGGATTTCGGAACACGACTGCTAATTTAGATTTATGCACACTTGGAGTGTCGGTTGGGGTGTTATTTTTACCCTCTTTTGATTTTCATACCACCTAACCATCGTTGCCAGATCAGACTCACACTAGGCTAGCATGATATGTGGGCTGTTTGCCATCTTTTATTGGGTAAAGTGGGAAAAGGATAAAAGAGATTTTTGCACAACATAGGAGAGACACAAGAAAGTTAAGTTAACATGATTCCATTCATTGTTTTACAAAATTTTCACCAAAAAATTGATTGTATATGCACTAAAGGTTTGATAAGAGTATCCTGTATTCTAAATAGTGTTGTAGAGTTGATTTATTTGCTAAATATTTTGACCATTAGATGTATTTAGCAATCAAAGATGTGAAAATTGAGAGTTCAGGCTACAATTACAAACTAAGATCATGTACATGGGGAATTTTATTTTCCATTTGATTCATGCATGCTCTTTACTAATTCTTTCATATGGCCAAAAGAAATACAAGGTATAAGATAGTTCAAGCATACAAGGTACAAAAGTTCATTCCATGACAATAGACTCATTTCATATTAAACTTGCCATGAAGGGAAATATAGAACATGAAGCAGGATGAAATAAAAGACTGAAATAAAAGACTGACATGACCAACAAAAGCAAATGACAAAAGAAAATGAAAGAAAAAACTACATTACAGGCCAGTTGCACCCCCCGAGCTTGAAATCTGTAGTGTCCTCATTGCATCAATCGAACTCGTGGAGGTAATAACTGGATACCTATCACGGGTGAAAATCAATAAGAGGGGCAACTGCCCCCGTGGTCAGTTGGAAAGAACTAGCTGATAAGATCATCTTCCGGAACATCCATCAGCGTGGGCTGTGGGATAGATTCGGGCTGCTGTAGTGGCAGTGGCTGATATGGCTGCGAGATGGAGTAGTGTCCCTGTGAGATGTGCCACGAATCCCTGCGGTGGACCGTGTCATGCATCGCAATATACTACGTGCCTATCTGATCCAGGCCACCATCGATGTGATCAAACCGTTGCTGCACATAGCCGTATAGATGCCTGACATCAGGCATCACTCAGGAATACTCTGTCTGAGTCTGGTGGAGGGAGATGGTGGAGCAGAAGTAGTAGACGGAGGCACCCCTATATCATCAATAGCTCTAGCTACCTCTACCTCTTCATCAGTGTTCAATACGACCTTCCTGTTGTCCTTGTTCTCCAAAGTGATGTGCTCAGGATCTGGAATGTCAATGTACTGATCATCATCAAAGAAATGCCAAAACTTGGTGTCACTGTTGGAAACTTTTGAAAGCAACCCTTCATAGAGAAGGTACTGGATGTCTACTGAGTTTCTACCTGGTGCTGCCTCTAAACCTATCAAATCAACATCAAGCTTTTGTGCAATCGGAGTAATCAAACCACCACACATGATGTCGTCGGTGTCCCTCTTCTTTATCCTCTTAATGTCCAAGAAATGTGTAAGAATATAGAAAGAAGTATTAATTGGATGTTCATACATCATCACTCATAAGAAGAAAAGAACTTATTTTCCCACAACCCCCTGGGTTTCCTTCTTGACAAACACTCCGGTACTAAGAAGGCGGTGAATGTACCAAAAGATAGGGTTATGGATAGCGGATGCTCTGGCTTGCTTTTCCTCATGGTGTTCCTCATCATATATTTCAAACCAAAACTCATCGCTATGAAAAAACCAGTGGGTAACTAACCGCGCCATCATAATGGCACTCCAACAACTCACAAAAATGCCTAAATGTGAGATTAAAAGCACAACCCAAAAGCCTGAAGTGAATAATACCATAGGGCTCGAGCTTCTTATGTGGGTCTTTCTCAGTAGTGAGTGTCATCAAAAACTCATATACTTGGCAGGGGTGAGTATTAGATACCATAAGGAAGATGTAGCTTAACCCCAAGTCATGCAGGCACATTAGAACTTCATCCTTGAAGCCCAGAGTCATCATTGTCTGTTGGAAAGCAAACTGAGATGGAAGTACCCTCCTTGCAATCAAGAACTGGTATGTCAGGTCTTCTTCAGGGTGACCCGAAACTGAGTAGTTGAGATGTACCCCAATGCTTGGGAGGAACTAGCGCCATGCTTGTGGTTACTGGTTTGCTTGAATGGTGCCATTTGTGCTGCTGACAGACTAACACACGTCGTGTGCTGGGACAGACATATCGTGTGCCTGTGGCAGAAGTTTGGCTGAAATTGCATTGCATACGACATGTGTAGAATTGAACACATCATGTGTCTGGAGATATGTGGCCGTCTACAGATGAGGATGATAGTGATTTGGGGAAGATGATGGGGGAAATCTATGGCAGAATTTGGTGTCAGACCTTGCTTTGTTGAGGAGATCCATATCACTTCTTCTTGGTGACGATGATGTTGTTTGGAGAGGAAAATGATGGATCCTTTGCTCATGTCTTCATCGGAGAAGATGATGGCGGCATGAGAAGTAGTGTGAGTGCGAAGAAGATAACGGTGAGATCAAGATGAAGATGGCGGTGCTTGTTGCTGTCCTGTGCTTTGGGGGCGACATCGGTTGGAGCTTGACAGAGACTAGCCCCTTGTGCTAGGGCACGCTATAATCAAGGAACACAACGGCGTCAAGGCTACTATCTTGAGAAAGAAGGAGACACGACCAATGAACACGACATGGCGGTGGCTGTTGTGTGTGCTAGGGAACACGGCGTCAAGAAGGCAGAGGTCTAGGGTTCACGGTAGCTCTGGGGTCTCACACAACTCAAATGAAAGCTTGAGTGAGAGGGGCGGTCGTGTGTTAAGTTAAGAGCCTGCATTTTTGTCAAAAGACACAACATGTACAAATAAAGACACACTGTGTATTTTTCCAGAACTCCTTTTCTATAATAAAAGACACAACGTGTTGAATAAGGTACACGTCGTGTACTTATTTAGATATTCAAAATGCCCATTTTCACTGATAACTATACGACATGTTCAAATAAAGACATGTCATGTACTTTTCTATAAAACTTGATCTATCCTTTTCTGCTTGAGAACACGTCGTGTCTAAATAAAGACATATCGTGTTTGTATTCCAAATTTATTATGCCTCCTCTTTCTGCTTGGGAACACGTCATGTCTAAATTAGAACACACTATGTACTTTTCCAGGTTGAGGAGGACATTGTATCTTCTAGACAATGACATGTCATGTGTTTTTCTGATACGTCATGTACCAGGAGATGTAGCTCATTGGTTGTGTTTCTAGAAGCAGAGACATGTTGTGTCTTAAATAATACATGTCGTGTCTTAAATAAGACACGTCGTGTCTTCTATAGTTTTTGCATAAAACAACTTTTATCAGCACAAAATTGATAACATATATGACAATAGAATTGTCTAAATTATTACATTCATCCATGACAAACTTATTTACAAAACTAAAGAGTGTTCTTGACTCAAATGACTTGAAAAGAAATCTATCCTAATGTGGGTTCAACTCCCACGAGGTTCTCCATTTATAGTCTGGAGTGAGACTCTTCAATTTGTCATTCATGCATCTTGTAGGGAGCAAGAGGTTCCCTTGTGAACTTCATCGCCCGAGGTGTATATCTTGCAACATTGCCCGTTTACTTTGAAAGCACCATCTTTGCCTTGTAATTCAACATCTCCATAAGGAAAAATCTTCAATACAAGAAAAGGGCAGGACCACTTGGACTTTAGTTTTCTAGGGAATAGCTTGAGTTGTGAGTTGAACAATAATACTTTGTCTTCTTCTTTGAAGTCTTTCCTCTGGATTCTTTTGTCATGCCAAACCTTGGTTCTTTCTTTGTAGAGCCTTGCATTTTCATATGCATCTAACCAAAGTTCTTTCAGTTCTTACAACTATAATAGATGCTTTTCATCAGCCTTCTTCATGTCAAAATTTAAGAACTTTATAGCCCATAGTGCATGGTGTTCTAGCTCCAGCAGAAGATGAAAATATTTACGGTATATCATCTTGAATGTAGTTTTTCCTATGATGGTTTTATAAGCTGTCTGGTATGCCCATAAGGCATCGTCTATCTTCAATGCCCAATCTTTCCTTGAGCTAAACATTGTCTTCTCTAGAATGCTTTTTTAGCTACCGGTTGGAGACACCTACTTGCCTAGAAGTTTGAGGATGGTAGGGCATAGAGACTTTATGAGTGACTCCATACTTAAATAGGAGGTTGTTGAATTGTTTCTCAACAAAATTCATGCCACCATCAGAGATTATAGCTTTATGAACTCCAAACTGAGGGAAAATGATTTTTTGAAATAGCTTGACTACATACTTTGCATCAGGTGCTTGGATTGGAATGGCCTCAACCCACTTAGAGACGTATTCAAAAACAACTAGAATGTATTGATAGCCATAATAAGATGGGAATGGTCCCATATAATCAACTCCCCATACATCAAATACCTCAATCTCCAAGATAGAATTAAGAGGCATGCCATTACGTCTAGAAATTCCTCCGGTTCTTTGGCATTTATCACAAGCCTTGACAAACAAATTGACATCTTTAAACAATGTTGGCCAATAGAAACTGGCATGTAGGATCTTTGCTACAATCTTCTCTCCTCCAAAGTGACCTCCGTAAGGAGAGGCATGACATTCAGAAATAATAGTGGCAATCTCTTCTTCAACGACACACCTTAGAATAAGTCTATCACTCCCATGTTTGAACAACAAGGGGTCATCCCAATAGTATAACTTTACATCATGGAATAATTTCTTCTTCTGCTGATATGTCAGGTCCGACACCAACTGTCCTGTAGCAAGAAAGTTTGCAATGTCTGTAAACCATGGCACTTGTGTAGACGATAACACATACAACTTATAAATAGGAAAATGATCCTCAATAGGTAATAGATCTCCATCATATGTAGTCATTCTAGAAAGGTGATCAGTAACATTATTCTCTTCCCCCTTCTTATCTCAGATTTCAAGGTCAAACTCTTGTAGAAGTAGTAATGAGATGAGGTTTTACATCCTTCTTGTTGAGCAAATACTTTATGGCGGAATGATCTGTATATACGATTACCTTAGATCCCACCAGGTACTGTCAAAACTTGTCAAAGGCGTACACTATAGCAAGCATCTCCTTCTCAGTGGTTGTGTAATTGATTTGAGCTTCATCTAGGGTTTTGCTTGCATAGTATATGGCATGAAGCTTCTTATCTTTCCTTTGTCCTAGAACTACCCCCACTGCATAGTCGCTTGCGTCACACATCAATTCAAATGGAGCGTTCTTGTCCGGTGGTTGAATTATTGGTGCAGAAATAAGAGATTCCTTGAGCTTGGTCAAGGCGGTACGACAGTCATCATTGAATATGAATTCAACATCCTTTTCAAGTAAAGAACATAATGTCTTTGCGATTTTAGAGAAGTCTTTAATGAATCTTCTATATAATCCTGCATAACCAAGGAAATTACAGATGTCTTTGGCTGAAGAAGTAGTAGAAATCTTCTCAATAGCTTCCACCTTGGCCCTGTCAACCTCAATACCCTTGTTAGATACAACATGGCCTAATACTACACTAGATTGTACCATGAAATGACACTTCTCCCAGTTTAGTACTAGGTTAACCTCCTTGCAGCGGGCTAAGACTAATAACACGTTATATAAACATTGATCAAATGAATCTCCATAGATGCTAAAATCATCCATAAAAATTTCCATTATGTTTTCAATGAAATCAGAATAAGTAGCTATCATGCATCACTGGAACATCGCAGGAGCATTGCAAAGACCAAAGGGCATGCGACGATAAGCATAAGTTTCATATGTGCAAGTAAAAGTGGTTTTCTCTTGGTCGGGGGGGGGGGGTAGATAGGAATCTAGAAAAACCCAGAATACCCATCCAAGTAACAAAAATAAGAGTGTTTTGCAAGGTGTTCAAGCATCAAGTCGATAAACGACAACGGAAAATGATCCTTTTGGAGTCACTTTGTTCAAACGCCAGTAATCAATACACATACGCCAACCCATGACTATACATGTTTGAATCAACTCATCATTATCCCCCTTGATGACAGTTGCACCCCCCTTCTTAGGTACCACGTGGATGGCAGTAAGCCAAGGGCTATCACTTATAGGATAAATGATACCAACATCAACCAACTTAAAGATCTTCTTTTTAACCACCTCAAGCATATTTTGATTTAAATGTCTAAGCGGTTCAATGGTGGGTTTAGCATCATGCTCCATGTTTATTCTATGCATAGAAATGGAGGGATGAATGCCTTTCAAATCATTGATAGAGTAACCAATGACGTCTTTATACAAACGCAATTTAGCAAGTAATTTATTTTCTTATTCATTGGTTAACTCATTATTGATTATTACAGAAAAAGTAGAGTCATAATCAAGAAATACATACCTTAGACCTGGTGGAAGGGCTTTAAGTTCTACCTTTCTTCCGACTGCATTTTCTTTGGCTTTGTCATCAACATGTGGAGTGTCTTCTTCAGTAGCATCTGATTGGGAAATAGAAAATACCCCAAAATTTTCAGATCCATTATTAATACCTTCATCACCATCACAGTAGTTCAGTATCAAATTGGCAATATCATGATCTTCTTGTATAATAGAATCAACAGAGTCCATAAAATAGATTTCTTCTACATGTGAGGGTGCTTTCATGGCATCATATACAGAAAACTCCATGGCTTCCTCGCCAACTCGGAGTGTGAGTTTTCCCTCTATAACATCAACTAGGCATCCAGAAGTTCTCAAAAAGAGCCACCCAAAAAGAATGGGATTGGAAGGAACTTCTACCATATCTAGTATGACAAATTCACAAGGAATATAAAGTTTACCAATATGCACTAGCACATCTTCCACAATACCTTTGGGGTATTTGATGGAATGATTGGCCAGCTCAATGTCCATCTTTGTAGGCTTCAAATCTCCAAGATCTAGCTCTTACCACAGGGTGGACGAGATGAGACTAATACTAGCTCCAAGGTCTACAAGACCCTTGTCAAATGCGGTGTTGTTGATCTTGTATGATAGAGTAAAAGCTCCCAAATCATCTAACTTCTCAGGAAGTCTATTTTGAATGAAAGAACTGATTCTTTCAGAAAGCATCACAGTCTCCACTTGGTCCACCTTTCTCCTCTTAGTGAGGATGTCTTTAATAAACTTATCATATGATGACATCTCTACAATAAGTTCAGCTAGTGGAAGATTGACATGGAGTTTGTTTAGAATGTCCATAAATTTCCTAAACATTGAATCCACCTTCGTGTTTGCAAGCCTTTGAGGAAATGGTGCATTTTCTTTAATAGAAGATGGTACTTTAGTTGTACCTTTACCTTTATCACCCATAGGGGTGTCAAGCTTCTCTTCATCGGCAATCTCTGCACTCTTCTCCTTGGGTGGAGAAGGTTTGTGGATTTCAGCTCCACTTCTTAGGGTGATGGAATTTGCTTGTTGTCTTGGATTCACCTCTGGTTGGCTTGGAAGAGAACTAGATTGGGTGTTCTTTTGTTGGGTTAAGGCTTTGGGCAATTTGGTTTTCCAACATCCTTGTGTGAGTGGAAATGCCATCCACTTTTGTGGAAAGTTTGGCAATCACATCCTTCAAGAGCTTGTCATTGCCCCCTTAACTCTTCATTCTGCTGCATCTGTGTGGATATAAATTTCTCCATCATGGCCTCCAAGGAAGAACTTTGGGGTTGTTGTTGTTGTTGGTAACCCCTATTGTTGTTGAGGCCCGACGGATTCCCATTGTTTTTCCAGTTGAAGTTCTGTTGTTGCTGCGGTTGCTGCTGTCCATGTTGGAAATTCTAAGCATTACTTGTGTTCTGGTAGCAGAAATTAGGATGATCTCTCCAGCCCGGATTTTAGGTGTTGGAATAGGGATTGTACTGCTTGTTCCTTTGCATCCCAACAACATTGACTTGTTCTATGCTCCCTTCATTTGCATTAGGAGCAAAGCATGAAGAAGAAGTATGTCCAAAATTCCCACAAGCTTCACATACCACTTCAGCTGATTGGATTTGCAATGTAGTCATTTTCTCAAACTTCTGTGTAAGAACATCAAGTTTAGTAGCTATTAAGTCAATGACATCAACAATATGCTTCCCTCCTTGCTTCCTGGTTGAATAGCTAGTTGTAGAGGATGATTGAGCTCTCCTATCTGACCCCCATTGGCAATGATTGAGTGCTATGTCTTCAATGATGTCGTAAGCCTACCTATAAGACTTATTCATTAGTGCTCCATTCACTACGTCATTCAGTGTCATTCGGGTGTTATAGAACATTCCATTATAGAACATTTGGAGTAGCAGCCAATTGGTCAACCCATGGTGAGGGAAAAGGTGTTAAAGGTCCTTAAATTGCTCCCACATGTCATATAGAGTTTCTCCATTGGATTGAGAGAAGTTGGTAAGCTGGTTCCTTAGCTGGGTTGTCTTGCTCGGTGGAAAATACATTGCAAGGAAAGCATTTAGAAGTTGATCCCATCTTTTGATTGACTTCTTAGGAATAGACAAAAGCCACGCCTTGGCTCTATCTCTTAGGGTGAAAGGGAATAGCAGTAGCCTCACTCCATCGATGGATACACCATTGATTTTGAAATGTTCATATACTCCAAGAACTCAGCCACATGAAGATTCAGATATTCATTGACTGTACCTCTGAAGCAGTTCTACTGGATCATCTGCATCATATAAGGAGCAATAGAGAAATTGTTCACTTCCATTATAGGCAGGTCGATGGATCCACAAATGTTTGTGGCAACCAGCATGGCGAAATCCTTCAAAGGACAGTCATCCTCCATGATTGGATCTTCTTGTACGGCTTTTTCAAAAGACGAAGAAGATGGTGATGGTGATGATGGTGGAACACCTCCTAGAAGTGGTTGTTCTACTCTTCTTGCTCTTCTTAAGCTTGAAAGAGCATGTTCGATCTCAAGGTCTAGCAATGCAGATGTTTGAAGACCTCTTTGCAAGCGACACATACGACCTGAAAAATAACAAGATAATTTGAGAACACAACTAAAATGTATATGGAAATTCAAAAATGGAAATGATGAACTAGTCTTGAATACTAATTAGCACTTGTTACTCTAATTAGATTTACCGTAGCTCCCCGGCAACAACACCAAAAACTTGTTGGTTGTTTACACTAACATGTTTCAATCTTAAGAAACATCTTTTACTCAACTAACCAATTCCCACAAGTATAAGGAAGTAGTTGTAGTTGAGATCAAACACAATGAGATTTAGCAATCAATTAAATGTAGCAGTGCTAAGGTTCAACAATCTAGACCATTTTAAAGGTGATTTGGTTGATTAATCTAAAAATTTCAGAATTAAGCAAACAATAAATGGCTTACTAAAAGAGATTAAAAATCAGATATGGAATTATCTTGGACCTAGGATTTCACTCACATATCATACCATAGAATAGGAGCATGAAATTTAAATATACTAAGCACTTGTTTCAAAGGAGAGTTGTATGTTGCACTTCACCTCTCGGTGCAAGTACAACGATCCTAACTCAATTCAACATTCCCATGTATGAATTTCATTTTGGATCACAAACCTACTCTTCAACTCCATAATTTCCAATCTCGTGGTAAAGAAGGAGTTTCCAAGAGAGTACCTCCTTACTCTCCTACCTATCTTCTCAGATCAAGAAAAAGAGCATAAAACATACACATAAGGTGACCAGCCATACACGTAGAAAAGAAGAAACCGATACTCACAAGGTGGAAAAACAAGAAACATAGCATTTAGTTCAAAATTATCATGTTCCATACATGCTATGACATGGGAGCTACTCTCCCATGTCCAAGAAAAGGAAACTACTACTCCTTGATGGTGTACAATAGAAAATGTGTAGAAATTTCAGAGTTCAACATGATTTAGAGAAGGAAAAGCTAAGAGAACTGAAAGTGTAACCCAAGGAGAGTAGAATTCCGTCTTGAGGATGAAATTTTACTCCTACAACTGTGCCAAACTGGACAAGATCCTCTCCCAAGAAGCTTTATAGAGTGAAGAAGCTCTGTTGCACCTCCGGAGAAGTAAATGGAGAAGAAAAGAGAAAGAATGGGGGTTCTTTGGCAAGAAATCACCTTCTTCCACCACAAATCACCCTCCTTGCTCTAGCCTTGCTCTTGGACGAAATAGTTTTGAATTATGACCAAAGATAACTACTCCATAGAGTGGTTTCATCTTTTAAAATGAAAGGAGTCATATTTGAAAATTTACTGAAACTGACAGGCACATGGCGTGTCTTTCTTTGCATACGACGTGTCCTGTCTCCGGCAGTTTTTCTGAGTGTAAAGAACATGACATGTCTGAATTAATACACATCGTGTATGCTACTAGAAAGGCAAGACTCAGTTCTGAATTCCCAGGTATACGTCATGTCTTTTGTTGACACGTCGTGTACTTTTCTTTAGCGTCTGAAGTATTAGGCCGTCTAGAAATGTGCATGTTGTGTCTTAAATAAGACACATCATGTGCACTACTATTTCAGTAGAATTAAAGTTCTGAATGTCTACAAGGTGTGGAGAAGTCTCGATAATGATGAATTTGAGTTGGGATATCTCCAATTTGATCATTTTGAAGCGTACCTACAATACACATCATGTGATAAGAAAAATAACAAAAAGGTGGCAAGAATGATATGAGTAGAGGCTAAATGAGAACAAAATGAACTGAATTTGTGTGTGAAATCATGTGAAAAGTTGATGTGGAAATCACACAACAACCCTCGTGGGGGCAAAATTAACCATCGTAAACTCAACATCTTAATTCACATTGGGCAACTATTTCTACCACAAACCAAGATCATACAACCTTAGCAAGAGGTCTGTAACTGGACTCCCTTCACATGATAGGATAAATGATACTTATTAGGCCTCTTTAAACTTTCCCTTAGAGATGCATGGAGTATATGCAGGTGCATGCAACTACGCCTACCTATGGCAAGATGGTTTTGGCATACCCATGCTCCAAGAATTTTTTTTCTCCATGAAAAAATAGATATCTAAATCGTGCTTTACACTCATGATGTGCTACGAATATGCAATTTTGATTTTGGCTCTTGGTGAAACCTTTTTTCTTGTACAAGAAAATCCAATACTCATGTTAATTGGAACTATAGCTTCCTCAATTGCCTGTGTAATAAAGTTACCTCTTTGGGATTGGCTCCAAGAATATTGCTCATGTCATTTTATCTAAAAATAGAAAACAAAAAATCTTGTATCTCACCAAACTCTACCACATATGGCGGGTGAGAAACCAAGAAATTTATGATGATCTTAGACCCAACATCAACACTATGTAGTATATTGATTTTGAAAGCCTATACCTCTATAATAGGTTTCTTCTTTGGACCTTTGCTTCCTTTATTCATTTGTTTTTTGACCTAGTTTTAATAATAATGGTAACATTCTTAACAAAGAAAAATAATTATTTTGGGAAAATTAAGTAACTAATGATACTGTAATGGAATAGGTTTTAGAAGCATTTGAGGGGTCATTTACATCTTCATCAGAATGACTTTCCACGTCAACATCAATAAATATATAACTTTATTATTTAGATATAATATACAAATTGTGGTAGATATAACATTTATTAATTTATAATACATCTATTCCATTACGTATAAGACAATAATCCAAATTCAAATACTCTCTGATTAGACTTGATTCAGACAAAAAATAATGACATTTGTCAAATTTTCAATAGGATAACTAGTCAAATATTTTTTGGTTAGATTTGAATTTGAATAGTAAAATGTTTGGTCCAAATACAACAAATTCACATTCATACATTCATATTAGTAACTTGACTCTATCTATCTATCTATCTACACACAATATGTTTACATATACATCTATATAAGGGTGAGAATTTTGTTAATTTTTTTTATTAATAGTTACTTAGTTAGTTAAACTGTAGTTTTATACTTTATCCATTAACCTAACATGATCAATCTAACTTCCCTCATCATTGAGATAATTAGGGATAGGCATAAAGGTCTCTTCAAAATAATTTTTTTTCAGAGCAATTTTTAGTGTTAAGCAAGGACTTATACTAAACAAAGTGACATATTTGATGGAAAATATTTTAGTGAATGGCCATCAAAACACCACATCCTTTATAGGTAGGAAATATCCAAGAAACATTGACCCTTAAATCTTTTCCGTCCACTTGAACTATACTAGAGCACATATAGTTGTTGATCGAATCTAGACATACTAGATTTTGAATACAAGTAACATCATTTTAGATGATAATAATTAGATATTTGGTGATCCGTGACATTACATACCTAAGGCACATATAATATTGCAATTACTCAATGTTGATAGTTAGAATTACCTCTTGGCGGGGATGACAATGGTATCATGATGGTAGTAAGTGTGCAGATCATTCAAGAACAAAAGTTTGCAATCAAAGTAGAAATTTAATGAGATGATTTTCATCCTTCTTCATTTTCATATACCAGTCAACATCAACACTCCTTTTTCAAGTTTTTTGGAGTTTCTTTGTTTGACTAATGAGTGGGGCTTGCAGTGGTAACATGATGGTAGTAAGTGTGCAAATTTTTCAAGATTAAAAATTGAAATCAAAGTAGAGATTTAAATAGATAATTTTCATCCTTCTTCATTTTCATATACCAGTCAACATCAAGACTCCTTTTCAAGATTTTTGGAGTATATTTTTTTGGTTAATGAGTGACACATGGTTAGTGGAAAATTTCCTCCACTTAACATGATGTGAATAACATCCAATGTAATTTATTTTAAGTATTAGTCTCATTGGTATAGGAAAGGCCAAAAAGACCAAAATAACATACACTACACTTTGTATACCAACATATCACACCTCAACCTTTCTTCTGCGATAGAACTTTTTTGGAAAACAACATCTTGATCTGGAATGCAATGCCTCATGTGGGGCCAATATGGTCAAACTAAGATGCAATCTCCCTTGTGAGGCCAATTCTACCTGGATTGGGATGTATTGACCCCCTATAGGCCAATGTGGCTTGAACATGGACACATTGTCTCCTATGGAGTCATTCAATTTTAACAATAATATTTTTCCCCTAAGGGACCAATGCAACCTAAAACATGACACATATGTCCAATTTCCCCTCTCTTCCCCCCCCCTCTCAAAAATTTTTACTCATTTTCCAAATTTTATTCTGGCTTATAATTTTCTTGCATTTTAGTTTATTATAACATAAATCTAAAAAATAATATATTTAAAACATATTTTTTTTGTCTTATTGTAATAACTTACACCAAAAAAGTCACTAAGAAATGTATATGTATTGAGTGAATAATATCAAGATGCATCCTTGTCAATGTACAATTCTAACACCCTAACCAATGTCATTATGCATGAATGAGTAATTTGTTTTGCAAAAATAGATATAAATAAAGAAAACTAAAAAGAAACACACCCTCTTCGTCTGCTACATCCTTGTTGACGTCCTTGTTACATCCTCGACCACATCAATGTGCTTTAGAGTCTTATACCAAGATCTTGTTAAGAGAAACCTTGTAGGTGTTAGCTATGTAACATGGGCCTACTAAGGTTCATGCCTACGTTAGAAGGATGTTGATACTTGATGGGTCATTATAAGTTGGGCACATAGTAAGGTGGGGGGTACTATGATGCCTGATTTAGATAAATATCTATGATTGTCCACATTATTTTAGTCTTTGATCTTTCTTCATGTGTTTTTACAATTAAGGCTAGTGAAAAATAAATTTCTTTGATTTCATCAATGGGGGTCAATAACTCTTATGCATATACCATAAAATTTAGCTAGACATGAGTCTTAATAATGTGATTTTTTAGATGCTTTCTCACTAGTTGGTTATTGTAATGTCACAAGAATTGAAGCCTCAGATAAAATGATCTTAAGGAATGATTGGACTACCCATATCACCATGGTGCTTCTCCTTTCCAGGGAACCCATCACTAAAGAACTATGTGGTTAAGTGTGCTTAGCCTAGAGTACACTAGGATGGATGACCAATCAGGAAGTTTATCCTGTCTTATCCCTCTAGTAGGCGAGGCCCACATGGGCATGTTGCATGCTAGTATTAAATTGTGCGGTCTAGGAAAGTTGGAAAGGGCTATCTATTGATTTGAGATGCAACTTACCTTGTACTGGTAGCCGTCGATGGGAGCTGGATGTCCATGGACCAATCTGGGTCTGCACTGAAAGTGGGAAGAGATTATGAGGCCATATAGTTGAGCCTTGATGAAGACGTCAAAAGTCTAACTGGGCAAGATTGTAATATCCCAAGATTTGAGGCCTCAAACAAAATGATCTTAATGAATGATTAGAATACCCATATAACCAAGGTGCATCTCATTTTCAGGGAGCTCATCACTAAAGAAATCTATGGTTAAGCATGCTCAACCTAGAGTAGTACTAGGATGGGTGACCAGTCAGGAAGTTTATCCTGACTTGCACGTGAGTGGAGACAAAGCGTGCAGTTAAGACTAATCGGTGGTCTGTGGGGCCAATCATCATTCCTAAAACTCTACTAGAGCCTTAGATAGTGGGCCCGAGTGTTACATTTGTGGTCAAAATTTAGAAAGGATAACATCTTCTCATATATATGAGCATAGTAGTTGCAACTATTGAGGATATCTAAAACTGCTTGACCAACACCATTCACCCATTATTTAATATGACCACTTTAGCCATATATGATGCAACCAAAAATTCATAGTTGTTGACTTAGAGATGTCGTTTTGATTTTTTGGTCCATCTATTGCATTGACACTTTTAGTCTAATGTTTGGGAGGTAATTGTTGTCCATTATTGTTCCACTCAGGTATAGATCTAGAAGGACTAGGATCAACACCCCTCCTCCATTGACCTATCAGTACTAAATGGATATAATCAAGTGATTCATGTTGATGTGATTCAGCTGGACTTAGATACTATTATAAATGTTGTGAAATAAAAAAGGCATCAGTTTATGTGACATTTGGATTAAGACATACATAAAAAATGGTGTGACATTTCATGCAAATTTATAAATGATTAAATTGAAATGTATAAATTCTTCAATTTTTCTAGCTAACTTTATCTCTCATTATTCTTTCCATCAATACCCATAGTTATCTTAAACACATTTTTGAACTTACCACATTTAAATCTTGTAGGTTCCATGCTACCAAATACATTATTCCATGTGTGGGGGTGTTAAAAAACCAAACTTATAAATTAGTCAAAACCAGTCATTTTGAAAAAAGTGGCAACGTTGAAGGTATAGTTTTTTATATAATTTCAAAGTAAAAATAAGAACCCAAATTCTATGTCTTTTAATGAATTTGTACTATATTGAATTTAAACACATGTTAGAACCTCCATTTCCAAATGTTTCAACCTATAAATTGATCTAAATTGATACAACCCAATACCAAAACTAGTCCAACTTCAAGTCAGATATCATCCAAACTTGGAACCAAATTGGATGAGGAAACTCATAACCCAGAAACCATTCTTTCTAGGTCATATGAGTTTGAGTTCATAGATGTTGGGTAGGATCCCTAAATGTGTGAGGTGTATGGTCAACTATTGAAGAATTTTATTTTCCTTATTTTATCATCTTGCACCCTCCCTTCCCCCTCTAAGCTGGAAGTACACTAAACATTTTCATTATGCACTAATATCAATACATTGCATGTACTTAGCATGTTACTGTAATTAAAGAATAATACTTGTCCATTAGATCTTAATTTTGGGCATAAGTTGTCTAACTTAGCCCACCATATTGGGAATGGCAATGTCTTCCACTGAATCTACTTAAGGGAGAGCATTGAAACCAAATGATCTTAACTTGATACAAGTGTGGTTACATTTCTATATTTCTGGTACCTTTTAGATTCCTATTCAACCACTCTAAATGATTATTATTATGTGACCCATATTCTGTGTCCCTGTAAAATTCAAGATATAACTTAATGGATTTTGCTTCTACCTACCATGTATGAGCATGTATATTGATCAGTTGGATCTATACCGTAATACAGAAAATGAGATTATTCACTAGTTAGAGCATGCCCTCCACATAAGCTCCCTTAACTGCATAGAACCAAACTTGTTATGGTGTGACATGTGAGTTTGTGGTTTGTATCAAATGTTGAATTTCACCCATCTTGATAGAAATAGTACACATATTAACCTAGTAACAAGAGAATAAATCAATGTTTAAAGCTTAGAAGGACCACTTCCATGATTCACTCATATCCTTCTTAATAATCATAAATGCTAATAGGTATATTCCATTATTAGAATCTACACAACAAGCAATAGAAGTGTGCCCATGTAATTTACGGACAAAATTTTTTCATGATGCTAAGAACATACGACAACAAACCCAACCTACAATAGCTGGAGAAAGTGCCCAAAATATTTAAAATATCTACTAATTCTTTGTGTTTGTGTGATATAATCACAAATGGTGTGGGTATGCAATGTCTCTTGAATATGATGTGAGTAGAAAGCTCAAGAATACAATACTAGTGTTGTATATATCTCCCCAATCATGTATATTTTCTAGCAACCTTCCTCCTATATGAAAATGCCTTTCTAAATGAGATTTTCTTGTCCAGTTCATCATTAACCGTGTCAACATTTTTTCTACAAATGTATCTAGTTGCGGCTATAACTGGTATGGCCAATCATGCAATATATGCTATTGTGCACTAGTGATGATCTTAATGTTGAATAGCATGTTGAGAATTATGTTTCCATGCATAATGTCTGATCTTGCACATGCCAACTATATATATGAAAAGATGAGCATATAAACTTCATAACATTATCGATCATGTAGAGAAACACAGTAAGACATTTTCTATTAGAGCATTTAGTGCATTATTGAACACTATTGTGTATACAATATACCCATATCTTTTCAATCAAGAAAATTTTATATTGAAATAAAGAAATTTTGAAAATTTCTTTTCTAGACATGGAGTAATCAAGTTCAATAGGGTGATAAAAGTCATCTACCCATTCTTTATATTATATAGCAACATAATTCCCAACTATCTTTTAGTCTCGATCCATTAGATAATAGGCCACTATTTAAACTCAAAGTAGATATACAATCATGTCATAAAACAAGAATGTGATGATCAATATGGTGACTGCAACAAGTAAATCCAATTAGGAGTAGATAGTGAATTATCTTAATTTAGATTTTTATGCCATTTCACTAGTTTTACAATCATTGTGTGGGTATTGAGATGAATTTCATTGTTCATATAGAACATGAATGGCGTAGTTATTAAATGTTTGAAATTGATTTGACCAACTCATTTAACCACAACCCATTTTTAAACTATTTGTTATATGATGTGCCCTCAACTTACACGACCTTATTGGATAGATAGTTTGGGAAGATATAGGTCTATATAATCATGAACATATAGGATGATCATGGTTATGAAAGCATCATCATCGTCAAGTTGGACATCTCATTTTCACTAAGGAAAAGAGAGGATCCAATGGTGAAGTAGAGATCAAATTTATTGACAATATCTAGTGGATGTAGAATTTGAACTCGTACAAATTGTCATTAACATATGTCAGTACGTATAAATAACCGAGTAGAGTAACAACCATCAAAGAAAATCCGACCACATAGATTCACAATTTATAAGCGTGAAGAAGATTCCATGTTCATATTTCTATAATAGATTTATGGGCCAATTTGAAACGTCAAAAAACGTAAATTGTAGTTCATGACAATACAAATTTAGATTTTATACATATTCATTGGATCTGAAACCAATTGAAAAAGTTCAAAAAAATTGTTTATTGCGAGTGTAATTAACATGTAAATAACCTCTAACATGGTCATGTAATCAACATAAAAGAAAGTATGACAATTTTTTACAACTACATGCTTAAAAATAATCTACTTATTTCCAATAAATAATTTAATTACTAATTTAAAGTATTCAAAACTATATATCACTAATCAACATTTATCCTATCTTATAATGCGATGCATCTCAAAAGGGAACATATTACCCCGTTAAAGGCAATGCGTCTCAAAGATGGACCATTGTTGCATAAAGGCACTATGTTAGTAATAAGATTGGAATGTGATGTTTAAGCACACAAATTTATAATAATTGTCATTTTCACCTTTTGTATGTATAAATATTTGACCCATTAATGGTGTTTAAGAGAATTCTAACTATTCGAGTTAGAGAAAGCCCATACTACTGAGAATAGGGACCCGAGTTCGAATATCCTGTTTTGTAACTTCAACTATGCTTGGTCTCATCACACAACTACGTTATGTGTGAGTTTGCTTTGTGACCCCGATGTACGGTAGGGGGGGGGGGGTTGAGGTTGGTTGTGGTGTGTGTGTGTGTGTGTTGGGGGGGGGGGGGGGAGTCGGAGTTTTACACTATCACAAAGAGTTACAATTATGGTCCGTCTTGGGGGTAGTCCCACGTCATAAAAAAGAGAGAAAGAGAGTGAGTACTCTTGGGTATGACAAATCATGCATGCATGAAACAACTAGACCAAACTGTTTGTCTATCTATTTTTGTTTGGATTTCCGTAACAATCTGATCTAGATGCGATGAACAGTGAAGTGAGAGGGTGCAGAACAAATGGGCAATGTATACATTCCATACAAAGCTACCGAAAACTTCGACGCCGTGTATAATTGTCAATCGTAATTTTTGTTGCTGAAAGGTTATCTCGACGGATTTGGTCGTACTCCTATAGCAAAACACGGCATCGTGGATGCATATGGTGTGAATACCAACAACTTAAAATGTAAATCTACCACCAATATTGTTCGCCAGCACCTTCCGTCGGAACCGGAATGGAATGTATCGAACACTAACTCTTGTCTGAGACGCGCATGAATCCTAGTTGCAGGTTAGCACGCAGCAGGCATGGGTGTTTGAGTTGTTCTAATGAAACAAGCAATACCCAAACTGTGTCTTGATCAGCTCAAGGTATAAAAGGAGTCAAGTTGAGAATCAAACGGATCATGATTTCCTCTCATCAAACACAGTATACACTGACTATTGATCACGTCTAGCTAACTTACTCATCCACCGTCATGTTTCCACGATCAGAACTACATGGCACCCGTCGGCCGCTTCTCCTGGTGGCCGTATCCTTGGCCCTCCTGCTGACACCCATGCCATCGACTGCCTCGTCCATGACCTTCAGAGCCGCCGTCTACGAAGCAGCGCAAGACATGGAGGCCAGTGGGTTCTACATATTCGTGACGCTCCTCAACGAGGTGCGCGACCAGCTCCCCGACGCGGACACCACCACCTTCCTCATGCCCAGCGACGAGCATCTCTCTCGCATCAGGGTTCCGAGTGACAGGATGATGGAGTTTATCCGCAAGCACTCCATCCCGTCCGCGCTCCCCTACAGCCTCCTGCGCCAGCTCCCTAGCAGGACCAAGATCCCGAGCAACTACTTCGACAACACCCTGGAGGTGCTCAACGACGACATCTTCAAGACGCTGTGGCTCACAGGGAACAAGGTCGATACCCCCGACGTGTGCGGCGGGGAAACGATCGCGTGCCATGGGATCCAGGGCGTGCTTGATTGGGTCCCTGCCCAGCAGGACGGTGAGTGTGGCCAGGGTTATAACGGCGATGGCGCCTGCGCTCCAGCTGCTAGTCCAGAAGGCGCCGTTGCTCCTGGAGATTGGCAAATGGATGCGGATGATTCCTCTTTTTCATATTAATACCACAAGTTTTACAAAGCTTGCGGCTCGGTTTTTAAAATATACAGAAACTTGAACCACTGTAAGAGTTGCGGCCCAATGTGCTAAATAAAAGTACAAGAGTTACAAGTCTTGCAGCACAAGGTTAAGAAAACGGAATTAAATACTACGCACACAGCAAAATTCTCAGCACAAGGTTAGAGCGTGGTGATCAACAACACCGGCTTAAACAGGAGAAAGGATTTGCTGCTCTCTGTAAAGGGAGTAAGGGTACTCCTTAACTGATATACTACACGTGTATATTCAGATTGACATCATCGACGGATCATTTAAATCCATGTTGCACACGACAGTCATCCAAATCGGGAGCAGCAAATCCAGGGAGCTTACACAGTGTTCGCATGGAAATCAAGTGACTATGCCAGCTTGACATGATGAGCTTGGTACGGAGTAACGGAGACCAGCCGTAACAACCATACCAGCCATGGGTAATTGACGAACAAAATGACAATCAACGTAATACAAGTAAATCCAAATGACATTCTTATAAAAATTCCATGTAGACAACACTCCCTGGGAATAGTTTTCATGATACCAATTTTGAATTTAAAATACCACTTGTTCTTTGACAATTTTATATGTTCAAGTCAAAATCCGCTCCTAAGTTGGTACTTCAAACAAAAACATTTTAAAGTAGTATAGACAGAAAATGAAAACGCGAAAGCTCACCCACGCTTTTCTTTGGTGATTTTAATGAAATCCTATCTAACACTGAGAAAGACGGCGGACCATCCAAACCCTTCATATATATCCAAGATTTCAGAAGTGTGGTTGATGACTGTGATCTTACGGACTTAGGATACAGCGGAAGCATCTTCACGTGGCAGAGAGGTCTCACGCCGGAAACTCTTGTTTGGGAACGTCTAGACAGAGCTTTGGGCAGCCCATCCTGGGTTGCTAATTTTCCACAGGCAAGAGTTATACATCTCACAAAGTATGAATCTGATCACGTCCCAATCATCATCAACACAGATTACAAGAAGAAAAAAGCCCAGAGAAGACAACAGTATTTTTTCTTTGAACCTATGTGGGTGGGGGATGAAGCATGTGAGCAAATTATAAAATCTGTTTGGGAGGAAATCATCATTCAAGCCTGCAAGGAAAAATGGAACAATGTGGAAAAAACTGAAGGAATGGGCAGGAAAAAAATTCGGAGAAAGGAAGAAGAAAATAAAAGAGCTTGAAAATGCTCTAAATGAATTCCAACAACTACCTCAGGACAGCCAGAACCTTGCTAGATGCACACAACTTACAGCTGAATTGTAAGAATGGCACAGACGTGATGAGGCGTATTGGCATGCAAGGGCACGAGTAAATGAAATGAGATCGGGTGATAGAAATACTGCCTACTTTCATCATAAAGCATCACAAAGAAGGAAAAGAAATAATATTGAAGGGCTGAAAAATAGTGAAGGACAGTGGAAGACGGGACATGAGGAGATAGAAAAAATAGTGGTGTCTTTCTTCAAAAATCTCTTCAACACTTCAAATCCATCGGGATGGGAGGAGGCGACTCGGGGCATCTCTACGAAAGTGTCTATGGCGGAGAGGAATGATTTGGAAAAGGACTTCACGTATGCGGAAATCCACACAGCTATAAAGGCTATATGCATCCTAACAAGGCACCGGGCCCAGATGGAATGAAGGCTATGTTCTTCCAGAATTATTGGCATATTGTAGGAGAGGATGTCTCTAGTTACATAAAAGGGTGGTGGAAATCTGAGAGGAGTATTGCAGATCTAAACACAACACTAGTGGTGATGATCCCAAAGATTCATAAGCCAGTAGAGGTTGGGGACTACAGGCCTATCAGTCTCTGTAATGTTATCTACAAAATTGCCTCAAAAGTCATAGCAAAAAGACTGCGACCGCTCATGGACAAAATTATTTCTAAAAATCAAAGTGCTTTTATTCCAGGAAGACTCATTACTGATAACGCTCTCATCGCCTACGAGCTTTTCCATGCCATGAAAAAAAGGGAACCGTGCAAAAAAGGGACACATTGCTCTAAAGTTGGATATGTCAAAGGCCTATGACAGGGTTGAATGGAGCTTTGTCGATTATGTTCAAGGGAAAATGGGCTTTGGGGAAAAATGGAGAAGGAAAATTCTGGATTGCATGTCAACTGTAACCCACTCTTTTGCAATCAACGGGGAACGAACCATGAGGATTCAACCAACCAGAGGACTTCGGCAGGGTGACTCTCTCTCTCTCCATATCTTTTTATTTTATGTGCTGAAGCTTTTTCTACGTCTTTATCCCTTGCAACACAACAAAATGTCATTCAGGGAATCCGAGCTAGCCGTCATGGCCCGCAGATCTCTCATCTTTTCTTTGCAGATGACTCCATACTTATTCACAAGAGCAACCAAAGAAGAATGCCTGAAATTAGCTGAGATTATCAGCCACTACGAGCAGGCGTCCGGACAGAAAATAAATTTATCTAAAATTGGTTCAGTAAAGGTGTGGATAGTTCCAGAAGAAGAGAGTTGACTGAGTTGCTGCAGGTCAAAGAAGTGGACAGGCATGGCAAGTACCTTGGGCTGCCTACGGCAGTGGGCAGGTCAAAGAAGCAGGTGTTTTCTTATATTCAGGAACGCATCTGGAGGAAGCTACAAGGATGGAAGGAGAAACTGTTGTCAAAGGTAGGAAAAGAAGTTCTCATCAAAGCAGTAGCACAGGCCATACCATCGTATATTATGAGCATTTTTAGACTCCCGGGGTATCTCCTCGACTCAATAAATAGCACAATATCGAGATTTTGGTGGGGAGCAAAGGATGTAGAGCGGAAGATTGCATGGGTCAGTTGGGAAACATGTGCAAGCCTAAGAGCCAAGGCGGTATGGGATTCAGAAACATAAGCATTTTTAATCAAGCTCTGTTGGCAAAACAAATATGGAGGCTTTTCCACAGACGGGACACTCTAGTCTACCGAGTTCTCCAAGCTAGATACTTTCCAAGGGGATCCGTGCTCAACGCAAGGAGGGGACATGATCCTAGCTTCACCTGGAGGAGTATTTGGAATGCAAAGAACATCATATTAGAGGGCATGCAGTGGAGAGTGGGGGATGGGTCCAACATTAACATCTGGACTGACTCATGGATTCTGCAGCTTGGAGGAAGTCTGGAAAAGGTGTATGGGATCTCATGCACTACAATACAATGGGTGAGTCAACTAATGGATGGAGAGAAGAGAGCGTGGAACGAGGAGCTCATTACTAATCTTTTCACGCAGGATATAGTGCGTAAGGTGATAGAGACACCATTGGGTTTGACAAGACAGGAAGACAGGATCTTCTGGAAGCCCGACAGGAAAGGGGATTACACGGTTAAATCTGCATACTGGATGGCAACACATAACGCAACGGTAGTGCTGGAAGAGCAAAGGAGAGTATAGGAAGCTAGAACATGGAGAACTATTTGGCGCAAGGGTCTCATTCCAAAAGTGGCACACTTTCTCTGGAGATGCATGACAGGCGCGCTGGGTACCATGGGAAGGCTTTTTGACAGGAACTGCCACGACACTGGAATTTGTAGGATTTGCGGAAGAGAGAAAGAAGACATCAATCATATGCTATTCAGGTGCCCCCAAGGGTGGGAGTTATGGAAGGAGAGTCCGGGACCAGTACAAGACGAGATTAGAAAGGCTGGGCAAGGGAGGAATGATCAGGCTATTCTTTCCCTCACAACTGCATCTAATGAGGAGGACAACGAGATCATGATTGCGTCTTTGTGGACTGTTTGGACAAGAAGAAATGATATCATATTCAAGGAAAAGCCGAGGCCGCCTCTCACCATCCAAAGGAGTTTGTTGGCTTTAATTAAGGACCATCACAATGCACACGCACCCAGTTGCAGACGTGTCCAGCACGAGGCGCCTCACCCTTGGCTGCCGTCGGCGACGGGAGTAGTTAAACTCAACTGCGATGCGACCGTCAATTTTAATGGCAGAGACGGCGCTGGGCTAGCGTGGAGAGATCACAATGGGAAGATCATCTGCACAGCGGGGACAAGACGACCGTCGTTATCTGATGTCCAACATGCAGAAGCATGGGCAATACGTGAAGGACTAGTACGGTCGAAGGAGCTGAAGATGGAAAGGCTTGTGGTCGAGTCAGATGCGGAAGCTGACATCAACTACATCAACGCCAAGGCAAAGAGAGCAGATCTTCTGGGAACCATCCTTGCAGACATTTATAGCCTAGTTAATGCTTTAAATTATGTTATATTTGTTTCTTGTAGAAGGCATGCAAACGGACTAGCACATCTGCTAGCCCGTGAAGCTACCAGTAGTTCTACCCGTTTTCTTTTGTTTTCGCATTTCCATTCCTCTGTAGAAAACTGGGTTGAGCCTCCTTTAGGCTCGCTTTAAATAGTAGATAATTCTTACCCTAAAAAAACACGAAAGCTCATGTGGAGGTTTTTATTTCTCATTTGTTTTTCAAAATAGGATGCCTATAGACGGCCATGTTAATGTGAAACTTTCAAGAGTATGTAAACCACAATAAAAAAGTGAATATTTCACTTTTTATTATTTATAAATTTAAACCTATTGTTAATTGAATCAGCCAACACCAGTTGGCGGTGTGTGACGAAACATGCAAAACTTCAAACTCATTGACTAAGTGTGGGAACATTGAAGCATGATGCATTCTTGATCTTGGGGAAGCGTGAGAATAATATATGGGTCTGGAAAAGTAGGATGAATATTCTATTGTTTTGACTTTTGTATTGGACTTATCAAGGTGATCCTAATAGTATTAAGCACCTAGAGGCATGTAGATGATTATGATAAACTGATGTGCATTTATCTATCAAGATTTGCATTATGTGTAATTGGAAAACGTTCCCTACCCAGCTAGTCAAGTTGTGGGTGATCAACCAAAGTTGACTCATGACTTGATGAAATACATATCTTGTCTCACCAGAAGATTGTACGAAGAAATTTTCCAAAATAATAGTGAGGGATACTAATTTGAGGTAAAATAGTGGGAAAATATTTGATTAAATACCAAATTAATATTAATAAATCTTTTTCAAATCAAATATCAAATCTTGCAAATACTTTGTGAAGATCAAATGGAAAACAACAACAACTTTTCACTATGATCGAAGAAGGAAAACCACTGATGGAAATAACTTCCATGACTGGTTCATGACTTTGAAATTTTTTCTCACACATCAATGTAAGCTCTAAGTCGATGATACACTAGTGAATTATGAACCAACTCTGGATGCACCTAGGGAGAAATGAGAAGGTTATTGTAAGCATTCTAGTGACATCGTAGACATTAAGTGCCTTGCGATGTGCTCTATGAATCATCAACTTCAGAAGGAACATGAGAACAAGGGAGTTTTGAGATAATAACACATGTCAAGAATGTGTATCAAGAATAATAATGAAAAGGAGGTATGGTGTCTCTATGTCTATGATATACCAATGCATGAACCAACTTTCAATGCACCTAGGGTGTAATAAGAAGCTTATTGTAAGTATGACAATGAAGTCACAGATATCAAGTGCCTTATGATGTGCTCCATTAATCGTCAGCTTCAAATGTAACATGAGAACATGGGAGTTTTTGAGATGATAACACATGTTAGGAACATGTATCAAGAATAACAAAAGGCAAGGAGGTATGGTGTCTCCAAGGCATTATTTAAGTGTAATATGGTAAACGACGATCTAGTTGGACCCATGTTCTCAAGTTAATTGGGTATATAAGAAGTCTAGAGAGACTAGGATTTCCTTCAGGCCCAGAGTTGGCCACAATGTGATCTTGAAATAATTGCTAGTTTCATACAAACTATTTGTCGTGAATTACAACATCAACAATTTTATTGAAACTTTGTCAGAGCTACTTGCATGTTGAGAATAGTTGAGGAGAAAATGAAAGACAATACCAAATCTGTGTCGATGGTTAATTGAGGAAAGGGAAAGTTCAATGGAAAGGGCAAAACCAAGAAAGTTCTAAGGTGGGATAAAATTCTAAGTCTTCTTAACCTAAGGCAAAAGGAGGAGTGGGTGAAGAAGGCAATTATTATGATTGTTACTAGTCTAGGCATAAGAAGAGAAATTGTCCTCTCTACCTAGAGGAACTAAAGAAAAAGAAGTAGGGGATCTCCAATTCAGGTATATATGTTATAAAAAAAACTTATCCATAAATTCAACATGGGAATTAGATAGTGGATGTGGATCTCACATATGATCAAATATGCATGATCTAAAAATAAGTAGACCCTTAAATGAGGGGAGGTGTACCTAAACATTGCAAATGGAGAAAAAGTTGAGGCCACTACTGTAGGAACCTACTATTTATCTATACCCAATGTGCTTGTAATAGAGTTAGAGAATTGTTATTTCATACTTGTCATAAATAGGAACATCATATGTATTACATTATTTGTACAAGAATAGTTTTGAATTTCATATCAAGAAAGGTAGATGTTCAATTTCTAAATATGAGATCTTTTATGGTAGTGCCCCAAGTATTATGGTATTTATTTGTTAGATCCTAAGATAAATGTCTATAACATATAGTTCGGCCATAGTAGCCCGGGTGGTAAGAGCTCAGTAAGTCCCAATGAAGGACCCGGGTTCGAACCTCACCGAAGGCACTTTGCGAATGGAAACTCACGCTGATTAGGCGCGGGAGGGGGAGTGACCGGACCACACCCTCTCATGCCTTGAGAGTTTACCATGTCGGCTTCACCCGGGGTGGGTTCTCTTGGTCATAAAAAAAATGTCTATAACATATATACTAAGAAGATTAAACTCGGTAACTCAAGTAAACTTATCATCAACATTTTTGTCTAAGACACATAAATGAGAAGCACCTTTCTAGACTCCATAAAGATGGATTTCTAGACTCATTCGATCTTGAATTAATTGAGACATGCAAATATTGTTTATTATATAAAATGACAAAAGCACCCTATACTAAAAATAGTGAAGGCCAAGTGATTTAGTAGGAATCATACACATTGATGTATATGGAAATTTTAACACAAATGATAGAGGTGGAAATCAATATTTCATCACATTTAGTGACGAGTTTAGTAAATATGATTATGTGTAGATAATGAACCACAAGTCAAGATCCATTCAAAATTTCAAGGAGTTCATGAATCATGCAAAAAAATAAACTTGGCAAAAGTACTCAAAACTATTTGATCATAATTGGGGGATGAATACTTAAGCCAAGAGTTAGGGGCCATTATGAAGGATCGGGATATTGTATCACAATGGAATCCACCAAGAACATCACAACATAATCAGGTATCAGAAAGAAGGACTTGCACCTTTCTGGATATAGTACAATCAATGATGAGTTTTCTACTCTTCTGATTTCCTTATTGGGATATGCTTTACAAAATACATCATTTACATTTAACCGTGTACCTTCTATATTATTTTATAAGACACCATATGAGATATGGAATGAGAAATGTCTGACTATATCTTTTATGAAGATTGGGGATGTGAAGATGATGTCAAAAAAACAATTTTCTAAAAAGCTTGAATGGAAATCCAAAAAATGCCACTTTGTTAGATATCCTAAGGAAACCAAGAGATATTATATATATTTGAAATATATTATTTTGTGATCTTTATGAAATGACCTATAATTTTCCAAATGTGGTCAAATTTTATATATGAGTTACTCACAAGATGTTTACGAAGATCAACAGATTAGATTTAGACAAAAATATTGCATCATGAAAAACTACTTGAGTGTATTCAACTCTAGATATACATGAATGTATTCAGATCTGGATACACTTGAGTGTATTTATCTCCAGATACACTTGAGTATATTCTAACCTGAGTCTACATATAGAGTCAGGCTAGAATACTCTCAAGTATACAAATCACATGATACACTAAAATGGTGTTTGCATATCAAGGCTATTTTTTTGGCAAAATGTAAACCATTGATCTTCAGTCCTACTATAAGTAGGCTATATACAAACTATGAGCCCATTTGGATGAGTGTAAATCACTCATATGAGAGCAACAAAGTCGATGTAAAAACTAATTTGAAATATACTATTTTGTGGTCTTTATAAAATCACTTATAAATGTCCAAATGGGCTGAAATTTTATATATGAGCTATTGACAAGATGTTTAAGAAGATGAATGGATTATATTTCAAAAAAATATTGCATCATGAAAAACTACTTGAGTGTATTCTAGCCTGACTCTCTCTCTCTCTATATATATATAAATATAAATAAATAAATAAATATATATATATATTCCATTTGAGAACAAAGTGTTCATTTCCAGAATTCCTCAAAATGGAATTTATATCTAGAGGAACCAGTGGGAGGAAAATAAAGGTTGAAGAAGTTCAAGACCAACAACATCCCATCAAAGCAATGAAGATTGATAAGGAACAAGAGCAATCACAAAATTTTGTGAAATCTGAAGTTCCTCCTATAACACTGGAACCTCAAATATCTAGTCAATCATGTTTTGAGCCAAAGAGATTTGGATTTCTTATGACTCAACAATATGATTTGTTGGTCATCGATGATAATGAACCAAAAACCTATAATGAGACTATTGATGGACCTTGTTTTAATAAATGGCTTGAATCTATGAGATTTGAGATGGAAGTAATGCATACCAACAAGGTATGGATCCTGTTGGATCCACCTAATGGGGGAAAAACCAATAGG
Source organism: Alisma plantago-aquatica (assembly GCA_963693085.1). Lineage (NCBI taxonomy): Eukaryota > Viridiplantae > Streptophyta > Magnoliopsida > Alismatales > Alismataceae > Alisma > Alisma plantago-aquatica. The sequence goes on along the minus strand of OY856412.1, from coordinate 314,400,065 downwards.
GTGGAAATTGGTCTTAAAGAAGAAGACTGACGTGGATGTAATGTACAAACCTACAAAGACTGATTTGTTGCAAAAGGTTATAAACAAGTTAAAAGCGTTGACTATGATGAATTTTTTTACTAGAGTACATCATTAAATAAATCAAGAATATGCTTGCAGCTTACCACGACTACGAAATCTAACAAAGGGACATTAAAACCGCATGATGTAATGGTAAATCTTGAGGATTTATATAAGATACTTGCTCCAAATGAATCTAGAAAGGTATATGAGCTTCTAAGGTCGATTTATAGATTGAAGCAAGCATGTTGGAACTAGAATTTTTATTTTTGTGAGATTGTCAAATAGTTTGGTTTTATCAAAAATAAAGATGAACCTTGTGTTTACAAGAAGGTTTGTGACAACATAATTGTATTCATCATATGGTATGAAGATGATATACTATTGATGGGGAATGACATCCATATTATACAATTGGATAAAACATGGTTGGGAAAGATCTTCTACAAGAAGTACTTATGAGAAGCATCTTATATACTAGGAATTAAGATATTGGGTGGCAATGAAGTCTTTCCAAATATCAATGATAATCTGTGGAGTCATAATATGATTATATATAACACTATAATTTGGAACCTATAGGTTCATACACATAGGATGCACATGGAAGAGGAGTATAATCATGGACTAACTAGAAGCCCAATCGGTCGACTGAAAAGTACATTCCTGACTGAAAAGTACAATCACCTGAATGGACAAACCAATCGATTTTTTGTAAGGTCCATTTGATTGACAAAGTTGAGATCAAGCCTAATCGGTTGACTAGGTATCCCAGTCAGTATACTGGATAAGATTAGATAATCATTCGACCATCTAGTCCACTCACCTTACTAGACTGGAGTACTAAGTATTCTAAAAATTTCTATTACATCCCACTCACATGATTGGACTGACCAGTCTGCCAACTACTGTCCTGAACGGGCCGTTGAAAAGTAGTCCATCACCTTTTTGTTTCATAGAGTTTATTAGAAACCATGCTTCATTGCCTCTCCATTGCAAAAGGGCATGTCGGCCAGGTTTTTTGTGACACCTTCTAACATGAATCCTTTCCATCAATACCCACAAGGAGAGATATAAAAGGAGAGATTGTAAAACACTAGCACATTACTAATGGAAATGCTACACCTTCCTGGTGGCTCTTGAAGTGCAATGTGGAGTTCCTGTCATACACATGGACTAACTATCAATGCAAACATATTATAATGTTCTTAGGTGAACATTATTGACATATTCATGCATTTCTTATTATTTTTAACATTAGCAGATCTACTCCATAACAAGGTATACCTCACATCCCTTCCTTCCTAGTATATTGTTGACGAGATTTGCTTGTAGGAACATGTACTACCTTTTTTGTTTCTACCACTATGCCTATTATCTGGATAACCCCTAGCAACTATGTGTTAGGAACCTTTTGTAGCACTCATTTACCATCATGCATTCATGTCATATTGGAATTCAAAACTCATCCAATTAGGTTTGGATATCATAGTTGTAGTTTCTAGAGGCCAAGTTTGACATAATGAAGAAACTTTATGAGTTTGGAACTAGGATTCCAAATAAAAATAGGTGATCCAACTCCAAGTTCATTTCATTGATTTTATCAGGTAAATAACAAAGATTCTCATGGATGAGTTTAGCATGTATGGAAATTCATTTGATGACTATTTATCGAATTCATTTATAGTTATTCAGCGTTGCAAAAAGGCTAACCTAGTACTCAACTGGGAGAAGTGCCATTTTATGGTACAATCCGAAGTTGTACTAGGCCATGTGGTATCTAACAAGGATATTAAAGTTGACATGACTAAGGTGGTCCAACATACGTGAAAGATGTTCACAACTTTCTTGGCCATGTAGGGTTTTATAGATATTTTTATCAAGTACTTCTCCAAGATAGTCAAACCATTGTGCTCACTTCATGCCAAAGATGTTGATTTTGTTTTGAATGAAGACTGTCAAGCAGCTTTTAGGAAGCTGAAAGATGCCCTTATTTCTACTACCATCATTCAACCCCCATATTGGAATGCAACTTTTGAAATTACGTGTGATGCAAGTGACTACATCGTTGGTGCAGTCCGAAGACAGAGGAAAGATAACAAACTCCATGTCATACATTATGCCAGTAAGACCCTAGACGAAACACAAATAAACTATACACCATGGAGAAGAAGATGCTAGAAATAGTATACGCCTGCAAAATTTTAAAAAATATATTGTAAGATCCAAGGTTTTTGTCTACACCAACCATGCGACAATAAAGTATTTGCTGAAAAGAAAGATGCCACGCCACGCCTAATTTGCTAGATACTATTGCTTTAGGAGTTTGACCTTGAGATAATAGAAGATAGGTACACACAACAATATTGTGGATCACCTCTCATGATTGAACATAGATGCAATATATTCTCTCCCCATTGATGATTATGTACCTATTGAAAGATTATATGCTATTGGATCTTTATCGGTCCCTTGGTTCACATATATCACTAATTTTCTTGCTACTGGACACCTTCCCCCTAATATAACTCATAAATAAAATAAGAAGTTCGTACATGATGTAAACTTCTAATATTGGAATGATTCACTATTGTTCAAGCAAGGATCAGATGGGTTGATTCAGAGGTGTAGATAATAAGGAGATTCCAACCATCATTTTTTAATGCCACTTCTTCCTACGAAGGACATTTTAGAGGAGAGAAGACAACTACAAAGATTTGTAAGCATGTTTCTATTAGCCAACATTATTCTGAGATGTTCATGCCTATGTCAAATCTAGTGACAAATGCAAAAGGACATGAGGTATATCAAGAAGAGATGAAATGCCTCTCAAATCCATTCTTGAGATATAGATATTTTACATATGGAGCATGGACTACATGGGCCCCTTCTCATCCTCTCATGGATATAAGTACATCTTAGTTGCCTTTAATTATGTATTCAAGTGGGTAGAAGCTAAGTTTTTTTGGAAGATAATCTTTCCCTACTTTGGAGTTCCAAGAGTTGTGATGTGTGATGGAGGCACAAACTTTAGTGAAAAGTAATACAAGGAGGAACAAACTTTAGTGAAAAGTAATACAATATTATTCTCAACAAATATGGAGTCAAGCATAAGATATCTACTCCATATCACCATCAAACATCGGGTCAAGTTGAAGTATCAAATAGGTAGTTGAACAATATTATGGGAAAAACTATTTCTAGTTCAAGAGAAGACTGGGCTTCAAGCTAGATGATTCTCTATGGGCATTCTAGATAGCTTTAAAAACATCTATTGGCACAATGTCATTCAAGCTAATCTATGGCAAGTCATGCCACCTTCCTCTAAAGTTAGAGCATAAGGCTCTATATATAATTAAATTTCTAAATTTGACTTGAAGAAAGTAGTAGAAAAAAGATTGATGCAACTCCTGGAGATTGAAGAGCTCCGCCCAAATGCCTATGAAAATTCAAATATCTACAAAGAAATAACAAATGCATGGAATGATAGGAAGATTACAATAAAAGACTTTGTTGAAGGAGATCAAGTGCTACTTTTCAACTCTAGTTTGAAGCCTTTTTTGGGAAAGCTAGTAGTCTGGACCATTCCTTGTGTTAAACATCTTCCTGTATGGTATTGTTGAGCTCCAATGGAAGAAATCAATGTTCAAAGTCAACAGATAAAGGTGCAATCTATACTTAGAAGAAGAAAAGGTCAAAAAGAGAGTTTCATGATCCCTTACTAACATTTATTGAAGAAGACCCAAGTCTCACTCTAGATATTCAATGGAGGACCTTTGTCAGATTTGACCCCACACTTTGAGTAGATTTATTTTAAGCATTTTAGTGAAATAACTTTTTTCAAAAATAAATTGACTGTCGATGAATTTAATAAACTTAGACCCTCATAGATTATATGCAACATCATTGTATGTGATGTAGAAAATAGAGAAAAATCAAAGTTCTGCAACAATTTGGCTCAAACATGGAATTCTTGACAAATAACATGACGTGTCAAATTCAGACAGGTAGTCTTCAACAACTTGATTAGGAAAAAATGGAGTGTGCAAAAAACTACATGGTGCATTCATAGTAGGTTGTACAAGCCTTGATGTTTTGTGAAGTTGCAACACGGTGTGCACATCTTGTATACACATTCTAGATGTTTTTGTGACCATCAAACACAGTGATTGCCTTGTTACAAGTGTCATTTCTTGAAGGAGCTCCACTTTTGCATCTTTACCTGGAGCGATCACGATGTGTATGAAGTCACACATGGCGTATCTGATATTTGTCAGATTTTACAAAGTGTTTCTAAGAAGGGAAACATGGCATGTATTTTTCAATACACAATGTGTTACTTCAAAATAGTAAAATAAAAAGGAAGCATTCATACACAATGAAGATACAACGTGTGTCTCATTAAACATGGCATGATTGATGAGCTGTATAGTTTCTCAACCCGATTTAAAGTTCATTCACACTCTTTGTCCTAGATCACACCGTGTCTCTTGCGCCCACATTGTCTTCAAGCTCCCAGCCATCATGATCCTAGCCAGAACCCTCAGTCATTGCCGTTTGCTCCACCATGCTCTGAGACAACACCCCCAACCACAATCATATTCTTCGTCATTCTTTAAGCCCATGACCGTGCCTTGATCTGCTTTAGCCTATGGCTCCACCATCTACACCACTCAATTTCTATGGTCGCCCCCTTTATCTACTCAGACACCTCACTCGAGCAAGTGCCAACACTAATCCATATCTCAGTCTCATCTTTAGCTACCACCATCATTGCATATCAACTCCTATAATGTTTCCATCATCATGCTCAAGAAAGATTGAACCATCCTCAGTTGTTGTACAGGAAACCTCTGTGCCAATCATACTTCATCAATCAATCCAACTTCTAAGCAAGGAAACACATCCATCCACTTGATCATGCTACTATTTGAGCTCCTAGGAAGCCAAGAACCCATTGTGAGCCATATGAATACACTGTGTTTCCCCCCCTTATTCTTCACACCTGCAACATCTAGAGACACGTCATATCCCTTCCCTGTACATGTTGTGTCTGAGGTCCAATAGAAACAATTCTTAGAGTACTAATGGCTCCTATAAAGAAAGAATCCAAGTGTCACAAAGGCGAGAGCTCCTCTTCAGAACCTACATATAACTCTTCCACTCAATTTAATGTCATTGCTGAAGAAGATGATATATACCAAAATTTGATCACACATAGGGTTCTACCTATGCATTTTTCTTGTAATGAGATAACGGAAGCACTAGGCTTCAAGGATGAAGTGTTGGGATTTCTTGAGGAGATAGGACTCCTACATATCGACTGTAATGTAAGATCCACTTATCACATATTGACCTATAATTTCTTACTACTCTACATGTAGTGGAAGACCAAGAAAGTCATATAAACCTTTTTGTATAATCACTTTCTGACTTCTTGGGCAGACTATAAATTAACTTTCAAGCAATTTGTGAGGCATATCAGTGTACCTATGGAGAGAGTATAGTAATGCCTGAAATATAATAATGATGATTTCTATAGGAAAATGACTGAAGATGACGTCCATGACATCGTAGCTACCATGAAATCAGACATCCACAACCCCATCTTTCGCTACATGTACATGATTCTTAGCACTTGTGTTTTTTGCAGTAAAAAAACACAAGATGTCTATGGGAAGTAGGACTTATTTTTCTTATAGTTAATGTTACCAAATATAACATCAATTCATGGTATTTTATCCACTTCTATTTTTCAAGGTTAGATGGAAGAAATCAGGTGACATTATGATTGGAGTAGTAATAACCCATATCTCCCAAAAGATGAATATCGATTCGATTGGGTTGGAAGCTATCACCAAGAAGAATAGGGTTGATCTTCAATTTCTCATCTCTTCATGTTTAATTGTTAGGGACTCCTCTGATAATATCAAGTTTAGACAATACTTCCATGGACATGAAGAATTCATTGAACTGTCTAATCTAGAGGGAGTCACTTTGACTAATGCTAACAATTGGAAATTCAATTTTGATGATGAGAGTGATTCTAGAGATAGACATGGGACTTCCACTGTGGTAGAGAAACCACCTCCTCCCCCTTCTACTAGCACATAAACTAACTACAATTGGGCAATGCTAGACATGCATCATCTTTACAGGATTGTCCAACAATGCTTTGATCAAAAGGACACTCACTTATACCAGCTCAGCCAACAATACTCTGATATGCACTCCATGATTCAAAGGATGGATGTGTAGAACATCACTCAGGACCACTAAGCCATGCCAACACCAACTCCACCACCACCACCAGAGCCTACGTTCATTGACATACCTGATGATGATACTTTGAGGCAACATTTCCAAGCTCTCGATGAGGGAATTAGTCCCTCACTCTGATTCACCATGGAAGGTACCTAGTTGCAAACCTTCTGAGTTTGAATTATGTAGTGAGGACACTACAATTTGAAGCTTGAGGGGAGGCAATTGGCTGGTAGTTTAGTTTTTGTTTCCTTTGTTAGTTTCTTTTTCATTTTGTTTTGTTACTTGCTATTTTAGATAATGGTAAATCTACTATTGATTGAGGCTTGTTTTCTTTTTGGATTGATTTTCTCTTTGAGATAAGACATTTGCCCTATTTTTAGAAATATCTGTCAAAGAAGAATTGTACAATCCATGCATAAATTAAATGAAATTTGTTTCCAACCACATCGACTCCATTTTGGTTTCTTACTTTTATCCTACATGTTCATCTTTCACTATGACTTATATAATACATTCAATGGTTGAATCTTCTTATATTTATCATAACTACAACATTACTTAGCATTCTAGATGCCTTTGTCAAATTCTTAGTGAGATTTCAACCACACTCTTAATAGTTTTTTATTATAAATATGAAATCCAATTGGATATGCAATCTAGTTAACTCTCTCTTGCTTTAGGGAAAAGACTAGTTTAAGGCCACATGGTTCTCAAGTGGAACCCAACTCACTTTTAATCATTCTAGCTTCTTCTTCAAAACTTTTAAATATTTCCCCATGAAAGATGGCTAAGACATAAACATATATTATTGTCCTAGTTTAAGTTTGATCTGCTTGTGATGGTTAGGTGTTGCATCCTAAAGAGGATAATTTACCCCAACTGACATTCCACATGTGCATAAGTCTTTTTTATCTATTGAGTGTGGGAACACATGCTTCATTGAAATATTCTTATTCTAAAGACAGGGAGAGCATTGTTGGATTGTTTATGTTAGCTCGAATTTCATCTTTTATATCCTTAAAATTTGAGAGATTTAGATTGCATATTCACTAATTATTAGGCTTGGTTATCTGATTTCTACTTTATGTTTTTATGTTGATTCTTCCATTTGGATCCTTCCATCTTTGTTGAACTAAACTTACATCTTGGGTGTTTAAGTTGAACTCATGGCTAATAGCATAAACCCATTGATTATGGTTGGATTGGCTGATACACTTCTTTCATTTTATTTGATTGATACATGTGCTTGATAATTTCTTCAATTGTGTTCCATATTCTTTTTTTTTGCTTGAGGACAAGCAACGATTTAAGCTTAGGGGTATTTGATGCCTATGGACTATATAGACTTTTTGCCTACTTTTGTATGCATTTTAAATCCATTTTCAGCCTCAAGTTGCCTCTAATAATGGTAGATTTCCTATTTTATTGTTATCCTTACTCATTCCATATTTATAATCATAGGTAAAATATTTTGATGATAGAATGGGATTAATTCTATCACAATTCTACCCTATTTGGATTTCCCAAGATATTTCACAACCTTAAAGACTTTTCTAAAGTTTCGGACAGAGACATGTGTGGTTTATCAAGCACGACATGTTAGCAACAGGCAAAGACATACTCACTATGATGTATAAAAACATGGCTTGTCAGCCAATTGACACACCATGTCATCTAATTACAAGAATTGGTCAAATTACCTATCTTGCAACAATATGTAATATCTTAATTGCAAATATCATATCCTCTCGATCCAAAACTCACTACAACACAACAAAACGACATGTCTTAAATGCACAATGTCATATTTACTCAATTCAGACTTGCCCAGATTTTCTTGACTTGCAGCAACACGACATGTTGGCCAACCAACATGTTGTGCAACCTTCACTCAAGATAGTTTTAACACCAATTACTGAGAGCAACATACCCTATCAATTCACCAATACGCTGTGTATCCGAAAATTTAAGCACAATTTTAAGAGAATCCATACCTCATTTTAAATATGAATGGACTATTTTGGAACAGTTATCACTCGTCATTTGTAGCAAGTTTTGACCAGAATTTAGAAAAGAGGAGAAGGAGGGTAATTTTGGAGAAGAAGGAGCAGTTTCTTGAGAGAGAACATCTTCTCTACTCTGCTTATCTTCATTGACTAAAATAAAGGTGTCTATTCTCCATTCCAACCCATCTGAAGAGAAGGTTTCTAGAGTAGGAGCAGTAGTAAGGAAGAAACTTTCTCTTTTCATCAAAGTTCTTCCCTTGTTCCTCTTCTTCCACAAATTTTGTAAGACCCCTGATCTATCTTAGTACTTGATCTTTCTTGCTTTGCTTAATAATATGCTTAAACCTTAATCTAATCATGTGATGCACCTAACATGATTATGTTTTCAGTTTGGTCCAATTTTATTGATGTTTCAACTAACTTGCTATATGTATTCTTGTTTTGGACCAAGTTGCAATCTATCCATATTGAGGATTTATCTTTCCATTTGTCACATTTTGGATGTACCTTTTGTGCCTTAACATCATGAGAGAGAGAATGATGCATAGGGGCACCTTGTTGGACCTTGGATGATGAGTTGGCATCATGTGTATCGATCTAGGATTTGCATGGTTTTGCATGGGTGGTGGTGTCGACCATGTTGAGTTTCTTGGGTGTAGCGACCTTGGTGTTGTGTCTTCTTGGAGTGCTTCAACTGAAACACCTTGCCTTGGTTGGTTTGTTTTGACCTATGTGCTTTTCCTTGTTTTTTTCCGCTAGGGTGGTCTTGGTGCTTTGGTGTTTTGACCTTTGTCTTGGGTGAACATGAGTAGTGGCTGCTACCATGTCATGCTTTGGTCTTGCTTCAACCAAAGGTAGGTAGTGGACCTAAGTGGTCACTACACTACCTTGTTTTTATCACCTTTTTTTGCATTTGTGATGAGTTCTTCAATGACCGTGTCTTTGTTGGACATGTGCCCTTTTGATGATCTCATATATTGACACCTCATGATCTTTACCTCTCTCCTACCCTTGAGTATATAAATCCTCTCTTTCACATGAAAATATTCCCTTTGGCTCTTTTCTTTCTCTCCTCTTGCTTGAGTTTAGCCTTGAGCTTGGTGGTGCAACAGAAGGTGCTGATCTTGGAGCTTGGTGGCCGATCATCTTTGCATGTGGTGATCTAGTGCTTCATCATCTTATTTGTGGTGTTTCTTGGTGATCCTTGATCTTGGTAAGTAGTTATCTTTCTTTGATCTCATTTCCTTTGAACCCTACCTTCTTCTTCCTTCTCTTGGACATGCGACTATGGATGACCATGGTAGAAATATTGAGGAACTTCTCTCCATAAGAGGTTGAGACTATAGTTTGACCATTGTAGTACCTTAGTGAGATGAAGCTTTCTCCTTTCTTTTTCAGCCTAGCATTTTTAGCCCTTGTCTTTTGAGCATCCTTTGACCTTGGTGTGTTTTTCTTCTCTTAAGGTGACTTTGTTGGCCGTGGAGTTGATCCTAGTTGGAGCTCCCCTCTCTCTCTTAGAGCTCGTGGATTTGGAGCTTGATCTTCATCTTAAGGTGGGTTATATAAATCTTCCCTCTACTATTAAATTACTCAAATACTCCCCCTCAATTAGATAATCTCAAAGTCGGTAGGTAGGCAGGTAGAAGGAGCTTCTTGATCACTGTGAAGTGGCAACTGGAGCAAAAGAAAAGAACATGTAGGCATCATGGTCTTCATATCAGGTGCTATCGTCATGAAGTATACCAGAGAGTGTTGGAACATAAGAAGCAATAGTCAACGTGCATACAAAGCATGGACAAAAAAAGAGTCAACATGCGCAAGATTTATCTTGCTTGCATACTATTGCTTTATATATAAAACATGATCATGAGTTGATGGATAATGCTATCTTGATTTAGGATTTAAGATTTTGAAGTGTTCTTGTATAGCTTGCTCCTTCTCCGAAACCCTAATTCTTGTACTTGAAATGTTGGTGATGGTGGAGTTGTTGTATCTTGCTTGCATCATGATTTTTTTGTTTTGTTACCAGGTTTTGGTTCGGTTTTACATAATGATAGAGGTTTTGATCTTTTGTTTCATGAGTTGGATGCACGGTTTTCCCACTCTCATCATGGTTTTTTGTGTTTACCCTTGTGATGCTTGTTTTAAGGTTTTTGGTGACCATCTTTCCAAGAGGTTTTCTTATGGTGACCCTTCAGTTTTCTCGGTGTTAATGACCTATTTGGGGGTTGCTACATACCTTGGTGATTGCTACATGTGATGATCTTGTTTTGGTCATAATAGTTTTAACCTAGGGTCGCTAGGGTGGGTTGGTCGCTACCAAACCTTAACCCTAACTTGTTTGGTCGTATATAAGCAAGTTTCCTTGAGGTTGCTACTCATGATGGTTTTCTTGAGGTCAAAATGCTTTGATCCTTGTGTTGTTCATTACCTTGAGTGGCTTGTTTGGTCACTTGGTTAATTGTTGCGGTCGCAACAAGTAGTGTGGATGAGGTGGGTTGCTACATCACTCAACCCTAACCCTAATCTTGTTTTGGTTGCTACATCTTTCTATATGTGTGTGGTCTCCACCTTCCTAGTGTGTTCACTACATAGTGTCAACCATGGTGGTCTCTACACATGTATGGGTGTTAGTCGCTACATACCTAGCATGGTCACTACATGTGAGGTTGTTCATGGTAATAATGCTTAACCCTAATGTACTCCAAAGATGTGGGAAGTAATGCTTCTAGGGTTTGATGTTAAGTGTTGTGATGGGAACCTAAATCGGCTAATCATGAGAAACCCTAACCCTAATTCCAGTGTGAGAAGTACTTTTTAAGCATGCTTGAAGTGATTAGCGTGTGATGATTAATTCTCTCTCCTACTTGTGTAACCCTTATGTTGTAGGTTGGATGTACATAATAGCTGGTGATTGCTATGGTAATTCTTATATGACACATGGTGATTATTGTGAGCCTTTATGAGGCATGATGAAATAATTATTGTGTAGGAACAACGTGATTGGGTCTTATGACTTGGTAGAGGCTCAATGCCTAATGTGGGGGTGATATACTATAGTGATGTGATGAGGGATGATTATCCCATGATGATTTAATGATGATCATGGCCTTGTATGATATTGGTATCATGTGATGATGTGATAAGTTTATACCCCATTCATTTTATATCTTCTGACGTTGCAACCTTTCATATCTTTGTAGAGTCTATTTTGGGTTTATATGTTGTAACTTGATTGATGCTAAAAGACACCCAATCGGTATAATTAATCAAGTGGAACATAATCATGTATTTTCCTAGTGCCATAGGTCCATTCCAATGACATTACTTGTTGGATGCTAAAATGAGTAATTCCTGTGAGAAAATTGGAGCACATATTGTTGATATGTGGGGGCATAAGTCGAGGACATATCCTTGCATTCACAGTTATAGGTTATGAAGGGTGATTGCATTCATGCCTTGGTGTTTGTGATATATGAATGGCAGTAGTCCAACTGCATGATGCCTAATATAGAACAGACATGTGTGACCTATTCTCTAGTGTCGTGATCTGTACTAAGATTGGACTATGTGTTTTTTAGCTTGACGATATGTCACTGGTGGCAGTTGATTGTTATGTCTCTATGGTGTCTCTCGTATTGACCCAGAGGTGTGGGTGAGATCATGGAGTCTGACTCTTCCATAGATCTTGAATGGCACTAATTTTGACTTTGTAGTGGTCATTTCGATTTGGGTGGTACAACTCAAATCCTTAGGTCATAATAAAAGATGTAATACAAGACATGTACTATATTTTCTTACGGTCAAACATGAATCAAATTGGATGATCCCTTTCCTTGGTTCTTATATGGTTTAGCTATTATCTTGTATACATGTTCTTCATATTTCTTCTGAAAGGATAAAATGTTCTACTGATTAATGTAGCTTCTCAAACTACTTAAATAGTGTTGACTACTTTGCTTATATCATTTAGCTAAATTTGTTCATCCTGATAACAATGATATCTTCCTTTTTTAGTATATTCGTGCATATAATAGTTGTTGGTGGAGAGTTATATCTCTTACTGGGACGTTAGTCTCACCTTGTGGGTTTCCACATCTTTTAGGTGGTCATGTCTATGAGGTAGAGATCGTGTAGTTGAGGCCGAGCATCAAGAGTAGTAGTAGTTGTTTGAAGGTTGGATATGCTTCTAGTGTTTTGTAGTAGAGTCCCATGTGTCATCCCTGTACTCTCAGGTCCTTGGGGTGTTTTGTAGATGTTGTACATCAACACGAGTTTTGGCAGTATGCCATGGTTGTACATATACAAATTGTATATATATGAACAAATTATCTTTGTAACATATTGTGGCAAAATGGCCAATGAACAGTGATGTAATTACCTTTTATGGTATGACATGTGATACATGTGGCACAATCTATGGACTTGGATGTAATATGTTTCCTCTTGTGAATATATATAAGTGATCGAGTTTTTAATTTACCCTATTTTTTGGTTGTTAGTAGGTGATTCAACACTTTGTTTGAGTAATACCGCTCATGTGGCGGTAGGTTGTCACAAATTTCTTTGTTCTTTCCCTACCCTACTCATGTTTTGCTTCATGATTCATCACTTGTATGTGCATTTTACTACCATGTGTGAGTAGAACTCTGTTCTTGGACATAGGATAGTAACTCCCATGCCATAACTTATGTGAACACAAGTTTCATTCCTAATAATAATTTTTTACTATTCTAAGATTACATCGGTGCTTCATTTACTTGCTTGCTTGATTGGACATCTTGTTTACTTGATTTATGAATTCTAATATAATCTGGAATTATGTATCTAGGAGTATGGATATGTGATCTTGGAAACACTTCCCTAACCATGAGAGTGGTTGGGAATGTGTTGAGGAATCAAGATTTGTAGTTCTAACCAAGCATATACATGTGAGTCTTATGTGGAGTTAGAACAGTCTCATATTCCTGGGAGGTGTATGAGATACAAACCTCCTTTGTATGTTCAACTACGATATTTCTTTATTTATTTTTCTACTAAGTTGTGATGTGAAAATGAAATCGCATTCCCAATATTCCTTAGTTCTGATATTAATATACGTTCAAAATACTTTTGTTTTTTAGTTTAGTTCTTATTTGTTGATTAGTCTAATCAAATCAATCAAACCTATGTAAATCAATCTAGATTATTGAACTTCAATGCTTTTACGCCTAACTAGCATATCTCTCTATGGATATGAATTTAATTACAATTGATCCCATATACTTGTAGGGGAGAAACCAGTTGAGATGATAAAATAATAAAGCTCATTTGTTAATACAACCAACACCTTGTAAGCTTATGTCTCATACCACAAACAAGTAGGAAATGAAAGATGGTATTATATATGCAAGTCTAGAGTTAACATGTAAAGTCTAAATCAACTAGGTACATAATCCTAATCCATATCTCAACTTTTATCTATCGATCAAACCTCTAACCTAGGTTCTAATATCTTTCATTCACTTCTTTTTTAACTAGAGTTGCTAGTTGTCTTTCTAAAATAGTACTCTAGTTTCACTGAGATACAAGTGGGCAATCTAAACTAAGGATGCGAGAATTTTTTCTGGTGGCCATATACATTATTTCTCTGATACCATATTGTAACACTCCAGTTTTCATATAGCATGAGTGGAAGTAATTTCTTTTTGTCAACTTATTAGTGTCCCAAACATGATACTCATCATAGTAATAATAGAAGAAAACCCAACATAGACTAGTGTCTAAAACATATTCTCATATATTCTTAGTAAAGAAACTTTGTTACATCAAACTTTATAAAAAAAGTCAAGGATATGATGCAAAATCATGTCCTCTATCTTAATATCATGGATCGTTTAGATGGCACCTCACCAAGCAAACCTCTTAACACTTTTGATGTGTCCTCTCTCTTGATTGATCTTCTTGAAGATTAGTTCATGTGTATATCGTCCCCAACCATGAAAAAATAGGGACACACATTAGAGTAAGTGGTTTTGAATTTTTAATAAGAAAAATAGTAATATACTATAAGTCAAAGACAAACTAAAAATTGATATGACAAACTAAAAACTAAAAGGTGTGCACTCTTAATAAATAACATATCTTTTATTTATGATTTTTATTTGATTTATGGCCACCACTATATGATAAGTCCTCTTTGAATCAGAGTATCTATACTTATGAATTGGTACTAAAGTACCTCTAAGTTGGTACTACATACCTCTGAATGACACCAATATGTCTCTGAATTGGTACCAAAGTGTCGTTGAATTGGAGTAAAGACTCCTCTAAATTGTCACTACATGCCTCTCAATCATCCCGAGACTAACATTGTGAGGACTTATCCTATAATGTCTTATGTGAAGGTTTAGATTTAATTATATTAAATCTAAATTACTAAATTATGATTCTAAACTTATCTTATATTGAATCTAAATAGTAATAACTGAAAATGTATCGAATTCTGAATCTAAATATGGATCTATGCTCTTAAATTTGTAAATGAATCTAAATTGGAATATGTATATGAATCTCAATTACTAAATAATTGAGTTTGGGTCTAATTTCTGACTACTCACAAACATGAGTAATCTAGATATGAATCTAAAATCTAATATCTTATTGTCTAGATAAATCTTACTTTGAAGCTATGATTTATTAGGATGCATTAATTTTATTCTGATATCAGATATATGACATCTGAGTCTAAAGATTTGAGAAAATTAATTGAACTATACATAGAAATATTAAATATATAAAAGTAGCTTAAGTATGAAATGTCTAAAATATGATGTTATGAAAAGATAACTCAATATATATAAAGTATCATTGCTCACAACATAATTGGAGATGAAGTAATTATGAAATATTAAATGTCTGGAAGTAACTTAATCTCTTAAGTTACTTTATAAGAATGTTTGTAAGTTGAGTTATAATATTATTAGAACTCAATGGACATGGCCCACTTACCTTATAAACTAAAGATGCACTTAAGGTAGTCTTGGTTCCTTGTTCCATAACTTAATAAACTCTACATCATTAAAGATTTATGAGTCATGTGTATTCTCTTCTTTCTATTTCCTAAATCACAAGACCCATTACTCTAGCCTCCTAAATTAAATTAGGGTTCTTATTTAGACTATACAAAAACTAGATCTAAAACCATGATAAAATCCTAATGTTTAATGTATATTAAAACTCACATTATATAATCACTATAACCCTCACACTTAAGACATAACAATCACGCAATGTACTATATGCCAACATATTAATCCATGATCAAGAGAAAACTTTCAAACATAATCATATGTCTCTAGTTATTATGATTTAGTTGAAATCAGATATAAAATCCCAAAACTCTATTTCAAACTTATTAAGCATATATGTAATGTAATATCTCATAAATATCCATAAAGCACATCATATAATATCCTTTTCGGTATCAAATAAAGGTACATGAACAACCATTTGATCCCCGTCAAAGTCTGCATTAAAATCCTTACAAACTAATGGATGTAAAAAAACCAAATACTAATTCAAGAAAGAATATAACCTCACCAAAACCAAAAATAGTAATGATGCAATGTACTAGGGTCTAGAAAACAATAACATATTGTTTCAAATTACATATCATTTCACAACCAAACAACTGGTGGAATACCTGTAATGCCCTTATTGGAATTTTCATGAAAAATTAGGTAAAAGACCATATTAGAAAGATCATGCTTTATAGTAGTATTCCAGATATCAAGATACACCTTATGTAAAATATTCATTAATTTCAAAAGTCATTTTCTATTTTTAGTGTCCAAAACCCTAAAATCTCATAGGTTTTAGTAATAAATTTATAATAAATATCAGACATAAAAAACACCCTTCTGACCAATTTTTATGAAATCATAGACCCCATATCTTTCCGTGGATACCTTGTTTGCTAAAATCAAAGTTTTCTTTCTCATGATGTGAATTTTAGAAATCATATCTACTGGGATTGCATGTTTACTTCCTCTATATGGGACCGAGCTAGATGTTGCATTGCTCTAATTCCCCCCAACCTACAACAAATGTTAAGCCTTAAAAGTAGGGAGGATCACTGCTTAGTGGTGTTGGTAATGTACCACATATGGTTTATGAGGAACAAAGCAATTTTTGATGGGGTCAAATCGGAAGCATATGTTGTATGGCGTGCTATAAGCCAAGACTTTAAAGCAAGTACTTTATATAGATAGGTTTCCATTTATTTGACCTACACTTATATACATTATTTTGATATAAATGAAAAGGAGGAACACACTTAATGATAAAAAAGATGTGAATTTTAGAATAATAACTTTTTAGAGAGATCTACACCATTGATTTTGGATGTAGAAATCCAGATTTTCCCATGATGTGTGCCCCACAACTTTATGGCTTGGAGCCTCTCAGATCGGTTCTTGGATCCGATTCTTATTGACCCGCAAGAAAGATTTCTTCATCAATCGCACACCCTATCTCACACAACAAAATAGGGAAGGTTGGGGAAAGGATTTGCATATCACAATTTGTACAAGTAGTGTTCCTTGGCATGAGCAGAGGACAGTAGAGTCTCCACTTCTTCATCACAGAGTCACCTAGCTCCCCAACCTCCTTTCTCCTACTGATCCACGATTGACTTTGGTTCCCTTGTGAAACAGGGTGTTGCATCCAACAGAAAGAGGCTAACACCCTTGGGGGTTGGTGATTAGGATCTTACACCATGTTTGGCATGATAGCCCCCCTCTCCCTCCCTATGTCTAAGAAACCTCTCCCTTGGTGTGTGATCCATTGGTTATTTTGTGAACACCGTCAAGGGAACCATCATGCCTCTATTGTTTTCACTAAGTGAGTGATGGGAAGGAGAGGGATGTTTCCCCTTGGGGTTGGGTAGTTCCTTACCTTGAAATGATCATGAATTGCCATCTCAAACCACAACAGAACCCAAGGTCTTCTTATCTTCATACTCCTCTACCTATCTTCCCCACTTATGTAGGATTTAGTAGATAAAAGACTCAATCACTTCTCCATATTAAGATGAATGTGTGATGTCATGCCTGATTTAGATAATTATTGATTTAGGTCTAGATAAACAGAAACCATTGGTCTTTTAATCAAAATTCAATCCCCCATATCTTCTAATGTCGATATCTTCCTAATGGATTACTGAAATACCTCAAGAATTTAGTCCTGGCATAATATCTAGCTTTATGTTGAGTCTGAACACAACAATACCATTATTTGTCCCATACCCTACTTTCCTCAATTACACTTATTCCAATTGTTAACCAAATCAATAATAGTAACCAAGACACAACCAAAAGCTAAAGATGTCATGTATCTACATACATCCCTTATGAATGTTGCACAAGGCAATGGTGACTACACTATAATCTCAAAGTTCATATGATCATCTATACTAATATAAGTAAACATTTAAGTATTACATATTAATTTACACAATTGTACCCTTAAGTATACCTCTGAGTATTGACTTATGATTTAACTCTCTACAAGATCAATATATATATAATCCCATTATTCATCTTGGTAATTGGACTTTATGCTAAGGAATGATATTGGTCACCAATATGCATAAGCATATACTATTTGATATCATGACTTCAAGAATATTAGCAACTTGATTTAATACATATAAACTTATCACTGAAACTTCTATCCTTCCTAGACTTGTCATGACACAAGTCATGTACTTGACATATTACCTAAGTGCATCCTCTAGGGTTGTAATGTCCATTTGTGGTATCACACTACTCCACTTAGGGTTTCTATTACATAAGGACACTGTTTAACCAACCATGACCACATTTTGAGTATAATGAAGTATTTGATTATAACTCCCATGTTTCATACAACACTAAAAATTAGGACCTTACACAGTGACTCTGGGTTTTCTTCTCCAGACTAACCACCGATGTGCACTACATGGAAGAGGCATCTTCCTAGGGAATCTAGATGTGATGTAATTGTAGGCATCTTAAATACATTGGTAATTTATATATCTCCCTTTGGTCGTATTTTCTCTAGTTTGGGGTCAAAATTTGAGAAGAACATTGTATATTTACTTTATAGGGGATTTACCGATCATTTGGTGGTGTAGTTTTTCCTTCTTACTCTATGATGATTTTTCACATAAGATCGTATTTTCTCTCAATATATATGTTTGTGGTTCTATCTTGAATTTATACACTCATTTGTAATGTTGTCATGATTTTTTTTCGCATATTGTTGACCGCAAATAGATATTATATGTAAATATCACAACAGATTCTAATCACAAATAGTAGAGATATCTAGCTCAAAGATAGGCTAAGATTTAACTTCAAGATACCCATGGATCCTGAAGATGAGTTTTTTTTCCTGCACCTTTGTGTTCGAATTTCTAAAGGCGAGATGAGAGTTGTGCATTTTGAGGACCTTTTGCAGAAGATAAAAACCCATGTAGTTTCATGGAAGAGAAGGTTCCTTTCCTTCACGGGCAAGAGGATCCTAAATAGACACTCTTTTCATCTATTGCTATTTATACATTGACCGCCACAGACGTTCCCTCAAGCATCTTTAAGAATATTAACACAATGTTTCCATCCTTCATGTGGTTTTCAAGAGAAAGTAGTACATAAAAGACATAGGTTGTGTGGGAATATGTGCCCATGGACTTGGAGGCAGGTGACCTTGATATCCCTTCAATCTGAATCACAACTAAGGCCTTTCGGTTCAAGGCATGCTGAGGAATCCTTTTGGGGATATCACTATGGTCCCCATTATGCATTACTAAATACAAGAGCCTGTATAAACCTCTGAATAGTTTTGCCCTAGTCATCTCAAAATGAGCACCTTTACATCCCCCTACTATAAGAAGCTCTAGCAATGCTTCCTACAAGTCCTACCCTGATGCATTTGTATGGTAATTAAGAAAATGAAACCTTTTTCTAGTCTAAAATATGGTGTGGTGTCTCTCTCATTCCTTATGAAAAACAAAAAAAATGTGATGGTTGATTTTGTCATTGTTGACATGTGGTTGAAGGATCAAGGATGAGATATTGATGCATTAATGAATTTGGTTATTGTGGAATATCTCACTGTAGTGATTAATTCTTATTTTTCAATTTCAATAGAGGAGGATAAGCCTAATTGGGCATCGACCCATCCAAACATATCATTTGCCAAGGATAAGATCACCAACTGATCTAAAGGTGGATATGGAAGAATGAAGTATCGCCTAAGAAAATATATTCATTTGGAAGATCAAAGATAGAGCTATACCAAAGGATGATAATGTCCAAAGATGTTGGTTTCACACTGTATCTCGTTGCTCTTGTTGTCAGACACCACATATTGAATATATGCACCATCTATTTGTGTAGAGTGATATTGCAACCTCTCTTTGGCAGAAGATGTTCTCCTTGCTACAATATGAATGGCATGAGAGACAGATCCAACAGTCGTTCCATGCCTTTGTCTAAAGCCTCACCAAATAGCCTAGTTGGATGGCTATACTCTTACCTCCCACCCTCACCCTCGATTCTGTTGGTTTGTATGGAGGCACATATGTAAGGAAATTTTTTATTTTGCATTGATGAATGGTGCACATATTTGGGATAAGATCTTATCTTTCATGAATCATGCCCTTGAGCACAAGTCCTTCAAGGTTTGTAGAAAGACAAACCTTAATAGATGCCTAATTGAGGCTAGTTACCCCCCTCCCACACTGCATCTAAGACACATCAACCTAGTTAGATGGAATTGCCATGATGCAGTGAGCCTCAAGCTCAACTTGAAGATAGGAGTTTACAAATTGGTGAGTTGTACATCTGAACTGTCGGGGTGGTTTGCAATAAAAGGGGAGCTCTGGTGTTGGCCTTTAGGCAATTTATGGCAGTCACTTGTTTTGAGAAAGCATGTTCTCAAGTCATGATTATTGCCTTTAAGATAATGGAAGGCCATAATCTTAATGTGGCTATTGTGGAGACTGATATACCCCTCCTCTTCTCCTTAGCTTGGGGTAAGACTACGATATCGTGAAGATTAGTGTACTTGATTAGAGAGGTTGAATCCACAATTGGGGGGCAAACAATCATTAGTCACGTCATCACTCTGAGTGTCTAATTCAGTGGCGATAGAGATTGACAACCGAGGGTACTAGAGAGAATCTTAGTTCTGATACCACTAACCCCCTATATTTCGCTATGAGAATTAGAGGATTGATTACCTTGGACAAAGAGGAGACATCGTACATACGTATACTTCTCTTTTTTGCATATGGCGTTTTGTAGATATGTGGCTCACTCTCTTTTCTTTCTCTGGTATGTCTTATAATAGTTGTTGAGGTATGTTTGATGATGTTTTAGATGCTTAGTAGAAGTCAGATGTAAACCTTTCTTGATTTTTTCTACATATATAAAAAGGAAGTGATGAATAAAAGTTACCTCCTGGCTTAATTTAAAACTTAAAGGAATCTAGCTCAAACATATGATGGTCTCAAGCTAACACCAAGTGTAGCTATTTGTAAACCCGACACACACGAAACACTTGTGTCGTAGGTAAAATTTGACGCGATATAGAATATAGCTATCTGTAAACCCAGACACACATGAAACACTTGTATCATAGTGAAAATTTGACGCATTAAGGTTAGTTTGGTTAGGTGTAGTAGGATGTAATTGTGTGAGTTTGCAATGTAAGGATGTACATCAAACATGCACTCTGTCATCAGCCTGCCAAACAGACCCTAATTTATCATGGTTTTGGTGGTGAAGATTTGTACCCCGGTATATTTCATCATGCTCCTACACCGTTGCACAAATTTTCAGGTGCTTATGGTGTGACTATACGTAACAACTCGTGTGTTAATCCGCCGCCAACATTGGTCTACTCCATCAATCACGCGCGATGATCAAGCACCTCTTTGAGGGAACAGCAATGGTGTGCACCGGCCGCTAACTTCCGCTCTGGGGCGCAAGTCTTCTAGTTGCAAATTAACACGCTACGGCACGCAGCAAGCATGGGTGTTCAGTTACTTTAATTGTTCAGCGAAACAAGCAATGAGTCAAAAATCGCGGATTAATCATGCAGTTATAAAAGGAATCAATTCCAGAACTGGAATGTTTCAACCATTTCTACCAAGCGTACGTACCTCAGTACCTGTACTTCGGCTAATTGATCACTAATCCACCGCCATGTTGCCGCGACCAGATGTGCATGGTTCCCGACAGCGGCTGCTCGTTGTGGCATCAGCCTTGATCCTCCTAATGACTCCCATGCCACCATCCACTGCCAAGCCTGTGCACTTCAGAGATGCCATCCACGAAGCGCTGCACGAGATGAAGGCCGAGGGATACTACACCTTCGTTGCGCTCCTCAACCTGGTGCGCGACCGCTTCCCTGACGAGTCCACCGTCACCTTCCTCATGCCCAGCGATGAGGATCTCTCTGAAGTCAGGGTGCCGGATGACCAGGTGATGGATTTCATCCGCAAGCACTGCATCCCGTCCGCGCTCTCCTACAGCATCCTGCGCCGCCTCCCTAGCAGGACCACTGTACCCGCCAAATACTTCGACTACGACCTCGAGGTGATCAACGACGACGAGGAGCTGTGGCTCAACGGGAAAAGCGTCGTCGTACACGACGTGTGCAGCGGAGGCACGATCGCGTGCCATGGGATCGAAGGTGTGCTTGGCTGGAACTCTACCGTGCCGGGCAAGCGTGGCCCGGGAGGTGACTGCTCAGATGCTGTTAGTGAAGAAGCAGATTTTGATCCTCGGTCGTCAGGGGAAATGGATGAAGATGAAGCTTACCGCCAGATGACGTCACGCGTGCCTCCACGCCCGCCGTCTACCTCTACTAGCCACAGCCCTGCTACACCATCATCGCGCTTGCCTTCGCGCACGCTATCTTCAATCAACAGGGGCTCTGTGTGCTCTAGAAAGCCCCGCGCCTCCACGGCTGCAGGGCTGGCTCTAGCTGGGACAGGCCCCGTCGTGGCCGCTGCCGTAACTCTCGTCCTTATTAAGTCATTGATATTATGAATTTCGAACCGGCAAACAGAAGCTCAACCGTTTGCCGTGGATACATTAATACACGGCTGATAATTCATCTCGACAGAAATGCTTTTATCATGCCCGAAGTGAAGTATTAGTTTGTGAGGGAGAGTAAGAATCCTATCCAGCATAGTATTAAGAGAGAAATCATAATTACTTTGCTTTGTAGGGAGACAAGATCCATGTATGGAACAAGATAGAAACACTTATCGTAAATAATTAATGGTGTTATCTAATGCTGATGTTGTCTTTCATTTTTGTTGGGTGACAAATTTTATCTACCCACTCTGGTTCCCTCTTCGTTCATGTACCAAATAAGGATTACAATCAAGTTTTCTTTAGTTTTTCATGTCTATTACAAACAATATATATATGTTTTGTATCGTATAATGAAGTGATCTCATATATCCTTTTTTTGGTTGATCACAATCGCCACAGCCAAAGCCATATTTGCCTTCCTATACATGTGGCACACCAACATGTGTCTATGATCTCAAGTATGAGTACGTACATAATTATGCTCATCAAGTGTACATTGTCACTCTCAAGGAGATATTTCCCTTCACACATTCATTTAATTTTGAGTCAAGGTTCCACTACAAACTCTTAGTTCCTCCATTGGTGATTTTGGAAATCGTGCTCTCCCTGTGATGCACACCACCAATGTCCTAGTTGATCCTAATTTCATCCTCAGACAACTATTTATTGTTAAATCAAGATATTTCATATGTGAAGTACCAAATAAGTGTTTCATATGTTTAAAATTACATGTTTTATACATGATTAAGTTGATTAGTTAGAGTTTGGAAAATGAAAACCCTCAATTACAAGCATGAGTTTTAGGGTGACTCTATCTTTTAATGGTTGAAAATTTCTTGTATTCTTGTGCTTATAATAATATCTAGAGGTAGTTTGGGTAAGACTAATCCCTAGAAGCTAGTTTGAACCTCTATATGTATGTTGAGAAAAGGTTAGTTTTATTTTAAAAGGAAGGTCGAGTTTGGTCACAATGACCATAGGTCTATTGGGCTTTCTATAAGTTATTAGCCTTTTAGTTGGTCCACAATGACCACAAGTTAGTCGTTGGGATTACTATAAGTTAATTGTATGTTGATAACAACCACGTCAATTGTTGTGAAGTAGTTGTTGTCATGACCCCAAAAGGTCAATCTGACTTTCACAAACTTATACCAACCTCTTGAGGTGTTTAGAAGCAATCTAATCCCTACCATTTGGTCATTTTCAAACTACTGAGAGACTAGTTGGAGCTGTACGGAAGTTAGCCAACTTTTTACTCTCAGTCGACAAAAATAGTTGGTAAAATGCAACTAACTGAAGCACCTTAAATGTAATGTATATAGCTATAACAAGTCAAACCACCTTTAAACATCATCAACATGAATGGATTTTGATCTTGGAAGAAGAAGTACGATTTTGGAACAATCTCAGTGATTACCGTAATTCTAACTAGATTGGTGACTACCCACCAACACATGGTTGGTAGTATTAGAATAATATCATCATTTATATAGAATAAACCTTCTTTCTTGAAATTCTCTAGGAATGAATAAAGGAAACCTCATTTATTTCTCCATCCCCGATTCCTTCTTCTTTGTCCTAAATCGACATCAAGTCTAGATATTTTCTAACCACAATTGTTATTGGAGGATCCAAACATACTAAAATTCAACATTCTAATCCTTAAAACCCCAATTCCATGAATTGGATGCCTTTGTATTAGTTCATGGGAAGTACATGAACAATATGTAGGTGAGGCCATGGTGATCTTCGAATGAGAATATAACGCATATTGGAATGCAAACCCTAACCTTAGTTTCTACTAAATAACATGACAATACAAGTGGCGCCACCTAGTACAATGATTATCCCAAGTTGTGAGGTACATTATCTTGTTAATTGATAGCTCTAGGACTTCATTTTTGTTTGTGATTAAATTAAATTGTATTCATGTTTGTTTCAAATGAATTGATTGTCTATTCTTAACATGAGAATTAACAAATACATGATGGTGAATTAAATGAAGATACCCAATACATGTTCAAATAGATATAGAATCAGCTACAAACTATGTTTGTAACCTTTGTTACTTGAATCTAACAATAGAAACTAAAGGTTTCATAGATTGAGAGGAAGCAATAAGGACATCTTAAGTCTATGAGTTACATCCTAAGGGATGTCAGCACGCAAAAATATGATCCTATGCATACTTGATCAATCCAATAGACCATGAGACTCTAGAACAAAATACCTATAATGATTCAAAATCATGATGGTTGACTATTATCATTATCCAGCAATTTCATTGAACAGTGATTTTGTTCTCTTATATAATCAAGATCACACTCACTATGTGACATCCCAATATTTGAGGCTTTATATGAAATTGATATTAAAAGGAGTGATTGGACTACTCATATTACCAAGGTGCACCTCCTTTTTAGGAAGGCCATCACCAAGAAATTTGCAGATAAGCATGCCCAGCCTAGAGTATTACCAGGATGGGTGACCTTTTGAGGATTTGATCTTGGGTTGTGCACTAATGAGGACAAATCACATAGAAAAGGCATGTGGTGGTCTATGGGACCAATCATCATTCTTGTAACACTACTAGAGTCTTCGGCGGTGGGCTCATGCATTAAACATGTGTAATATACTGAAACATAACTTCATAATCCTAGAAAACATAATTTCATGGACACGATGCCTTAGGCTTAGTTCTCTAGAAATTTCCAAACATGATTTAGGTTGTCTTCAGGGAACCTAATTATATGAGGATAAGTAGTGTTCAAAAGAGTAATATTTAAGAATAATTAATAATTAAACATTTTGC
This sequence comes from Alisma plantago-aquatica, assembly GCA_963693085.1. NCBI lineage: Eukaryota > Viridiplantae > Streptophyta > Magnoliopsida > Alismatales > Alismataceae > Alisma > Alisma plantago-aquatica. The sequence goes on along the minus strand of OY856412.1, from coordinate 314,374,791 downwards.
ATAAAAAAACATAGGTTGGACTTGATATAGATGTTGGTACACCTGATTTGGTAAAGGAAATAACACATTTTAAAATATATTTGAAGACCCATGATGTTAAATGTGGCATGTTTTATGTTTTGAATAGATAATGCATGAAGATGAATATATTCATATGTAATACAACTAATTCAAATAATGATATTACTAATGATTAGTCTAGGATGGAGCAATTCCACATCAATGAAAATGATGGGAAATGCCCTAATAGGCATAAAAAGGATATATAGTAATGGAGAATTGGTTTGTTTATTATTGAAATATAATATCAACAAAGGACTATAAAGGGAACCTTGGGGTTAAATAATAGTTATGGTTGCATTTAAGAATTGGGGAAAGTAATTCTTGATAAAGAAACCCCACAAAAATTGGTTACAATAATTCTTGATAAAGAAATTCCATAAAAAACTCTAATCATTAAATTTGTGAGAGATTTTTCAACTAGGGTGATAATTTGGATAAATATTAATAAAATATAGTATATAAAAAATCGCCTAGTATTCTAGGTGAATCAGTCTCTCTTCATATTTGCAACATTCGGGATGTCAGCTCTGTTGTGCTCACAAGGATTCCAGGAATCATCTCCTTTTCGAGTATGGCTTGGCTCAGTTCTTTGGTTATGGTTATGTACTCTTCATGCTCATTACTACTATCCTAGTTTGTTGCTGCATCTGCTGGTCTATTCTTACATGGATGCTAAGCCTCTCTGATGGATGTGCAATTTTCTTTCTGGACAGAAAAGTTTTCTAGGATCTTCTGGGCCCTTTTGTTTCTATTTGTTTGGTGAGGGATTAGGTTGTTTTCGGTTTCCTTTTGTACAGATAGTTAGCCCCCTCTTGTACAGTTTCTTTTCCTTTTTCTCTTCCTTTATACAATTCTTTACGAAAATCAATAAAAAGAGAGTAGCACGTTGGGTTCACCAAAAAAAAATCGCCTAGTAGATAATCTCAAAAGTGGAAACATCAATAAATATTGATGATATTTGGTAATTTCCCTTATGGACGGTGTGGATAATCCTAAAATAAATAAATCTCAAATACAGAAGAAAGATATCAATTATGATGATAAGTATGGAAATAATACCATCTAACCCTAATATAGTACATGATTTAACAAATAATCTCAAAGGAAAAAGTAAAGCCAAATGTGGAGTCTACATGCTTTAAATGTCCTAGGTGACAAGTTTTATCTCATTTGGACAATAAATGAATCCTAAACTACATTTGGATAGAAGAGACAAAGTAAAACCCTTGACAAATATGTAATACAACTAATTTTGTAAAAATCTAGATTTCCTCTCTATCACTCCCTTTTGATTTTTATTTTCCACATAGGCATACTCAACTATCAACTCTATGTATCTCTTTCTCTTTCTCTTTGTGATTTATCCACTTTTCCTAGTTTTATCATACATCTCTCAGCCTTCTCTCTCACGTGAACCCCTTTCTTGTTTGTGGAAATTGTTCCTGAGTTTTTCTTGAGCTCTTACTCTCACTCCCCTCTGAGTCTTTTTCTCTATTTTCAGTTTCTTTAGTTTCCTCTTATCATTTAGATAAGTTTCATCACCAAGTGTGGTTAGTGTAATGGTTCCATTGTCCCATCGAGCCCTTGTTCTAATTCTCTCTCTATTCCCTTCTCCTTTCCAACTGCTTGTTATTCTAAGTCGTTGAGATTACAAATCAGAAACCCAAAACCTCTATGCATCCTTTCGAATCAAATTGTGAGCATCATTTTTGTCCTCCTTCTCTGACCACCCATTTGAACACCCTTTTCTTCTAAGTCAGAACCATGGGCAGGGTGACATGTTGTCCTATGGTGCTTTTTGTGCTCTCTATTGGACATGAACCATGGAAAGCATATTTTCTCCCATTTTTCATCCTTTGTTGGTATGTTTTTGCAACCCTAGCGATTTAGGAATTTCTACGGTGTTTTTCATGGATTCCCGTTCATTTTCTTGGGGAACTATCTTCGCACAAAATTCAAGAGTTTTACTTAAGTTTTGATTTTTAGCATTTGTGGTCAAAGTTGCTTTGATTGAGTTCCTTAGATGAGCTTTCATGGTAGAAATTTTCTTCGAACATGCTAGGGGTTTTACCCCATGAGTCTTGGATCATGGATTTTGTTTTGGTCTCTTAGAGTAACCAGAGTGGTTTATCTAAACCAAGGAGCTTTGGATCGAGAGTTTTGATCAATGGATGATTCTCTATGACACCTACTCATGAGTTTTTCTCCATTGAACAACAAACAATGGGAAATTTCTTATTCACCCACGATGTGATTTTGATTTGTCACTCATGCTTTGGGCTTTATCATCTTTCTTCCCCATTTTCCTTATCAGTCGTGTAGGATATTAGCTCTGAGTGTACCTACCCCTGACACATTAATCATGTTGAATATTGGTGGGGGCATATAAGTCTGTTAACCAGGTCCTTGATTTCAATAAGTCAACAATTTATTGTCTTTATAACTTTATAAAAATAATCTCCAAGTCAAGAAAATAAAGCAAAAGATGTGATGGATTCATGATATTTTTGTCTAAAACATGGTATAGTTTCCATAACCTAATTCTAAAAGAATTAAATGTTTATTTTTAGGATTTCATAGTGAGAAGTTGTCCCTAAACTTATCCAATTGTTTAATAGGTGTGCTTGAACTATGAATTGGATCTAATATTTGAATTTAGATTTGACTAAACTGGGTCTCAGGTATGTTGCATTTTACTACCTGATATTGTTAATTTTTTATATTGTCTCTCTCTTCATCTATTTGAGACATAATACCCTATAAACCCTCTCTCATATGGTATTGACTCACATGAGTTTTTTGTCCTAAAATTCATCCTATGATCTTCATAATTTGTTGTAGTTGTTACTTAAAGCCCATATATAATATTTTAGTAATATTACATCTAGTTGTATCCTAATTTGTGAAATTGTAACTATATTGCTCCTTTTGTGAATTGCAAAAATAATTTCAATGTAATGGTCTATGATTGTTGCATCTTATTCGTGAAAATGATCTATTTGATCCTCTTTTGTGGTGGAAATATTATATGTTCCATTTTTGTGATGGAAACTCTGCTAAATCTATATTGTGACTAAACTTTCACTTGAATCTACATTTGCATGCTTTTTATTCAATACTACTAGAGTTAGTTAAATCATTTACTTTTAGTTTACTTTTTGGGTTATGTAACCATGTTCTATTTTTAGGATGGATGTTATGTGCCTCATACCATGGGTTATGTTCCTCCCTGAATGTGGTAGCTACTATACAATAACTCATGACATTCAAAGTTGTCTCATCAGGGTTTATAATAGCTCAAGCAACATTGTTCAATTGTAAGCGTTGGTGATATTCCTTGAGAGACAGTCATATGATGATTGTAATGGCACATCTTGTAATTTATTTGAGTATTAGTAAAGGCAATTCCAGTTATTATGCTTGTTTCAATATGGGATAAGGCATAAATATAATAATGTCCTAAAAATGTATGACTCAATGACATGTGAGTTTAGGTTGAGGAATGAATATGAGATCATGTATATGTTAAGAGTATTCAGTCTTGTCTTAGTCTCTAGTTGGATATTATTATGGATATTAGGAAAAAAGTAGTACATCAAGACTAGTATGTGAGTTGATTGATGACTATGTATCATTAGTCATGATATTGGATCTCAAATCAACCACATAGGTACATGTTATGAACAAATGTACTGGACAAAACCACCTCGAGTGTGATACATGGAAGCCACTATTGGCAGTCAGAAACACATCTCAGTGTGACAGTGGTGATCGTAGTCCTTACTACAATCATTGGATGTTGTTCAATGTGCTTTAACACTACTCAACGTGACCTTGAAAATGGTTGCTATAAATGTAGTACTTAGGTTTATTGTGACACATGTAGATTATTTTGAGTGATGTAGATAGAATTTGTCCCTCCCATTGGAGTGATATATTAGACACTTTATGAGCGAGACTATAAAAATCATGGTCATGTTCATGTGAGTCAATATATGATATTGAGCTCATATGTATATAAATAGTATACACTAGATCAAGGAACAAAGATTGAACGTTAAGAGGATGACATGCCTCGGGTTCAATCTAGATATTAGAGATAAAAGGATTATACAATCATTGTAACACTAGTCACAATACTAGGTTAAGTTGTTGTCCAACTTATCCAATTACTTGGGTAGCAAGAAATATTTCTAGATACCAATCATTACTTGTAAAATCATAATTTGATTATGAATAGCATTGCCAACATAATTTGGAGTCTATAGGGTCACACACATAGGATGCATTGAAATAGGAGTATAATTGTGGACATTATTGGAAATGTTTTGAGTGAGTCAAATTAATTACTAGAACGTTCAGATGATCTACTAGAATAATGTTGGAATATAATATAAGTTAATTGGTTAAAATATTTAAGCCAATTAATTGGATTTAAATTGTTAAGTCTACCGGCTAATCCCAAGTAATTGACTAGAGTCGGATGACAAAAATTAATTAATCAATTAATGATTAGTTGTTTAATTAATTGATTCTGGAATATTCTAATTGTCTTATTGACAATCTATGAGGGATTTGTTTCAAACATGGAAACATCCTTTTGTTTGCTAGGGCTTTTTGGGAAACCATGATTCCTTTACTCTCCTATTTATAGGGGTGTGATGGTTGTATTTGAGAGACACGCTCTTGTACATGAACCCTAGGTGTCATTGTCCTCAAAGACAAGGAGAGCAACTGTGACACTAGCATGTCATCAAGCAAAAGGTTGATCCTTCCTTCCGGCTCAAGTAGCGCGATGAAGAGTTCCAATCCATCCGTGTGGACTACATAGAGACACAAACGTTGATTGCCTACATTTGTCAGACGTCGACGAGGACTGTCCATGCATGAGATGAGTGACGCACACCACCATTTAAAGAGGACGTCTCTAGACTTGCTCCACGACAAGGTATACCTCAAGCACCCTCCTTCTAAATAAGTTGTTGTCGATGAGATATGCTAGTAGTATACGTGGAGGTTTTTGTTGTTGTTTTGGCTATGGTTGCCACCTCCACAAATTCTAACAGTTAGTGTCTTTGTATATAACTAGAATTTTTCATTTATTCTTCATGTATTAATATCCAAATAACTTCTTGAATTTAGCATGAACTTTGAGCATCCATCTAATACTCTAGGGAATAGTCTTATGTTGCATTTTGTTGAGCATCAAACATCATATGTTATTCTTGTTAAGAATCTTCCAACTTTGAGTTAATGCCTGTACTCAAATATCTTAGGAGTTTACCATTGAACTAATATGTAGACTCCTAATCTTTATGACAATATCTATTAGAAAATAAGATTGGAGGATGTAGTATCTCATTCATGATTTTCAATGATCTTAGGTGAGACCTTCAAGACCAATAGATCATATGGTACATGCAAGATTCCCTTTTTAAGTTGTTTCATTGTGGTGAGTATCTAACTTTCATACCATACAAATGCTTTCTGATCACTCCCAATTGCCTTCAAGCTATGACATATCATTTATTCCTATAATGAAGAAACAATCTGATAAAAAGTAGTACTTCTATGACCATTTTGTGGTCTAAAGAATTTGCATTTGTTCTTCCAACCCTCATCCCATGAATTATATCTTCCAGACATCAGTTCCCACATTAATTTCATTAGCAACATAATGTTCCACTCATGCATGGACATTATTGCCAACCCTCCTTGGTCTTTTAGCATTTCTCCCATGCAACTAGAGAAAAAGGAGTAGCTCCTGGACCACGTTTCGAAATGAAACATCAGATCATAGTATCCATCATGTCACAAAGTGATATAGCCAAAACTGTAGTTTGCATACATCAAGTATGAATGGTCCACATAATAAATCTGAGTAGACATACTGACCTATAAAGAGAGAGATTATGCATCCATATGTAAATGTAATTTTGAATTTTATCTTGAATTGATTCATATGTAGATTTGATTACTCTTCCATGTATGAAACAGTCACCTAAATATCTACCTAGATTTGTAGTTGATGACATATCAAACTTTGCACATATTTTTTGTTGAAGTGAACCTAGAACTGAAGGAGAGAAGGATATTACACTTTTGTCTACTAAGATAGATTATCTTGATGTGTTTGCAAACAATTCAAAGTGTGCATAATTGTTGTAGTATAATGTATATCTACTCTTGAGAACATGATAATATCATCCGCAAAGGAGACATAAGAGGATGTAGGACCCTATTGTGAAATCTAGAGTGTCTTCCAGACTTCTTCTTATACCTTTGCCTCAATAATAAGACTAAGATGGTTCAAGCACACCGAAAATAAGTATGGAGACAAGGGGTCTCAGTGGCAAAGACCTCTAGTTGCTTTTATCCTTGTAGTTTTTCACCATTGCCAACAATGTTAATCATTCTACCACAAAAAGAATTCATAATATAGTTGATGATAGAAGTTGGTAACCCAACATTTGTAATTGTATCCAAGGAAAATTACCAAGACATGTGAGCATACGATTTTGTGAGGTCCACTGAAAGGGACATGTATTTAGAAGAATTTGCCCTTCCCATATTGTGTATGAGCTCTTGAACAAGGATGATATTGTCATTAATTAGACAACCAGGGACAAAATTTTCTTGTAAGGGGTTGATCCACACATTCATATAAGGCTTTAGCCAATTGAAAACAATCTTAGACATAAGCTTCAAAAAATTGTTGTTTAGATAAATTGGGTGTAGCTAACTGCATGTTTTCCAATCCAATGTAGTTTTAGGTATAAGAACCAATACAAAATCACTTAATCCATGTGGCAAATGATATCCCATAAGGGCACTAGTTACTATATTTATGATTGAATCTTTGATAACATCCTAGTGGTTGATCATAAACTCAATGTCAATCTCGTTAGGGTCTGAGGCCTTATTCTTACCTATAGATAGTAGTGTAGAAAATATTTCTATGTTATTTGGTATTTGTCCCATTATTCTGACTACATTCAAATATATGGGAAACCCAATAACATGGATATTCCATAGTTGATGTTTAGTAGTTGACAAATAGGACTGGAATTTAGACTAAAAATATAACCAGAGACTACAATTTAAAGGATCAAGAATTTAGGTTCCATTAGAGCTCCTCAGGGAAGTCAAGTGGTTCTTATGATGTCTAGTATTCATGTATGCATGAAAAGAGATGTATTGGAATTGCCATTCTTGAGCCAATTCACATGACCCTTTTGTTTCAGTTTGGCATGCTCATTATCTACAAGCGATTAATAATTGAATTGTAAAAGGTTGCACTGAGCTTCTAGTTTTGAGAGATAGTTATATGCTAAATGTGTCTGCATTGTTTCAGTCTCCCTTATAACATTATGTTTTATTAGTTGTACTTAATTCATGTATTGATTGTCCCACTCAAGGAAATTAGGCTTGACATGTATAGAAGTAGTCCAAATTTATCTCAAAAATCATGTAATAATTGTTTAAAGGTGAATTTACCAACTAGCATTTGTTGTGAATACATTATTAATAGACTTCTGATGCTTCTTTTTTAGGAGAATTGAATTGTGATCAGACCTAATGCAAGAAAGATGAAAATAGTATAAATATCATGAGATAAAACCCGCTAAGAGTTACTCAGGATGGGATTAAGTCATTCATGTAGTGTTTACCTAACTGATATATGAAAGGATAACCCATGTATCCTAAGTCTAAAAGATCAGAATAAATCAAATGCCTTAAAAGGTAGCAGCCTCAATACAATTAAATAATGAGCTTCTACATTTTTCATTTGGGGATAGCATGACCTTGAAGTCACGCATGACTATCCATGGCATGTGAATGATAGATCCAAGTCTTTGTAGGTGTTTCCAATATAAGTTTCACACTTGTCGATTTAGATGAACATATACAAGTGTAACATAGAAAGGGTTATTAACACATCAGTGAAGAAATTGTCTGTGGCAAGCTACTAAATGAATATTGACACCATATTAATGTTTTTGGTTGTAAATTTTATCTAGTTACATGCAACATCAACAAATGCAATTAAGTGAATAGTTTCATGCTAGATCTAGATAAGAAAAATGAAGAACAAATAAAGTAGGCAAATAGAAAGTAAATGGAGCTAGGAACTCTAGACTAGATTATTCTTTAAGAAACAAAATGTAGTACTAAAAGAAATTAGTGGTTGGCAATCCCCGAGGATGAGTGACATTCTTCTAGTCGATCGGGTCATGAACTTGTCACAGAAGAGCATCATGAACATTGTGCACTACCAGTGTCACCAAGTGATAGAAGGTGCCAACACCCAAAATACTATGTCTTTCAGAGAGAGGAAGGATGAACACACTTCATACATGACAAGGATCTCCATGAGGAACTTTTAGAGTAGTGGCAGGAGAGCAAGCAATTGGGATTAGGGTTTCTCACACTTGAGTAGAAGTGGTAGTGTTCTAAAGTTGTGATAAATCCTAATGAACAGAGAGTTACCTGATATCCCTCTCAAGCCCCCACGTCCTATTCCTAGTAAGACATGATTATATGATCGCTCTTGTACACATAATAGTAAATAAATCCATATAGGAATGAAATAATTAATTAAATTAATATGTATTATGTAGTTATTTTCTTATGCAAAAAGATATGAAAGATGGAAGACAATTCCCAAAACCACAAACCACAAGCCACAATGTCGAGCATTAGCCTAGCCTGGCTAGGTGAGGTGAGGCGTGGACCACACACACGTGCCTGCATGCATATGTGTTATGATCACCATACCCACCACAAGGGTGACCATACACTTTTGTAGAGCCCTCTAGACATTAGTGTCACATGCAATCCTACAAACAAGGACTAGAAAATTTCTAGGAGCAACCAATGTGAGACTAAAGACCTTTCCCATTTGCACAGGAGACAAAACTACTTTTCCTCTATGTAATAGATGCACTACATTGATCTTTACCCATATAAATAAATGGCTAGAATCTATTATATCTAACAATCCCTCGCCACAAAATCTAATATGTAATGTGCTCTTTCACTCATTCTTCCATGTTGTGCTTTTAGTTGGTATCTTTCAGTTTGAATCATGTCTGCGTTATCCAACTTTGACTCTCATGGGAACTAGGTGAGAAAAAGTCTTGAACTAGAAGATTGTCTATAAGAGTATCAGTTGGTAATAACACAATAAAGACATCGAAGAAAAGAAATATGATGCATAAAGTACATGAATCCAAAATATGTCATGATTGATATCAAGGAACAACCCAAATCGCTTGTTGTTGCCTACTCAACATAATTTGCTTAGTTGGAGTCTCCAAAATATGTTATGATTGATATCAGGGAAACAAATATGGAAGGAAGCAACTTCTTTGCCATAGGTAAAGTGGACATAAATTCATGCATCTATTCAACTTCCAATCTTGCATCATCTAAAGCACACAACTGAACCTCAAAAGTAGACCGAGACAATATAGTCTATTTCTTAGACCTCCAGGCAACAAAACCTCATTCCATCAAGGATAAATATTCTTTGACACCATTACTCCCAGTGTTCATAAAAATCCATCTTGCAACACTATGTCCTTTGACTATAGAAGGATATTTTCCATAATGCAGCCCTAGGGAACAAGTTCCCTTGATATACTTCAATACTCTATCAAGAGCTTCCTAATGGGTCTTATAGGGACACCTAGTTTATCTACTTAACTTACTTATGATAAATTCTATGTCTAGTCATGTGCAGTTCATAAGATACATCAAACTTCTAATAATTTGGAAGTATCATAGTTGAGACATTGGAGCATTAGTATCATTCTTGAAAAATGCCTTGGATGAATCATATGGATTCTTAAAAAATTTATGTGATGTGTATTCAAACCTCTCCAGTACCTTCTCAACATAGTGAGATTGTGAGAGAGTTATAAAATTAGTAGACCTTGTGATTTTAAGCCCTATCACATCAGCTATAGCCATATCCTTCATCTCAAACTTGCTATACAAGAATGACTTTGTCTCATTTACTACTTTCATATTGGAACAAAAAAGTGGGATATCATATACATATATGCATAATAGAATGTCATTGACAATTTTACAATAAACACGCTTATCAAAATCATTAGAAATAAAGACAAATTATGATATGACAGAATCAAACTTCTCATGCCATTTCTTAGGATCTTGACAAGCCATATAATGACTTAACAAGTTTATACACTTCAGAGTCATTCCCAAGACCCACAAATCCTCATGTTGTTCCATATATATCTCTTCTTGAATATCACCATATAAGAACACAGTCTTCACATCCATATGATCGATAGAGAGATTATAAATGGAAGCTAATGCTATAAGCACGCAAATTATGGCTATACAATAAAGAGGAGAATAAGTATCATAATAATATATTCCTTCCCTCTATGTGTAACCCTTAGCAACCAATCTAGCTTTATACTTATTTATTTTCCCATCTTCATTAAGTTTCTTCTTAAAGATCCATTTGCATGCAACTGAGAACAGCCACAAGGTATGTCCACTAATTCCCAAGTTTCATTCAAGAGAATTGATTGGATTTCATCGTTAAGGCTTCTTTCCAAAACTTAGCTTCTAGATTATCTATAGTGTGTTTAAAGATATGTGATCGTCTTCAATGACGTAAGTTAGAATCTCACTTTCAAAATCCTTATATGTCCTAGGCATTTACTTCTCCTTGGTTCTACCATTTTGTTAGAATCATTAGATTAAAAAATAGCATGTCTTGAGTCACCACCCACATTTTTTCCTTTCCATGTGCTTGGGAATGGAACATGTAGTGAATGAAGCCTCTTAAGATTCTTCTTTTGCCACACCAAATTTCACAGGAAATGCATCCTCAAAGAATGTAACGTAATGTAGTTACATAATTGTATTGACATCAAAGCCCGAGATCTCAAATTTTACAATCACAAATCTAGTAACTTGCCTCTACATAATCCAAGAATATGGCATCAATCATTTTTGTCCCAATTTCTTCCTTTTGTGTTCAATGACAAGTACCTTAGAAAGGAAACCCCACACTCGAAGATATCTGAGACTCGGTTTTCTCCCTTTCCCTTGTTCAAACTGACTACTTTATTTATGTTTATGGAGAACTCTACTCAACATATGGCAATCCGTATTCAAATCTCCCCCCCCCCAACATAAAGTTGGGTAGACCTGAGGTTTGGAGTACGGTATTATCCATATCAATTAGGGTTCGATTCTTACATTTTACAATCCCATTGAATTTGGGTGAATAAGGAGAAGTAACCTCATAAATTATGCCATGGAATTGACAAAATTTTAAGAACAAGTTAGAGGTGTACTCTCCCCTATCAAACCTTAGTCATTTAAGTACATTACTACTCTGAGTTACAACTTTTTACTTAAAGATTTTAAATTTATCTAATGTTTGATCTTTACTTTTAAGTAAATAGACATAATAGTATATACTTACATCATCAATTAAAGTTATAAAGTAACACTTTTTATCCCTAGTAGCAATCAAGTTAAATTTATAGATATCAATTTGCACTGAATAAAAAAAATTAAATTCTTGTTCATAGAATGAAAATGCTTTCTAGGCAGTTTAGCTTGTACAAATATTTCAGATCTACTAACATTAATGTCAGATTTAGGGAATTCTAGATTCATCTTTTGTTTCATTGATCCAAAAGTCACATGTCCCAAATGACTATGCCATACATTAGAAGATACAAGATTCATGCAAATAGAACTACTTTCATTCAAATTTCATCTAAAAGTGAAACATGTTCAATAAGAATCTAAAAAAGGTTCTCCATGTCACATAAATACCCCTTTCCAAAAAATAAAGAGTCATGAAGGCATGTAATAATTGCCTTATTACATTTGCAATATATTCTAAAGCCATCCCTAATAAGAATGGAACCACCAATGATATTGCATCGAGTGGATAGAACATGTCCAACTCTATGAAGTTTCAGAACCTTCCATGAAGGATTCAAGTCCACCCATCCTTCAATTTTGAATTCAACAAAGCTTGAGTCACCCAAAGTCATGGATCACCCTCTTGAGGATTGATAAGACAAAATATGGACGTGTCAGCATGAACATGTACATTAGCCCCAGTGTCAATGATTTAAGAAAGTAGTTCAAAAATTGAAAGTATTTCAGGTTTTATAGACATATATCCATCATTAAGGTTCAAGGATGCGGTCATCATGTTGACTACATTCTCCTCAGTTGCAAATGTGGTTGCTTTTTTTGCCTTCTTTGAAGGACAGTCCATGTTCCAATGGCCAACCTATCCATAAGTCCAATAAGGTTTGTTCTTTTGTTTCTTTTGGATCTTAGGTTTAAGTTTAAGTGAATTCTTTGATTCTGTTTCCTTATTCTTATCAATAGTAAAATGGATAGTGGGGTTTATATCATTAGGTAACTTGGCATTCTATCCTTTCAAGTGATATTCTTGTATGTTAATTTCCTTCATGAGATCATTCATTGTCATGTCTCTTGTGATTCTTGGGACTCATGCCAACTAACTCCCAAGATTTATGGAATTTATACAACAAACTTATTAGGAAATTTCAAGCTCACATCTTTGAGTTCATGACACAAGAGGTGAAAGTCATGAATTTAGTCAGAAAAAAATTTACCCGTTACCATCTCAAAACTTTAGAAACATGGAAACATAGTACTTTTTAGCACCCTAATTTTCCATATTATATTTATTTTCTAACCCCCAAACCTTGAAAGTAGTAACATGAAGCTTAGAGTATGAATCATACAATTTTTTATTTAAAGTAAACACGATTAACCCTCGACATGTCTAATCAGCATTCTTCCAATTTGCAATTAATTTATCATTGTTAGGGATGGTTTCACACCTAGTTTGGGTTCATGTCTTCTAAAATTTGATCATAACTCATTATATTTAGTTAAATTTTCATCCTACTTTGCCGACGAGAAAAGTTAGTACCAATAATTTTGTAGGCATATTGGATGTGTCAATTTTACTGCCAAAACCATAGCCAGTCATCGTTAAATAATGACAGTAAAATTATTTCTTTAAGACTATTGGGTATGAATTTCATGTCATTACATGCATAAGTAACATATGTTATTAAATTGACTATTTCAGGCCAGATCCAGATAAGAAAAATGCAGAACAAATGTAGTAGGATAGCATAAAGTAAATAGAGTTAGGAACTCCAAATCATTTGCTGAGAAATAGAATGTAATACTTAAAGAAATTGGCGGCTAGGGTGCAATGACAAACAGGAGGTTTGTCTAGAAGAAGCCATCCTTGAAAGAGTGCGTAATAACTCACTCATCAAGCAAAATGACTTTGAACATGGCCATCTCTGATAGTGTGACAAGTAGTGTGTACAATACATGGGAACAAATTAACCTTCGTGTGGATGACTGGTGATTACTAGGGATTGTAAAACACTTTTCTACTGAATAATCTTACCCACCAACTAGAATAAAGTAGAAAAAGGTACTTGAAAGAATGTCATTCCCCAAGAATGAGTGTCACTCTCCTAGTTGATCCAGTAGTGAACTTGTAGCATAAGAGTTTCTTGATGATGAACAACGTGCACTACCAGTACAACCTAGTGATCATAGTTACTATCACCAGACATATCACATTTTTTAGAGAGAGGAAGGTGAAATCACTTCACATAGGAGAAGCATCTCTGAGAGGCACTTCTGGAGCAACACTGGCAGAGGAAAGCAGTTGGGTTTAAGGTTTTTCACATACAAGCAACATTGTTTGTGTTATGAAGTTGTGATTAACCCTATGACCAAAGACTTATTTTATAACCCTCTCACCCCCATGCCCTATTCCCAGTAAGACATGGTCACACAAAATATCTTATATACGTAATGAAAATAAATCTATTTAGGAAAGAAATAGTTAATTAAATTGATAACTAATTACTTAGTTGTTTTCTTGTACAAAAAGAGACGGAAGACAATTTCCACAACCCACAACCCCATTCCCCTGACCCAGATAGGCATGACATGGTGGGGTGCATGTGTGTGTTTTGTGGTCACCATAACCACGACAAGGGTGAGCATACTCTCCCCCAGATCCCTTTGGATACTAGTGTCACATGCAATCCTAAAAGTAAGGACCACAAAAGGTTATAGGAGCATGAAATGTGGGACTAAAGACACTTCCATTTCCACAAGAGAGAAAACTACTTTTCCTCTATATTCTAGTTGCACTACATTGGTCTTAACCCATGTCGATAAATGTCTACCAACCATTATATCTAACAAGCCACAATACCCCAAATGTCTCCAAAGAAGGATTTTACTTCAATCCAGTGGGAATAATGAGTATCCAAGCTTCCTGATAACTGTATCAACATGATCTACATATATCCAAGTTCTGGAATGCATACTAATTTAGGCTTGTATTTTTGTACAATCTCCATGATATGTCCATGAGTGGAAATGTTTGCAATATTATGTGTGTTCCAACATGGAACGTCTCTCATCAATCTAGTCATTAACGTGAGGACCCTACTTATAAGACCCCTAACCTTTCTTAAAGTGTTGAACAAGCTTAATTATCATAACTAAATTCTTATAACCCTAATATAACCTTGTGATATTCTTTGAAATCATAAGACAAGCTTAATTTTCAAATTTGGTCCAATTTGGACATTGTTTGAGCAAGTTATGCAATTTTATGCACATTTTGGACTTTTCTACAATTTACCCAATTGAGAGGTTTTCTTTGCAATTTATCACTTGCATTATGTTCCCTGGATATTCTCTCATCATTCTTGAGCTTGTTGAGCTATTGGGTGCCTATTTAAGCCTTGGTTTGAAGGTGTTTTCCTCAAGGGTATTTTAGGGTTTACCCCTTCATGGATGAGCTACCTTTAGTAGCTATCAACTAATGAATTATTTGATTGTCTTGGAAATTCGACAAAGGAAAGATAATTAGGTCTATATGGATGGTGTGGGAGATGATTGTTTATGTGCTTGTATATTCTTAATAGTTTAAGGCCATGGACAGTTGGAAAGATACTAGAACTTCAACTTTTTCTTTTTCTTTATCTTAAAGTTTCATATACTTATCCCTAAGCTCCCAAATGTTCCATTTTCTCTCCACCACTTCCCTCCTTCTATAAACCTCATTCTCCATCTATGCTTCTGCGAATTTCCTATCCAAGGAAGAAGAAAGAGGAGATCTTCTTGGAAAAAGAATCTAGGGTTTCAATTGACTTCCTTTTAGGGTTTAAAAAACTTCCTTCTAGTGATCTTCACCTAAAAGAGTAAGAATCCCCTTCTTTCCTCCATTTATTTCTTTGTTATCCTTCCTCCTACCTTTCTCTAGGTTTCAACCTTGCTGTTCCATGGTAGAAATTGCTCTAAAGCTGTAAAACCCTACCTTTCTTGCTCCTTATGCTTCGGGTTTTCTCATTTGATGAAGAAAGGTGCTAGATGGACGAGTTCACGACATATACTTGGATTTCCTACCCTACTTGCTCTTGTTTTTTTTCTGTTTGGGAGTTTATCTTCTAATTAGAGGCAATTTTTATAACTTTCTCCACATTTATTGCTTACTATAAGCTTGCTAGCTCATGTTCTTGCTTTTAAATGATGATCCATGCACTAAAAAGCTATGCTTGACTTGGATTTCGATTTTTATAATGTTTTCTATTCTGATTTCAGTTATAGATGAACCTGTGATCATGTTTATGTTATTCATAAGGTATAATATGACTGGGATCAAGTTGGTTTGACAATTGATGGTGCTAAGTACCTATCTACCAATGGTCAATTTTAGGGTTTAAAGCTGATTTCTTCTATAAACCCATGACCCGATGGTGGTACCATTGCAACAACCCTATGGTGTTGTCTTCATGACAAATGATGGTGGTGACCAAGGGTGTCAACTGACGTTCACCCCTTAGGTCAGGTGTTATCCTAATTAGAAGCCTAGTGATTAACAACTAAGTACCCTAATGATGCTATCAATCCATGGTGATATTAGTTTGATATTCGATGGTGATTAATGAACATAGTGATGATCTAAAAACCTATGGTGACTTAATGGTCACTACTGATTGTGAATCAGGTCTCCACAGCCAATGATGAGTTAATCATGTAGTTGTAGCATCAATTAATCCTTAAACCAATGGTTTCTTGGGTCATTTGATGCAATGGTTGGACCTATACTCCAATTGATGGTTTTAATATTTGAACTTCACCCAATAGTTAAGATCTAATGATTCTTCATCCAATAAATTAAAATGATGCCTAACATAATATTTTGGGCCTAATAAAGTGATTTATATGGTCTCCTTTTTTGAGATCAACTTAAGAAGCACATTTATTGACGGCTTGTTTTAAATAAACAATCGCTTGTGGGTTTTACCCTACTCTCAATTGAACTTTTTATGTTGTTAATCAAGGTATGTCTAGGGTAAAATGGTGACTCTTTCTAGACCACAACTTAATGACTTCGTATGTGGTTTTTTTAAGATGTTTTCTTATGTAAACTACCAATGGCTTTACCTTTTCAACATTTAATGGTTATAAGTTGGTGCCTCAATATTCCCTGGGTGAAGCCTATAGTGTAATGGTATGATTCTATTGATGAGAATTTGATGGTTCAATGCCTTTAACTTTTAATCTTACCCTTTCCCTCATATTATTATGATTTATAATCACCATAATGAATTAATGGGTAACCCTAATGTGGTATATCTTAGTATGCTTAAATGATGGTGATTGGGTATGAATAGTCCTTGAATGATTAATACAATCATGGAATACTCTCTTATTGTTGTTGAAACCTTAGTACGCTATAACCTGATGGTTACACCTTGATTTAGGTGTAGATTCATACTTGAGAATAGTATGGAATGTGATGGTGATGCTTCACCTATTGCATCCATGATCCAATGGGGATGTCGTGAGTTAGGGTTTGGATATAAGTGTTGATTAGTAACATTAATATAATTTATCTTGTTGAACCTAACTCTGATGCAAATAGATAAAGATGAGTATTTATGTTTAACATTCTTATATGATGGAATGATGGTGAAATAACCTCCTTAATATGATCATAACCTTAATATGTTAATTGGTGGTTATCATAGCCGCATGGTTGATACTTTATTATGCTAAACATGTGCACTATGAATACGATGAGGGTTATTATATCTAGATTCCTTGCATGTTGACGTAATAATGGAATGTTCTTAATGTTAACATAACCTTACTATGATTTCTTATGAATATATCCTAGCTCATTAATCCAATATTGTGATGATCTGGTGTGTTATATGTAAGTGATGTTGTTGAGGCATGCAAAGATAATGATGATCTTGCAGGGAATAGTATGATGGTCTTAATGACCTTTGGGCATGGTTAAGCCCTGAATGAGATGTAATCCTCTTGTGTTGATAAGGGTCAATACTCTGTGATATTGTGAAAAAGGATTTATATCTTGTGATAGTATGATGACTAGTGGAGTCTCATGAATGGCAAGTGAATAGTGTCATGTGATGATGAGATGAGAAATTATGTTTCATACATTTTATATCTTTTGAAGTTGTGATATTTATATGCTTGCTAGAAGGGAATTAGGGTTTGTATGTCCACTTGTTTGATATAGCCTTAATTCACCCAATTGGCATAACTAATCAAGTGCAACTCTAATCATGTAGTACCATGTGCCGTAGAGCCATATTCAGTGTCAGAACTTGTTGGATGGTGAAATGAGTATTCGTAAGGGAAACTCGGAGTCCATACTATTGAGTATGCGGGGGTGGCAAGTTTGTGGATATATCCTTGTCATCCACAATGCAGGTTATGGAGGATGGCTATGGTCATGCCTCAAACATTTGAAGTGATTGAGGACAACTATGGTTGTACCTCGGATTAGAGGGTTTTGTATACCCTGGTTTCTAGTGTCGTGACCTATACCAAGGGCAGACTAGTCGTTAGTAGCTTGACTATATGTCACTGTAGTGGCAGCTTTGACTGATATGTCACTGCATTTTCACTCGTAATGACCGAGGAGAAGAGAAGTTAGGATATCATCACTCCTAATGAAGCATTCTTGAAGTGGCTTGTGAGATGAATATTGGCCTTCCATCTTGTCTTCCACGGGTTTCTTATCACATGCACAAGGCACTATAACCAAAGAAAAGAAAACAAGTTAGCAAACCAATATGCACAAATAATTCAAAGAATAAAGAATAAAGAATAGAAATGATGATGGCGATAGGAAAAGGTCAAAGAAAAACTAATAAGTAGCTAGGTCGGGTTCCTTTCTCCTAGGCAACTGCCCCAGAAATCTTGGTGTGTCTTTCCTCACCTCGAGGTTTACACACCTAAATCAATTAAATCTTGATTGGACATGCGCCTCAAAGGCTCGAACACACAACATGGGTCTTTCAAATTTATAAATCCCTAATAGGCTCACTCATATAAATTAACACACTTCACCCACTAGGGCATGGGGTCGAGTCATAGTATAGGAAAGTGGAAAGTTAGGGGTTGAACCAAAGGGAGAAAAGGGGGTACTAGAGATGAGTTAGTTTTGGCTAGGTACCTAGTATAGAGTCTAGGGTTGAAGGGTTTGAAGGTTAATTTTGCTTGATTACACTAAGGTTGAACAAACAATAAATTAAGGGAGAAAAAGAATGAAAAACAAAGCTAACCCTAGACAATTAGTTCTAAAGAGAAAGAAATGACAAGTTTAGCAATAAAAGACAAGAAAAGACAAGAAAGTAGAAAATTATGCCAAGGCAAGCAAGAAGAGATATATGTTGACTCAAGGTATAAATTGAATAAACTCTTGTTTTGATGATGACTAAACCATTCCACTTATTTGTGTCTCATTCTTCTACTTGAATGATTTCATATTAGGTATAGACACACTCCAAATGCCCTAACTTGCGCATCTCAAAAGACAAGTCATAGTCTATACAAGTGCACATTTTTGGAATATGATGTAAATCCATTAGAATCATGTTGTAAATCACTTGTAATGATTGTATGACTTTTAATTAAGCTTAGAAAAAATTAAGAGCACTTAGATTGAATATTTAAGCACTCAAAAGCCATTTTCCAAAATTCACATCAGGATGTTCATCGGTCAAGTTGCAAACTCGACCTATCCTGATTGGATCTTGAAAATGACTTTTGATTGGTCGAGTTTGCACTTCATAGAACTCAACTGATCCCTCTATTGACCAAAACTGATTTAAGTGAATCGATCGAGTTACCCCAAGACAAACTCGACCGATGGCCTAAATTGGTCTTGTCTTTTAGTGGGATCAGTCGAGTTATCGTTATAGAAACTCGACTGATTGCATTGTACGAAAAAGTGCAGAAAAGTATTTCTAGCCGTTGTGGAGTTGCAACAATAAAAATATATCCATTGCAAACCACAAAATGGCTAGTTTCATTCTTAAGTGTTCCCAAAGGCTAAGGGGTATTCCCAGCTATAAATAGGACCCCTTAGGCTTCATTCCAAGGTTGAGCATTCAATGCAAAACTCTATATGAGGTTCCTAGTCTATAGTTGAGTGCCTCCTACAGCCTCCTCTCTCTCTCTAAGCTTAATCACTTGCTACATTTGTTAGAGTGGGTAGGAAATCTGTAAGAGAGCTAGTCCTACATGTATATCTTGTGAGGCTCTCACTTCCACCACCTCCCTATCTCTCATTTCAACCATGAAGATGAAGGTTCTCTCTCTTGGCTAAGAGAGATGAAGAAGAATAAGGGAAGGAGTCCCTTAGTGGAGATTAAGGTTTAAGACTTGGAGCAAGAGTGGGTAAGCCCTAAGTGAAGGCAGAAGACTCCTTGCTCAAGTGGGTAAGTCCTTGATGGAAGCTTCTCCGAGTGAAGGTGAAGTCAAAGGCAGAAGATCCAAGAAGAGTGGCAAAGTCCTTGAAGGTGGAAGACTTGTGCTTGAGTGGGTAAGACCTTGGTGAAGGTTGAAGACTCTTGCAAAGTGGGTAAGTCCTTGGTAAGGTGGATACTCTTTGTATTGGATAGGTAAGCTCTTTGGTGTTCATGTATTAAAAGTCTTATGAATGAATATAAGAGTACAATGGCTAAGAAATCCTAGAGGTTGACTTCTCTAGGTAGTGGACTGACTCACTTCTAGTTTGAAGTGTGGAACCACTCTACATAGCTTGTCACTTGGTGTATGTTCAATCTCTCTCTCCCTTTCTATGCATGTTTTAGTTGCACTCATACTTCCTATTTAGCAACCTTATCTTATGATATATCTTGAAGGTCTAATGAATTTTGTTTAAGTACATTTAGCTCTATTCACTCGCCCTCTAGAGCATCCAATAACCCATCTAGTATCCAACAATATACACTATACTAGAATAGCAAACTAGGAAAAAGAGCAATTGAAGACCTAAATTAGGAAGAACAAGGCAAAAGAAACCACAATTAACTAGGAGAGTAAAGAGACTAGCTAAATAAGCATGGCATAAGCAAGATGGCAAATTAGGTTTCAATGCAATTAAGAGAAGTGTCAGTTGTTTGGGGAATGCACTTGTCAATTGAGTTGGGGGTGATAACATTGAAACATCACTCTTTCATTTAGATTACCAAACCAAACAATAAGACATATGATAATGAATTTCCCTAAACTACTAATTGACCATGGATGGGATAGGATGCGTATAGGGGAACTAGTCCCTGTCACCTCATATCCACCCTTGTGAGGCTCACATGGATTTGGTTTATGTGGAATTATATTAGGAACTAATCAAGTCTAGGTTTATAGGTTAGATGCTCCTAGGGCAATTGGGGGCCGATGGTAGTGATGGGAGGTGGAAATGAGGTTTTGGTCCACAAATCACCTACAAACTAGCCTTTAGGAAGCTCCAAGCCAATTACACAAAATGCTTCTAAACTATCTACTTAGATATCTCACCTAGGTGTAGGAGAATTTATTAGCATTTACAAAGGTGAATAGCTAACTAGGGATGCACTAATTGGACCTCAGAGTAATTCCCAAAAATAGCCACAAATAAGCAATTTTCCTAGAATCCTAGGTGATTCCAAGCACAAACCACAAAGAATTTTATGGAAAACGAGATATAAATAGAAAAAAATCATTAGAAAAAAAATTTACAATGTTTACTTATCACTTTCTCCCAATATGGTATTAAAGTAACATTCTTGACCCCAAACAGTCCACCTAAGGGGTCTAGCTACTCATAGACCAAGAAAATACAAAAATGGAGAAGAAATAGGTAGAAGTATCCATGGAGATCGGTGTATATGAATAAATCTCCCTCTCCAATAGCTTCAAGGACGTTCACCTCCCTCCTATAAGGTAGAATGTCATGGGATGGTGATGAAAAGCAGTCAAAACCCTAGAAAATTAAGGTTTTGGTGGATGAAATGGAGGTGAAATGGGGTAGGGAAGTGATGTGATGGCTAAGGTATGATATGGGAGAGCTAAGAAGGGGTAGAAGGTAGATAACCTTGAGATCCAGCCACCACCCATGTATATATAGGTGGTGGTGGAACCACTAGGACAAGTGGAGGGTAGAATGGGTAATACAATGCAAAATTTGGGTAGGTTTTCTAGTGGCACGGCCATGTTGGTGTGTAGACCGGTCGTCTTGGGATGGAATGATTGAGGTGAAAAATGAAAAAAATGATAGGCTGATTTGGGATTTATGAAGGCTGGTGGCACAGCCATGGCGATCTCCACATCTGTGGTGGCTAGGTGGTTATACGGCTATTGTGGATCACATGGCCATGGTGGATGAGGAAGTAGTTGGCCATTTTTTGGAGCACGACTCTTCTAACTCTAGCCAACACAGCCATTCTGTATGGAACACCTGTATTGGGGTCTTCATGCCACCTCAATTTTGTATGGAATGGTCGTGGTGATGTTCTTCTTCAAGGCTAAATTGATGCTCTCTCTGTGATTTTTAGCTTGAGTAGCACAATCGTTCCTAGACACCACGGCCGTGTTGGGGTCTTCAGCTACACTTTACTCTTAAACTTTGATTTCAATGGGCTTCTTTTCTTTACTTGAGCCTTGGCCATTGGGGTATGTTGGGGAATCTCTTAGATCTTCCTTGGACCCCTCCAATGGTGGAGGAACCCTAGGATCACCCTACTTCTCTCCCGTCCATTTAAGTGCGATTCAAGTATCTAAAAAATATGCAAACAATGTCCATAGGTGCATTTGATAGAAGTTTGTATATTAAGGGAAATTACATGCCATTTAATAGATTTAGATGTGATTGAAGTACAATAACACAGAAGATGTAGCCTGATAAATGTGTATTTATCCTTTTTATTTACATCTTTTAGATATCTTTTTAGTATTGTTTTGTTATTTATCTTCTTAGTTTTGTCATTAATTGTATTAGTTTAGACTTTTCTTTTTATTAGGAGTTTTAATTATATTTGGTTGATTTTTTGTAGGAAAATGGTCTAGTCACTTCAATGTTTAATTTCTCTTAGAAGATTTTTGCACAATCTCCGCAGTGCCTAATTTAAATATACACCCCACACCAAAATTGCCATAACTCTCAGATCCCAAGGCAGAATTTAATGAGCAAGTATGTGTTAGAAAGGGAATTGAATTATCTATAGGAAAAAAAATATTTTATGACCATTTTAGAACTTATGACTGAATCGAAAATTTTCTCGAAGTCATTGTTTTTCGAATCTGCAACAAAAAGAATGTGAACGCTCAACATAATTGAAGGAAATCAATTGTTTTTTTCTATTGACCAGATTCAAAAAGTTTTTAGCCTCCATCTAGGAGTTTTATAGAGAGCCTTGTATGTAGGGTTTCCACCCTTTCTTCCCCTATAAAAGGAGGGGGGACTCCAATAAAAAAGGGTCATCAATTTTTGTACTAGCATTTCTTATTGAATCTCTATTACTTTCATTTCTTCATGGAATCTTTACATTCAAGAAATAAAATTAGTTCCTTGTTCTAGATCTGGATCTTTCCCTTTATTTCTTGTTCTTTATTCTCATTCTTTCTCTTAGAATGGGAGATTCAGACATCAAGTCATTTAATTGTCACCACCTTTGGTCTCCTCGGAGATTTCAGATCTGTGGTCTATGGCGTCCTATCATCTCCTCCTTGTTTCTCCATTCCTCACTATGACTAGTGAGTAGGTTCCTTATTGAGGTGAGGGGGATATCTCATTGGCCATTTTTTTGATCAGATTAAGTTTATATGATTTTTTTTAATACAAATGTGTTTTGGTTTAGAGAATATTTTATTTAAATGAAATGATTAATCATTTTCATCATGAGTTATTCCGACATATGTGACCATAGAAATCAGAATTTAGAATGACTAAACCATTTTCATGGGGATTTGGATGTGATCATGGAAAAATCCCCATAGATATGATGAACTATGAAGCGTGAGCGTCAGGACCAATGGGTTCACATGGAGTTTGTCTCTGGTTTTGTTTATGAATGATTCACATACCCGCTTCTATATTTAACTATCATATATTCTTTGATCTTGTTTTCACTTTGGCTAAGTTGGTGAAAACCCCTAAGCCTCGATGCTTTCTCTCATTTGATATCAATCGTTTATGCACTTCTTGTTTTAAATTCGCCTCTTTTAATTTCAGCACTTTACTTCTTGTTTAGATAATTTTGTATGCTAACATTCTCCTTTCTTTACTTTCTTATCTTAGAATAATAATTTCCTTTATTTGCTTTAGTGTAATCTTTTACTTTCTTTGCATTTTAATCTCTCATTCCAGTGTAATCAAACAAACCCTAATTGGAATTTACTTTTCGTTCCTTATTCAAAAATACCAAAAAGAAATAATTTAAAAAATTAATCAGGTTAAAAGAGAACTATCTTAAAAATGTTATCCGGTGGGATCGACTATTCTATACTAGACTTAACTAGAAAGTAAAAAAGGATTAAATGCTAGGATAATAATCTTAGTGAATTGGTGTGCTCTTCGATGCATATAAAATCCCTAAAATAGGACTGCATCACCACCTCCAACTTGAAAGATACTTGTCCTCAAGTATGCTCCAACTCAATCTCTTTTTAATTTTTCAATAAATAAGAAATGAAAAATACATTGCAACAAATGAATATTGATGAAATGGGCTCAATGATGACTAAGTGCATGTATTCCACCTCTCTCTTATCCTCTTTCACAAACCAATCATGATTAAAGCATTGATCATACAAACTTCACAGAATAGAGTATTGAATACACAATCAATCCATGTGGTTGTCATATAACTCTGGATAAACCATTTCATGGTGGTGACAATAACAATGTCTAGGGTTGTTGTTTTACCTTCATGCATTCAATCTCATATGTCAATCCGCAAAAAATAACCCACTTTTCTACAAAAAAAGGGCAAAATGAGCTAGGTTTGATGTTTCCTAGCTCAATGGACATGCAAATAGAAGAAAGGGTTGTGGTAAGGGGTTGGAGTGCTATTAAATAGGAGCACTCATCTTTTCTTTATTTAGATGTTATTACATAGGAGCATCTTTTATTTTCTTTTTGCATTCTTTTATCCATGGTGTAGATAGGGCACATGGTGGTGAGAATGAAGTAGGAATATATAGATATGGCCACCCCAAACTTTTAGAGGTGGCTAAGGCTGAATATCTATTTTTCTGACATCCTTTCATGAGGCGTAGAGATAAGAAATGATGAAAGAAAAGTGATTCAAAGAGGAGTCACTAGCGTGGGTTTCAACATGAGATATCTTGCATGAAGGTTACTCCAACAACTTTATTGAGAAATGACATACCACATGAATGAGAAATACGAAAATAACATTTTTATCAGGTGATTCTACAAACCCTAAGTATTTTCTGATTTCTTGAATCACAATTCAATCAAGCATTTGACAAGCATGAGAGAGGTGATTCATATGTAAAAAGTCAAGAACTGAGTCCATTTTGTAATAGATCGTGATAATGTAGCATGCATTTGTCAAAGAGCAACATTTTCACTTCAATAAGTAGAGATCAAGTCAAAACTTGCTTTTAGGCAAGAAATTCCAAATGTGGGCAAAGCTGGGAAAAATGGTACCAAATTGCCTTCAATCATGTCTAAGCCTTCCTTTTGAAACAAAAAGCAAGAAACAAGCAAATCATGGCTACCGACATGCAAAAATTACAAAATCTACATGATATGCAATTCATGGTAAAAAGAGCAAAATTTTTGAAAATTATGCAAAAAATTGCAAGAAAATAAACTATATGGTATGTTGCAAAGAAAGTAGAAATCTAATGTATATAGTAGTTATTTGAAAATAATAGTAAATGGCGGGATGAAATGAAAAATTGAGTGAAACGAAGGGTGTACCTCCCTCCCACCCCAAAATTTTGAATCATGTTGTCCTTAGCATGACACTAAAGTCTACGAGTGATAGGATAGACCATCATGGTTGTTGTGGTGGATCAAGGGGTGATCCTCCATGTGGTGTAGGGTACTAGTAGTAGCCACTCCAATTGTCCACATGTGGAGGCATGTAGGCCTCCTTATACTTAGACAGTGGACCCCACCAATCTTCCCCCTAATGGGGGTTCCTCTACACATGTGCATGTTGAAAGTGATACATATGGTTGATCTGATGGTGCATTTGTTGATGGTCCAACCACAATGCATCATGTGTCCTTTGAAATCCCTCTTGTTTCCTCAAGATGCCCTCCAATTATGCATGTATTGTAGACATGTCATATGCATTCATTATGGGTTGTTGTTGTGTTTTCGTCTTTGTCTCTCATCTCTGAACCCTATGGGCCTCAATCTCCTTTGTTTCTCTCCTATGATCTGCTACCCATGATTCTCTCAACCCCTCAGGAAATTGTTTGGTCTTGCTAACATGCATATATAGGATGCTCCTCTTCCCACCTCCTCAAAGTATCTAAGAAATATGGAGATGGGCCACACCCCTCTAAGAGAGGTTGTGTGGTAAGGTGGATCCAATAATACTCCTACATAGGGAGGGTTGACCTAGTAAATGATGTTTTAATCAACCACTAAAATCATAGACAAGCAAATCAAGTACTACATTTCCATGATTTTCCCTCCATCTGCATTGGTGTAACAAAATACATCATGATCTAGGGTTAGAGAAATTGAAGTCACAATCCCTCCCATAATAAAATGGTTCTTGCTCTTATACATGACTATATTCATATGATCAATAATCAGTGCCCCAAATTTACATGCTTGCCATGTACCATCTATCCTTACACAAACATGTCTTTCTCAGTACAACTACCATGGTTATCATACCATGAGAAGATTGTGTTTGCTAAGACCTTCTGAATATATCTCAAAATGGGATCATGAATCTTGTCTTCGAGTTACCCGCTACAAAGTTTCTCTACCCGGTGAGTCTCTTCCACATGGATGCATAATTCATATTAGTGTCCTTGTTTGTATTTCCTTGATCAATTTGGGCTTCCATCTCAGGGCTAGAAGCAAAAATGTTAGTGAGAAAGGAGGCAGTGATGAGGTGAGCCTCATTCCCCAGTCTGACACTAAGGGTGTTATGTGAGACATTGTCCAATGTGGAAAATTTGTTGCGTGAGCTCAATATATAATTGTTGGACCATGGTCAGTACATCAAACAATCCAATGGGTTCCAATACATCCTGGAAAAAAAAGGATACCCAAGGCTTCCATTGTCTCATGGAAAGGTATCTAGTGGCAATAACTCTATGTCTCAGACACTCTAGATGTCATGGCTTCTTCACCTAACAATTTCTCACATTTGGGGCTTCCTCATGATATTCATTTTTCACCTCCTCATGTAGTGTGTATTACATCTTTTCATCATCATTATCAAAAAGTAGCCATGTTTGAGCTTGTAGTTGCGACTGTGGTGCAGTTGAAGAAGTTGAAGGTTGGCCTGCTGACGTAGAAAGTCGAGTCGATGAAGGTGGTAGTTCTACCCTCACAAAAGTCAAGGTCAAGTTAGTTGTAAGTAGTGGTTCATCCTGTAAAGAAATTGGTGTTACACGTCGTGGCTGAGAGGAGACGTCTTCCACAATGGGGTCTATTAATGCATCTAGCTCGTCCACCGACAAATGGAATGTTTCACCATGAGAGTCAAAGGTTGATGGTGGTAGTGGAGGAACAAGAGATGTTGCTTGGACTGAAGATGAACCATCTTTCAGTCGACCTTAGTAGGAGATGATGTCCTTGGCTCTTGACACCACTTGCTTTATCATTTTCTTCATTTTAAGAGGATTTTGGTGGATATATGTGGAAAAAGTTAGGTTTTTCTTGATTGTTGGGGAAGAATGGAGAGAAAGTGTTGATTTTGTGGTGGGAATTATTGGTATTTATGCCCAGAGAGCCAATCATATGATGATTATAATAGCATATCTTGTAAGAGATTTGATTAATAAAGGCAATCTTCCTATTTATTTTGTTATTCAGTTATCAGATAATTTGGTAACATATTAAATGTCTAAAGAATCATATTACTCAATGATGTAAGTCTTCGGGTTGAGGACTTGAACAATGAGACCATACAGATGTCAAGAGTATATTCATTCTTGTTTTTTGTCTCTACTCAGATGTTATTATGGAAGGTTGATAGACAACAATGGCACTTAAGACTAGAGTGTGTGTTGGTTGATGACATAATCTCATTAATCATGATATGTGATATCAAACCAAGCACATAGATACTTGTTAGGGAACAATGTATCTGACAGACCCACCTTGAGAGTGACACTTGGAACAATCAATGGTAGTCTGAGTCATCTCTCATAATGATGGTGATGAGTGTGGTTCTTAGACATGAAATTACTACAATCATCACATGTTATTCGATGTGCTCTGACATCATCCAACGTGATCCTGAATAAGGGTTTCCATAAAGGTGGTGCTCGGGTGCACTATGACACATGAGGTGATGTGGATGGGGTTTGTCCCTACTACAGGAGTTTGATATCCAATCCACTGGATAAGAGAGACTGAGAAATGCATGGCCATGCTGGTGTGAGTCAATATGTGATATTGATCTTATACATATCTCAGATAGTTTGCTCTAGTTCAAGGAACATGGATTGAATGTTAAAGAGGATGACAATTACATGCCTCAATTTTAATCTAGATATCAGAGATAAAGGAACTATACAATCATTGTAACATCAGTCACAGATTATATGTTAAGTTGTTCTCCAACTTCTTCAATTACTTGGGTAGTAATGAAGTCTTGCTATATACCAATCATTGCTTGTGAAATCATAATATGATTATGAATATCACTGCCAATGTAATGTGGAGCCTATCAGGTCACACACATAGGATGTGATTGGAATAGGAGTATAATTGTGGATGTGATTGGAAATGTTCTGAATCGAATTTATTACTAAAACATTTAAGTAATCTATTGCAATATAATCTGAGTTAATTGATTAAAGTGTTTAAGCCAATTAATTAGATTCCATTGTTAAGCCAGTTGGATGATATAGAGTGATTAACTAGATATGGATGATGAAAATTAGTTATTCAATTAATGTGATTAATTGGATTTATTAATTGTTTCCAAAATATTCTTCTATAGTCCACGAGTAGTTCATTTTTAATGAATCTCCAGCCTTTTGCTAACCTAATGGTTTTGGGAAACCCTACTTCCTTTCTTTTCTATTAATAGAGGCATGAAGACTGGATTTTGGTTAACGCCAATATGCTCTCACTATGGTTACGCTCATGTACATTAACCCTAGCCATCATCATCCTCAAGCGAGAGAGAAGGGGAGCACCCAACACTAGGACATTGTCAAGCAGAAGGTTGATCCTTTCCACCAGCTTAAGGAAGCATGATGTGGAGTTCCAGTCCATCTGTGTGGACAAAGTAGAGACGTAGACACTGAGTTGACTACGTTCAGAGGACAGTTGAGGATCGTTTGTGCATGCTAGGAGCGACACACATCATCGAGACAAGGGATATCATTGGGCCTACTCCACAATGAGGTATATCCATGTCCCCTCTTTCTGAATACATTGTTGTCGATGAGATCCTCAAGTAGGGTATGTGGAGAAATTTTTTATTACTTCCATTGGGCCTTCTGCCTCAAGAAATCCCAACAGGAATGGGGTGGAAATTTTAGGTGGAGGTAGGAGAAATGTTTTGGGAGTGATTTGAGGTGAATTGGGGGTGAAGGATGAAGAAGTTGGGTCTTAAAGGTGTTGGGAAATGCATCAGGGGTTCTTGGAGGTTGGGAACTGTCATTGTTTTGCACAAGAAATGAATTAGGAAGTGATGGATATTATTACTAGATTGGGTGGCTTCAGTTGCTGGAACCACATGCAGCATGGTCATGCTGCATGACACGATCGTGTTGGGTTGGATGTTGATACATCCGTGTTCGGTTGGATGTCGATATGGTCATGTTGCGGTCAAGGTGGTTGGTATGCTACACACGCCCGTTCTGGGTCTGCTCATGCTTTCTTTATTTTTTTAATTTTCCCTATTGATTTGAGTTTTTGCCATGGTAATTATATAGTACACCGGCCATGGTAGGTACTGTAGTAGGTAGTTTCAACTTGAATTACATCAAAACATCAAATCTTGAACCTGAGAAATTTTTCATAATTCCCTTCCACATTTTAGCTAATTTTTTCATTTCATGACTCTTTTCACATGCACATCTAAATTCTAAACAAAAACTATTAAAAATGAGTGTGTGTGTGTGTGTAATTTCTGGAAAAGTATAAAATTATCAAAAAAGTATAAAGAATGCAAGGTTGGGTGAAAAATTCACCAAACCTAAGTTGGTTGCCTCCCACTAGCACTAAGTTTCATGCCTCCAGTCCAGCTTCTTATAGTTCCTTCAATCATTCAACTATTTGGCATCATCTTGTGTCCACTCTTGCAAAAGATACATCCCCCATTTGCATTCAATAGTTGCTCCATGTCCCATTGATCCCAAAAGCTATCATGAGGTCTTCCATCCAGATCTCCTTCTTTCAAGTAATTAGCTAGATTCTTCAAGTGACCATGCTCAACATCCACATCTCAATCTCACCCCGGGTTTCTTCATGTCTATGAAAGATTCTATCATTGTTCCACAATGCACATGTATCTCAGCATCAATTGTAGATAATAATGATCTTCCCAAGATGATGGGAATCTTCCTACCCTCCAGATCCATGTCACAAATAGTGAAATCTGTAGGAACACTGCTACCTTTTCCTTATCTATTATCACCAATACATCATCCACTCTTCCTATAGACACTTACATGGAGCAATCTACCAATTGGAGAGTGCAATGAGTTCGTTTCAACTTGCATAACCCCAACTCAACATAAACACTATATGACATAAAATTCACACTAGATCCTAAATCAAGTAGGGATTGGTATATGCTATGTTCCTCTATGTATCTAGGTATTCGTGGGGCTCTTGGGTATTTCCTCTTCATAGGAAGTGAGTGTTGAATGATAGAGATCACTTAATTAGTCAACTTGATTTTCTTAGGCATCCTCCCCGTTGACTTCCTTTTGACAATTACACAGGTCCTTAAGAAACTTAGCATAATATGGGATTTTCTTGATAGAATCCAACAATGGAATATTCAACTTCACTTGTTGAAACATCTCTAGAATGTCAACATTGTGTTTTTGCCTCCTTTTTACTATTGGGGGCTCATCCAATGCTTTGGGAAATGATGGTTCACTTGCTTTCACAACATGTCCTTCTTGTGGCATGACATGAGGTGGAACACTAGAGATGGTATAACCTATAAATGGAGTGTGAGGTGGAGCACACAGTATCACATACTCAAAATGAGTTGTTATAATATCATCTTCAACAATCTCAATGACAATATCACCACTTGGTCACCATTTCCTTGTTTCATCAACATTTCTTTGCCTTGTGGCCTACTAAAGAGATCTTCCACTCCTTAGAAATATCACAACACTTCCTTGCTCATGGTGGAGAGGGGGAGTGAGTTGTAGCTGTAGAGGAGGTGAAGGTTACACTTGGTTTTATATTGAGGTGGAGAAGAAAATTGAGGGTGGTAGCTAAAATGGTGGGATGGTTGTGGTGATGGAGGTGGTGGAGGCATATAAGTCTTAGGATGGCCTTTAAGTGATATATGGACTGCACTTGAAATGGAGGTGGACTATAGAAAACTCATGTGGCACCCATTGGTCCAATAGATACATTGAAATTCATTTGGGTTGGAAGGACAACTTTGCTTCCGCTTGAAGAGCAAGTATTGAATAGAGTTGCTCCACTTTTTGCTCAAGCTTTGTCACATTCTTTTGCACATCATCAATTCTTTTTAACCTAGAGAAAACTTCATCCTCAAATATTCAGATATATCTTGGACTTTTTTGTTCTGGGTAGCTATAAGAGTGAGGTTTCACTTCTTCATTAGAGGATCCAAAAAAATTAATTGAGTGACAAGGAACACTTCTCATGTGGTTCTTCATAAAGCCCAACATTTTCCAAGAATCTTCATCATTTGTGGGCTTGAATCATTAGAAGTTGAATGAGTCACACCAAAGGGTCGTTCACCCTCACCAATCATGCTAGAAACTCAGATCCTTGAATTTTTTGCCAATTTCTCAAACAAGGGTCGTGTCTCTTTAAGTGGCTTAGTCATAAAAGCTACTCCGCGAGAAGTACCCACTCTATCTTGACTCACTTGAGATTGACTGTAGTAAATGGATTAAATAAGCTACCATAAAGGAATTTCATGGTGTTGACACTCTCTCAACATCTTTTGAAATCTCTCCCAAGCACTATGTAACCTCTCATTGTCCACTTGATAGAAACTCAATATGGCACGCCGCATTACTCATGCCACCCCTGCTCATGATGTATGTTCTTGAGTCATATAAATCTTTGGCCTTGTCTTTGAGGGAGAATGAGAACAAGGTCATTCTAATTGAGTCATCACTGGTTGTTAGCATCCTAAAGGTAGAGCATTACTTCAATAAAAGAGTCCACATGCTTGTAGGGGTTTTCACTCTCAGAGTCCTAGAAGGTGGGAAGGAGCCCAAGAAGTCCTAGATGGATGGAGAAATTCTCCCCTGGCATTTGATCAACTCCTCTTGCAATTGGTGATTTGTAGTTTCTAGGCATGAAGTATTCTTGAATTGGCTCGTGAGGTGCATTTTGGCCTTTCGTCTTGTCTTCCACAGGATGCTTGTCACGTGTACAAGTCACAACAACCAAACAAAAGAAAACAAGTTAGAAAACCAATATGAACAAATAATACAAAGAATAAAGAATAAAGAACGTCAATGGTGAGGGCAATAGGAAAAGGTCAAAGAAAACCTAAGTATCTAGGCCGAGTGCCTTTCTTCTCGACAACAGTGCCAGAAAGCTTGATGCATTTAATCACCTCAAGGTTTATACTCCTAAATCAATTGAATCTTAATAGGATGCATGCCTCAAAGGATCAAACACACAATAAGTGTTGGTAAGGCATGCCCATATATCCAATCATGTGATGATTGACATGACATACACCTTAAAGGATTTGATTAATACTTATAAAGGAACGATTCCAATTCATTATGTTTCATTCAATCATGAGATAATGAGGAAATAGTTTGAATGTTTATAGAATCATATTACTCAATGAAGTATGTATTCAAGTTACTACCCGTGTGGATGAGATCATACGGATGTTAAAAGTACATATACATATTTTGTCTCTGATCGATTGTTATGGTGGAAGGTTGATAGATAACAATAACTCATAAGATCAGAGTGTGAGTTGGTTGATATCTAAATCTCATTAGTCATGATATGGCTATATCAAATCAAGAACACAAATACATGTTAGGGAACGGTGTATAAGACAAACCCACGTTGAGAGTGACACATGGTTTTGGTGGTTAAAATCATCTCTCATAGTGAAGGTGGTGATTGTGATTCTTAGACCTAAAATCACTGCACTTGTCACATGTCGTTGGGTACACTTTGATATCATAAAATGTAGTCCTAAAACATGGGTTGTTATTACGATGATGATTGGGTGACTTTGACACATGGGGATAGACTACGAGTGATAGATATGGAATTTGTCCCTCCTAATGGAGTATGATATCCAGGCCACTTGATAAGTGAAACTAAAAAACACATGCACATGCACATGAGAGGGTGACCTTCCAAAAATGCATCGAGTTCATCTTGGATATCAAAGACAAAGGAATTATACAATCACTGCAACACCTTACACATATTCTAGCTTGAAGTATTTCTCCAACTTTCCATTCACTTGCGTAGCACTAAAGTGCAACTAGGCACCACTCTTTATGTGTGATGTCATAAGCTAGTTATAGACATTCACTTCCAACGTGATATGGGACTTATAGGGTCATACACATAGGAACTCGTCTAGAAGATGATTTTGATCTAGAATGATAAATGGATTAATTACAAAAGTGTTTAGGTATTGAATTCAAGCAACATATTGACTACTAGGATTATTGGTGTTCCAAATGACTATCTCACTAAGTGAGATGGATGTTTGGGCATGTGAGATGGGTGTCCCAAGTTTTTAGATGAACGTTTGGGCTGTTAGGCTAATCAGAGTATGAATTGGCTAAGCTCTACCCTTTAACTGACTGTCTCATCTCTACTCACCAGATGGGAATTTAGGTGAGCAAGATGGGCATCTCGCCTAGGTGAGACGACTCAGTTGGGCTGAAGGAAGGTTTATGATGTTTCCCGAATAGTTTTATTATACTTTACTTGGGGTACAAGGAAACTAATATGTGAGATTAATTGGAATCCAAATTGTCAAATTCGTGTACGATTGGGAAACTATGAAATGGCCATTTGGCAGTGCGAGACAGTCGTCTCGCACACCAAAAGACTGTCTGAGTGTGCCATATGACTGTTTTGGCTATTATAGGTTGTGAAAGTTCAAGTTCTTCCGGTTCTTTCCACTCCCACACAATCCCATACAAATAGGGAACCCTGACCCTAACCTCGCCTATAAAAGGAGGGGTACTGGGGGCTTCCCAAGACAAAAAAATAGACAACTAAGAACTAGTTCCTCTAACAGCTGTTGTCCTCTCTGGTTGTGGTAACCAAGAGAGCCCAGGCAATTCCTACCCCACAGGGAGGGATAGCCAATGGGAGAGAACATTTGGTGATCGTTGTTGGTGGGAGAGTAGGCTGGTGACTAGTACACCGATGGGAGGGACAACTCCTTCCTCTCCGTTCTTGGTGAACGAAAGGAGTTCTAGTTCATTCGTGTGGGCTACTCTAGAGGTAGGAGTCCTTTGACTACTACTCAGAGAGCAAAGTCAACCTACAGTCTGTGGCGACACCACTGGAGTCATTGCATAATTTGTGTAGACAACTATTTGTGGTGAATACTAGGAGCTGCACAGCCACCTTCCAAGAGCAACTAGTAAGCAGATGCAAAGAAGTGAGTTTTGTCACTGGACTTTCTCTAGGACCAGGTATAACTCGCTAAAACCATCCTTCCTATTTCATAGTAGTTGACATGATCTTACTGTTATGGGAATAATGATAGATGAATTTGTTGTTTCTACTGGTGTACTTTGTGCCCGTATTTCCCAATAGTGGTATCAGATCCATGTCAATTTATTATGTCTTAGGATAATCGATATGATCAAATTTTTGGTTATATCATTTATTTATTGCATACGATGTGAATATTTAAACAACTCTCATATGTGTATCTGATTAAAGGCCACATAATCCCAAACTAATATATATATATATATATATATATATATATATATATGTGTGTGTGTGTGTGTGTGTGTGTGCAATTTACATGTGTCACCCTAAAAGAGGTTTTGATAGTGGATGTGTATCTTGGTTATGGCCAATACCCTATATATGTGTGTGGTTGGATGGTTTGGTTCTTATTTATCCCGGTCTGCGTATCGAGCCTCTACCTTCCTCTTCCCAATGTAAAGTTAATTCTTTCCTACCTTCACTCCCCTCGAAAGTAACTCAAAGTTTCTCTTATTCAATGTAATAAAGTAGCAATAGGATAGTTTCTTTTCTTGCAATGATAAGGAAGATGATCATCTCCAGAGGTGAAGACCAATTCGTGAGACGAGATGACCATCTGGAGGACCATGGAGGACAGAAAAATGGAGCTAGACAACCATCTAGAGGGTCCAGCTGACCGTTTGAAAGGAGTCCAAACATTAGTTGGACAGGAGGCTATTCATGATGACCAACCGATCGGCCAAGAGGCGAGATGACTGGTTCAAGGGTTGAATCAATCTACCCAGATTGGCAAGCACAGATCTACATCAACCATAGGTTCATATATGTGATGTGATGATTGACTTAGGTGGTAATAATTCCTTGTGGCTCCAAGGAATTCCAAGTAGACATGGTCATAACCATCACCTTTTATATTACATGATTACATTATGGGATATAGCATGTATATGATATGTACTATATATGTGGTGATTTGATACAGTATATATCTATACATATTATATATATAAAATCCCTCAAATCAAATATTAAGTCTAAGATGCTTTCTAGTAGCAAGACACATAAAAAAATGTGTTCATCCAAGAATAGGTTATGCCAAAGTGTGGTGCACCTTCTACCTCATGGAAGTGTGATGATAGTAATGCAGGTGCTGCCAAAGTGGGTGCATTATTATCGTATTGGCTATTGGGTCAGGCTTAACTGGTAATTCTCAAAGCATTTGGGCCCAGAAGCATGCAGATGATTATGGCAAGGAGTTACACATATCCTCTATCCAAGAGTTCCATATGATGAAATTGGCAAGTTTGCCTACCTAAATAGTCAGATTGTGGGCGATCAGCCAAAGCTGACTCATGACTTGATGAAATATGGATCTTGGCTCATTAGAAAATTGTTCGTTGTAATTTTCCAAATTGATACTTGAGAGTTATCAATTTGAAAAAAATAATGAGAATGATAATTAATTAAAGAACTAATTATTATTGTCTAAAATTAATCAAATCAATTAAAAAATTGATATTTTAAAAAAATTGTAAATTCTTTTGTAGAATCAAATGACAACAAACATCAATCACTTTTCTCTATGATCGGTCCTTGAGAGAAAAAACTCGTTGGGAACAACTTCCATGACTGGTTCACGATGTTGAGAATTGTTCTCACATAGGAGCAAAAGCTCTATGTCCTGGAAATGCCAAAACCAGATGAACCAACTCAAAATGCTCCATGGGCTAATAAGGATGCTTACGAGAAGCATATTGAAGATGTCATGGATCTCAAGTGTTTGATGTTATGTTCCATGAACCATGAGTTGCAAAGGCATCATGAGAACATGGGGGTTATTGAGATGGTCACATATCTCAAGAACATGTACCAAGATCAGGTTATACAAGAGATATATGATGTCTCCAAGGCATTGTTCAAGTGCAGCATGGCAGAAGGAAATCCAGTTGGTCCTCATGTACTCAAGCTAATTGGGTATGTGGAGAGCCTTGCTAGACTGGGATTCCCCTTGGGCCAAGAGTTGGCCACTGACATGATTCTGCAGTCCCTGCCAGAGTCATATAGTTAGTTTGTCATGAACTACAACATGAATGACTTTGATAAGTCATTGATAGAGTTGTTGGGAATATTGAGAACAACTGAGACACAAATGAAGAAAGACAAGACCAAGTTTGTCATGGTGATCAACAAGACAAAGGGAAAGTCTAAAGGCAAAGGAAAATCTAAGAAGAGTTCTAAAGCTATCCAGAAGCCCAAGTCTTCAGATCTCAAGGCAAAAGGTGGAGTAAAGAAATAAAGAGGTGGTTGTCATTAGTGTCACAACCTGGACATTGGAAAAGAAATTTCCCACTCCGGTTAGAGGAACTAAAGAAGATGAAGGATGACACTGAGACCTCCACTTTAGGTATAAATAATATAAGATAAATTTGATTACTTCTTAAATTTTGGTATATGATACCAGATAGAGGTCTGACATACTAATGTGCATGTTTTGACAAGAAGTAAAATCCTTCATAGAAGGACAAAGCTAGACAAGGCAGAGCGTTGCGGAAGCCAAAATCTACATTTAAATTTATCTTAGCCCAATGGACATGTAATAGATTTATTAGAACTGCTATTTCATTATGTCATTAGAATAGAAACATTTGCTTTATGCATCTTGTATGGACAAGGATGATTATCAATAAAGAATTGTTAGTGCTTCTATTTCAAAGATCTGATCGTGTATGGAATTGGCTCAAAAAACATCTTGCGATGCTTATGTGAAATGATCCAAAAGTGAATGTTTATAACTTTTATACCAAAGGATTATAATTGATAACTCAAGACTATCATTGGCATTAGTCATCTTGTGCAAATATGAGAATTGCATGCCTAGAATACATTTTGATGTTGATCTAGATTCCCTTGGTTATTTAACCTAAGGAAACATGACAGTCTTATTCATGCACAATATGACATGACGCCCTTAACTAAATGTAGTGGGAGGATAAAGATTTCATTAGACCTCATGCATATGATGCATAAAGATCTTATGAAAGAATGATATAAATGATTATTTATACATCCTATTCATTTAGTGGTAATATGATGATATGTACTTTGTAAAATAGAAATCTCTTGAAATGTTCAAAGAGATTATAAATGAAGTATAACTTTGATAAAAAGTAATAAATTTTTTGATGAGATCAAATGTTGAAATACTTTACATCAATACCTTGAGTACCTTCAGAAAAAATTGGGATAATGTATCACAAGTCAAATCCATATGACCATGATGATGTGTCAGAATAAAGGAATTATACCATGATGATTCATGATATGATTATCAATTAATCTAATTTTCTTATCCTCATTAATAAAAATCCATCACTAAATAGTTTACCATATGAATGGTTTATAACATGTCATATATGATATGATTTGGGAATGTCCCAATATGTTTAAAGCATTAAAACTACATTGAAAAAAGTTGTTTTTGAAAAGGTTTATCCAAAAACCATGATTGTTTATTATTTATATTAATCCCAATCCAATAACAAAGTTGTTTTGTTGATAGAATAACTAAGCTTCTAAAGAATCAGTGGGAGTGAAATTATAACTTGAAATGTTTGAGGTCAACAAAAGGTACAATGAGAACTAAGAGAATCACAAGTTGTTGTGCAATATCAAGTTCATCATGTAACACAGGATAAAGTATTTCTAGTAAAACACATCTGAGATTGAAGGATTATGAATCCAAAGATTCAGATGGGTTGGTCATGATAGGATGAGCCAACTAGTCAACTAGAATTTATTTCTAAGAAATATGGAAACCATGTAAGCTAACAAGGTAGGACCTTGATAGCACCATCTAAAGGGGTAATACCTAGAGGGTGCAATAGGGTCTTATGGAAAAGACCTACATAGATAACTTAAAAGGACAAATTGGTTGAAAAGATTTTTCAAATCAGTTCAAGTTGTTGAACATGATAGAAATTCCTTTACAAATTGTCATGCTTGTTGTTGTAGATTAATAGATTAAGAGATTTTGCATATGAAGATTAAAATTGGATTCCTTAAAGAAATACATCATAGGATGTGTACGTGATACAACCTTAAGGGTTTTGTAACTTTTAAGAATGCAAATAAAGTCTATGAACTACAAAGTTTAGTTTGGGATTTAAATAAGCAACTCATAAATGGAATCTTTTAAACTTGACAAGATAGTCAAAGAGTTTGACTAGAATCATGATAAAAGATGAAATCTATTATTACAAAAGATTAAGTGGGAGCATATATGAATATTCCACATGTGATGGGAATAACATCTCAATAGTATGAATATTGAGATCTAGCATGAAAACACCTTTTGCAATGAAGGCCAAGGTGAAATGTCTTAGGAGATAAGGACCGAGACCTATGAGATAGTTCTTGAATGTTTCACAATCGAAGTATTAAGCACATACAATATCAATGTGTTGAAAGAGTTCAATATGGAAGGATTCCATGAGAGAGAATTCAGATTAGTCTCACATGAACCCTATATTCTGATTCTTGTGAATAATGGAAATATCATGAATAAGATTCCATGGGATAGCCCAACGATGGATCTATCATGTAAGCTATTAACACGCTCAACCCATATAATCTTCTATGTGTTGGACATGACAAGATGATAAAAACTCCAATAAGGGTTATTGGAAAGTCATTAAAGACATCCATTAGTATGTGTGAAGTACTTAACGATAAATTGGTAGTCAATAAGGATAGAAATAATAAGAAGAGTTGGATATAAAGAGTTGCATCGATTCAAGCTTCCATAAATGACAAAGTTGTTTGCAAATTAAAATATGTTTTGATTTAAAAAGGGACAGGTGATGATTAGTTGGAAACGTTCCAAACTAATAGCCATTAATAATGTTCTCCAATAGAAGCTGAGTATACTTGTGTTATGAACACATAGTAATACTATATGGATCTAAAGGTTCATAGATGTTCCAACCATTAATGACTCAGTAGAAATACTCTGAAAACAATGTAGCTAAATGTTAGCAAGGAATTTTAAATACCATATTATGACAGTTGCATCTCATACGAGAAATCGTACAACGAAGAGATTAGGGACATGCAATATTGTAACATACTAAATCTCAGATTCATTTGCAATTTTACCCATTTTTCATCCTTTCATTTCCTTCTTATCTTTTTGGACATTTCCCTAAAATTTCCTTAGCTTTTTCTACCCTTTTTGGACCCAATGTTGAATTTGAGCTATAGTTGATGACTTGAACTACATTTACCCACATTCATGACAATGAATGGGTGTTTGCACAAATATCTCAAATTATGTGTTACTTAGAGTCTAATAATGCAAATTGGACAATTATGAGAGATAATGATTAGATTATGCTAATTTAGAGTAATTGTGGCTCTTTGGAATAAGAAATAAGAATTAATTCAAAATTGAGTTTAATTAATGAGATAATCACCCTCTTATCTACTCTCCCCTCAAAATTGTTATTAAAGCAATAAAAAGGAGAGTAAGTGGTGGGGCATGATAGTTGAATGCCTTTATAATATTTATCTCGAATTTTATTAAAGAAATTGCTAAGAAAATATCTTTGTATTTATTCAACCTTTTAAAATACATTAATATACACATTAATGTCCCATATGGTTATTAAGGGTCAAACCTTTAACAAAATGAAAATATAATTACCTAGCATTAATCTAGGGATTAATATTAACCTATGATCCAAATTTGAGGTCATTTGGACCATATTTAAGCATCCAAATTAATTTGGGAAGTTTTGCTAAAGTTTGACTAAGTTTTCATCGAAATAATCATTATTGTGCGAGTAACGCTATGGTTTTGTCATTTAATCACTATCACGCTTCTATTCCTTCTCTAGCATGCCATCTGATGGCCGCAATCTAATCATCTATGATCTAACCTGTTCTGGCGGCCATGAACTCATCCCTAACCTTGCGTCAGGTAGCTATTTCACAGGCTTCACATTCCCTATCCATTCCTCCCCATTCAATTAGCTGTTTCACAAGTTTTCTCCGACTTGAGTTTCATCTCATCGTCATGAATCTAATGAACCTTGAATCACCTTCCCTCTTGCACTGATGATGAAACTCCCATTAGGGCTTTCCACCTCCTCTCCGTCCCAATTTACAGAGGGAGCTCTAGCTCGCCTCCCACCTATATAAGGGTATGTACAGAACCCTCAGTCACCACACATTCCTCCTCCTCCTCCAGTATCTCTTCAACTACCTTGAGGGTTCTTGATCTTCTCCATTTCTTCTCTGATGAGCTCCATGCTAACATTTACTTCTCCTCCACCCTCAGTTTAATTGGTATCATGGTAAGCACCTCTGGCCTCTGGCCTTCACTTTGCCTTCATCTTGTTTGCTTCTTGTGCCCCCAGTCGTTGCGTCCTATAGGCCTCCATGAAGCTTCCTATCAGCGTTGTGTGTTTCTCCACCTCGGTGCACCTTCACCCATGGTAACGCCTATTATGGACTCGTCTTGCATCCACTAATGTTTCTCGGTCCTTGGCTTCTTGAGAATCGACATCTGCAATTGGTTTTGACCTCGATTTTGCGCTCCCCTACTCCCTGGTTTTCTGATATGTTTTGTAGTTGTTGAGGTCCTCACATAGTGGCAAGTGTTTCTCCTCCTTTGCCATGCTACATGGATCTCATTCACACCATCTTTGAGCTTAGGTGTTTCCTGGTGTTGTGAAGCAGCTTGGGAGTTGAGGTTCCAGTATACTGATCTCGCCATGGACGTGAGAGGAAGAAACTGATCATGGAATGACTAGGGTATCCCTACCATTATAATTAGCCAATTAATCAAGCATGGGTAGTCTAGGGTTTTCACCCGTATTTTTGTTTTGCAAATGTGATTTCTTTCTTCAATAAATGATTTAATTGCCCCTGTAAAGTTAATCGATCTATTGATCCCACAAGGTTGTTCTTGTCCTTTACATTTTGTTTTAGTTGAGTGATGGATCGAGCCCCGCCTTACTAGCTGGCAGGTGCCAATTGGCCCAAGTTAGTGCGGACCTGGGTCATTTGACCGTAGACTGGATTTTTAGATATACACACATGGATTTTTCTCAAAATGTGATTGGTCGATTTATTGCTTCTTGTGGCACTTTTAATTCAGTTATTCTAGGGTCTATTCGTGTAGGTTTATCAGAAAATATGAATAGATTGTCGTTGGAAAGTATTTTGCATGTAGAATCTAAATTTAACATTTTTGAGTATTGATTTGCATATTTATCTCAAAGTTTATTTTAAAAACCATTTTAATTATATAAAATGACTTAAAATATATATCTAATTCATTTTAACTCCAAATTTAAGAAATAAATATGTTTTCTTAATCAGGAGAACCCAAGTAATTGATTGGTCCTAGTTTTGAGTCCCAATTTGATTGGTTTTCATAGAAGGTTCAACTTAGGGTTTCTCACCTAATATGATTTATAAACCCAAATCCATGACTATAAACTTGTATATAGGGTAAAAGTGATATTGGACACATTTAATTGATGAAAGGTCTTCTCTAGGAATCTCAAATGAGGTATGTATGTGCAACCCTATTTATTTATGAGTTTGAACACTATCCTTTAGTTGGGCATTTCATATCCAACCCTAATTTCCTATGAGGCTTTGCTTAGCCTTTATTCTATTTATTGCTTCTTGTGGCACTTTTAATTCAATTATTCTAGGGTCTTGGACCCCATTTGCAAAGTTATTTAAATTTCCTATATTTTCCATTGAAATACTTTAGCATGATGATGAAAATGACTAATTAACTAATGTAGTGTACATGAGTACAAGTCACCCATAGTTTTGGGCATGATCCCAGGGGAATGTGACCACTCTCCCCATAGGAATGTGATAATTCTCCCCACTTTATATATATTCGGGTGTTTAAGAATGTGTTACACTCCCTCACCTAGAGGTTGAGGTTCGGTAGGTGCCTCAGCCCTATATTAGTTTAATGTAGTCACATTTAATCATGCATGCAACATATTATTGTTTAACTTGGTAGAAATTCTTATTTGTTTTACTTGCCTCATATTCTTGACCCTCTTAGCATAGGGGATCTTTTTATTTCCTACTTTAGATTATAATTGTCCTTATTCTTTATTTGACACATACATTTTCTCTTCTCTTACTGGGTGACCCCAACCACCAAGGTTAGGATCAGAGTACGCCACAGGATCATGGTGAACCAGCCTAAGACTAGAAAAATAGAGTCCATCCTTCCATCATGAAACTATTGGTCAAGTTATTTATTTTTGGAGACATATTGTTGTAGTATACTTTCCCTCTACTTAGATCCTCATTTTGTATAAAGCATGTACACCCATATTGGGGAAATTTTTATGTAAACTTTATTAATTGAATATCGTCAAAAAGTTTTTAACTTCCACTACTATTTATTGGATTTTGTTTACCATTGTTATTAGTAGAGAGATGATCAATTTCACTTCTTTACAGCATGGTATTAGAGCCAATGGTAGTCAGATCCTTGACTATTTCAAATTGTCTCCTTAGCTAGAAACTCTTACCTCATATAGTTTCCCTTTTATTCACCTTAGAATATGATAAAAGGTTGATCTAGGACCATAATAGTTTCATATTAGATACATCTTTAATCAACTATTAGGTGATTAACCTATTAGGTAGCTACTAGGGCACAAAGTTGAAAGTGGTGGTGTCTATAAAGGGTCAGAACTTGGGGGCTGGCAATATTTTCCTCCACGCCACTAGCTTGGTTTACGGGGACTCTCGATTTCATATGACACCGGGTTTGCCTGATCTGATACAAAATGCTCGAAATAAC
Source organism: Alisma plantago-aquatica (assembly GCA_963693085.1). Taxonomy (NCBI): domain Eukaryota; kingdom Viridiplantae; phylum Streptophyta; class Magnoliopsida; order Alismatales; family Alismataceae; genus Alisma; species Alisma plantago-aquatica. The sequence continues at coordinate 314,331,409 of OY856412.1, read as the reverse complement.
ATACCTTTAGGAAAATAACCTCACTATTGAATATCCTTAGAAACAAAATAAAATCACATTGTGACCCATAAGTTCCTTATATGATACTTAGATTTCCATGTTTAGGGTTAGTGTACCATATACTAGACTTTGAAGTTTGGTAATAGTGATTAGTAAGACAATTAAGTGTTGGGTCTTATACATGCTTCGATTCACTCTTTTACCTCAAGTTTAGTTTGACTTAATAGGTCAACCCTTTTAAGGGGTGGAGTAGTTGTAGTAGTAGTACCTTGATAGATTTTGCATTTGCTGATTTTGAGGGTGAAATCCCTTTCCAGAGGATGGAATCCTATACATAGCAAAATTTAGCCACTTTGGAATTAGAAACTGTAACTCCATAAATAAGAGATTAGTGTTTTTACATGATTAGTATATTTGTTTATATACTAATGAATATATAATAAGCATATAATGAATAGTTCATATGCTTGAACCATAACAAATAATTAAGGTACATAATATGAGTAACTCACTAATTGTGAATACACATAATGTTGACCATGTCACCCTAATGATAAGATAAATCCATAACATATAATGGTCTTGGTGACCTAAACCCTAATATGTAATCATCTAACATTAACATATATACATATCATTAATGCCTTCATGATACATTAGTGACATTAGGTGATACACATAAATTGATTATGTTTACCTAATCATAATTTAATCAAGTTATCAATATGTGTGACACATACTACCTTGTTCTATGATATACACACCTCATTAATAACCTTACCATAATTTGGTATATGGATCAATTCATTAATATACAATGTGTTCCACCTTATTCACTAAAATATATGCAATAACTCAAATATGATATAGAGAAATTGGATTTACATAAGCATGATTATTAAGTCTACAATAATTCTACATGCCTAATGTGATGTTAAAGGTATAATTTATAATATGGAGTGTAGAAAGGAGAAAATGTTTAGTGTTGACATTAATGTGAGTATGAAAGGTGTTGTGACAATGTGTAATATAAGTGTAAGAAATTAATGTGACATTATTTAAACTTAATCACTTATTGGATAATATAATCTACTCCTTACAAAATCATCTGTGAAAATTCTACATGGTAGTAACACGAGGATAATGGAGAATAAAATCAAGTTATTAAGGATTATGGCCTAATATATTAATAAATATGGAGATGATTTAGCAAACCCTAATTATGCTTAAAATTCTTTTTTAGTAAATAAGAAGTACATATGAATTGTACATAATGTTGAGATATAATCCTTTTGATACAAGTAATTGCATAATAAGGATGATGTAATTTCATAATGGAGATAGTGCTAATAAGATGAAAATGTTAATTGTGTTATATTTGATGAAAGGTAATATGAATAATGGAACCTTTAATGAACCATGAAAACCTGACTTCTGTATTGAGGATGTGGAGTACCCCAGACTAAGGGTTATCATCAAGTTGCTTAAGGTTGGGTTGTTACATACTCACCCTTCCCTCTTGTTGTGATTTTTGGGACAAAATCCTCTTTAAGGGGTGGAGTGCTATAACATACTGAATCTCGGATTATTTTTCAATTTCACACATTTTCATCCTTTCATTTCCTTCTTATCCTTTGGACTTTTCCCTAAAATTTCCTTAGCATTTTCTACCCTTTTTGGACCCAATGTTAAATTTGAGCTATAGTTAATGACTTGAACTACATTTACCCACATTCATGACAATGATAGGTGTTTGCACAAATATCTCAAACTATGTGTTAGTTAGAGTCTAATAATGTAAATTGGACAATAATGAGAGATAATGAGTAGATTATGCTAATTTAGAGTAATTGTGGCTCTTTGAAATAAGAAATAAGAATTAATGTGAAATTGATTTTAATTAATGAGATAATGACCATCTTATATCCTCTCCCATGTAAATTGTTATTAAAGCATTAAAAAGGAGAATAAGAGGCAGGACATGACACTTGAATGACTTTATAATATTTATCTCGAATTTTGTTAAAGAAATTGTTAAGAAAATATCTATGTATTAATTCAGCCTTTTAAAATACATTAATATACACATTAATGGCCAATATGGTGATTAAGGGCCAAAACTTTTGCAAAATGAAAATATAATTACATAACATTAATCTAGATATTAATTTTAACCTATGTTCCAAATTTGAGGTCATTTGGACCATGTTTAAGCCTCCAAACTAATTTGGGAAGTTTTGCCAAAGTTTTAACTAAGTTTTCACCGAAATAATCATTAATGTGCGAGTAACGCTCTGGTACTATCATTTAATCATTGTCAAGCTTCTATTCCCTCTCTAGCACACCATCTGATGGATGCAATCTAATCATCTATGATCTAACCTGATCTGACAGCCAGGAACTCATCCCTAACCTCGTGTTAGGTAGTCGTTTCCCAGGCTTCACTTTCTCGATCCATTCCTCCCCATTCAATGAGCCGTTTTGCAAGTTCTCTAGCCTCAGCTTCATCTCGTCATCATGAATGCAATGAACCTTGAATTTCCTTCCCTCTTGCACTGATGATGAAACACCCATTAGGGATTTCCACCTCCTCTCTGTCCCATTTTATAGAGGGAGCTCGAGCTCACCTCCCGCCTATATAAGGGTATGTAGAGAACCCTCAGTCACCACACATTCCTCTCCTCCTCCAATTTCTCTTCAACATCCTTGAGGATCCCTAACCTTCTCACTTTTCTTCTCTGATGAGCTCCATGCTAACATCTACTTCTCCTCCGCCCTTAGTTCAATTGGCATCACTGTATGCATCTCTGGCCTCTGGCCTTCACTTTGCCTACGTCTTTTTGGCTCGTTGTGCTCCTAGTCACTACGTCCTATAGGTTACAATGAAGCTTCCTATCGATGATGTATGTTTCTCCACCTTGGTGCACCTTCACCCATGGTAATGCATGTTTTGGACTCACCTTGCATCCTGTAATGTTTCTCAATCCTTGGCTTCTCGAGAATCGACTTCTGCAATCGGTTTTGACCTCGGTTTTGCTCTCCCCTGCTCCCTAGTTTTCAAATGTGTTTTGTAGTTGATGAGGTCCTCGCATAGTGGCAAGTATTCCTCCACCTTTGCCATGCTACATGGATCTCATTCGCACCATCTGAGTCGAGATGTTGTCTGGTGTTGCAAAGTAGCTTTGGAGTCGAGGTTCCATTAGGCTACTCTTGCCATGGACGTAGGAGGAAGAAACCCGGTCATGGAATGACTAGGGTATCCCTACCATTCTAGTTATCCAATTAATCAAGCAAGGGTAGTCTAGGGCTTTCACCAATATTGTTGTTTAGCAAATGTGATTTCTTTCATGAATAAATGATTTAATTTCCTCCGCAAAGTTAATCGATCTATTGATCTTGCAAGCATATTCTCGTCCTTTACACTTTGTTTCAGTTGAGCGTTGGATCGAGTCCCGCCTTGCTAGCTGGAAGGTGTCGATTGGCCCAACTCAGCACAGGTCCAGGTCCTCTGACCGCAGACTGGATTTTTAGATATACACACATGGATTTTTCTCGAAATGTGATTGGTCGATTTTCAATAATTCCTAGTAATTCTTAGGTTTATCAGAAAAATACGGATAGATAGTCGTTGGAAATTATTTTTCATGTAGAATCTAAATTTAACATTTTGAGTATCGATTCACATATTTTTCTCAATGTTTATTTTAAAAACCATTTTAATTGTAAAAAAATACCTTAAAAATATATATATCTAATTCATTTTAAATCCAAATTTAAGAAATAAATATGTTTTCTTAATGAGGAGAACCCAAGTAATCGATTGGTCCTAGTTTTGAGTTTGAATTTGATTGGTTTGCATAGAATTTCCAAATTAGGATTTCTCACCTAATATTATTTATAAACCCTAATCCATGTCTATAAACTTGTATCTAGGGCAAAAGTGATATTGGACACATTTAATTGATGAAAGGTATTCTCTAGGAATCTCAAATGAGGTATGCATGTGCAACCCTATTTATTTATGAGTTTGAACACTATCCTTCAGTTGTACATTTGATATCCAACCCTAATTTCCTATGAGGCTTTGCTTAGACTTTATTCTCTTTATTGCTTCTTGTGGCACTTTTAATTCAATTATTCTAGGGTCTTGGACCCCATTTGCAAAGTTATTTAAATTCCCTATATCTGCTATTGATATAGTTTAGCATGATGATGAAAATGACTAATTAACTAATGTAGTGTACATGAGTACAAATCACCCATAGTTTCGGGCATGAGCCCAGGGGAATGTGACCACTCTCCCTAGGGGAATGTGATAATTCTCCCCATTTTATATATATATAGGTGTTTGGGAATGTGTTACTCTCCCTCACCAAGGTTGAGGTTCTATAGGTGCCTCATCCCTATATTTGTTTAATGTAGTCACATTTAATCATGCATGCAACTTATTATTGTTTAAGTTGGCAGAAATTCTTATTTGTTTTACTTGCCTCATATTCTTGACCCTCTTAGCATAGTGAATTTTTTTATTTCCTACTTTAGATTATAATTGTCCTTATTCTTTATTTGACACATACATTTTCTCTCCTCTTGCTGGGTGACCCCAACCACCCAGGTTAGGATCAAAATGTGCCACAGGAGCATGGTCAACCAGCCTAAGACTAGGAAAAAAGAGTCTATCCTTCCATCATGAAATTATTGGTCAAGTTATTTATTTTTGGAGACATATTGTTGTAGTCTAGTATCCCTCTACTTAGATCCTCATTTTGTATAAAGAATGCACACCCATATTGGGGAATTTTTTATGTACACTTTATTAAATTTAATATAGTCAAACGTTTTCAACTTCCACTAGTATTTATTGGATTTTGTTTACCATTGTTATTAGTAGAGAGGTGATTGATCTCACTTCTTTACAGCATGGTATCAGAGCCAATGGTACTCGGATCCTTGACTATTTCAATTTGTCTCCTTAGCTAGAAACTCTTACCTCATATAGTTTCCCTTTAGTTCACCTTAGAATTAACCTATGATAAAAGGTTGATCTAGAACCATAATAGTTGCATATTAGATACATCTTTAATCAACTTTTACGTGATTAATCTATTAGTCACCTACTAGGGATGAAGTTGAAAATGATGGTGTCTAGAAAGGGTCAGAACTTGGGGGTTTGCAATATTTTCCTCCACGCCACTAGCTTGGTTTACGGGGACTCCTGAGTTCACATGACACCGTCCTGGCCTGATTTGATATAGATGCTCAAAATAGCATACCTTTAGGCAAATAACCTCACTATCAAATATCCTTAGAAACAAAATAACATCACGTTGTGACCCATAAGTTCCTTATATGACACTTAGATTTCCATGTTAAGGGTTAGTGTACCATATACTAGACTTTGAAGTTTGGTAATAGTGATTAGTAAGACAATTAAGTGTTCGGTCTTATACATGCTTCGACTCACTCTTTTACCTTAAGATTAGTTTGACTTAATAGGTTAACCCTTTCAGGGGGTGGAGTAGTGGTAGTAGTAGTAGTACCTTGATAAATTTTGCATTTGCTAATTTTGAGGACGAAATCCCTTTTTAGGGGATGGAATCCTATACATAGCAAAATCTAGCCACTTTGGAATTAGAAACCCTAACTCCATAAACAAGAGATTAGTGTGTTTACAAGATTAGTATTGACCAAACAAATTATAATTATAATTTAACTTGTTTGTTTATATACTAATGAATATATAATAAATCATATAATAAATAGTTCCTATGCTTGAACCATAACAAATAATTTAGGTACATAATATGAGTAACTCACTAATTGTGAATACATAGAATATTGACCATGTCACCCTAATGATATGATAAATCCATAACATATAATGGTCATGGTGACCTAAACCCTAATATGTAATCATCTAACCTTAACATATATACATATCCTTAATGCCTTCATGATACAGTAGTGACCTTAGGTGATACACCTAAATGGATTATATTCACCTAATCATAATTTAATCAAGTTATCAATATGTGTGATGCATACTACCCTGTTCTATAATATACACACCTCATTAATCACCTTACCATAATTTGGTATATGGATCAATTCATTAATATACAATGTGTTCCACCTTATTCACTCAAATACATGCAATAACTCAAATTTGATATAGAGAAATTGGATTTACATAACCATGATTTTTAAGTCTACAATAATTCCAAATGCCTAATGTGATGTTAAAGGCAAAATTTATAATATGAAGTGAAGAAAGGAGAAAATGGTTAGTGTTGTCATTAATGTGAGTATGAAAGTTGTTGTCACAATGTGTAATATAAGTGTAAGAAATTAATGTGACATTTTTTAGACTTAATCACTTATTGGATAATATTATCTACTCCTTACAAAATAATCTGTGAAAATTTTACATCATAGTAACACGAGGATAATGGAGCATAAAATCAAGTTATTAAGGATTATGGCTTAATATTAATAAATATGGATATGATTTAGCAAACCCTAATTATGCTTAAAATTCTTATTTAGTAAATACGAAGTACATATGAATTGTACATAATGTTGAGATATAATCCTTTTGACACAAGTAATTGCATAATAAGGATGGTGTAATTTCATTACGGAGATAGTGCTAATAAGCCAAAAATGTTAATTGTGTTATATTTGATGAAAGGTAATATGAATAATGGAACCCTTAATGAACCATGAAAATCTGACTTTTGTATAGAGGATGTGGAGTACCCCAGACTAAGGGTTATCACCTAGTTGCTTAAGGTTTGGTTGTTACTTACTCACCCTTCCCTCTTGTTGTGATTTCGGGGATGAAATCCTCTTTAAGGGGTGGAGTGTTGTAACATACCGAATCTTAGATTATTTTGCAATTTAACCCATTTTTCATCCTTTCATTTCTTTCTTATCCTTTTAGACTTTTCCCTAAAATTTCCTTAGCTTTTTATACCCTTTTTGGACCCAATGTTGAATTGAGCTATAGTTGATGACTTGAACTACATTTACCCACATTTATGACAATGAATGGGTGTTTGCACAAATATCTCAAACTATGTATTAGTTAGAGTCTAATAATGCAAATTGGACAATTATGAGAGATAATGAGCAGATTATGCTAATTTAGAGTAATTGTGCCTCTTTGAAATAAGAAATAAGAATTAATGTGAAATTGAGTTTAATTAATGGGATAATCACCCTCTTATCTACTCTCCCCTCCAAATTGTTATTAAATCATTAAAAAGGAGAATAAGAGGCGGGACATGACACTTGAATGAATTTATAATATATATCTCGAATTTTATTAAATAAATTGTTAAGAAAATATCTTTGTATTAATTCACCCTTTTAAAATACATCAATATACACATTAATGGCCAATATGGTGATTAAGGGACAAAACTTTTGCAAAACGAAAATATAATTACATAGAATTAATCTAGGGATTAATACTAACCTATGGTCCAAATTGGAGGTCATTTGGACCATGTTTAAGCCTTCAAATTAATTTGGGAAGTTTTACTAAAATTTTGACTAAGTTTTCATCAAAAATAATCATTAATGTGTGAGTAACGCTATGGTTTTGTCATTTAATCATTGTCAAGCTTCTATTCCATCTCTAGTGCACCATCTGATGGCCGCAATCTGATCATCTATGATCAAACATGATCTGACAGTCGAGAACTCATCCCTAACCTCGCGTCAGGTAGTTGTTTCCCAGGATTCACTTTCTCGATCCATTCCTCCCCATTCAATGAGCCATTTCACAAGTTTTCTCCGGCTTTAGTTTCATCTCATCGTCATGAATCCAACGAGTCTTTAATCTCCTTCCCTCTTGCACTGATGATGAAATGCCCATTAGTGCTTTCCGCCTCCTCTCCGTCCTAATTTATAGAGGGAGCTCTAGATCACCTCCCGCCTATATAAGGGTATGTAGAGAACCCTCAGTCACCACACATTCCTCCTCCTCCTCCAATTTCTCTTCAACTACTATGAGGGCCCCTGACCTTCTCACTTTTCTTCTCCAATGAGCTCCATGCTAACACCTACTTCTCCTCTGTCCTCAGTTCAATTGGTATTATGGTAAGCACCTCTAGCCTTTGGCCTTCACTTTGCCTTTGTCTTTTTGGCTCATTGTGCCCCCAGTCACTGCGTCCTATAGGCCACTGTGAAGCTTCCTATTGGCACCGTGTGTTTCTCCACCTTAAAGCACCTTCTCCCATGGTAAAACCTATTTTGGACTCGCCTTGCATCTGCTAATGTTTCTCGATCCTTGGCTTCTCAAGAATCGGCCTCTGCAATCAGCTTTTACCTCAGTTTTGTTCTCCCCTGCTCCCTGGTTTTCTAATGTGTTTTGTAGTTGTTGAGTTCCTCACACAGTGGCGAGTGTTCCTCCACCTTCACCGTGCTACAGGGATCTCATTCGCACCACCTTTGAGCTGAGGTGTTTCTTGGTGTTGCAAAGTAGCTTTAGAGTCGAGGTTCCAGTAGGTTGCTCTCGCCATGGATGCGAGAGGAAGAAACACGGTCATGGAATGACTAGGGTATCCCTACCATTATAATTAGCCTATTAACCAAGCATGGGTAGTCTAGGGTTTTCACCCATATTGTTGTTTTGCAAATGTGATTTCTTTCTTCAATAAATGATTTAATTTCCCCCGCAAAGTTAATTGATCTATTGATCTCGCAAGGGTATTCTCATCCTTTAGATTTTTTTTCAGTTAAGCGAGATTGAGAAATGCATGTGCATGCACATGTAAATCAGTATATGATATTATTATCACATTATCTCAAACAGTCATCTTTTGGTTCAAGGAACATGGATTGAACGTTGAGAGGATGACCTTCCATGCCTCAAGTTCATCATGGATATCATAAACAAAGGAATTATACAATCACTACAACACCTTACTCAAATTGTAGGTTGAAGTTGTTCTCCAACTTTCCATTAACTTGGGTAGAACTGATGTGCAACTAGGCACTGATGTGATGACATTCACACCAACATGTTACGTGACCTATAGAGTCACACACATAGGAACTCATGTAGAAGAGGAGTTTGATCTTGAATGACAAATGGATTGATTATTAAATTGTTTAGGTATTCAATTCACACAATATATTGATTGATTGGCTTATTGGTGTGCCAAATGACCATCTCACTGAGTGAGACAGCCATTTGGGAATGCCAGATGGGGGTCTCAAGTATTGAGATGGTCCTTTGGGTTGTCATGCTAATCAGAGTATGAATTGACTAAGTTCTGCCCCTGAACCGACCGGCTCATCTCAACTCACCAGATAGGCATATGGGTGAGCGAGATGGGCATCTCGCCTAGGTGAGACGGCTCGGTTGGGCCAAACAAAGGTCTGAGATGTTTCTTGAATAGTTTCAATTGTACTTTACTTGTGGTACAAGAAAATTAGTATGTGATATTAATTGAATCAAAATTGCTGAATTTGTGTGCGATTAGGAAACTACTAAACGGCTATTTGGCAGTGCAAGACGGTCGTATTGCATACCAGACGACCGTATGGGTGTGTTAAATGATCATTTAGGTTGTCACAGGTTGCGGAAGTTCAAGTCTTCCAGTCCTTTCCACTCCCACACAAATCTGTACAGAATGGGAACCCTAACCCTAACTTCACCTAAAAATGGAGGGGTATTGGGGGCTTCCCAAGACACAACACAGACAAGTGAGAACCAGTTCTTCTGACAACTATTGTCCTCTCTGGTTATGGTAACAAAAAGAGCCCAGGAAAGTCCTACATGACATGGAGGGATAGATATGATGAGAGAATAAGTGGTGATCGTTGTTGGTGGGAAAGCATGTTTGTGACTAGTACACCAACGCGAGGGACAACTCCTTACTATTCATTCTTGGTGAAAAATAGGAGTTCCAATTGATCCATGTAGACCACTATAGATGCATGATTCCTTTGGCTGCTTCTCAGAGAGAAAAGTCAACCTATTGTCTGTGGAGAGACCACCAGAGTCATTGCAGAGGTTGCACAGACTGATGTTCGTGGTGAAGACCAGGAGTTGCACAACCACCATCCAAGCGCAACCAGTCAGCAGTTGCTAAGAAGTGAGTTTTTTCGCTGGACTTGCTCTAGGACTAGGTTTAACTTGCTAAAACCATCATTCCTATTTCATATTAGTTGACGCGATCTTGCTGTTATGGGACTATAGATAGAAAAAAAATTATTTCCGTTGCTATACTCTGTTCTCGTATTTTCCAACAATAAGGGTCTTTCAAATATATAACACCCTAATCGGCTCACTCACACAAATTAACACACTTCACCTACAAGTTAACGGGGTCGTGTCAGAGTATAGGAAAGTAGCAAGTTAGGGGTCTAACCCAAGGGAGAAAAGGGGCACTAGAGCTGAGTTGATTTTGTCTAGGTTCCTACTAAGAAGTCTAGGGTTGAAAGGTTTGAAGGTTAATTTTGTTTGATTACACTAAGGTTGAACAAACAATCAATTAAGGGAGAAAAAGAATCAAAACCTAAGCAAACTTTAGACAATTAGTTCTAATGAGCAAGAAAAGGCAAGAAAGGAGAAAATTATGCCAAGGCAAGAAAGAAGAGATCTACACTGCACTAGACTAGAAAACTAGGAAAAAGTGAAATTGATGACCTGAATTAGCTGGAACAATGAAAAAGCAATCACAGTTAATAGAATAGTAAAGAGACTAGATAAACAAAAATGAACTAAGGGAGATGGAAAATTAGGGTTATAATACAATTAAAAGAAGTGTGGGCTGTTTGGAGGAATATACTTGTCAATTCTATTGGAGGTGATAACATGTAAACATCACTCTTTCATTTAGATTACGAAACCAAACAACAAAATAAATGCTAATGAACCTGGACTCTATCACCTCCTATCCACCCTTGCGAGTCTCACTTGGATTAGGCTTTAGGTGGAATTCGATTAGGATCTAATCAGGTCTATGTTTCTAAGTTCGAAGTTCATAGGGAAATTGGGGGTCAAGGGTAGTGATGGGAGGTGGAAGTGAGGTTTTGGTCCTCAATCACATACCAACTAGCCTTTAGGAATCTTCAAGACGATTACACTAAATTCTTCTAAACTAGCTATTTAGATCTCTCACCTAGGTGTAGGAGAATTTATTAGCATGTAGGAAGGTGAATAGCTAACTAGGGATCCAATAATTGGACCTCAGAGAAATTCCCAAAAAGAGCCACATATAAGTAATTTTCCTAGAATCCTAGGTGATTCCAAGCATAAACCATAGAGAAATTTATAGGAAATGAGATAGAATTAGAGCATAATCATTAACAAATGAAATTACAATGTTTGCATATAACTTCCCCCAACATGGTATCAATGTAACATTTTTATCCCAAGCAACCCACCTAAGGGGCCTAACTACTCATAGAACAAAAAATACAAAAATGGAGAACAAAGAGGTAGAAGTATCCATGGAACTCGGTGTAGATGAAGAAATCTCCATCTCTAGTAGCTGAAAGGACATGCCCCTTCCTCCTTCAAGGTGGAATTGCATGGGATGGTGGTGGAAAGTTGTCCAAACCCTAGAAAACTAGGGTTTTGGTGGTGGACATGGTGAAATGGAGGTGAAATGGGGGTAGGTAAGTGATGAAATGGCTAAGGTATGAAATGGGGGGCTAAGAAGGGGCAGAAGGTGGATAACCTTGATCTCCAACCACCACCCATATATATAGGTGGTGGGGAAGCACTAGGTCAAGTGGAGGGTAGAATGGTAATGCAATGCAAAATTGGGTATGTATTATGGTAGCATGACTGTGCTAGGTAGAATGGGTGTGGTGATTAGTGTGTATTGTGTAGAATGGTCATGGTGAGGTGGAACGGTCAAGGTGAAAATGGAAAAAATGACAAGATGATTTGGGATTTTGGAAGGCAGGTGGCATGGCCATGATGATCACCACTATTGTGGTGGTTAGGTGGATACACAGCTGTGGTGGATGAGGAAGTGGTTGATCATTCTTTGGAGCACGACCATTCTAACTCTGGCTAGCACAACTATTCAAAATGGCATGTCCATGTTGGGGGTCTTCATGCCACCCCTGATGTCTGGCACAACCATGGTTTTGTTCTTCTTCTTCAAGGCTGAATTGATGCTCTCTCTATGATTTTTAACTTGACCAGCACAATTGTTCCTTGGCACCACAACTATGTTGGGGTCTTCAGCTGCACTTTCCTCTTGAACTTTGGATTTCAATGGAATTCTTTGCTTCACTTGAGCCTTGGCCACTTGGGTAGGTTGGGGAAGCTCTTGGACATTCCTTGAACCCCTTCAATGGTGGAGGAGCTCTAGGATCACTCTCATTTTCTCCCATCCATTAAAGCATGGTACAAGTACCTGAAAAACACGCAAAGAATGTCTATAAGTGCATTTGATAGAAATTTTCATATTGAGGGAAATAGCATGTGATCTAACATATTTAGATGTGATTGAAGTGCAATAAAGCACAAGATAAAGTCCTAAAATAGGGCTGAATTCGGTATCTAATATTGACTTAGAATAGATCCTACTACTAGGCTTCCTTTTAGTAGTTTGACATGGCAATTGTCATTGGAGACACATGAATGAACATTTTTGCCATACATGCACTTCCTAGTGTTCCACATCCATTTCATGCCAACTTTATGTGGCTGTTGATCATCATATTCATCCTAACATTGAGGGTAATCAATGTTGTGGATACCCAAGTTTGCCGCAAGAAAGATAGATCATGGGTAAAAATTCACATTCAACTAGGTAAACTATTCCATCTATAAGAACACAATACGAATGACCAATTGATTAGTTTTTATCTCAATAGCTAGTCTCGTAAACCAATTATGAGTATAGTTAATATTGTGATCATTCACCTAGAATAGTCGTTGTAGGACTTCTCTAATTTGTTCAAACAGAATCCACTGATACGTGTGCAGAGGAAAGTCCATAATGCCAACCTAGACCAATGTCTTTGATAGAATGCCTACCAAGGATAGAAAATTAGTAGCCCATCGCCAGGCCATAAGGAAATCAGCTTTCATAATAGTTTGAGCTGGACACACAATGTTATATAGCCCATAGATAGGCCATAAAGTTTAACTATGACAACTTACACCCATAGTTTGTTAAGTGTCATTCATGTATTAGATGTAATGCATATCTTAGAAGAACCATTACTAGATACAAGATAGATGTTGTTTGTAGTTATAGTGTTAGTGAGGTTTTCCTCCAAATATCTAGAAGAGGATTGGAAGTTATTTATACTTACATCTAAAAAAATCATTGAGGGTGTGGTTACTAAAGACGTTGTTCCTGATGAAGTATCAAACTAGTGATGCATTTGATAAAAATAGGAATCCTAAATAGGAATAGATTCATGTAAATGTCATCAATCAAAGGAACTTGTTTATTCTACCACCCTAGAGAATCATTTCTCTTCATTCCATTGTAAACTAGAGGAATTCCCAGATTCATGAATCATTTTAGCAATTTTTTTATTGGTATGTAGGCTATCCATTTATGGTGCAACTTCATCCTCTTCCCTTGAATCCCCTGACGGTCATCTTTGTAGGATAAACTCATCTACAACCTCCATATCTATAGACGACCTTAGATTAGAAACACCATCATAGAGAGTCCATCTATATCTTCCTCCGTGAACCCCCCTTCTCCCGTTCCATGTCCTCATGCATGTTAGCTATGGCTGCCAAAAACTCCATGTTGTGTTCCTATGGAGCGCATTGCACAATCATATGTTTCATTCTCCATCACTGTGTTCTAGAACATAACCTAATTCTAAAGGAATAAAGAGGCAATTTATTAGGGTTTTAGTACCTAGTGAGAGGTTGACCCTAAAGTTGCCTAATTGTTAAATATGTGTTCTTAAACTCTGAAGTGGATCTAATATTTGACTTTATATCTAACTCAAATATGTCTCAGTTATGTAACAATCTACTACCCAATATTTAGAAAACTACCTATGTTTTCTCTCTCTTGATTTATTTGAGACATGATACCCTATAAACCCTCTCTCTTATATGGTCATGACTCATTTGAGAATTTTATCCTAAAATTAATCCTATGATCTTATTAATCTATTATAATTGCAACTTTAAACCTATATGCAATATTTTGATTAGATTATCAAAAGTTGTACCTTAACTTGTGAAATATGACAACTACATTGCTTCATACATGAAACGGAAACATAGTTCCCATGTGATCACCTAGAATTATCTAATGTTGCACATTAATTGTGAAAATGATCTATTTGATCCACATTTGTGGTGAAAATCTTATATATTGTATTTTTGTGATGGAGAATCTTGTTAAATCTATATTCTGACTAAAGTTTCACTTGTGTCTATATCATTGTATGCTCTTCGATGTAGTCGAACTAAAGACACATAAAATGCTTTTATTGTGGTTTACTTTTTGGTTTATGTGGCCAATTATATTTTGGGTATGGAGGTTATGTGCCCCATATTGTGGGTTATGTGCCCACATTGTTTAGGGACAGTGGTTATGTGACTCATACCCCTGTTATGTGTCCATCATGATATAATTTAGAGTTTTGTTTTATTCCATTCTATATAATGTATAGGTTTATGTACCCTAACCATAATTATCTTTTTTTGGACTAGTGTTATGTTTATCTCACATACATGCTAAAATGTTGATTTGATTTGATGGATTGTGTTCCCTAATATATTTATGTGTGCTTTGTGGCATACTTGATTTTATGAAATGACAAGTACATCAGTTGACTATCATCTTATTTAAATGTTTCTATTGATATATATTTGGACTATCTCCTTTCTTACTTTTGATATGGATCCATGTCATCTGAAACAGTGGTTTCCTTTTTTCCTTATTATTTCTCAATTCTTTATTATATGCACATACCAGGGTTTGTCTATTATCTTCCATTTCTTCTTCTCTTGTGGGGTTTGCTTCCAACCCATGAGGTAAATAACACTTTGAAGGATGACTAATTGATCATGGCATGCACATGTGTAGATCACATTCCTTGGGAGATAGAACTGAAGTAGTTGTATCACCCTTTCTGTCCAAGATTAGTTATTATAGTTTTTTCATCATGTATGCACCCCTATGAGTGACAAACTTGTAATCTTATGAAATTGTATCTTTAGAAATATTTATCTTCCACTTCTATATTATGTGTTTTTAACATACTAGATTGAATATATTGAATCATACTATTACCTTTTAAGAGAATTATATTGGTGATTAAAATTGGGGTTGTTCCTATTATTAATTGATCAAGGAGTGGATTCCCTCGCAGTTGTCACTTTTTACACTCATAAAATTATATAGTTATTATCATAATGGGAGGATTTACATATGATATGGATATTCAATCAATGGATACACTATTGTGTACTACCTTGCTTAAATGTCACCACTATATAAAGGCAAAAAACTAATCTCCAATTTCAACCCACTCAACCATTTCATCATAATCCACCTCAAAAACCTAATTGAAACACCCATATTCATCCACACATACACCATAAGCTACATATCATCCTAACCTACCTGTATGACCCTTCATCCACACCAAATTTTAGGACAAAAAAACATCAAATTTAGTTGAAAATATTACCTTCAAAGTGGTGTGCTCACTAGGAGAACAAACCCACTTTGTCTCTCCTAATATTTTGCAAATTTTGAGAATCTAATACATTTTATAAGTCAGAAAGACCAAGGTCAACTAGGTTGCACTTGGTGCTCCACACTCTGTCGTGATACTTCCACCAAATTGCCACGCCTTTGATCTGACCCAAAAAGCTAGATGGCCACTAACGGTGTGCCCCAATAGTACATTTTTGATGTCTAATGTCACTTTTTCTAACATCGACCCTAAAGTAACACTGACACCATACCTCAAACAACATCGGTTAAAAAGACAAACCATCACCATTGGTCAAGTCTTGCCGATTTAGAAAAGACATGAGTACCGCTTTCACTATAATGTTCACTAGTACATAATCGGCCTTTAGTGTCGGTTATTTAAGGCCTTTAGTGTTAGTTTTAATGTGACACCTATGTGGGTGCCGCTAAAAGGCCAACCGTTAGGCGTCGGTTCTCAAACCGACGCCACAACCCTTCGCGCACCACCAAAAACACAGCAATAGGGGGGTATAGGCGTCGGTTATTAGCTTTGAAACTGATGCCATAAACCTTCGCGCCATAGAAAGGGCACCATCTGGGGCACTATCAACGTCGATTTATTAGTGATAGCCGATGCCATCTCACCCGCTGCCACGGTCATGTTGGCCAGCATGGCCATGTTGTCTGGCCCGCTGCCACGGCCATGCTGGTCAGCACAGCCGTGGTTTCTGGCCTCATTGGGGAAATCGATGTCAGTTATTGATAACCGACACCACATCACATGCATTAGGCGTCATTTTTAATTATTTATCTGACGTTGTAACCATTTGTCGTCAGTTTTAAACAAATAACCGACTACTATTGCAAGTTTTTTTTATCAGTCTACAGACCTACTGTGGCTGGTCGCAGGATGACAAACTTGCAGTTCAGTTATAAATTGTAGGTTTTACGACATCCATTGATATCAGCCAACAACGGGCCACAAACCTGCAAAATTAACAACATTAATTTTCACACATTTAGCAACCTGCAGTTCCATTTGATTTTCACATATGTAGAAACATTCATGTAGCAATCTACAGTTCCATTCATTTTCACATTCACACATGTAGAAACATTCATATAGCAACCAGCAGTTTCATTCATTTTCATATTCACACATGTATAAACATTCAAACACATGTAGAAACATTCTGACATGTATAAATATTCACACATGTTATAATTCAGAAATTCATTTACAAAATATCATTCTTTATTCATTATTCACTATCATCATCCCAATTATATGTTAAAACCCCCACTACTTGTATGGTTGTTGCTCATTCTTCTCTTACTTCATTTAATTCTCCCATCATATAGGGAGCATGTACATATGGTAAGGCATTTCCTGTAGTGTGGTCAATTTTAAACACCTACAAAGAGAATGATGTATATATATAATTAATGAGTTATAAATAAGATTGATATATTTCATATTATCTAATGAGACTATATATAATACCTCAGGAATGGTATCGATGTCCACTGCGGAATATTTGATAATCATGTGCATAAATTGCATCACATAGTATGCACATGCCCATCCATTGTCTTGTGTAGCACACTATAAATTGAAACATAAAAAATATTAAAAAATACAACTAATTAAGCACTATTCAAATAAATAATATATACATTGCAGTCAGGAACTTACTTCTACGTTCTTCCAAGTTATTTGCTGGTTATTTTTCCTGGGGACCTTTCCTCCATCCTTTTTGAACTCATCTAAACCCCTACATGTTAATGTAACACAGTACATTGCATAATTAAATAGTAATGTAATAACATATGTTAATGGATATGAAATTGAAATATTTCTCACCGGAATAATGCCATTTTCATTTTGTGTCCATATTTTGAATTCACTTTACTCCCCTTAGGATCTAGATAATAGACAATGAACGTCTCAGGGACAATAACTAGTAACTCCCAATGCATACCACTAGAGGTAAAAAGGTTAAAAATTAATAACTCAAAATCCACAATAAAAATGTAATTTTCTTCAGTCCAAATTATAATAAGCAAAGTAAACTTACTCCACATTGAATGGAGCTATTATCAACGTCTTCTTATTTTGAGAAAAATTTGTAAAAGCATCACAAAAGTATTGTTGAACTGACGGAGGGTCTTTAGCTACTAGACTAATCAAAGATGGAATAAAAAATCCTACATGTTCGAATGAAAAATCTACACATATCTTGTCTAAGTAGCTGCAAAACATGTATTACGTATGCATTAATAAATAAGAAACTAGATCACCAGATTCTACACAAGGTATATGGATGTATAAAGAAGATCTCACCTTATCCATAGCTCTATCACAGATGTATTCAGCCAATCATATTGAAACAACTCCAAAATATCTTGTATAAATAGATTACTTTCGTATGATTGACCTGCAGCATCCGCATCTATAAAAACAGTTATAGGGTAATTTATATCATGTTCGCCTAACAATATTGCCATACCCCTACAATTAGGACCTAACGGGACAGGTAGGTCCCGTGGAATCCAACTTAGTAATGTAGAAGGTGGAGGTGGAGGCCTAGATGCTCTGGGTGTCTTCTTTTTAACCTGTATATATATATAATCTCATATCAATTGACATCATGTACACACACTAACAATTTAACATAATGTAAATTTACCATAAAGTTTCAGTTAAAAGGACATCTTCTTTCGGCCACAATATCACTCCGCCTTCTATCTCACCAAGCGTTTCACAATCTAGGTGGGCATATGGCAATGGAAGATCCATCCATTTGGGGAATATATGTATCGGGCTCACACGAACCCAACCAGCTGGTAATTGAGACCCATGAAACATTTCCCCTTGTAGGGATGGGTAAGTCGATGCTTCTGCAATGACAAACTCTTTACTTTTTAGACGGTATGGCTTCAACCCCTACAAATTTTTGTGTAAAGAATGTTATATACATATATACATATCATCTTGAAAAGACTAGTTACTATGTCATAAAAATACTTACAGCGGATGTGCTAGGTGGTGGGTCTACATGATTACTCCCAACCTCTACAGTAGGAGTAGATCGGGACGCCATAGGTACTGTCTGCTGAGTGGCAGTCAGAGATGCCTGCCACTTGCTCATTGCTTCTTCGAGTTTCCTATCAACTAACTTATCTACCTATACATGGATAAAAAAAAAACATTAGCTTCTGATTATTGAATTCTCTTTTACAGTAACATTATAAAGAAAGAATAGGTTACCTCTTCTTGTGAAAGTCCCACTTTTGGGACATGTTTGTGCTAGGATGGCCCAAAGAATGCTTTGATACCCACACCAGCGCCTACAACCCTAACACGTCCAGGATGCTATGGGTTACCCAGAGCAACTGTCAATTCATCCCTTGTACCCTCAGGGGTGAACTTGCCTTGTTTCCTCAACTCGTGCAGCTCCCGCTAATCGCCAAAACAAAAATTTGTAATTAAGTAAACACCACAAATAATCAATATTCGAACGATTGCTCTAAGAGTTGTATTTTACCATTTTTGCAGCCGCCTCAGCAGTTGCGAGCTTCCTTATTCCTCCCTTCTTATTTTGCCTCCCAATTATCCAGACATCATTGTGAGGCAGTGGTGTGGAACCTATAGTAGAGGACTCCTGATTAGCAGTAGACTAAGCATTAGACTCAGCCTGTAGTCTTTGGTGAATGCCTGCATACCTCTTTGGACCCATTGTGTGGTCATGCACATTCAGTGCACGCCTTGCTTTTTGCACCTCACTGAGGGCCTAGTTAGGTAACAATAAATTTTAATCATGAATAGGTGAATACAAAGTATATTAATTAAATTGGGAGTGACGCCTAATACCTTGAATTCATTAGTTTGTCTTGAAGCAACAAATGCGTCCCATTCTTCTTAGTCCAAGAAGTTCCACTGTTCAATGGTTGTCTTCTTCTTCTTTCCACCTTCTTTTATGTATTCTCGGGTGAGATTTGTCCTATAGTTCCTTAGGACTCTCCCACAGTGTTTCATCATGCATTTACAATGCAACTTTTCATTCAATTCAAATATATTCTGTAAAATAGAATTGTTATTAACTCATATCCAAAAAATTAGTAATCTACAAAATAGAATTGCAAATTAATAATAACTCACGCATAAATCCTTCCATATTACGTCTTTCTTCCCCTTAGGAACTTTATGCCAAGAATCTGTCTTACAACCACAATGGCTACGAGTAACATACCCAAGATATGAAACAAACGAATTGTGATTCACACCAATTGCATTTCCTGCATTATCAAAATCCACAACAAGTTTGGGTCCATTGCCCCTTTGCACTATTAACTTCTTCATCATAGTGATGCCCCTTCTCTTGTCAACTTTTTGGTGTTGCTCATCAAGTGCCTCAAGTGCTTCATAGGGTACATGTGCATCATCAACCTCAAATTTGACAAAATAAACACACTTACAGGATATAACTATAATTGGACATGTACATATAATTATATGATATATTTTTAAAACTTACATTGTGAGGCGGCACATTGATGTCCTCACCCTCACGGTAATCATCAACATGCTCATTAGGAGAATGCTCAGCCATATGAACGTCCACATTCATATTGTAAAGTTCACATTGTAAAGTAATTCACATTGTAAAGTAATTCACATTGTAAAGCTCACATTGTAAAGTTCACATTGTAAAGTAATTCACATTATAGAATTCACATTGTAAAGTTCACATTCACATTGTAAAGTCCACATTCAGAAAAATAAAACATATAAAAAATATAAACATGCCTCTAATATTGTGAGTTTTTTATCAATTAACAATCCTTCATTGTGATCTCTGCGCACATACAAGTTATCATTAGCTTCAATATTTGCTGGTATTGGCAACCCAACTGAGAATGGACTGGAGTCATCATACTTATCATAGTACTCTTCTTCATCTATAGGATCTTCAATGAACTGTCTTTTACCATGAAGAACAACCGACCATTTATCATTTGCAGGATCATCGATATAAAATACTTGTTTCTCCTATGATGCCAATATGAATGGTTCACCCTTCTCGCCAATCTTTTCAAAGTTCACTAAAGTGAAACCCAATTCATCCACTATAACTCCTTTGGTGTTATCAACCCAATTACATTTGAAGAGCGGAATTCTGAAATCTATGTAGTCAAACTCCCATATGTCTTCAATGACACCGTAATATGACATTTTAGCTTCACGTGGACTCTTATCCTTTACACTTGCAAAAAACATAATCGACGCTTGAAGGGTGAACCCACTATTTTGGATGACACTCTTATCATCTTGGCTCTTTGTGTAATATGTGAATCCATTAATGTCATACCCTTCATAAGACATAACATTCAATTTTTCTTTAAAGGTGAGGCATTTGATAGTTTCAGTAATATCATCTGGTGTTTGAGATAGTTGATGTAAGACTTTATCTTCAAACCACTTAATAAATGTCTTGTTATGCTCTCTAGCAAGCCACATTGTATTGGCTCGAGGATATTGTCTCTTGATGAAATTGGTATGTTCCTCGATATAAACACTCACTTCATCCATGTTGTGTAAAATATACAAGTGACCTTGTTCCAACTTCTCACGGCTGATTACTTTCACCCGTGATCCCAAAATTCCTTTGGCAAATTGCTCCTCAATATTCTTGTCATTACCAGGAGTGTCATTACAACTGAGAAAGTCATTGCAAAAATCCATAACCTCTCTCGCCACATAACCCTCAATAATACTCCCTTCAGGCCGATAATAGTTTTGAACATCACTTTTAAAAATGCTCATGTATTGTTCAAAGGGATACATCCAATGCAAGAAAACTGGTCCCAACATTTTCACTTCCCTAGTCAAGTAGACAACAAGATGTACCATGATATCAAAGAATGAAGGAGGAAAATACATCTCAATATGACATAGGGTAACAACCACTTCTCTTTGCAAATTATTGAGAGTATCAGGGTCAATAACTTTGTCGCACAGACTGTTGAAAAAGAAACAAAGTCTGGTGATTGCAAACCTTACATGCTTCGGCAATATAGATCGAATTGTCACATGCAATATTTGTTGCATTAGAGTGTGACAATCATGAGATTTAAGACCTATCAACTTTAGATCTTTCATTGATACCAATCTACAGATGTTGGATGAGTAACCTTGTGGAACCTTAACATTTGCCAAACATTCACAAAACGCTTTCTTCTCCTTTCTAGACAATGTGTAACAAGCGGGAAGTAAGTATGTTCTTTGATTTCCCATTTCACATAATTTTGTTAATTCTGACCTTTTCCCATTTCACGTAGGTCCAGTCTGGATTTTATCTAATCTTTAGTCTTACCTGGTATATTCAACAAAGTACCAATGACACTATCACAAACATTTTTCTCAACGTGCATGACATTGATACAATGCCTGACTGTCAAAGAACTCCAATAAGGAAGATCCCAAAATATTGAATTCTTCTTGAATAAAGATTTATCACTCCATTGGCCATACATTATGATCTCTTACCAAATTCATTGACAAAGTCTTTTACTCTTTCATAAACAACCTCCCCTGGTATAGGTTTAGGTGCACTCCGTTCCTCATTCAATCCATTGAATGCTTTGTGCTTCCTACGATATGGATGGAATTTTGTAAGAAACCTTCGATGACCGAGATATAAAGTCTTACCACCATGTTTTAGTCTTGTTGAATAAGTGTTCTCTTCACATATAGGACACACTTTAGCTCCTTTGACACTATATCCAAACAAATTCCCATATGCTGGAAAGTCATTAATAGTGCAAAACAACATAGCATGCAAACGAAATGTCTCTCTTCGTGAAGCATCATAGGTCATCACACCTTCACCCCAGAGTTTCTTTAAGTCATCAATCAAAGGTTCAAGATAAACATCGATATCATTTCCAGGTTGTTTAGGGCCCGATATCAACAACGACAGCATTACGTACTTATTTTTCATACACAGCCAGGGAGGAAGATTGTATATAACAAGCATGACTGGCCAAGTTCTATGTTGGATGCTCAATGTCACATACGGATTCATCCCATCTGTACAAAGCCCAAGTCTTAGATTCCTGACTTCTTCACCAAATTCGGGGTATAATAGATCAATCTTCTTCCATTGTGGGGAATCAGACGCATGTCGTAGGATCCCATCATTATTTTTCTTAACATCTACATGCCACCTCAAATTCTTCACATCTATCGGATTGGAAAACAAGAATTGAAACCATGATATTATAGGTAGATACCACATCACCTTGGTAGGAGAACCAGTTTTGGACTCCCCCGAAGTCGTCAATTTATACCGTGATGCACTACATTTTGGATAATCTTTCAAATCCATATAGTCCTTTTGAAATAATACACAATCATTCGGGCATGTGTGTATCTTATTGGCATCCATTCCCATTGGGAACAACAATTTGTTTACCTGGTATGTTGAGATTGGCAGCTCGTTTCCTTCAAGAAGCATTTCTTTCAACAAAGGCAACAATGATGTGAAGCTTTTGTCGCTCCATCTATTGTTAGCTTTCAGCTTATACAATCTCAACACAGTGCTAAGCTTCGTAAACTTAGTACAACCCGTGTATAATGATATCTCAGCATCATACACAATGTTTCTAAAAATGGGAGGTGGATCGGTGTGCTCTACCCCACAAGTATCCAGCATCGCATCAACGATGTCTACTGGAACTGGTTCATTCACATCTACGTCATCAGAGGCAATTTCTTCTTCCACACAAGCACTGCTATCGACATCCACTGGTTTCAGGTTTGAAATCTCTCCATGCTAGTGCCATTTTGTATAGCCTTGTATAATCCCGTTGCACATGACATGACTTTTGATTTCGTCACCAGTGCTGACTTTCAAGTTGTTACCGCAATGCCTACATGGACAGTAGAACCTATCTCAAGGTTGTTTCCTATGTTCCTCGACAAATCTAATAAACTGGTCAAGACCAGAAATAAACTCTAGGGTGCAGTGATTTTGAATGGACATCCATGATCTATCCATTCTATGATCAAAGAGAAAATATATATATATATATATATTACAACAAGATTAGGGTCTAGGGTTAATAGCTTAGAGTTTTTGCATGGTTAAAACTTTAGGCCAACAAATACATGTGTTGTCATTCTTATATATAATAAATGTGTACCACCTATCCCATTCTTGAACACCTAATCTCACCAGTAAGTGTATAATGTGTATTGGGTTTTCAAGAAAATTTCGGCAGCATTTCCCCGTTGTTCTCCAAGTACATATGTACTTAGAGAACAAACGGGGAAATGTTGTTGAAATTTTCTTGAAAACCCAATACACAATATACACTTACATCATAAGTGAGATTAGGTGTTCAAGAACAGTCTCAAACTGAGGACTATCTAAGATTTATTCCTAATGAGTAAATCTTGGACGGGTTTCTAGGCCAACAAATACATGTGCTGTCATTCTTATATATAATAAATGTGTACCACCTATCCCATTCTTGAACGCCTAATCTCACTAGTAAGTGTATAATGTGTATTGGGTTTTCAATAAAATTTCGTGAGTATTTCCCCATTGTTCTCCAAGTACATATGTACTTAGAGAACAAACGGAGAAATGCTACCGAAATTTTATTGAAAACCCAATACACATTATACACTTACATGCTAAGTGAGATTAGGTGTTCAAGAACAGTCCCAAACTGGGGACTATCCAAGATTTACTCCTAATGAGTAAATCTTGGACGGGTTTCTAGGCTAATGAGTACATATCCACTACATGTATTTGCTCACTTACATTGCATCACTCACAATTAGAGCATTATTTAATAATAAATCAATTGAATTCAACAGTTTCAAACATGCAATAATTCACAATTAAAGCGATAAGATTCACTTTGTACAAACATACATGGCATAATTCACGCACAATAGCAGGTGTTCATTGACCCGATTCAACATTATAAGAATAATTTTAGAAGAGTAATAATATTTCTCAATTGAGAGTATATGAATTGTCCAACAATTGGAACAAGAGCAAGGCATTGTAAAAATTGCCTCATTATGGGAAAAATTAGTCATAATAATGCCCAATCATGTTTAAATCAAACAAAATATCACCTAGGTCTAAGCAAAAATTAATATCTCAAAGATTAATATCACCTACACATGAGATTATGCTAGAGTTAATATTATGTCTTCTGCAGTCATTTAATCTAAAAAACCACTCCCTTTAAAAAATCAACCACACAAATACACACAAATGTAGATGCATGTTCATCATCAAGATAATCATTACACACAAATGTAGCTATCCGATTATAATTGAGCAATATAGCACAAAATCAGCCAACACGGCCGTGCTATGCAGTACGGCCGTGCTACCAACACGGTTGTGCCAACCTATGATTTCATACGGTCGTAGAGTAGGGTACCTGCTTGAGGATAGAGGAAGAAGAGGAGGAAGAAGAGCAGAGTAGGTACCTTCGGTGGCATCGACGGGGAGAGTAGCAGCAACCAGTGGTGGCGGTGCGGGGAGAGTAGGTCACCGGAGTAGGAGAGAAGGCTGGTGGTACGGGGAGAGCAGGCCGCTGGAGCAGGAGAGAAGGCTGTTGGAGCAGCGAGCTGGGGGCAGAGGGCAAGCGTGGATGTGGGCAGAGGACCAACAAGCGAGTGGGGCACTACAAAAAAATAGTCTGTAGCTACAATTATTCTAACTATATATATTTTATTTGTAGCTAAAATTACTTTTCTTTACAATCTATAAAAATATAAGAAAAATAATTATAGTTAATTATAAAAGCTACAAAATTCACTACATATATGAGTCAACTACAAAAGTTAAAACTCTTCCCAACTCATCTCCCCTCACTTCCAAATAACTAAAACGCCTGAAATTTTGATTTTTTTATCTTTACGTGCACTGCTCGCCAGCCATCCGTATTGGCGCGATTTATTTCACGCGCAACACCCCCATCCATCCCGATAGTGCCCCCTTCCCTGCTTACCTATTATGCTCCCCGTCAACTCTCATCTCCCCCACAATTCCATATATGTTCGCCATTTTTCCCTCTCATCCTCTTCTCATCTCACACCCCCATCTTTCCTATTGTGCTCGCACCCAACCTTGCAGACCATTGGACTCGAGGCGCTGGAAGGACTAAATCCTATGAGGAAACACAAATGTGAAGGTGAGGAACAAAGTTGAAGAACAAATTCTGAGGTATGCTTCGGAAAAATCAGCTACATTTTCTACACAGTCTGTCCTTTGCCTCATCCCTACCCATCGTTCTCTGTCTCACTCTCCTCCCCTCAAAACCCCCTATTGGATCGCCCTTTCTCCTTCTCATCCTTATCTCCTCCGAACACCCCCCATACATCTTGCTTTGTTTGAACCCAACCTCGCGGAGCATCGAACATGTGAGGAGCAATGTTGAAGCATAACTACTAAGGTATACTCCTATCAAATCATCTACATCTACATATTCTACTTAAAAGGCAACAGTCTATTGCTCAAACAACAGTCTATAGGGCTGCAGGGGGCATCTATTTCCACATCTACGTATTACATTAGCTAAAAGACATCAGTTTCCATCTAGAAGAGGTGGCCCAGTGGATCAACCCAAGGGCTGCTAAATAAAGAAATCCATGCTCGATCTTTGAAACCATTAATGATTTACCTCTCTATCATTCTTCCCAGGGTTTAAGTGGTATAAGGTGAAGTACGGGTCACCCCGTTCCATTACTCCTTTTTCTTTAGAGGCATTGGTTCCTCAGCTCAACTGTGTGAAAAATTGACGTCTATACCTATCTATGATTGAGTCTTTCTTTTTTTCCCTGTATTTTTTCTACTCTTCTGGCAATAAGTGGTTCATGTACACTATTTGTATAATAGAGTTACTACTAAAGTATGAAAAATGATCTCTTCTATGAACATTGACAATGCTTCCTCTCTCTCTCAATCTTTACTTTTATCAAGAGGAGTTCTTTTATTCATCCCATTCTTCTGCAGGATTTGTAAGTTGACTTGAGGTGGCTTAGATAGCCAATTCATCAGTTGAGATGGGGATCCAAGCATTGGTAAAGTATCATGCGATTCTGACTTTGTAAGCATCTACTTGTGATGTCATAGGTCAACATTGCTGCACTGGCTGTACGAGGCTATAAAGAAATTTTCTTTTGCCAGTTTGAGCATGCTTTTTGGAAAATGATTATTATTCTACCCCTATTGATAAAAATCTATTTTTGCCAAGGAATCGAGTATTTCTATGTTTGCTTATAAATTCTAGGTTGAAAAATAATTTGAAACATCTGGATGACCAATATGCTTTATCGAAGAAATAGTTTTCATAAAAGGTTCATGAAATATATCCATTTTTATATATATGCAACATGCTTTTAAGTAAGGATTCTTTTACTAATGTCAACCTCTGAATCATTATTCATTACTAATCAAACTTGTGAGGGAGTTGTTTACAATCCTGCTTATGTCTAATATTTTTCCCCAATGTCAACTCTACTACATCTAATATAATATATATGTGGGGAGGCCATCCTTAACCTTGGAGTAGACTCATGGATGACCAAGATGAGTGGCATATGGATCTCCTTGAAAGAGAAGTAGAACCCGCCACTTTGAAAGATTTCAACAGATTCTTTTTATCTATTTTTCATTATTTTCCCTTTTCTATACAGACTAATAGTACGGTGTATGTGTATGTTACTAGGATATTTCTGAAGTATATTTGCCTTTTCTAGTTCTGTTATAACATTTATCAACACATCATCTCCATACAAGCTTGAAGATATATTTTCTACCACCTACAATTATCAGGCGGTTCTTGTTTTTCAGCATTTCATCTTGTGCATGGATATGATGCCCCAGAAGAGAATAGGCTTGATCCAGGGAGAACAGAGTTGGACATATGTTAAAAACAACAAAGGCAATCTCTTCATACACCTGGTGGACCTGGATAAGCTATAGAGCAAAAATATCAGTCATTGACATATTATCCAGATCTTGGCATATCTTAGTGAAATCAATGTATATGAGTTAGTGTCTGTAAGATTCATTAGTGTTGTTCATGAATTGCTCTTGGTAAAATGGCATATACCTTATACTATTCGCAAATTGAATTATTATGATTGTTTGGTTGACTGATATTGTCTGTACTTTTTACCAATATAAGTTGAAGCCAAGTAAATTTGGACATGATTATATGCATATATAGTAGCCTTGAAATAATTGGTCTCCACAACAAAGGAACTTGTTTCTAGTAGTATTCCATTGTTTTCTCTGACATGCTTGTTATTCGGATGTCCTGAAATCAAACTACAAACCAAAGTTCTATGCCTACACTAAGGGAAAAATTACAAGAGATTGCAAAGATACAATAATGTTTAGCACCTATATTATCTGCCATTCCAGCTGAGCAAAAGTGGAAGCTAGCAGGGGCATAAGGCTAGTAGCATATTTGGTTGGGGTTAGATATATGACACAATCAAGATTGATCAATTCATAGGTTGTTATTTTCAGAATATAGGTTAGAATTTTATTAAAGTTGCTTCTTTGATAATTCCAGTTTGATAAAGATATAGGATCTTAGTTGTCACAATTCTGGAAGCAGTGTTAAGCCTTTATGTGACAGCCTATTATTTTATCTATACTTATTATTGACAACAACTGAACCAAGGAAAAATCTTGTAAAAAAAAGGTAAGATTGGACATGATGTTTGATTTTAGTGATGTTAGCCTCTAGCCTTGACCAGGGTTGATGTTTGACATTGGTTGGAGATCCTCCATTACCCAAGGGTGGTCTATCAAATACCACGTACCAACTAAGTGGAGGTGTGTGAAGCATATACATGTCTTCTCTTTATTCTTTCTTTTTTTTGTACAAGAGGCTAGGTATAGACACAGCTCTGGTCTCATACACATTGGCTGCACACACTATCCTAATGATTGAGTTGACTCTGATATGCTGGCGGAACCACCAAATGACAACTGTCGTCACAGGATGGTTAGTGTGGCATGTTACCATAACTGTAGGGAAAATCATGATGGATTCAGAAAAGTAACTAGGTTTATAATCAAGCTCGTTTTGAGGTCATTATCATGTAACCAACCTGCTGGAAAAAGCTACGTGCATGTATGGATTGAAGTTCTATCTATAGCTAAAAGGGAAATGCTTGATTCAACTCTACTTGAATCAATGAATTTTCTTCACTAATAAAAAGTGAGGTTTTCTCTTTATATAGATATTCCAAATAATTGGAATTACAAGAATTCTCATTGGATAAACATTGCCTACATTAGATTGTCCATGTAATTATCAATCATATTATCTATAATGTTGAACTCTAGAAAGAAACAACTCAATCCATATTGTTCAATCTGTAGAAATGAGGTCCACCGTCAATGTATAAATCCACTTAATTTTAACATCACACATTGTGTTGCTTATTGGAAATAAAATTAAGATAACTCCCAATAGTTGGACATTTGCATCCTAGCATGTCAAGTGCGCCTCTCACAAAAAGGCATAGAATAACTTACATGGTTTTACTTTACTAATATCTCAAATAGTAACCTATGCTAGTGAAGATTTTGTATACAATATTGAACCACATTTTACTCCAACAACACTAAATTCAGTCCCCCTTTTTCTTAGGTGTGTTGCGTGTTTGTTATCTTTGTGAATGTCTTTGATGCTCTGAACAACCAGCCAGGAATGATGTTCCAAGTGGAATCACTCTTGGTAAGCTTCCTAATCATGTATGATTATTAATCATCTTTGTTTCATACCTATTTTCATAATTTGACTGGAGATAACCAACTATATTGGTTGACCATCAGATCACTATATGTTCTGATATGTGCATACATTTCCTGAGGTGGTGGCAACACATCTGGTTGTAGCTAGTGAGGTTCCTATTTTATTTAGTCTACTAGTCCATTATGATGGTTTGTAGGAGTTCTCAAATGTGTGTGTGCCCATACCATTCCTTGGCTAGCACAAATGGAAGAAGAATTTGGATTCTCTTTTGCATATAGTAGGGGTCATTATCATTGGCTCGAGATTAGGATTTCTACCTATCTCTCAGTTGTTTGTAGGCACCTACGCTGTATCTCCTGTGTACATGGTCTATCTTATTGATGAAGTAATACTGAAATGACCCTCTGAATCAGCTAAAGACATGAAGGCACTTATTGTTAAATTCATGTATATACCTTTCTATGGTCATGACACTACTAGGTGACAACGATCGAGGTGAACCAGAAGTTACCATCATTGTTGCTCCACATGCTTTGCTACTGTTGGATCTCTTGGAAAATCTCAAAAATTGTTCTCGACTTTCTAAATTAGAGAAGACAGAGACTCTTATTTAGTCTTCCATTGAATAGAGTTCTACAAAGGCATTTGGAGCATGACTAACACTGAGGTTTTATTTTTCTCAGTAGGTTCCAGTCTTCCTCTTCATCAATAGATTAATGCTTATTGATATGCTATCTGAAAACGTAATAGAATTTGTTCTAGTTAATGCTTGAAACAGGTGATCTCTATATATTAGAGTTTATTTCCTATGTGTATAGGATTAGATTTAATATGTTTTTTGATCACTTCCTTAATGTCTCTATATACTATCCTTAAATGAGAATCAAGTGTAACTCTATGTTATTATCTCATTGTCTCTGTGTTAGCACCAGTTGGGCCTGGATTGAACACTTTTTCCACCTCATTTTCCCTTCTCTTTGATCCCATATCATAGCTTCACAGAGAAGAGTTCCACTGACTTAGAAATGTTTAAACCTATTTTCCAGTGGTCTCTTCCAGGTTGTTGAAGAATGTTTTCGTTCCAAATTGCAAGGATTATACGGAAATGTGGTTCTTATGTAGTGATCAGATTTCCTTTGTGTATTTAGATTCCATCATAAACTAAGATCAGATCACTTGATATGGAGGAACGTGTGCGCTCTCTCCTCTACAATTCAGGCTATTAAGAATCAGTGGATATGGATTTGGTCAGATCACTGAATCCATTTCAACTTATTAAGAATATGTGTGCATTCTCATAATCAGTAAGGTATAATACATGTTCTCTCTTTTGCAATTCAAGTCTTTTGCAGTTCATATTATCAACATTGACATGTCCTGGTCCTATGGAACATGATGATACATCTGTACTGTGTGTATTTTGATAATCAATGAGGTATAATACATGTTCTCTCTTTTGCAATTTAGGTCTTTTGCAGTTCAGATCATCAACATTGACATGTCCAGGGTCTTGTGGAACATGATGATACATCTGTTGGATACATATGTTGAGTTTCACCCTGACCCCTAGATATGAACATGCTCATCCTTCAAAATACAGTAGCTTGAGTTCAGATGAGGTGGGACATTCTCTTTCTTTAACATTTTACCAATCATCTAAGAATTTTTTCAGGTATTAATTGAATGTCACCAGCCTCAACTAGTATTCCATTCGTTTGCTTCTCTATTCTATAAAATTGGGTTTCAGATTTCAAACTGGATATGTTTCAATCTCAACAAATGCAATCCATACCAGTTTTTGGATTTTAGATACAAGATGCAGAAGTGTTGGACAAGGTAAACTACAGCTATGCTAAAATTCATAACACTGTCTAGATGAAGCTTCATTGTCAGCAAAGCCATGTTATTTACTGCTTCTAGTGTGATGGTAGCATGCCATTCTCATTGGTTCATATGGGCTCACTTATTAGCCATATATTCTACTTAAAATACGCTCCATATTTGTTAAATAAAGCTCACTTTTTTCATATTTATTCCTGCTCTCAGGAATATATCATGCATCTCTAATTATAGCTTCTTTTCTCTGAAACGAGAAGGTGATAAACCAGTGTTCCTTGGTATTCTCAATGGTGTAGTTGCATTGCATTCAACTGTCCATGTTGCAGCTGAAAGAAGTGTCGACTTGGTCTTTTGAGAGAAGCTTGTACTAGGTGGATTTTTCACATTTGCAACCTCTGAGGTGTGGATTATGCTTTGCTATTTAAGCATATCTTCGACAGATGGAGGAAGTGTTATTGTCTCTATGGGTTCATTCCTCCTTTTTTAGAAGACGTTTGTGCTTTACTTTCCACATAAACCACTTATATCAGTTTGCAATATTCATGATTCACAATTGCTCCGAATGGCCCTGGCACAGCTACGGTGGACAATATACTCGCCCTCTTTCAGGCTTTCTTGACTTATAACTTCTCTAAAACCTTTTCTTTTACTATTTTTGAAAGTAGTGCTCCCCGTGTACTTTTCAGAATAAATTGGCAGCAGCTTCCCATGGTTCATTGACAGTCTCTGCAAGATGGTGAGATGTTCCCAAAGGGTGTCACATTTGTAATTCTATGGGCTTCCATAGATGAAAGTTATCATCAATGTTTGACTTTTTTAAGGTTAGTGAATCTTTAAATGCATAATCCTTTTTAATGCTTGTATGAACGTTTCCCCTCACTGAAGGACATTAGACATACTCCACTTTATCTTCCTGACACCATCAATAGATATTTCATGGTACTATTTATGTGGGTGCCTGAGATAGGCATAGAATACATGATCTAATCTACCCTGTGAGATATAATGCTTACTGTAGAGATTGGTGACATCTTGTCTGAATGCTTGGTCAAGCTGTCAATAGTGCGAGCAATGATGTTAAATGTCTCGATAGGTTTCCAAGATGGACTTGTTGATGCCCTAAAAAATTAAATTTAAATGGGATCCATGTGAGAATACATCAACAATAAATTACTAACATTTGTAGAAAAAGTGATCAATTCATAACATAATATATGTATTGTAGTTTGCACCTTGTAACTTTCAATCTTGTTCATATCTAATGTGGTCTGAGTAAGATTAGGAAACCTTTTCTTCAAGCACATCAAAAAACACTCAGCTCTATCTACAACAAGCTCTTGCTACTTCTCACCATCCACTAATAAATTCTTGATCATCATCTATGATGATCACCATCCACTAGAACTTGTTTGCACCACACAAAGTCACGGCCTCAACACAAATAGTAGTAACCAAAGCCTGGAGATCTGATGTTAAGTTGAGACAGTTGAGGAGGAATTTTAGGGGGAACCAGTCTGAGATTATGTAATGACAATCACATTACCCAAGCACTCCCTTCTGATCTGAAATGGAGGTCTATTATTAGTTGTAAACTGTAAATATAAATATTTGGACATTTGGAAAATTATGTCTTTGGTCATATGTGCAATAGTATCACATAGAAAAATTTGGTTGTGACTCCAATAAGGAACTGGGGGCATTCATCTAACATCCACAACATCATCGATGATGGCCATGTTAGCTTTAATATTTATGCTACAACTGCTTCCTGGATTTGCAACTTACGAGACTTACCATGTTAGCTTTTATGATTATCCATATGGAAATTATGATACTTACATATGGAAATTACCCATCAGAAAATCGTGAGATTTTATGATTATCCATATGCAACTTACGAGACCCACCTTCTATAGGTCTAGTTCCATACTGTGGTAGAGCATTCATTTTGGAAGAATGGACATGCCCTTCAAAAATTATCATGCCCTATTGTAGATTTTGGAGAATTCTTGTAATGGTACAATAGTAATTGGTCAGCATGTTTATGTATTTTCTATTTACCCCTGCCATTGTAATGTTGAGGATACTATAAAACAATGTCCTACTGAAAAGACCACTTCTGGCTTACTTTTCTTTGATAAACAAAAGGATGCTTTGTTTACATGGCCCCGTTGTGTCATTAGTGTACACATTACTATAAGAGGTGGCAGGTACAAAATTGTCTAAATGGATTTTTCTTTTTTTGGTTGTTCTACAGATCCACCGGATGTCTGCTATTGATTGGATTCATCATTCTGGGGAACCAAGGTCAGCTTTTTTAAACTCAGGTTCCCAACTCTTTGTTTTTGTCTAAACTTGTTCATGTAACCACTTGAACACTTTGAAGTACTCTATAGTTGGAATCTCCCAAGTGGCTCATTCACTTCGTTGGTGATGGGATGTCACTTGATATTAATCTTTAATCATGGACAGTGGATGCACCCAATGGGCACCCAACTTTCAGAATTGATTTGCTTGATGATAGATTGATTCATTGCCCCTTTTGTATTGAATAAATGGAACATGTCGGGCTGTGGGGGCTGGTTGTAGGTGTTTGTGAGCTACCATCCATATTGATAATGGTAAACTTCATAGGAAATTGAGGGTAAGGTTATGTTCTCATGAATTCTCATTTTACAGCCACTACATTTATAGTGACAAGATTTTTTAGGTGCCCATGGGGATGTATGATAGGGGTAAAGGAATGAGATGAGACCAATTTATGGAGTTGGAAATTGAATGTGTAGGATCATGATCCAAATTATGGGATCCATTTAGTTTGTATATTAGTATTCTCCATTCAAAAAATAAAGAATATTTTTCCACTCAAACTATTTACATTATTGGGAAGAGGTGAGACCGGACCAGTGGATGTGGTGTGGCTTCTAGTTCCATGCACTGGGTGGCAAGTAGGATTAAGAGTGCAGGGCAGGGAGTAGGTTCAATTTGGGGTCAGAGGCAGCTGGTGTGCAAGGGTGTGCTATTGTTGTAGAAATACACAACAAAGGATGGCTAGAAGTAGAAGGGGAGAGTAGACAGGGAGGTTGGATGATGCTAGAGTTCCTTTTTCAATCCATTGGTGCTAAAATAATTTTGTTGCAACAATTGTATTTGTCAGAGGCAGATGGAGTACAAAGTTCCTTTTGTTTTTTATTCAAGGTTCTTGGAGGTGTTGATCTTTTAGATCACCAGTTGTAAATTGAAAGTTTTGTTTTGCAGGTGGATGACCAGTGTTGCACTGCCAAAGGATTGCTTCTATAGTTTGGCATTGTTGGAGAGGTTTGATGTGGTTGTGGACTTATAGGTTTGTTGTTGGTGAGCGGATACAGGATAGGGTTAAGGAGAGAGGATGATGGGTAGTTACAAGGGGTGAAGAAGAAGAGGGGCATTGGTCATGATACCAATTTGGTAATATCTAGACCCTGAATGAGTTTGGGACAAATTAAAATTTCCTTTTCTTTTAGTATGTTTTTATAAGTCGAACCTGACTTATTTCCATAATTACTATCTATCTCAGTTTAGCTTTCTTTTCACCATGCATTCATCTTTGGGCTACTATATTAAATACATTTGAATTTTATTTCATTGTAGAATTTTCTTTGGATTCTTTGAACTACAATTTGAGATGCAATAAGAATGTTTTGGAATCCTTTCTTTGAATGTATGGCTATATTTGTCAGAGGATTTATTTGTCATATGGTATTCTATGATGAAACTTTGCTGAAGGTCGAGAACTCATTGTTTGCTGCTTCTAATCACCATGCATGCATATTGTATTGTTGTTGAATTATGATCCTCCTACATCCTCCTCTTTTTTTATTCAAAGTTCATCATTACCAAGGAGCAACAACTAAATCAATGCCAGGATTGCCTACTTTGTGAAGCACTATGTTTCATATCTTTTTAAGTTGGGGAATCCCAGAAGAGGTCACTACTACGACATTCCATAAGGGTGTATACAGGAAATTCAGCCGCTGTTTGACACAACTCAGAAAGGTCATTTTCCCTTGCATGATACATAATCTGGTTGATTTCCAAATTTAGATACTTCCTGTCTGAATGAATGCAGCTAGGCCTTCTAAGTTCTCTCTGTCTGTCTATGCTTTGTCATAGTGCATTGATTCATGTGCTTGAGTGATTTATGCACTACTCTTTTGCAACTCTCATTTCAGATTTCTGAAGCTAGAAGTACTAAGAGAAGAACTAATGACTGCAAAAAGGACTCCCATTTCAGATTCTTACGACCATGTTGATTGTGGTTTTGGTAAGATCAATAATTGTGGTGTTGATATATATATATTTTGGTATATATATATATATATATATATATATATATATATATATGTATGACTAACTGCCTCCGATGACAGCCTAACCTGAAGTGAACTTAATTTATGCTATGCCATTTTCTCCTTCAACTAAACGAGCCCATGTTGTTGTCTTTCTCATAGACATCCCATCTTATATCTCCCATCCCTGATCTCTAAAGTGGGATAACTGGAATAGGCATTTTCTTTTCTTGAATGTGCTTAAGCTACTGCAAAAAAAAAGCCTATTTGTATTTAAGTGTCTAACCATAATATCAAATCAGTGCATCATTTTTGTATTTTGTTTTCTCATTTCATATAATGCATCCAATATTACAGCATCTGACAATCTCTTTTTAGGTTCTTGTAGAGAAAAAAATCTGCTCTGATATCCCAAATTTCAGCAAGTAGGTTATCAAAATACTTTTCTGTAGACAATATACTTGGAACTGTATAAATTTATTTTCCAGATTGTTTTGATCTAAAAGTTATCCTTATATTATTTCAGTTATACTCCAACACTGTCTTTGGATGGAGTATCTATTAAAGTAGTGGAGACCAAAGCACGAAGAAATTGTTTAGAGGGATACACTTTCATTTTAGGATCAAAAGATATGGTGATGGTTTCTTTTATTAATTATTAAGAAGCTTACTCTTCATCTAATTTGCTTCTCCTCAGTATATGTTTAGTGATAAATTGGAATAATTGCTAAAAGTTGCTGGAGCCAATATTATTCTTGCCAGTGAAGTTTCTTCTGATAGCCAGGTAAACATAATGCTATATTTTCTTAATATTTTGTTATCAGGTTGGGAATAATGTGCTCTTTCAAATTGTTCTTTTGTATTTGGCTAAAAAGATTTCCTAGGTGTTGAGAAGATTGTTGCTATGATTGGATTCATTTTATGTCATTTGGCAGACACAGCAGGACATGACATGTTCAATATTCCTATTGTGCAAACAAACAAGCTTGGGATAGGATCATTTGGGGAAGGCCTTGGTTTGAAGGTGAGGAATTACTACTCTTACATGTAGCCCTATTATCCAATTTCTTTTGAAGATGGCACTCTAGTTCATACAATTCAAATTATGAACTTTGTGTTTTGATGCACATTTCTCATATACTCGCAAGAAACTATGGGTTGTTAGGTAACAATCATGATTTTTGGATATCTAGCACAATCAGTATGATACAGCTATTAAGCTATCAAGCAGGGAGTGAGTTTAATTGTTTCTAGCACAAGCTCAAGGCCCTGAATCCTATACAACCACATTCACTGAAGAAAGGCTAATACATTTGTGCCATTCAGAATGATCTATATATTGCATGGAATGAGTAGACAATTGATAGACCAAGGATTATGGCCAAAAAAATGTTGCAATTATAGATTTTTAAAACTAGAGAGAGCTGAACCATTTTTGGCATAAGATCAAGGCTCTGAGGCCTCTATTAGAGCAACCATATTCACTAAACAAAGGCTAATACACTAGCATCATCCATAATGATCTAAATACTGCATGGGATGAGTAGACAATTTATAGATCTAGAATTATTACCGAAAAATGTTGCATTATAGATTTTTAACACTGCAATTATATTTTCATAGTGCCATCTACACTAGATACAGGTATGTGTATAAGTCTCCACAAAGCATAATAGTTATTATCTAGATATTAGTTGGGCATCTTATTAGCTGGTAGGCTTTAATGCATTTTAAATTAAATAGTTAGTCAAATAGGACAAGATGAATTTTAAAATGGATTTAACTTTTAGATAATTGTGTCATCCATCTGAGAAGGCTTGTATGGTCAGAGTGTTTTTATTTCATATTATATTTTCTATGCAAACTATGATTATGGATTATAGTAGGCTGATCCTCGAGTGATTAATTTGAATAGTACAAGAATCTGAAAATAGTTGACTGGTAGAATGATTAGGCTCTAGATTTATAACATGTATGGGCAGTTGAATCATATGTATATGATGTTGAACTACATGGTTGAGTCAGATATGGAGGGAGTAAAGAACATGAGCCATCTGAAGTTACTATTAGTTATTTGTTTATATTATGCTAATTATTGTTCTTTAGTATTATTATGATTTCTTCAAAGAACTATAAATAAAAGAGCTCAAGCTATAACTGCAAATCTTGCCTACTATATCATGTATAATGTAGAAGCATGATAGCAGCAAATTCTGTTCATTTAAATTCATTACTGCTACAGTTTAAGAGTTTTTTTAGATTTAATTATAAGACCATATTTTAAAGGGTGATCACCTACTCCTCTTCTAGTGGGGATTTCAGTTTCTAATGTATCATAGATTCGTTATAATAAGGATTTTGCTAGTGTAGTTTTCTATTAAATTTTAGAGTGAGGATGATAATTGGTGAGTCAACACTGGTGGAAATAGACCAGTTAATTTAACAAATTGAAACTTTGAATGCTAGACGAGGTGGATTCTTTCTTCATTTTGTTATAAGTATGATAATACTTTTATTGATATTAATACCATCTTTCCATGAGGATTCCGATGTAGATTGTGAAAGTATAGAGGCTCCTTTCTTGGGGCATCATCCCATTGAATGCTTATAGGAATATTTCATCATGACCAAAATCTTTTCCATGACTGCTCGATGCTTATTTGAGTTGATGATGGTAAAATTTGATTAGTGTAAGTGGTATTAAAAGGAGGACTCTCCTCGAGTAGTAGTTATCAATGTCAATTCTCCTAGGTAAAATTCCACTGGGTTTTAAAGTGTTCATTTTTGTTGTTTGTTCTGAACTAATAGTAACATCTTGATTGCAGTGACCACAAAGACCTAGAGGAGGACAAAGCTAAAAGAAAAACTGACAGAGCATGTTTTTGAGAACATGGTAATGACTTCCCCACTCATCCCGAGCAACATTTCAATACTTTTAATACTCTCACTCACTTGACAGGTAAAATTGTGTGTAGCACGGACGTGCTGGGCTAGACGGCCATGGTGGGTAGTGGGTAGCACGGGCGTGGTGGCTAGCACGGTCGTGCTAGGCTCTGGCTACCACAGGCGTGCTGGGCTCTGGCTACCACAGGCATGTTGGCTACCACGACCATGTTGGGCTCTGGCTACCATGGTCGTGCTGGCTAGCACGGCTGTGTTGGGCTCTGGCTAGCATGGGCCTGCTGGCATTCTGTGTCATTTTCTAAAGTTATTGTTAGTTATTTGTTTATATTATGATAATTATTGTAATTTACTATGATTATGATTTCTGCAAAGCACTACAAATACCGTCCTCCATCTGTATAGAAGCATTTTGAAGACTCTTATCTTTTGATTTGAAGGATTTACTTGATTCGATTTATATCTTCTTTTACTGACCAATTAGTATTCATTTAAATTCTTGCAGTTCACAAATTGTCGTCAGGGCAACTAGATTGTATATTGAATTGTAGAAAACTGAAGGCATGAAACCCATAGATACTTCTCATTCGCTTCATACTTCTCATTCACTGGGAGAAGATGACTTATGTAAAACGTAAGTTATGAGTAGGAGAAACTATGTTTGCCTGTTTCTTTCGTGAGCTATATCTCAAAACTTGTATGTTTCTTTGTAGGTATCCATGGTGGTTCGCACAAAGTGGATGCTACTATCAACTTGATGGCACTTGAGATCCATAACATACAAAAGTACAGAACGTATGGATTATGAGAAGAAATGCCAATATGTTCTGATCCAGGGGATTCGCCAACCAAAACTACATACATGAACCTCTACATGACGTTGCCAACAGGAAAGGATGCAACTCTTGTGCTTAGTCCTATGTGTTGAGAGCTATGGGAGTTGATGAGGACATGTCACATACCTTGTTTGGGATTAGAAGATTCACCACTAAAGCTAAGATTCATAGGGTTGTTGAACTCATTGAGAATTAGGTGAAGGAACTAAGGGAGATTAGCCCTCTTTATATTATGTTTTGTAGTCTGTAGTGGATACATGTAGTCAGAAGAAGATATTATATACATGTGTCTTTTATCCATGCATATTGTAAAATAGGGGTCGGGTTAATGTCCTTCCCATGTGTACTCATTGTTCAAATATAAATAAAAGTATCATTGTTGACATTGTAAGCACAACTCGATCTTGATTAACATTCATCTTTTTTCTTATTGAAAACCCCTCTATATTGGCAAGCGACTAACTGGATACATAATGTCTCTCACTACATATGTATGTATAGTACATGGTGTCTTTCACTACACACTAGCTATAATTACATGTATGCAAGTGCTAATTTTTTCTATACATGAACTACAAATACAAATTGTAACCAATGTCATCTCTCCCTACATATCATAGGTACAAATTGAATTGTAGTCATATATTTGGATACAATTGAAATTACATGTTTATGTGTAAGGACATTTTTACCTACAATTAGGGTTACATATGAATTTGTAGCCAGAGGAATAACTAACTACAACTTTAAAAAATGTAGCCTAAACAATTAGCTACACGGGTATTAGCTATATATTATAAATGTAAGGATAAATGTAGCCAAAGGTTTTAGCTACAAATTTTGGGGTTTTCGCTACAATTTTTTTTTGTAGTTAAAGACCATATTTTTTGTAGTGTCAACGCGTGGCTGGAGAAAGCGGCGGTGGAGGTGGGGGCAGAGGAGAAATCGTCGGACCAAATCCTGGAGTAGCACGAGAATGAATGAAACAGAGAAAGGGAAAGAGTCGGTCTCACGCGGGTGATGCTAAGTTAATAATAGGTGTCGGTTCTTAAATAAAAGGCGTCGGTTCTATAAACACACCGACACCTATTCTCAATGATAGTCGTTGGTTTTTACTAGACAAAAACCGACGCCTATATACATATGCCGATTAAAAAAATTGTTCTCGATTAATGACCATAGTCGTCTGTTGATAATAACAAACTGGCGTCCAATTGGACATTCCTTTACCCTAATTTTTTTGGCGGGGACGATGCGCGCACCCTTATCACGTCGGTTATGCTAAGACAACCGACGCCCATATTGGAACTTTTGGCACAAATTTTATCTTCATTCAGTGTCAGTTATTAGGTAAAACACTGACGTTGTATCTGATACTTTGGCGCAAATTTTTTTGCTCAAAAAAATTGGATTTTGCGGGCTATTTTAGGCGTCGATTTTTTTCTTCAACTGACACTGAATGAAAAGAGATACCCGTGTCTGGCTGGTCTTCAAATATAGATGTCAGATGTCCTTATTAACTGACGTTTAATGTTAACAGTGTCGGTTTTACTAAAAAAACCAAGGCCTCTAAAAGCGACGTTGAACGTTGTTTATGTAGTAGTGGTTGTTTTTGGTTAAGTGAAACGAACATCTTAGATAACCCACTAAATGCAATTTTTTACGGAAAATATTTACCTCCAAAAATTGTATGTTTCGTGTCGGTTATACAGGAATTGGCGACAAATAGTTTGCACCATTTCCCCACAAAATAATTTATCCCCCCCCCCAAATGCTTCTTAGTCGTCGGGTGTTCTAGTGAACCGGCAACTAAGTTCCCTTACTGAGGTCGACTTTTTATGTTTGGAGAAAGGTCTCTGTCATCATTTTTTTAGTAAGGAAGCAACATTTAAGTGCTTTCATTCCATGCCCTTACAAAAATATTTTCCCTCCAAATTGCTTTTGCATTGTCGGTTTGTATGCAAAACTGACGACTAACTCCCATTGTTGAGGCCAACTTTTTTTGTTTAGAAAATGGGTCTCTATCGTTGGTTCTTGGTCCGCAACCGACGTCTAAGTTCTTACTTAGTCATTGATTATAACATCTTAAATTGAAGACTAAGTCTCCTAACTAAGGCCAATTTTTTTTTGGATTAGGGTTTTTGTTATCGGTTTTAGTCTTCAAAAATTAATAACTAAGTCTCTAACATGGCCATGTTGGTCAGAACGACACATGTTTGTCAGCACTAGGTTATGTGTTAGTTTTTCTATTTGCACTGACGACTAAGTATTTTAATGTCAATTTTTTATAACAACTGATGATTATGTGCCACTTAATAGTACTCGTGCAAAATACTTTCCCCCAATCTCTATTTCATTATTTCCCCAACATTTCCCCCAATCTCTCTAGTGATTCTAGTCATCATCTTAATCTCCATTTCACCATTTGTTGCTGCCTCTTCGCAATCTGTTGCCGCTCTTCTTGTCGTCGTTGCTGCTGCTGCAAGTTCTGCTTGGACGCCGCCACCACCAGAACTGCCGGTTGGATACCTATTGGAGCTTCAATGTGAGAGATCTCTTCTTAGACCCGCCTCTTGGAGCTTGAGCTCTATGCTTTGATGCCGCTCTCTGCCTCTGCTTCCCCTAGTCTTAGGTAAGAGAGATGACTAGGTGTGATCTTTCATATACACCTAGTCAAATGGCTGGGTTGATTTTTACATATTGTTTACTTAGCTTTCTTGCCTTGGTCATGATCAATTAGTTCTTATTATATTAAAGAGATCTTTCTTAGTTTCTTAAGTTAGGTTTGTTTAGTTAATTGCCTACTTTATTTCTTGCTTGTTTCTTTGGTTCAATTACTAGTTTATCTTAATTGATTAATATTGTTTGCTTTCTCTCTTGAATAACTAAACCAAATGGAAGAATGAGTTGAAATAAATGATGTTACATAAAAACTAGAATATGAATGATGAAACTCAGATCATAGGTATATGAATGATAACATACATGTATTTTTTGGCCTAGAAACACGTCTGAGATTTATTCATTAGTAGTAACTCTTGTATAGTCCCCGATTTGGGACTATTCTTGAACATTTAATCTCACTTAAGATGTAAGTGTATAATGTATATTCGGTTTTCAAGATGTTCGGTCAACACTTCCCCGTTTGTTCTCTAAGTACATATGTTGGTGGACATTTGCCCATCTACATTGGTGTACTTGGAGAACTACGTGGAAATGCTGACAAAATTTTCTTAAAAACTGAATACACATTATACACTTATTGGTGATATTATGTGTTCAAGAATGGGATAGGTGGTACACACATTCATTAGTTAACCCTAAACCCTTATCCCTATCTTAAATGATAAACCCTAATTTGTAGTCCCTAAACCCTAATCATGTAAACCCTAAACCCTAATACTTGTTTTCTCTTTGATCATAGAATGAACTCATCATGGATGTCCATTCCAAATTGTTACACCCTAGAGTTTATTACTGGTCTTGATCACTTTATAAGATTTGCAG
Organism: Alisma plantago-aquatica; assembly: GCA_963693085.1. Lineage (NCBI taxonomy): Eukaryota > Viridiplantae > Streptophyta > Magnoliopsida > Alismatales > Alismataceae > Alisma > Alisma plantago-aquatica. The sequence continues at coordinate 314,288,524 of OY856412.1, read as the reverse complement.
GGGAACATAGGAAACTACCTAGAGATAGGTTCTATTGTCCATGTAGGCATTGTAGTAACAACTAGAAAGTCGACATTGTTGATGAAATCAAAAGTCATTTCATGTGCAATAGGATTGTATAGGGGCTATAAAGAATGGTACTGGAACGGAGAGATTCCAACCATGGATCAGTAGATGTTAATAGTAGTACTTGTGTTGAATTTCTCATCCAATCAAATAATTCACCCTCTTTACTGAGATATCAAACAAACACTATTCACCTTAAATGAAATTAAAGATGGTATCTGACATATATGTACTATGAATTCAAATAAACAATCATTCATAACCAAGGGGATCTAGATAAACAAATTTCTTCATTTAATTATACAACAATTTTAGTCATAGACAAATTCCCTATATTTTAGTTTACTCTTATAACCTCTACAAATACTTAGGGAATTATCATTAGGATGTAATGTATACATTTTTTAATATGATTTTATCATCTCAAATTCACCCAAATATTGGAAGATTTCATTTCATGTCATTTTGCAACAACTTAGATCAAACAAACAATTCAGGGTTTGTAGTCGCATACTAAGTAAATAAAGATTATGGATGATTTAACCAATTTTCATGCAATATATTGTTTAAAGGAAGTTCCCACTCACCCTAAGGTGTGAAAACACCTTAAAAATGCAGCTCATCCCTGAAAATCTCGATCTCATATCAAATCCCTAGCAATTCACCTGATTCTTCTTCCTTACTACTCGGAAACCCTAAAAATGAGGGAGTATGAAGAAAGAGTGAGAAAAGGGGAAGTTTTGATACCATTTAAGATCAAATCAGAGGAGGGAAGAAATCTTGACATGTGATAGAATATTCACCAATAAATTCTTTGCAAAGTATCTAAACTTACTTGATTTCATCATATCTCGGATAGAGAAACCCTAAATCAGCAATTCCACCAATTTCTCCTCTCAAACCCTAACTCTCCCTCTCTCTCTAGGATTTCATTTCTTTGGAATGAATAACAAATTATCAGAGATACTAGTGTGTTAGGTTGACCATATAGAGCAATTGAGCTGCATGGGTGAATTGCACATTGACCCCTCACTAAACGTTTTTTTATTTCAGTAGATTTTTATGCCATAAAAAAGTTACTGTAGTTGGTGTATTTTAGAGAACAAACCTTCTCCAAAAATTATGAAAATTTAGCATGTTGTTTGAAATTGAGATATAAATCTTTAGTTAAAATTTTAGATCATTATGAGCTCCCATTAATTAACTAAAAATAGAATAGCGCACTGCTATATAGAAATCTACAGAACATTCGAGTGAAGACAAAATTCCCCAGAACGTCCATGCTAGTTTCCATGGTCGTGCTAAGATGGACCCAGCATGGTTGTGCTGCCTACCATATCTGTGGTGCATTGGTTTCATTAGATTTGAGTACAAAAGTTGGTCAACAGTTCAATTCTTTCAAAACGGTCATGTGACCTAGAATGCACGTGCCACCAACAACCCACCACGGCCGTGTTATCCTATCCTTCAACTACCATTTTCATTCTCCTTTGCAAACCTCTTCATTCCTCCCTAATGTGAGCCTATTTGGTGAAAACCCTAATTTCAGCCAACTAGGGTTTATATTTTCTCAAACCCTAATTATACAAAGAGATAGCATACTTGGGGTTCTCAATAGGTTTAACATATCATGATTGAGATATCATCATTAATCATGTTTAAGTAATTACCAATCTAGTAAAGCATGTAATCATCCACATAAATCGTAACTTATTGATTAAGCTCGGATACAGTAGTAACATCTATGGCCATACCTCATACATCTGATGTGATTGAGAACGGTTGTTTTTGTGTCTCGGTGATTATATATGTGACAAAATTGGAGGACAACTGTGGTTGTACCTTGGATGGTAGGTATGCGTACCCACCTTCATTCACTAGTGTCGTGACCTATACCAAGGACAGACTAGGATGTTAGTAGTTTGACCTTATGTGTCGTTGTGGCGGATCCGTACTAACTGGGGGCGGAGAAGATCTTAGGAGTCTGACTCTTCTTAGATCTTGCATGGCACTAATTTCGACTTAGCAGTAATCAGTTGGATTTTGAGTGGTATCCTCAAATTTCTCAGAGCGTAATAAAAGATGTAATATAGTTGTGTAGCATATTTGTTTAGGGTTATACACAGTGTTTCACATTGGATGATAATCCTTGTTTATTATCTTTACATGAAGATGATGCTTAGTGAAATTAAGAGATAGTAGATATACTTATATTGTAGATATGCTTAAGATTGTAGGTGCGTACATACAATAGCCATGATTATGTTGATAACTATACTACTACTACTAATTATAATCATGATGCTAGCTATCTCATGTTTTTAGTTATGTTTAGCATGATATCCATGCCTTTATAACTAGAGATGCATATACTACTAATCATGCTTATCCAGATAGTTGTGCTTATGTTGTTAGCTCTTTTTATGATGTTGATATGTTCAACCTATTAGACATGCTAATGTTGTTAGCTATGCTTATGTGGCTAGACTTATTCATAATGATAGAGATTCTATGTTACTAGACTTGATCATGATTCTAGATATGCATATGCTACTGAATTTCTTATATTGTCAACAAGAAAAAGGATGATAGTCTGGATAATGATGAGAGTTAGTATCTACTCATTTATGTATTTTGTTAATCATCAGTGCTACTGAGCTTATTTGTTATATCTGATTAAACTTCTTAATTGTTTAATTACTTAAAAATGTTGTAATCAATAAACGTGTTGGATTTTATATCTCTTACTGGGACCTGGGTCTCACCCTTATGGTTTGCCACATTTTTTTTAGGTAATCGGAAGTGACGAAAAAAACATGTGGCAGTAAAGAGGAGCTATAGTAATGAATCTTTGAGAAATTTGATTAGATGTCTAGTGTGTCCTAGAGTCATTCATGTACTCTCAGGTCTAGGCAAGAAAAAGTTTGTATATGGTGTTTCAAATGAATCAGACTTTTGTTAGCATATTAATGCTTGTTTGTGTGGCATTTACAAATATTGTTCTCCTGTGTATATATGTGGTGGTCAAGATGATAGAACAATTTGTATCAAATTCTTGGCATAGTATGGATGCAAGAAAGATATTGGGCTCTTATGTAAATGTTTCTGAGCGGGTGCTGACGTGAAATCGGTTTTAATTTACCCATATTTTTGGGTATGTGATTAATTAGTGATTGATTGTGTTTTATGTTTTGAGTAATCTCGTTTAGTGTAACGGGTTCTCAGAAGTTGGTATCAGAGCTTTAGGTTCACTGAGTCTACAGGGACACTAGGACTTAAGACTAGGATGATGTCTAAGTTAGGAACGTGACATAAAAACATGGTGCATATTGCCTAATCTCAGTACTTGGATGCCCTGGCCAGGTATTCAATTATTGAACAAAGGTAAGTATGGAACTCTTAGATTGTTATCTTTCTGATTACCTTGATCAAGTAGTCATTTTGAGACAATCTAAAGAGCATAGTGAATAAGAAATCATGGTGTGAATATATCAATCCTACCTTAAAGAAGATGAGAATTGCACCATAATCTATCAAAACTTGAATGTTTGGTAACTATAAGAGAAAGATACAACACCATGAAATCTAAATCTGAATACAAATAAGAAAAAGAGGAGTTCTTGAAGATGTGATTCAAGAAGATAATAAAGTAAAAGACAAATAAGTCTATGCTTATAAAGTGATTAAAGGTATGAAATCCACATAAGATGGAGAGAACTCCAATGTTAAATATAAAATGAGAAGATGAATGGGAACAATGATAAAGGAATAAGGTGGAACCTAAGTTAATCTCAGATCAACCTATGTATATAAGAAAGTGTTAATGTAAAATAAGCATGGTGTTTTAAAGAAATTAAGGCAGTTGATCCTTGTTTAATGAATAAAATGTGGAATATGATGTTTTACCTGTTGATAAATGGTTGAAAAACATAATAAAATACAAGAACATACCCAAGTGTGATAAATAGTCATCAAGGAAGGAGTAATGTGGTATGTTAATCATGATGATTCCTATGCTAATGGCAAGGAACCCAAAATTAAAAGGGTGAAATGATACATAAGAAGTTATAACTTGCATAATGAAAATAGAATTGGTTAACTTTTTGCTAGTGACCCTTGAAAAATACTACTATATGGGAAGTGTGTTTCACTTTGTGTCTTTCCTTTCTAGGGCATAGATTTCAAGTGGATCATTGCCACTTGGTACGTGTGGATTTGTTGTAAACATGAGGGTGGATAACTTATTATAGAATAAGGTTGTTTGGACTATGGTTCCAAGTTCATAAATTTTGTGATGATTTTTCTTTTGAGCCTTCCAATAATTAGGAAGACTCCTCTTATATGTCTTGATATTTGTTATGTTGGTAAAAGTAGATGACATAAGGATGTGAGTTGCTTATAGCACATGGGGTGGATACCAAGGTAATAAAATCCTAGTATCTAAGATGTATTCATAATATGAGAAATATGTGAAGGTTGGAGATGTTTATTAAATGAACATTCCAAGTATTCCTCTTCCGCACAGAGAAAGGGAGAGAGAGTTGATGATGACCCTCTAAATGTTGTTTGTAAGGAAAAATAAAAATGATTCTATAGTGGTGTGTATGGTTCAGTGATAGATGGGTAAGACCACTATCAAGGATAGATAGTTTTTTGGTCAATAGATATGTGATACCATGCTCCTTTAAGATAAACCTATGATCAAATATCAATCCATAAGAGTTAGACTGGATGACATAATTCACATGACCATGATGAGTTTAGAGTCATGTCCTTTAGACTAACCAATGTACAAATAGAATTTATGAATAGGAGGAACAGAGTGTTCCAGTATGTCATACAAGTTATATCAAGCTTTGAATGATGACATGTCAAAGTATTTCAAATATGGTCAAAAATATGATCAATATTTCTTCAAAAACCTTAGGGTTGTCGACGCAGTAATAGCTATGAGACAAGTTGAACAAGAGTGAGATGGGGTTGATTAAATTTCTTTATGGGATCATGATATGTCTTCTAAGTAGGTTGTGTAAATCCTAGTAAGGTGATGATAGTGTTGTTGTTTCACCCCTAACAAGGTTGACTAGGAATGATGTTTCCTTGTATGGAATGACAGGTGCCAGCGTCAACATTTCTTTTGATGTTGAACTGACAAGAGTTCTAGTGTCAGTGTATCAAAAAAAAGGATGGATACATTGCCTTTTTATGCTTTAAGGAATGGTATAGGACACATGCCATGATTGGTAAAAAGATAGAAAGTATGAATTTTGAGTAATATGTTGATACAATAGATATAATTTTAGGATGATGTCTAGAATTTAAAGTTGAACATTACTACTAGAGTTGTACAGATGACACAATAAGTTTCTACATTCCATATTGAGAATGTCTTCTTAGGTGGGGGTTTTTGTGTTAACCCAAGATGAGATATGTATGAATGATATGAAATCACCATGATATTAAAGTAACCATGTGAAGTTAATAGGATGAGGTGCAAAGGAAGTAACCATCTGTGTTTACCTTGGATTTTGAGGGCAAAATCCCTGTTAGGGATTTATAGTTGTAAGGTCCCTAAACTTGCTTAATGAGTTGAATAAGCTTAATTACCATAATGTAATGCTTATAATCCTAATATAACCTTTATATATGCTTTGAAATCATACTACAAGCTTAAGTTTCAAATTTGGTCCAATTTGGACACTAGTTGGGCAAGTTATGCAATTTTATGCACATTTTGGAATTTTCTACAATTTACCCAATTGAGAGGTTTTCTTTGCAATTTATCACTCGCATTATGTTCATTGGATATTCTATCATCATTATTGAGCTTGTTGAGACATGGGTCACCTATTTAAACCTAGGTTTGAAGGTGTTTTCTCCAAGGGTATTTTAGGGTTTACCCCTTCACGGATGAGCTACCTTTAGTAGCTATCAACTAATGAATTATTTGATTGGCTGGGAAATTCAAAAAAGGAAATCTAATCGGGTCTATACATATGGTGTGGGAGCTTCTTGTGTGTGTGCTTATTTATTCCTAATAAATTAAGGTCATGGACACTTGGATAGATACTAGCTAGAACTTCAACCTTTTCTTTTTCTTTATCTTAAAGTTTCATATACTTATCCCCAAGCACAAAAACGAGACATTTTCTCTCCACCACTTCCCTCCTTCTCCCAACCGCGTTCTCCCTCTGTGCTTCTGCGAATGTTTCTATCCAATGAAGAAGAAAGTGGGGATCTTCTTGGAAAAAGGATCTAGGGTTGCAATTGACTTCATTTTAGGGTTGAAAAGCTTCCTTCTAGTGATCTTGACCTAAAAGAGTAAGAATTTCTTTCTTTCCTCCGTCTATTTCTTTTTTATCCTTCCTCCTAGCTTTCTCCAAGTCGGAACCTTGCTTTTCCATGGTAGAAATTGCACTAAAGCTCCAAAACCTTACCCTTCTTACTCCTTATGCTTAGGGTTTGCTCATTTGATGAGCAAAGGTGCTAGATGGACGAATTCATAGCTTATTCTTGGATTTTCTACCCTACCTTCTCGAGTTTTCTTCTGTGTGGGGTTTAATCTTCTCATTAGAGGTAATTTTTATAACTTTCTCCACGTTTATTGCTTACCATAAGCTTTCTAGATCATGTTCTTGCTTGAAGATGATGATCCATGCACTAAAAGGCTATGCTTGACTTGGATTTTGATTTTTATAATGTTCCCTATTCTGATTTTAGTTATAGATGAATCTGTGATCATGTGTACGTTATTCCAAAGGTATAATATGACTTGGATCAGGTTGGTTTGACAACCTATGGTGCTAAGCACCTATCAACCAATGGTCAATTTTAGGGTTTTAAGCCGATTACTTCTATAAACCCATGACCCGATGATGGTACCATTGAAACAACCATATGGTGTTGTCTTTATGACAATGGATGGTGGTAACCAAGGGTGTCAACTGACTTTCACCCCCTTAGGTATTGTTTTGGCCTAATTAGAAGTCTAGTGATTCACAACTAAGTACCCTAATGATGCTATCAATCAATGGTGGTATTAGTTTGATATTTGATGCTAATTAACGAATATAGTGTTGATCTAACAACCTATGGTGACTTAATTGTCACTAATGATGGTGTATCAGGTCTCCAAAACCTATGGTGAGTTAATTATATAGTTGTATCATCAATTAAGCCTTAGACCAATGGTTTCTTGGGTAACTTGATGCAATGGTCGAACCTATACTGTAATTGATGGTTTTAATATATGAACTTGACCTAATGGTCAATATATAATGTTTATTCCTCCAATAAAGTGGAATGATGGCTAATGTAATATGTTGGTCCTAATAATGTGATTTAGATGGTTTTCTTTATATGATCAACTTAAGGATCTTACTTGTTGACAATGGATGGCTTGTTTTGAATGAACAGTCGATTGTGGGTTTTGCCCTACTCTTAGTGGAACGTTTTGTGTTGTTAATCAAGGGATGTCTAGGGTTAGATGGTGAATCTATATAGAGAAAAAATAAAGGACTTAATAGGTGGTTTATCCAAGGTTTTTACTTATGTAAACAACCAATGGTCTTACCTTTTAAACATCCAATGATTCTGGGTGACATTGTGGTATGGTGATATGGGTTGATGATGGAATAAATGGAGGGTTACCGTTAATAAGGTATTCTTACCTATTCACTCATATGAATAGAAGGGATGATAATCATATTGTGTTGATATGTAACCCTAAAGAGGTATATCTTGTTGTACCTAGCTTTAATATAACTAAATGAAGGTGATTGGGTATGAATAGTCCTTGAATGACTAATACAATCATGGAGTACTCTGTTACTGTTGTTGAAACCCTAGTATGCTATAACCCAATGGTTACACCTTGATTGATGTGTGGGTTCATACTTGAGAATAGTATGGAATTTGACGGTGATGCTTCACCTTATGCATCCATGATCCAATGGGGATGTCGTGAGTTAGGGTTTGGGTATAAGTGTTGATTAGTAACATTAATATAATTTATCTTGTTGAACCTAACTCTACAAATAGATAAAGATGAGTATTCATGTTTAGCATTCTTATATGATGGAATGACGGTGAAATAACCTCCTTAACATGATCATAACCTTAATGTGTTAATTGGTGGTTATCATATCCACATGGTTGATACTTGCTTATGTGAAACATGCGAATTATGAATATGATGAGGGTTAATCATATATAGATTCCTTGCATGTTGATGTAATAAAGGAATGTTCTTAATGTTAATATAACCCTACTATGATTGTTTATGAATATCTCCTAGCTCAGTAATACAATACTTTCTTATATGGTGTATTATATGTAAGTGATGTTGTTGAGCCTTGTTACAAGGCAAACAAAGATAATGATGATCTTGTAGGGAATAGTATGATTGTCTTAATGACCTTTGGGCATGATTGAGCCCTGAATGAGGTGTAATCCTTGTGTTGATAATGGTTGATTCCCTGTGATATTGTAAAAAAGATATATATCATGTGATAGTATGATGATCTTAATGACCTTTGGGCATGGTTGAGTCCTGAACGAGGTGTAATCCTCTTGTGTTGATAAGGGTTGATACCCTGTGATATTATGAAAATGATTTATATCTTGTGATAGTATGATGACTAGTATGGTCTCATGAATGGCAAGTGAATAGTACAATGTGATGATGAGATGAGAAATTATGTTTCACATGTTTTATATCTTTTAAAGTTGTCATATTTATATGCTTTCTAGAAGTGAATTAGGGTTTGTATGTCCACTTTTTTGATGCGGCCTTAATTCACCCAATTGTAATAACTAATCAAGTGCAACTCTAATCATGTAGTGCCCTATGCCATAGATCCATCTGAGTGTCAGAAATTTCCAGATGGTGAAACGAGTATTCCTAAGGGAAACTCGGAGTGCATATTGTTGAGTATGTGGGGGTGGCAAGTTGAGGATATATCCTTGTCATCCACAATGCGAGTTGTAGAGGTTGGCTATTGTCACACCTGCATCCTACAATTACCACTAATCATGAGATTAGGGCATGAGTTTAAGGATTATACTTAATACAAAGTTCACTCCCAACCTTTTTTCTTTCTTTTCAAACTCTTTGTTTTCTCGCATTGAATCACATAAACATAAACAAACTTTACAAGAGAATTAAACCTTGATTACACTAATATGATCTCAACATTATTGATATACATCCATACATTCATTCTGTTTCTCACACTTCCATGTACATACGACATTATAATCAAATGCATTCTCTCTTATTAAGGAAACGAAGATACAAACATCATTTACAACTCTCTCACATTTATACAAGGACCTAGAGTGATAGGGACCAACTGAACTTAACTAATCTCATACTTAACTCATGTGGTAGATCTACTCTGATGCTTTGACCTTCTTCAAGTCCACGTGGTTTCCCTAAAAATTGTGAGTAGAGGGGTGAGCCTACTCGCTCAGTGAATGAGTACTTCAAAGAAACAGTCTAAAGAACTGATATAATTACATATATACTTTTGAGCAACTGATATCAATTATAACAGCAATAAGCTTTAAAGAGTCTATTAATTGACAATCATAAATATGGCAGGATACTATAGATATCTACAAGAGTGAGTCAATATATGAAATTCTTGATTGATCATAAAGAGAACTAATAATTCAGAAACATACAAAGAATAATTGAATAACTGCACACACTTGTTTAACCTCTCATTCATCTTATTATACCCTCAACCCATATGAGGTGTACCACAACATGTGAAAGAATCGCAGCAAGCTACGATCTCACTGTACAAGGCTTAGAAGCATTCTTGAGTTCCTAAGCCTATCTCTCAAGTAAGACCCCGTCTGTAGCGGGCCTCGACACGTCTGCCTCTTGGCGGCTAATGGGAGCGGCCAGATATCTCAGACTCCACCTCTCAACCTGGGTACACAAGCGGTGTGTCAAGCCACCTATTGGCTTTTTTGTACTCTAGTACCACTAGGATCTCTGGTTGATGTTGGATACTACGTATTGTATTTTTAAGGAGACTTCCACTAGGGCTTCATCCCCCGTACTACCTGTTAGTACGTTCCGACCCCTGTATACTGGACACTGCCAGGGTTAGGTCATTTCATCCCTATGGCACATACCTCTCATAGGGAATCTACAGTGTTTGGGGCATCTACATGTCTAATTCACTCATTACATTCACAATTCAATCATCACATTACATATCTTAATTTAGCTCTATAAACCATTCGTTTCAAAGACCATCTGATAACATTTACCACAAATGAACTGTTAAGCATCACCACACCTCATACTGAGAACATGGTAATCACAATGCTTAATTCATTTAACACCTTATCCTTAGGGTTTCATTTACCTCATTCACTTATCACATGGCTCTCATAAGGATTTCATGCGACATAAACATTCACTGAATAAAGACTACTATCAACAAATCATATAAAATCAATATATGTATGAAACCTTGGAACTGAGCCAAATTTGGGTTTACATTCCATTCACTAAGATAACATGCATCACTAATAAATTTGAATAAATAAAGTCTATCACTCCAAGAAAATCCGTTCCAATGGATTTCACGATATCTATTCGCAAATATCCAACTTTCCTCGCATCTAGGATTTCACCCTCTTTACTGAGACATCAAACAAACACTATTCACCTTAAATAAAATCCAAGATAATATCTAACATATATTTACTATGAATTCAGATAAAAAATCATTCATAACCAAGGTGATCCAGATAAACAAATTTCTCCATTTAATTATACAACAATTTTAGTCATAGATAAATTCCCTATATTTCAGTTTACTCTTATAACCTCTGTAAATACTGAGGGAATTCTCATTAGGATGTATTGTATACATTTCTAATATGATTTTATCATCTAAAATTCATCCAAATAGTGGAAGATTCCATTTCATATCATTTTACAACAACTTAGATCAAACAGACAATTCAAGGTTTGTAGTCGCATACTAAACAATTCAAGATTTTGGATGATTTAACCAATTTTTGTGCAATATATTGTTTAAAGGAAGTTCCCACTCACCCTAACGTGTGAAAACACCTTAAAAATGCAGCTCATCCCTAAAAATCTTGATCTCATATCAAATCCCTAGCAATTCACCCGATTCTTCTTCCTTTCAACTCGGAAACCCTAAAAATGAGGGAGTATGAAGAAAGAGTGAGAAAAGGAGAAGTTTTTATACCATTTCAGATAAAATTAGAGGAGGGATATAATATTGACATGTGAAAGAATATTCACCATTAAAGTATATGTAAAGAATCTAAACTTACTTGATTTCATCATATCTCGGATAGAGAAACCCTAGATCAGCAATTCCACCAATTTCTCCTCTCAAACCCTAACTCTCCCTTTCTCTCTAGGATTTCATTTCTCAGGAATGAATCATGAATTATGAGAGCTACTAGTGTGTTTGGTTGACCATATAGAGAAATTGAGCTTCTTGGGTGAATTTCACATTGACCCCTCACTAAACTTTTTCTTATTTCAGCAGATTTTTCTATCATAAAAAAGTTATTGTAATTCGCGTATTTCATAGTTCAAACCTTCTCCAAAAATTATAAAAATTTATCATGTTGTTTTTAATTTAGATTTAAAGCTTCAGTTAAAATTTTAGATTATTCTGAACTACCATTAAATAACTAAAAATAGAACAGTGCATTGTTATTTAGAAATTTTCAAAACAATCGGTTGAAGAGAAAATGCCCCAGAACGGCCATGCTAGCTGCCACGACCATGCTAAGATGGACCCAACATGGCCGTTCTGCCTACCACGGCCGTGGTGCATTGGTATCATAATATTTGAGTACAAAAGTTGGTCAACAGTTCAATTCTTTCAAAACAGCCATGTAGCCTAGAATGTCTGTGCCATCAACGACCCACCATGTCCGTGCTACCCATCATGGCCGTGCTACCCACCACGGCCGTGGTATCCTATCCTTCAACTACTATTTTCATTCTCCTTTGCATACCTCTCTCATTCCTCCCCAATGTGAGCCTATTTGGTGAAAACCCTAATTTCCGCCGACTAGGGTTTATATTTTCTCAAACCCTAATTTTACAAAGAGATAGCATACTTGGGGTTCTCATTAGGTTTAACATATTGATTGAGATATCATCATTAATCATGTTTAAGTAATTATCAATATAGTAAATCATGTAATCATCCACATAAACCCTAACTTACTGATTAAGCTCAGATATGGTCATAACAATCCCCCCTAAAAAGGTTTCACCCCCGAAACATAAATATGAAAGCAAAGTACTTTCAAGGTTTATTTTAAGATTATGAAATCTTACATGTCATTATATTCTTGTATTTCATACTTGAATGCAGTTTTCAACATTAAGTCACTTATTTCTTTTCTAATCACAACATTTCTGAAATAGTTCCCAATGATATCCAAAGAATTCTCTGTCACAATCAATCATAGGATAGAGAGAGAAACAACCATTTCAATATTTTCATACTCTTGAGGTGTTACCTCAACATTGATAATTTGATCCAAATATCTCAATTCATACGGATCAATATGTACTATTGTTCTTTGTTACCTCTAAGTCACAAAAGAGAGTTCACCATGTTGTACAATACTACTCACGACATCCCCATTGGATCATGGATGCATAAGGTGAAGCATTACCATCACATTCCATACTATTCTCAAGTATGAACCCACACATAATTCAAGGTGTAACCATCGGGTTATAGCATACTAGGGTTTCAACAACAGTAACAGAGTACTCCATGATTGTATTAGTCATTCAAGGACTATTCATACCCAATTACCATCACTTAGTTATATTAAAGCTATACCTCATTAGGGTTACATATCAATACAATATGGTTATCATCCATTCTATGCATATGAGTGAATAGGTAAGACTACCTTATTCAGGGTAACCCTCCATTTGTTCCATCATCATTCAACCTATATCACCATACCACAATTGTACAATACTAAGATGGATTGCTGGTATGAATAACTTAAACTACCAGACACCTTTAATTAACATATTGCTTACACATGTACAACAAATTTACATCCCTTAGTATATCTTCAACAAATTATACTTCTAAAAACAAATTCACATATTACTAAAATCCATTGTTATCTCTTATCTCTCTCCTCATTCACTACTACTTACTTTTTGCTACTTATCCTTCTCATTTTAATCATGTAGATTCAGCATCCCTAAAATTGAAACATACAAGGTATGAATAGATAATTCATCATTCTTACTATCACTGTAAGAATTTATTTCATATCACACTTCACTCATATTGTATTTCTCCTTTTGTTCAAAATGCACTTGTTACATTTCAAATTTATATCTTACTCTTTGCTCCAAATCATTTCCATATTGTTTATCTACCTTTCAGATTATCTACCTTTAAAACCTGGATTACTATCAGTGCTAGTTTACTTCTCATAGTGCAAGTTTCATGATCTTATTTTATTGTGTGGCATACAACTCACAAAAACAAAATCAACTTAAGCGGAAGCGAATTATTTGTAGCGGATTACTGAAAATCACTAAAAATTAAAACTTTTTGCAAAGAGATCCACACATAGGAAATCTTTTCCATCAAGAACCATTGTATAACATTTACATTCTGTCTCAAACGTACATAACCTATACCATCTCTTCTCAGAGACTACAACATCAGCTGTCTATTATCATTATATACAGACAACATAAAACCTCGAGGCATCAAGCTAAAATCTCAAATCGATTTATTAAAAAATCTAGCTATAATCTCTGAGAATCTAAGAGTACAGAGACGACACATAGGACTTTCTAACTATATGACTTGACAGTCAGGGTCTCCACCTGAGATCTCACTGTTGTCCAGGCTATTGCTTTCCTTTTTCCTACAAAAGAGTGTCTGCTTCTTTGTCAGCGTCCCCCTAAAAATGTTGGATCCCACGGGGGTGAGACAATTGTAAATTGCCCCAGCGGGAGATATAACTCTCCGCCAAAACATTATTATTACAGTTTAAAGATATGAAACTGTGCAGATGATAAGCATTTTAAAGCATTCTCAACTTTGAAAGCATTGCAACTATTTATGATAGAGCAATATATCATCTATTCTTTTAATAAGGAATAGGAATGACATGTATATCATTTATACAACATATTATACCATCATATCAAACTTTTCTTGTGACACTCATCATCTTGTTATGTCACCTAGGAAACACTCTTGTTCCATTTTGTTGGCCTTAGCCAACCTATTTAACAGATAAGGAGATATATCTACCATGTACTCATATATCAACTATATAGGCACTGGGTTGATACCTATCATGCGTTACTATTACAGGCATTGGTCTATTACCAATCTTGTGTCATCAGTATAGGCATTTAGCCTCTGCCAGGTATTGGACTTCTTCCAATCCTGATTACACTGCCAGACATTGGACTTTAGCCAACCCTAATTACAGGCATTACACCTCTGCCATGTATTAGACTCTAACCAAACTTGATTACACAGCCAGGCATTGGACTCTAACCAATCCTGATTACACAGCCAGGCATTGGACTTTAACCAATCCTGATTACACTGCCAGGCATTGGACTTTAACCAATCCTGATTACACAGCCAGGCATTGGACTTTAACCAACCCTGATTACACAGCCAGGCATTGGACTTTAACCAACCTTGATTACACAGCCAGACATTGGACTTTAACGAAATTCTGATTACACATCCAGGCATTGGACTTTAACCAACCCTGATTACACATCCAGGCATTGGACTTTAACCAATCCTGATTACATCCCATGTCTGTTTACACAGCATTGGGCACCTTATTCTTTTTCTAACATTAAACTCTAGCCATGCCAATCATGCTCAATATATTCTTCATGTATTACAAGTATTCCTCTTTTCTCATCACATGTATAATCCAGATTCCATTATTATAATTGTATCCTTTTGTTATTATTATTATTATTATTATTATTATTATATTACTAAGCTCCCATTCCTTGGTTCATTATGAACATTATTATCTCTTACAAGAGACTTTTATAATCATCTTATTACCTCTCAACTAATCTCATGGCTCACAAAGCCCTTAAAGCATATTGTCACCTCTTACTAAGCAACATCTAACCATATGGCTCATAAGTCCATTTACATCTTGTCACCTCTCACTAGGCAACAACAACATATTCCCTCATATAATACAATAGTAACACCACTATCCCCTTAATAGGGTTAGGGCTTACTTTTCACATCACATTAGGATTTTTCATGTTCCAATACCCAATTTTGGGTTAGGATTTTCCCACCTCACATTAGGATTTCATATTTATCAAATCAAACTAATACATTGGTCCACACCTCTAGGAGCATCCATTAACATCTTAAGTAATCAATCATGTTTATTACTCTTAACATTTATCAATAAATGATTATCAATGCAAGGTATGAGTTCATTTCCCATCCTTGTCATGATATGATTACAACATACTCATTAGTTTGTCTTAACCCCATTCTCAAGGTATATTAGCCTATACTTATCAAAGTATATCAAACTCATTACATTTCATTGTAACAATTGACATAACACACTTCATGTGTTTCTTATCCAAGTATATTGGATTTGAGGTGCATCATGGTATATCAGCCCTGGAATGCTAAAAGTGATATCTATCACATCTTGATGTATCACTTTCCTCATCACTTCCAACTTTCTTGAGTTATCAACTTATCTTGGATTAAGGAATTTTCCATATTAATCCTTTTATCCACTAACCTATTACTCTTACCATGAAGTGCATAGGTCACACATAAGAATGGTCCAACTATCTTTAATGATATGGACCCTCTTCAGGTTAAGGCATTGCTTGCTTTAAGGTTATCTATAATTAATCACTTTAGGTATTTCTTTTATCAATGTATTAACCACCATTCCATTATTAGGATTAGGGTCTCTCATACCATCACCTTTTATTAGGGTTTAGGGTTTCACATACTATCATACTTCATTAGGGTTAGGATTTCACATACCAACTCCCTTTATTAGGGATAGGATGGCATATAGCATCATCCTTCATTTAGGATTTCTCATGGAATCAACCTCAATTAGGGTTTCCACTATGGTTACCCATAGATTGGGTCTACTATTCATCTCCAATTAGGGTTTTACATCTCATTTCCCTAAATTGGAGTTTCATATATCATTACCCTAGATTAGGGTTACATCCTCACCCTGGATTAGGGTTTCATTTAGAATTGCCCTCAATTAGGGTTAGAATTCAATAGCCCTGTCAATTAGGGTTTATGTTCATGATTAAGGTTTCATGATCTCTTTGCTTAAGAATCATACCCTTAATCACCTCATGAATCATATTCATGTATGAATTTCATGATATCATCTTCTCAACTTGATTAGGTCATATCAACCCTTCAATCAAGTGCATACAACTATGATTAACATAGAGTACCACCTCATTGTTCATATAAGCAATTAGGGTTCATCCCTTAATTGGCACTAATCACTTAGGTACTATTAGGATTTCAACCTTTGTACCTTCATTGATTATCATTACTAATCATCATTGGATCAATGGATCATTCATCATCTTAATTCTCAAGAGATTCAATTACATTGGACCTCCAATACATAAAGTATCCATTTAAATTGACCAATTGGATCTTCAATTACAATAGGTGTCCAAGTAGATTAACCAATTGAATCCTCAATCAATCTTGATTACTTGAGCCCCAAACGGTCTTAATCTTTTCAAAGTTCGAACGGTTTGAAACTGTTTGGTAAAGGTGGTGCTTGAGACTGTTTGCTAAAGCAAGTACTTGAAACCGTTTGCTAAAGTACCTTTTTGAAACCGCATGGACTCAACCGGTTTGGGATCATTTGGTCCCAAACGGTCTTAATACCGTTTGGACTCAAACGTTCATGAGACCGTTTGGTCCAAACCTCCTCAAAACCGCATGGACCAAATATGCTCTCAACCAATCAAATTGAATTAGGGTTTCCAATGTTGGTTCCTTCAACCATTGAATTCATGTATCCAATCATCAATTGGACCTATAACCATACTTCAATTGAGTTAAATAGGTCAACCTACAACTGATTTGACCCTCAATTGACCCTCAATTGATCATCAATCAGGGTTTGAATCAATTGGATTAGGGTTTGGAATCGATGATCCTTCAACATTAACCAATGTGAAACTAGTTACTTTAAAACTATTGGACCATCATCCAAATTGGGCATGACCTGACCCCAAACGGTCTTGAGGTCATTTGGATGACCTCCAAACAGTCTTGAGACCGTTTTCCCATGTCAACGTCAAAATCCATTTCAATCAATCAAAGTTTGGATCATTGGATTGATCACCAAATCAACATTTGATTACACTTCAACTTAGTACCTTTAGATCTTCAAACACCTAACCATAGTCAACCCTAGACCTCCAAACGGTCTTGGGTGACCCCCAAACGGTCTTGGGATCGTTTGGATGACCTCCAAATGGTCTTGAGACCATTTTCCCATCATATCATCATTAACCATGTCATTCAATTAGGGTTTGGATCCTAGGATTGGTCACCAAATCAGCACTTAATTGTATTTCAATTTGGTATCTTTGGACCTTAAAACACTTGACCAAACTTAACCCTAGACCTCCAAACGGTCTTGGGTGACCTCCAAATGGTCTTGAGACCGTTTGGGTGATCCCCAAACGGTTTTGAAACCGTTTGGGTCAATCAACCCAAAGCATTAACTCATTCAATTGCAAAATCAGCACTTAGCCGATTAGGGTTTATACCATATGTTTGAATCTTCAAATACCTAACCATACTCAACCATATACCTCCAAACGGTCTTGAGACCACTTGGGTGATTCCCAAACGGTTTTGAAACCGTTTGGGTCAATCAACCCAAAATTCAAACTCAATCACTTATGAAATCAGCACTCAACCCGATTAGGATTTAGGTGATTGATGGACCTTCGACTCATGAACCAATTGGAGTTAATAAATAATAATTGGTGGGTCATTAACCTAGATCATTATGAACAAGTCCCCAAATGGTAAATCCTGGTCAACATCACCAAACGGTCTTAAACCATTTGCTTCTATGCGGTTTAGTGAAACAGTTTCATTCCAAACGATTTGAAACCGTTTGCTCCCAAAACACAAACCGTTTGGACATTTGATTGAAACCGTTTGGTCTAGATATTTGGGGAGGTGTGTGCTTATGATGATGTCATCATCATCAAGCTCTATACCCACGAAACCTTCTGTGATTTCCATGGAGATTGCATCAATCAACCAAATCAATAATTGTAAATAGAGAAATGATCATTATTTGATGGGGAATTGAATGCAATAACAAAGTTAGGGTTTCAAGTTATAAAACCCACCTCCAATTGAGCTCCAAAGCTCCAAGATCACAGAAACAATGGTGGATGAAGCTTTTGAAACTCCCCCTAGACTCGTCCTCAAGCTTTTGGTTGAAAAGATTAGCTAGGGTTGAAGAGGAGATCGAAATAAGAAGAAATCCATAATTTATTTTCAATTTCCACCATGGAATCAAGGTGAAATGGATCAAGAACCTTACCAACAGGTTGGGGGTCGTCCTCCTGACCCTCCCAAGCTCTCTTGGTCGTTTCCCAAGCAAGGATAAGAAGTGGGGTCGAAAAATCCTTTCATTTGGCTTGTAAAAGGTCTTTTTATAAAAATCCAATGAGAGAGAATATGCTTTATAAAAATCAATTTAATACCAAAAATATGGCCGCCTCTTCCCCCTCAAATTCCTTAGGGACGAGGCTATCTTGTTTGCCTCTTATTAGTCTCAATTATCCATGATTTAAATAAAATCAAATTAAGCACCTTAAATCATATTATACTAATATCCATATGTGAGTGGATATTTCTTTTTCTTATAAAATTGTGAGTGAGTTATCCATTCCCTTGGATATTTTCGTGGTCCTTGCAAGGATCAAGGATGTCCACGCACATCTGAATTCAACAATTTTCATTTTGGTTGAAGGCCCTTTAATTAATACATTTATCTTTTCCCTAAATTGAATTAGGGTTTCAATTAGGATTAAATCTTGATTATTTTAATATCAAGATTCTCTCTCCTCCAACTTAATTCAGATGAGGCTCTCCTCTCATTTTATTTTCTCTACATGGTGCCTAGAAACATTAGGGACCTTATTGAAGTGGTAATTTGCATATTGAACCCTAGGTTTTGGGTAAATTGCACTTTACACCAAAACTAGGTTTTAATGGATAAACATTACTTTATCATCTCTTCCTTGGTACTCAGGCTACCACAAGCCATACCTTTGCATCATATTCATTATAATGATGCTTTAACACATGAGTAACATCTTGTCATGCAACATTTGCAATTTAACCCCTCAACTTGGGTAATTTGCACTTTAGTCCAAAATAAGCAAACATTGCTTCAACATTGTTTAAACAGGACTAAAATTGAAACATAAGATTCTCAAGAGCCCTAATTACTTTTCTCAAGATGAGATTAAGCATATAATCATCTTTCTTAATCAAAACACCTAGGGTTAAGTATAACCCAGGTCAGGGATGTTACAAATTATAAACCCCTGATAAGGATTTCATCCCCGAAATCCCTAATAAAGGAAAACAGATATTATCCATGCATCATATCATCATATCCTCACATAACATCTCATTATTATGGAGACACCATAGACTTTTGATCAATACAAAATTATTCCATACAAGTTTATCATGGAATGATTTACATGGGACATATACTCCCATGTTTCTTAGTTAGTTCAGTATTTCTCTTTCAAGATCACAATTATATTCTGTCATTCATTTGAAACTATAAGTCTTCTCATACTTTGATTGTGTCATCTTACCTAATGATACATCACAACCTTTCCTTATTACTTGCACTAATTATCTCATTAGTTATACATTCTCTTTCCATAAAGAAGGGTTACTTATCGACCAAGAACTTATCTCAAAGATATCTTCAATTGTTATGTTTATGCAAAGCATAAACCCCTAACATGTGATGTTCATACTTACATTAGGTAACTGGACTAATTTCACAGTTACCCCTTTCAGGCAACCATCATAAAATAGCTTGACATATCTCAGATACCAGAATTCCTTCCCTTGGTATTTACACATGTGTTGGTAACACGTTACATCTTCATTTTCCTTTAAAAGTTGATTTATGAGTAAATCAAATTCCTTCATATATCAATTAGAATGTGGTAGAAATATCCATGCCACATCTCCTTCTTCTTTAAACTCTGGAGATTGTTTTCAGAATGACTACTTGACCAGGGTAGTCAAAGAGATAACAATCTAGATATGTCATACTTACCTTGCATTCAATAAATGAATACCTGGCCAGGGAATTCAAGAACTGAAATTAGGTAGTATGTATTTGTTTTATATTATGTTCCATATTCTCAACATCTCTTTAAATTCACTACTTAGTATCTCAGATTTTCCCTGAGTGTTTTCTTTTATATCTTTTCCCTTTCTTCATTTAAAGAGAAATTTTCAAACATATAAGAGAAAATTAAACTGAACATAAGTTTTCATTCTTCTTATCTCATCCTCATATCCTTAAAGGATTCTACAGATGAACTAAACAACAACTACCTTTCTTATAGAAGAAAGCAAAAGGTAACTCAAAATAAAAGGTTCTATCTTGACAAGTCTTCCTTATTACAGGTTATCTAGTGTCTTGTATGTTGAGTCACATCATCGCTTTCTATTTGGACATTGCCACCTCAGATGTCCTCTCTATCCACATCTATAGCAAGCTCGAAGCTTTTTAGGTGACTGCTGCTCAGGTGCACTATATTGTACTTGAGTCAGTACTACTGAAATCTTTGATTGTTTAGTACCACTAGTTCCTTGTTCTTGTGAGTGTTTAGACTTCCTTTTAAGGTCTGTCTCATGTTTCTTTATCATAGACCCTTCTATCCTTCGAATTGATTCCACAAATGTGGCAAATCTCTCTCTACTTTCTAGGGCAGATGTCAGAATGGACATCTCAGCATTCAATCCCTTCTCAAAACGTCGAATATTTTCCTCCTCAGTAGCAGCCATCTGAGGACAAAATTGTAAAAGTTCCATGAACTTAACCTCATATTCACTTATTGACATAACTCCCTATCAAATTTTCTCAAATTGTGAGATCTTTTCATCTAAATAAGTCCTTGGAAAATACTTATTAATGAATTCTCGACAGAATTCCTCCCATCCAACCTCTTCATCATTCCTTTTTATTTCTTCTATAGTCCACCAATGTCCAGCACTACCTTTCAGAAGGTACACAACATGTTTAACTTTGTTAACATCCGGGATACTAAGGATCTTAAAGGCTTTTTCTAACTCAGTGAGCCAGAGATCAGCATCTGTTGGATCAGATGTTCCAGCATATTCTATGGCTCCTACATGATGTAGTCATTCAAAGGTGTTACCAGACCCATATCCCTCATTGGGAATTGGTTCCCTAGGTGTTGATGATGGCATCCGGTCTTCTATATACCTCATTGTAGTCATAAGTTGCCCAAAAAGATTATGAACATCTGGGTTTCCTCTCATGTTTTCATCAACATGAGGATTTTCAAGCACTAGTTCCTCCCTTGTCTGATCCCTTGCACCTCCCACCGGTGCAGCAACATTGCTCTCAGCAATGTATTCTTCATGTCCTTCAGACATCTTTAAGATATATATCTTCTTCTGCATAAGCAGAAGACACTATAAGATACATTGAAGTACACTTAGAATAGACTCGATACATTAGTCCTATGTCTCTGTAGACTCAACGAACCTAGAGCTCTGATACCACTAAATTGTGGCATCTAACTCACAAAAACAAAATTAACTTAAGCGGAAGCGGATTATTTGCAGCGGATTACTAAAAATCACTAAAAATTAAAACTTTTTGCAAAGAGATCCACATATAGGAAATCTTTTCCATCAAGAACCATTGTATAACATTTACATTCTGGCTCAAATGTACATAACCTATACCATCTCTTCTCAGAGACTACAACATCAGCTGCCTATTATCATTATATACAGACAACATAAAACCTCGAGGCATCAAGCCAAAATCTCAGATCGATTTATTAAAAACTCTAACTATAATCTCTGAGGACCTGAGAGTACAGAGACAACAGATAGGACTTTCTAACTATATGACTTCACAGTCAGGGTCTCCACCTGAGATCTCACTATTGTCCAGGCTATTGCTTTCCTTTTTCCTACAAAATAGTATCTACTTCTTTGTCCGCGTCCACCTCAAAATGTTGGATCCCACAGGAGTGAGACAATTGTAAATTGCCCCAGCGGGAGATATAACTCTCCGCCAAAACATTATTATTACAGTTTAAAGATATGAAACGTGGGCAGATGATAAGCATTTTAAAGCATTCTCAACTTTGAAAGCATTGTAACTATTTATGATAGAGCAATATATCATCTATTCTTTTAATAAGGAATAGGAATGACATGTATATCATTTATACAACATATTATACCATCATATCAAACTTTTCTTGTGACACTCATCATCTTGTTATGTCACCCAGGAAACACTCTTGTTCCATTCTGTTGGCCTTAGCCAATCTGTTTAATAGATAAGGAGATATATCTACCATGTACTCATATATCAACAATACAGGCACTGGGTTGATACATATCCTGCGTTACTATTATAGACATTGGTCTATTACCAATCTTGTGTCATCAGTATAGGCATTTAGCCTCTGCCAGGTATTGGACTTCTTCCAATCCTAATTACACTGCCAGGCATTGGACTTTAGCCAACCCTAATTACAAGCATTACACCTCTGCCAGGTATTGGAATCTAACCAAACCTGATTACACAGTCAGGCATTGGACTCTAACCAATCCTGATTGCACAGCCAGGCATTGGACTTTAACCAATCCTGATTACACAGCCAGGCATTGGACTTTAACCAATCCTGATTACACAACCAGGAATTGGACTTTAACCAACCCTGATTACACAGCCAGGCATTGGACTTTAACCAACCTTGATTACACAGCCAGACATTAGACTTTAACCAAATTCTGATTACACATCCAGACATTGGACTTTAACCAACCCTGATTACACATCCAGGCATTGGACTTTAACCAATCCTGATTACATCCCATGTCTGTTTACACAGCATTGGGCACCTTATTCTTTTTCTAACATTAAACTCTAGCCATGCCAATCATGCTCAATATATTCTTCATGTATTACAAGTATTCCTCTTTTCTCATGACATGTATAATCCAGATTCCATTATTATAATTGTATCCTTATGTTATTATTATTATTATTATTATTATTATTATTATTATTATATTACTAAGCTCCCATTCCTTGGTTCATTATGAACATTATTATCTCTTACAAGAGACTTTTATAATCATCTTATTACCTCTCAACTAATCTCATGGCTCACAAAGCCCTTAAAGCATATTGTCACCTCTTACTAAGCAACATCTAACCATATGGCTCATAAGTCCATTTACATCTTGTCACCTCTCACTAGGCAACAACAACATATTCCCTCATATAATACAATAGTAACACCACTATCCCCTTAATAGGGTTAGGGCTTATTTTTCACACCACATTAGGGTTTTTCATGTCCCAATACCCAATTTAGGGTTAGGGTTTTCCCACCTCACATTAGGATTTCATATTTATCAAATCAAACTTCATACATTGCTCCACACCTCTAGGAGTATCCATTAACATCTTGAGTAATCAATCATGTTTATTACTCTTAACATTTATCATTAAATTATTATCAATGCAAGGTATGAGTTCATTTCCCATCCTTGTCATGATATGATTACAACATACTCATTAGTTTGGCTTAACCCCATTCTCAAGGTATATTATCCTATACTTATCAAAGTATATCAAACTCATTACATTTCATTGTAACAATTGACATAACACACTTCATTTGTTTCTTATCCAAGTATATTGGATTTGAGGTGCATCAGGGTATATCAGCCCTGGAATGCTAAAAGTGATATCTATCACATCCTGATGTATCACTTTCCTCATCACTTCCAACTTTCTTGAGTTATCAACTTATCTTGGATTAAGGAATTTCCCATCTTAATCCTTTTATCCACTAACCTATTACTCTTACCATGAAGTGCATAGGTCACACATAAGAATGGTCCAACTATATTTAATGATATGGACCCACTTCAAGTTAAGGCATTGCTTGCTATAAGGTTATCTATAATTAATCACTTTAGGTATTTCTCTTATCAATGTATTAATCACCATTCCATTATTAGGATTAGGGTCTCTCATACCATCACCCTTTATTAGGGTTTAGGGTTTCACATACTATCATACTTCATTAGGGTTAGGATTTCACATGCCAACTCCCTTTATTAGGGATAGGATGGCATATAGCATCATCCTTCATTTAGGATTTCTCATGAAATCAACCTCAATTAGGGTTTCCATTATGGTTACCCACAGATTGGGTCTACTATTCATCTCCAGTTATGGTTTTACATATCATTTCCCTAAATTGGAGTTTCATATATCATTACCCTAGATTAGGGTTACATCCTCACCATGGATTAGGGTTTCATTTAGAATTGCCCTCAATTAGGGTTAGAGTTCAATTGCCCTATCAATTAGGGTTTATGTTCATGATTAGGGTTTCATGATCTCTTTTCTTAAGAATCATACCCTTAATCACCTCATGAATCATATTCATGTATGAATTTCATGCTATCATCTTCTCAACTTGATTAGGTCATATCAACCCTTCAATCAAGTACATACAACTATGATTAACATAGAGTACCACCTCATTGTTCCTATAAGCAATTAGGGTTCATCCCTTAATTGGCACTAATCACTTAGGTACTATTAGGATTTCAACCTTTGTACCGTTATTGATTATCATTACTAATCATCATTGGATCAATGGATCATTCATCATCTTAATTCTCAAGAGATTCAATTACATTGGACCTCCAATACATAAAGTATCCAATTAAATTGACCAATTGGATCTTCAATTACAATAAGTGTCCAAGTGGATAAACCAATTGAATCCTCAATCAATCTTGATTACTTGGTCCCCAAACGGTCTTAGTCTTTCAAAGTTCAAACGGTTTGAATCGTTTGGTAAAGGTGGTGCTTGAGACTGTTTGCTAAAGCAAGTACTTGAAACCGTTTGCTAAAGTACCTTTTTGAAACCACATGGACTCAACCGGTTTGGGATCGTTTGGTCCAAACCTCCTCAAAACCGCATGGACCAAATATGGTCTCAACCAATCAAATTCAATTAGGGTTTCCAATGTTGGTTCCTTCAACCATTGAATTCATGTATCCAATCATCAATTGGACCTATCACCATACTTCAATTAAGTTAAATAGGTCAACCTTCAACTAGTTTTACCCTCAATTGATCATCAATTAGGGTTTGAAACAATTGTATTAGGGTTTGGAATCGATGATCCTTCAACATTAACCAATGTGAAACTAGTTACTTTAAAACTATTGGACCATCATCCAAATTGGGAATGACCTGACCCCAAACGGTATTGAGGTCGTTTGGATGACCTCCAAATGGTATTGAGACTTTTTTCTCATGTCAACATCAAAATCCAAGTCAATCAATCAAAGTTTGGATCATTGGATTGATCACCAAATCAACATTTGATTGCACTTCAACTTAGTACCTTTAGATCTTCAAACACCTAACCATAGTCAACCCTAGACCTCCAAACGGTGACCCCCAAACGGTCTTGGGATCGTTTGGATGACCTCCAAACGGTCTTCAGACCGTTTGCCCATCATATCATCATTAATCATGTCATTCAATTAGGGTTTGGATCCTAGGATTGGTCACCAAATCAACACTTAATTGTATTTCAATTTGGTATCTGTGGGCCTTCAAACACTTGACCAAACTTAACCCTAGACCTCCAAACGGTCTTGGGTGACCTCCAAACGGTATTGAGACCATTTGGGTGATCCCCAAGTGGTTTTGAAACCGTTTGGGTCAATCAACCCAAAGCATCAACTCATTCAATTGCAAAATCAGCACTTAGCCGACTAGGGTTTATACCATATATTTGAATCTTCAAATACCTAACCATACTCAACCCTAGACCTCCAAACGGTCTTGGTTGACCTCCAAACGGTCTTGAGACCGTTTGGGTGATTCCCAAATGGTTTTGAAACCGTTTGGGTCAATCAACCCAAAATTCAAACTCAATCACTTATGAAATCAACACTCAACCCGATTAGGGTTTAGGTGATTGATGGACCTTCAACTCATGAACCAATTGGATTTAATAAATAATAATTGGTGGGTCATTAACCTAGATCATTATGAACAAGTCCCCAAATGGTCAACCCTGGTCAACATCACCAAACAGTCTTAAACCGTTTGCTTCTATGCAGTTTAGTGAAACCGTGTCATTCCAAACGGTTTGAAACTGTTTGCTCCCAAAACACAAACCGTTTGGACATTTGATTGAAACCATTTGTTCTAGATATTTGGGGAGGTGTGTGCTTATTATGATGTCATCATCACCAAGCTCTATACCCACGAAACCTGTTGTGATTTCCATGGAGATTGCATCAATCAACCAAATCAATAATTGTAAATAGAGAAATGATCATTATTTGATGGGGAATTGAATGCAATAAAAAAGTTAGGGTTTCAAGTTATAAAACCCACCTCCAATTGAGATTCAAAGCTCCAAGATCACGGAAACAATGGTGTATGAAGCTTTTGCAACTCCCCCTAGGCTCGTCCTCAAGCTTTTGGTTGAAACGATTAGCTAGGGTTGAAGAGGAGATCGAAATAAGAAGAAATCCATAATTTATTTTCAATTTCCACCATGGAATCAAGGTGAAATGGATCAAGAACCTTAACAACAGGTTGGGGGTCGTCCTCCTGACCCTCCCAAGCTCCCTTGGTCGTTTCCCAAGCAAGGAGAAGAAGTGGGGTCGAAAAGGCCTTTCATTTGGCTTGTAAAAGGTCTTTTTATAAAAATTCAATGAGAGAGAATATGCTTTATAAAAATCCATTTAATCCCAAAAATATGGCCGCCTCTTCCCCCTAAACTTCCTTAGGGACGAGGATATATTGTTTTCCTCTTATTCATCTCAATTATCCATGATTTAAAGAAAAGCAAATTAAGCACTTTAAATCATATTATACTAATATCCATATGTGAGTGGATATTTCTTTTTCTTATAAAATTGTGAGTGAGTTATCCATTCCCTTGGATATTTTCGTGGTCCTTGAAAGGATCAAGGATGTCCACGCACATATTAATTCAAACATTTTAATTTTGGTTGAAGGCCCTTTAATTAATACATTTATTTTTTCCCTAAATCGAATTAGGGTTTCAATTAGGATTAAATCTTGATTATTACAATATCAAGATTCTCTCTCCTCCAACTTAATTCAAATGAGGCGCCCCTCTCATTTTATTTTGTCTAAATGGTGCCACGAAACATTAGGGACCTTATTGAAGTGGTAATTTGCATATTGAACCCTAGGTTTTGGGTAAATTGCACTTTACACCAAAACTAGGTTTTAATGCATAAACATTGCTTCATCAGCTCTTTCTTGGTACTCAGGCTACCACAAGACATACCTTTGCATTGTATTCATTATCATGATGCTTAAACACATGAGGAACATCTTATCATGCAACATTTGCAATTTAACCCCTCAACTTGGGTAATTTGCACTTTAGTCCAAAATAAGCAAACATTGCTTCAACATTGTTTAAACAGGACCAAAATTGAAACATAAGTTTCTCAAGAGCCCTAATTACTTTTCTCAAAATAAGATTAAGCATATAATCATCTTTCTTAATCAAAACACCTAGGGTTAAGTATAACCCAGGTCAGGGATGTTACATATAGAGATGCTAGTATTCAAGGTCAAATCACTAGTGACATCCCTTGGACTACTACAACTCTAAACATTCTAGGGTTTGGTCCTTATCAGTAGCACGACATTATTTTGGTGTGACTTTTCTCCCTTAATTTTAAATTCAAACTTTGGATCTCACAATTTTTACTAAAGCCTTCCATATCTTATCAATTGAATTTCCTTTCTCTTACCTAGCTATTCAGATAGATGACATTCTCAATTACCCTGCTAGGGTTTCATCATCATATTGTGTGTCATTATTACATTCACTAGATGTCTCTACCATGGTGGTTATGCATCATATATGATTCATTTTCTTATCACTTCATTTCCACATTGCTCTCATTAAGGAAGATATGAAAGAGAAGATGATTTTGAGACTTAGAATTCTTTTTTTGGTGAACCCAGCTCAAAGACTTAGAATTCTTATCTTCAAACATTCATTAATACATTTCTCATATGTAGGTTTAATTAATTATAAACAAAGATACTTGACTAATTAGAACTTTCTTGAATCTCGCAACCTCTTTCTTTTATAATCTATATTACTCCATTATGTTTCAAACCCTTCCTTACTTTCCATAATCCCCTTACCATATACTACTATTCCACATATCATCTTTAACTTCTAGTTTTCTCTTATGATCATGTTGCTTATTTTATGTGTATGATCATGTATACCATGTTGCATATATTTCTTTTTATCCTTCTAGTAATGTGAAGTTGAAATTTTAAATCAATAATCTCTCTACTAGTTTCACCTCATGTTTAATAAATTACATATTCTTCATTTTAAATCAAACGGTTCATGCGTGGGTGAAACATAGTTTCTCTTTCAATCAAGTTTTTTTTCCTTCCTGAATATAGTCTACCTTTGTAGAAACTAGTTTGTTTTTCTATAGAGACTTAGAATCCAAAGGTAGTAAGGATGAATGTATTAAACTTATTAATAAAGCTATACATTCCATGCTCTCAATTATATCATAACCCTCATTCCTTAATCAAGCTCATTATTTCCAACATTTCTCTTTGTTTCAACTAAGTTTCTTATCCTAGTTTTATGATTTACATGCTCATCTAGTTCTCTTCACTTTAACTCTTCTGAAGATTCTTCACTTCTATGTACTTATCATATACTTAACACTTTTCTTCTATTTTCCCTTTTCTTTGGAGTACATAAAAACATTGTACTCGGTTATATAATCTATTCCTCATGATTGAATCTTACTATCTTGGCCCTTACATACTTTTCTCATATCTTTTCCATATTTCATATTTAGAGTTCATATAATACTAATAATTAAACTTAATCTGAACCTTATGTCGTGTTCCTTTATTCCCAATGAAGAGTTTCTCATATGAGGCCCCAAAGTTGGATCTCAGATATCAGTTCCAACTTATTCATAGCTATTCTAATCTTTCCCATATGTTTCAACATCTTAGTGTATATACATTCTCACTATGATGTGTGTCTAATTTATCCAGAGTCTACTCTTATTATATTTGTAATAGGAGTCATTAGATCCCAGTATTGCACCCTGCCAGCCAGACCAGGCCGAACCTGTAGTCCTGAAGCCAAGAGCTACTTAGGATTAACTAACTCCTATTAATATGAAACATGTGGAAAGAATATCTAATTAGGGAAAACTCATTCAAACATAACTTCTGGTCTACTTGATACAAAGAATATAAATAATAATTGAATCACTTCATGATACACAACAATATAAAAGAACCATATATATTCTACAAATTGATATTATGAATTCATACATATAAGAGCATTTCTATTTATCTACAATCAAAGAAGCAATATAAAGAAAGAGTTGTATCACTTATATGTTTAATCTCTTACTCCTTCATTACTTTCCAGTCTCCTAACCCTAAAATTTCTAGGGTTTCTCTCTATTCCATCCTTCCTCTGCATACCTGTCCAGGGCATCCAGAGAAGAATACACAGAGTAGATTGATACTGGTCAACCTAAGTATTCAGATACTGGGCCAGGGTATCTAAATACTCAGACCTCCCAGAGCTAAAGACACATCACTACCTATCTACCACACTTATAACTCTGACTTTCTATCCTAATTGTCCCTGACAACTCAGCCTAAGCTCCGATACAAAAACCATCACACCTGCATCCCACGATTACCACTATTCATGAGATTAGGGCATGAGTTTAAGGATTATACTTAATACAAAGTTCACTCCCAACCTTTTTTTTTCTTTCTTTTCAAACTCTTTGTTTTCTCACATTGAATCACATAAAGAAACTTTACAAGAGAATTAAACCTTGATTACACTAATATGATCTCAACATTAATAATACACATCCATACATTCATTCTATTTCTCACACTTCCATGTACATACAACATGATAATCAAATGCATTCTCTCTTATTAAGGAAACAAAGATACACACATCATTTACAACTCTCTCACATCTATACAAGGACCTAGAGTGACAGGGACCGACTGAACTTAACTAATATCATACTTAAATCATGTGGTAGATCTTTTTTGATGCTTTGACCTTCTTCAAGTCCACGGGGTTTCCCTAAAAATTGTGAGTAGAAGGGTGAGCCTACTCACTCAGTGAATGAGTACTTCAAAGAAATAATCTAAAGCACTGATATAATTACAGATGTACTTTTGAGCAACTCATATCAATTATAACAACAGTAAGCTTTAAAGAGTTTATTAATTGACAATCATAAATATGGCAGGATACTCTAGATATCTACAAGAGTGAATCAATATATGAAATGTTTGATTGACCATAAAGAGAGCTAATAATTCAAAAACATACAAAGAATAATTGAATAACTGCACACACTTGTTTAACCTCTCATTCATCTTATTATGCATGGAACCCACATGAGGTGTACCACAACATGTGAAAGAATCGTAGCAAGCTACTATCTCACTATACAAGGATTAGAAGCATGCCCGGGTTCCTAAGACTATCTCTCGAGTAAGACCCCGTCTGCAGCGGGCCTCAGCACGTCTGCCTCTCGGTGGCTAATGGGAGCTGCCAGATATCTCAGACTCCACCTCTCAACCTGGGTACACAGGCGGTGTGTCAAGCCACCTTTTGGCTTTTCTGTACTCTAGTTCCACCAGGATCTCTGGTTGATGTTGGACACTACATACTGTATTTTTAAGGAGACTTCCACTAGGGCTTCGTCCCCCGTACCACCTGTTAGTACATTCTGACCCCCGTATATTGAACACTGCTAGGGTTAGGTCATTTCATCCCTACGATGCAGACCTCTCATAGGGAATCCACAGTGTCCAGGGCATCTACATGTCTAATTCACTCTTTACATTCACAATTCAATCATCACATTACATATTTTAGTTTAGCTCTGTAAACCATTCATTTCATAGACCATCTGATAACATTTACCACAACTAAACTATTAAGCATCACCACATCTCATATTGAGAACATGGTAATCGCATTTCTTAATTCATTGAACACCCTATCCTTAGGGTTTCATTTACCTCATTCACTTATCACATGGCTCTCATAAGGATTTCATGCAACATAAACATTCACTGAATAAAGACTACTATCAACAAATCATATAAAATCAATATATGCATGAAACTTTGGAACTGAGCTGAATTTGGGTTTCCATGCCATTCACTGAGATAACATGCATCACTAATAAAATTGAATAAATAAAGTCTATCATGTCAAGAAAATCTGTTCAAATAGATTTCACAATATCTATTTGCAAATATCCAACTTTCCTCGCATCTAGGGTTTCACACTCTTTACTAAGATATAAAACAAATACTATTCACCTTAAATGAAATCCAAGATAGCATCTGACATATATGAACTATGAATTTAGATAAACTAGCATTCATAACCACGGGGATCCAGATAAACAAATTTCTCCATTTAATTATACAACAATTTTAGTCATAGACAATTTCTCTATATTTCAGTTTACTCTTATAACCTCTATGAATACTGAGGGAATTCTCATTAGTATGTATTGTATACATTTCTAATATGATTTTATCATCTGAAATTCATCCAAATAATGGAAAATTCCATTTCATATCATTTTACAATAACTTAGATCAATCAGACAATTCAGGGTTTGTAGTTGCATACTAAGTAATTAAAGATTATGGATGATTTAACCAATTTTCATGCAATATATTATTTAAATAAAGTCCCACTCACCCTAAGGTGTGAAAACACCTTAAAAACACAGCTCATCCCTGAAAATCTCGATCTCATATCAAATCCCTAGCAATTCACCTGATTCTTCTTCCTTTCAACTCGAAAATCCTAAAAATGAGGGAGTATGAAGAAAGAGTGAGAAAAGAGGAATTTTTGATACCATTTTAGATCAAATTAGAGGAGGGACAGAATCTTGACATGTGAGAGAAGATTTACCATTAAAGTCTATGCAAATAATCTAAACTTACTTGATTTCATCATATCTCAGATAGAGAAACCCTAGATCAACAATTCCACCCATTTCTCCTCTCAAATCATAACTCTCCCTCTCTCTATAGGATTTCATTTCTTTGGAATGAATCATGAATTATGGGATCTAATAGTGTGTTAGGTTGACCATATAGAGAAATTAAGTTGTTTGGGTGAATTGCACATTGACCCCTCACTAAACTTTTTCTTATTTCAGCAAATTTTTCTGTCATAAAAATGTTACTATAATTCGTATATTTCAGAGATCAAATATTCTCCAAAAATTATGAAAATTTAGCATGTTATTAATAATTGATTTTTAAAGGTTCAATAAAAATTTTAGATCATTATGAGCTACCGTTAAATAAATAAAAATAGAATAGTGCACTGCTATTTAGAAATCTGCATAACAGACTGTAGAAGAGAAAATGCCCCAGAACGGCCATGCTAGCTGCCACGGTTGTGCTAAGATGGACCCAGAACAGACGTTCTGCCTACCACGGCCATGGTGCATTAGTTTAATCAGATTTGATTACAAAAGTTGGTCAACAGTTTAATTCTTTCAAAACGGTCGTGTGTCCTAGAATGTCTGTGCCACCAATGACCCACCACGGCCATGCTATCCTATCCTTCAACTACCATTTTCATTCTCCTTTAAATACCTCTCTCATTCCTCCCTAACGTGATCCTATTTGGTGAAAACCCTAATTTCAGCCAACTAGGGTTTATATTTTCACAAACCCAAATTATACAAAGAGATATCATACTTGGGGTTCCCATTAGGTTTAACGTATCATGATTGATATATAATCATTAATCTTGTTTAAGTAATTATCAATCTAGTAAAACATGTAATCATCCACATAAACCCTAACTTACGGATTAAGCTCAGATAGAGTCATAACAATTCTCCCCCCCCCCTAAAAATGTTTTCCCCCGAAACATAAATATGCAAGCAAAGTACTTTCAAGGTTTATTTTAAGCTTCTGAAATCTTACACGTCATTATATTCTTATATTTCATACTTGAATGCAGTTTTCAAACTTAAGTCCTTTATTTCTTTTCTAATCACATGTCTAAAATAGTTCTCAATGATATCCAAAAAATTCTCTATGCCACAATCAATCATAAGATAGAAAGAGAAACAACCATTTCAATATTTTCATACTCTTGAGGTGTTACCTCAACATTGCTAATCTGATCCAAATATCTCAATTCATATGGCTCAATATGTACTATTGTTCTGTGTTACCTCTAAGTCACAAAAGAGAGTTCACAATGTTGTTTTGAATTTTTACTATTCTGCTACTCAAATAGCAAAACAGTCTTGAGTTGAAAGACTAGATTCAACAATAATTGTACAATACTACTCACAACATCCCCATTGTATCATGGATGCATAAGGTGAAGCATTACCATCACATTCCATACTATTCTCAAGTATGAACCCACACATAATTCAAGGTGTAACCATCAGGTTATAGCATATTGGGGTTTTAACAACAGTAAAAGAGTACTCCATGATTGTATTAGTCATTCAAGGACTAATCATACCCAATTACCATCACTTAGTTATATTAAATCTAGGTATAACAATTTATACCTCTTTAGGGTTACATATCAATACAATATGGTTATCATCCCTTCTATTCATATGAGTGAATAGGTAAGACTACCTTATTCAGGGTAACCCTCCATTTGTTCCATCATCATTCAACCCATATCACCATACCACAATTGTACAATACTAAGATGGATTACTGGTATGAATGACTTAAACTACCAGACACCTTTAATTAACATATTGCTTGCACATGTACAACTGAAATCATATGTACAATAAATTTACATCCCTTAGTATACCTTCAACAAATTATATTTCGAAAAACAAATTCACATATTACTAAAAGCCATTGTTATCTCTTATCTCTCTCCTCATTCACTACTACTTACTTTTTGCTACTTATCCTTCTCATTTTAATCATGTAGATTAAACATCCCTAAAATTGAAACATACAAGGTATGAATAGATTATTCATCATTCTTGCTATCACTGTAAGAATTTATTTCATATCAAACTTCACTCATATTTTATTTATCCTTTTGTTCAAAACACACTTGTTACATTTCAAATTTATATCTTACTCTTTGCTCCAAATCATTTCCATATTGTTTATCTACCTTTCAAATTAGCTACCTTTAAACCCTGGATTACTATCAGTGCTAGTTTACTTCTCATAGTGCAAATTTCATGATCTTATTTTATAGAGATGCTAGTATTCAAGGTCAAATCACTAGTGACATCCCTTGAACTACTACAACTCTAAACATTCTAGGGTTTGGTCCTTATCAGTAGCATGACGTTATTATGGTGTGACTTATCTCCCTTAATTTGAAATTCAAACTTTGGATCTCACAAGTTTTACTAAAGTCTTCCATATCTTATCAATTGAATTTCCTTTCTCTTAGATAGCCATTCAGATAGATTACATTCTCAATTACCCTGCTAGGGTTTCATCATCATGTTGTGTGTCATTATTACATTCACTAGATGTCTCTACCATGGTGGTTATGCATCATATATGATTCATTTTCTTATTACTTCATTCCCACATTGCTCTCATTAAGGAAGATATGAAAGAGAAGATGATTTTGAGACTTAGAATTCTTATCTTCAAACATTCATTAATACATTTCTCATATGTAGGTTTAATTAATTATCAACAAGGATACATGACTAATTAGCACTTTTTTGAATCTCACAACCTCTTTCTTTTATAATATATATTACTCCATTATGTTTCAAATCCTTCCTTACTTTCCATAATCCCCTAACCATATACTACTATTCCACATGTCATCTTTAACTTCTAGTTTTCTCTTATGATTGTATTGCTTCTTTTATGTGTATGATCATGTATACCATGTTGCATATATTTCTTTTTATCCTTTTATTAATGTGAAGTTGAAATTTTAAATCAATAATATCTCTACTAGTTTCACCTCATGTTTAATACATTACATATCCTTCATTTTAAATCAAACGGTTCATGCAAGGGTGAAACATAGTTTCTCTTTCAATCAAGTTTTTTTTCCTTCCTGAATATCATCTACCTTTGTATGACTTATTCATTTATTTAGCTACACTTTTGTTCTTCTTTTAGAAACTAGTTTGTTGTTCTATAGAGACTTAGAATCCAAAGGTAGTAAGGATGAATGTATTAAACTTATTAATAAAGGTATACATTCCATGCTCTCAACTATATCATAACCCTCATTCCTTAATCAAGCTCATTATTTCCAATATTTCTCTTTGTTTCAACTAAGTTTCTTATCCTAGTTTTATGATTTGCATGCTCATCTAGTTCTCTTCACTTTAACTCTTTTGAAGACTCTTCACTTCTATGTACTTATCGTATACTTAACTCTTTTCTTCTATTTTCCCTTTGCTTTAGAGTACATAAAAACATTGTACTCAGTTATATAATCCATTCCTCATGATTGAATCTTACTATCTTGGCCCTTACATACTTTTCTCATATCTTTTCCATATTTCATATTTAGAGTTCATATAATACTAATAATTAAACTTAATCTGAACCTTATGTCGTGTTCCTTTATTCCCAATGAAGGATTTCTCATATGAGGCCCCAAAGTTGGATCTCAGATATCAGTTCCAACTGATTCTTAGCTATTCTAATCTTTCCCATATGTTTCAACATCTTAGTGTATGTACATTCTCACTATGATGTGTGTCTAATTTATCCAAAGTCTACTCTTATTATATTTTTAATAGGAGTCATTAGATCCCAGTAACGCACCCTGCTAGCCGGACCAAGCCAAACCTGTAGTCCTGAAGCCAAGAGCTACTCATGATTAACTAACTCCTATTAATCTCAAGCATGTAGAAAGAATATCCACTTAGGGAAAACTCATTCAAACATAACTTCTGGTCTACTTGATACAAAGAATATAAATAATAACTGAATCACTTCATGATACATAAAATTATAAAAGAACCATATATATTCTACAAATTGATATTATGAATTCATACATATAAGAGCATTTCTATTTATCTACAATCAAAGAAGCAATATAAAGCAAGAGTTGTATCACATTACATGTTTAATCTCTTACTCTTTCATTACTTTCCGGTCTCCTAACCCTAAAATTTCTAGGGTTTCTCTCTATTCCATCCTTCCTCTGCATACCTGGCCAGGGCATCCAGAGAAGAATAGATAGAGTAGCTTGATATTGGTCAACCTAAGTATTCAGATACTGGTCCAGGGTATCTAAATACTCAGACCTCCCAGAGCTAAAGACACATCACTACCTATCTGCCACACTTATAACTCTGACTTTCTATCCTAATAATCCCTCACAACTCAGCCTAAGCTCTGATACCAAAACTGTCACACCCACATCCCACGATTACCACTAATCATGAGATTAGGGCATTAGTTTAAGGATTATACTTAATACAAAGTTCACTCCCAACCTTTTTTTCTTCTTTCTTTTCAAATTCTTTGTTTTCTCGCATTGAATCACATAAAAAAACTTTACATGAGAATTAAACCATGATTACTCTAATATGATCTCAGCATAAATGATACACATCCATACATTTATTTTGTTTCTCACACTTCCATGTACATACGACATGATAATCAAATGCATTATCTCTTATTAAGGAAACGAAGATACAAACATCATTTACAACTCTCTCACATCTATACAAGGACCTAGAGTGACACGAACCAATTGAACTTAACTAATCTCATACTTAACTCATGTGGTAGATATACTCTGATGCTTTGACCTTCTTCAAGTCCACGTGGTTTCCCAAAAAATTGTGAGTAGAGGGGTGAGCCTACTCGATCAGTGAATGAGTACTTCAAACAAACAGTTTAAAGCACTGATATAATTATAGATATACTTTTGAGCAACTGATATCAATTATAACAGCAGTAAGCTTTAAAGAGTCTATTAATTTGACAATCATAAATAGGATAGGATACTCAAGATATCTACAAGAGTGAATCAATATATGAAATGCTTGATTGATCATAAAGACAACTTATAATTCATAAACATACAAAGAATAATTGAATAACTGCACACACTTGTTTAACCTCTCATTCATCTTATTATTCCCCGAACCCACATGAGGTGTACCACAACATGTTAAAGAATCACAGTAATGCTACGATATCATTGTACAAGGCTTAGAAGCATGCCCGAGTTCCTAAGCCTATCTCTCGAGTAAGACCCTGTCTGCAGTAGGCCTCGGCACGTTTGTCTCTCGGTGGCTAATGGGAGCGGCCAGATATCTCAGACTCCACCTCTCAACCTGGGTACATAGGCGGTGTGTCAAGCCACCTATTGGCTTTTCTGTACTCTAGTTCCACCATGATCTCTGGTTGATGTTGGACACTACATACTGTATTTTTAAGGAGACTTCCACTAAGGCTTCGTCCCCCATACCACCTATTAGTACGTTCTGACCCCCATATACTGGACACTGCCAGGGTTAGGTTGTTTCATCCCTACGGTGCAGACCTCTCATAGGGAATCTATAGTGTTCAGGGCATCTACATGTCTAATTCACTCTCTACATTCACAATTCAACCATCACATTACATATCTTAGTTTAGCTCTGTAAATCATTTGTTTCATAGACCATCCGATAACATTTACCACAACTGAACTATTAACCATCACCACATCTCATACTGAGAACATGGTAATCACAGTTATTAATTCATTGAACACCCTATCCTTTGGGTTTCATTTACCTCATTCACTTATCACATGGCTCTCACAAGGATTTCATTCGACATAAACATTCACTGAATAAAGACTACTATCAACAAATCATATAAAATCATTATATGTATGAAACCTTGGAACTGTGCTGAATTTGGGTTTCCATGCCATTCACCGAGATAACATGCATCACTAAGAAAATTGAATAAATAAAGTCTATCATGTCAAGAAAATCCATTCAAATG
Source organism: Alisma plantago-aquatica (assembly GCA_963693085.1). Lineage (NCBI taxonomy): Eukaryota > Viridiplantae > Streptophyta > Magnoliopsida > Alismatales > Alismataceae > Alisma > Alisma plantago-aquatica. The sequence goes on along the minus strand of OY856412.1, from coordinate 314,249,958 downwards.
GATTTCACGATATCTATTCGCAAATATCCAACTTTCCTCGCATCTAGGGTTTCACCCTCTTTACTGAGATATCAAACAAACACTATTCACCTTAAATGAAATTAAAGATAGTATCTGACATATATGTACAATGAATTCAGATAAACAATCCTTCATAACCAAGGCGATCCAGATAAACAAATTTCTCCATTTAATTATACAACAATTTCAGTCATAGACAAATTCCCTATATTTCAGTTTACTCTTATAACCTCTAGAAATACTTAGGGAATTATCATTAGGATGTAAAGTATACATTTTTAATATGATTTTATCATCTAAAATTCACCCAAATATTGGAAGATTCCATTTCATGTCATTTTGCAACAACTTAGATCAAACAAACAATTCAGTGTTTGTAGTCGCATACTAAGTAAATAAAGATTATGGATGATTTAACCAATTTTCATGCAATATATTGTTTAAAGGAAGTTTCCACTCACCCTAAGGTGTGAAAACACCTTAAAAACGCAGCTCATCCCTGAAAATCTCGATCTCATATCAAATCCCTAGCAATTCACCCGATTCTTCTTCCTTACTACTCGGAAACCCTAAAAATGAGGGAGTATGAAGAAAGAGTGAGAAAAGGGGAAGTTTTGATACCATTTAGATAAAATCATAGGAGGGAAGAAATCTTGACATGTGATATAAGATTCATCATTAAATTCTATGCAAAGTATCTAAACTTACTTGATTTCATCATATCTCAGATAGAGAAACCCTAAATCAGCAATTCCACCAATTTCTCCTCTCAAACCCTAACTCTCCCTCTCTCTCTAGGATTTCATTTCTCTGGAATGAATAATGAATTATCAGAGCTACTAGTATGTTAGGTTGACCATATAGAGCAATTAAGCTGCATGGGTGAATTGTACATTGACCCCTCACTAAACTTTTTATTATTTCAGTAGATTTTTATGTCATAAAAAAGTTACTATAATTGGTATATTTCAGAGAACAAACCTTCTCCAAAAATTATGAAAATTTAGCATGTTGTTTTTAATTGAGCTATAAATCTTTAGTTAAAATTTTAGATCATTCTTAGCTACCATTAAATAACTAAAAATAGAACAGTGCATTGCTATCCAGAAATCTATGGAACAGTCGATTGAAGATAAAATTCCCCAGAACGTCCATGCTAGTTTCCATGGCCGTGCTAAGATGGACCCAGCATGGCCGTGCTAAGATGGACCCAGCATGGCCGTGCTACGTACCATGTCTGTGGTGCATTGGTTTCATCAGATTTGAGTACAAAAATTGGTCAACAGTTCAATTCTTTCAAAACGGCCATGTGGCCTAGAATGCCCGTGCCACTAACGACCCACCACGACCGTGTTATCCTATCCTTCAACTACCATTTTCATTCTCCTTTGCAAACCTCTTCATTCCTCCCTAATGTGAGCCTATTTGGTGAAAACCCTAATTTCAGCCGACTAGGGTTTATATTTTCTCAAACCCTAATTATACAAAGAGATAGCATACTTGGGGTTCTCATTAGGTTTAACATATCATGATTGAGATATCATCATTAATCATGTTTAAGTAATTATCAATCTAGTAAAGCATGTAATCATCCACATAAATCATAACTTACTGATTAAGCTCAGATACGGTCATAACATCTATGGTCATGCCTCATACATCTGATGTGATTGAGAACGGTTGCGTTCGTGTCTTGGTGATTATATATGTGACAAAATTGGAGGACAACTGTGGTTGTACCTTGGATGGTAGGGTATGCATACCCACCTTCATTCACTAGTGTCGTGACCTATACCAAGGACAGACTAGGCTATTAGAATCTTGACCTTATGTGTCATTGTGGCGGATTCGTACTGATCGGGGGTGGAGAAGATCTTAGGAATCTGACTCTTCCTAGATCTTGCATGGCACTAATTTGGACTTAGCAGTAATCAGTTGGATTGTCAGTGGTATCCTCAAATTTCTCAGGGCGTAATAAAAGATGTAATACAGCCGTGTAGCATATTTTTTTAGGGTTATACACAACGTTTCACATTGGATGATAATCCTTGTTTATTATCTTTACATGAAGATGATGCTTAGTGAAATTAAGAGATAGTAGATATACTTATGTTGTGGATATGCTTAAGATTGTAGGTGCGTACATACAATAGCCATGATTATGTTGATAACTATACTGCTACTACTGATTATAATCATGATGCTAGCTATCTCATGGTGTTAGTTATGTTTAGCATGCTAGCCATGCCTTTATAACTAGAGATGCATATACTGCTAATCACGTGTATCCAGATAGTTGTGCTTATGTTGTTAGCTCTTTTTATGATGTTGATATGTTCAACCTATTAGACATGCTAATGTTTTTATCTATGATTATGTGGCTAGACTTATTCATAATGATAGAGATTATATATTACTAGACTTGCTCATGATGCTAGATATGCATACACTACTGAATTGCTTATATTATCAACAAGATAAAGGATGATAGTCTGGATAATGATGTGAGTCATTATCTGCTCATTTATGTATTTTGTTAATCATCAGTGTTGCTGAGCTTATTTGTTATATCTGATTAAATTGCTTAACTATTTAATTACTTAAAAATGTTGTAATCAATAAATGTTGTTGGAGGTTATATATCTTGCTAGGACATGGGTCTCCCCCTTTTAGTTCACCACTTTTTTTAGGTAATCAGAAGTGATAAAAACAAACTTGTGGCAGTAAAGAGGATCTATAGTAATGAATCTTTGAGAAAGTTGATTAGATGTCTAGTGTGTCCTAGAGTCATCCCTGTACTCTCAGGTCTAGGCAAGACATTTTTTGTATATGGTGTTTCAAACGAATCGGACTTTTGTTAGCATATTAATATTTGTTTGTATAGCATATACGAATATTGTTCTCCTGTGTATATATGTGGTGGCTAAGACGATAGAACAATATGTATCAAATTCTTGGCATAGTATGGATATAAGAAAGATATTGGGCTCTTATACAAATGTTTCTGAGCGGGTGCTGACGTGAAATCGGTTTTAATTTACCCATATTTTTGGGTATGTGATTAACTAGTAATTGATTGTGTTTTATGTTTTGAGTAATCTTGTTTAGTGTAACGAGTTCTCACAGTTATGTCCAATGGGAATGAAGGCTAAGAAGATACATGCATACTCGAATGACTATGTGTTATATAAAAAGGACTATGTCAATTTAAAAGATTGTCCAAAATGTGGGGCGTCAAGGTATAAAATGACAACTTTGGGGAAGTCTAAAACTAGCTCTCCTACCAAGGTAATGTGGTATCTACCTATAATACCACAGTTTCAACACTTGTTTTCCAATACCATGGATGCATAGAATTTAAGGTGGCATGCAGAGGTAAATAAAATAATGATGGGATCCTACAACATGTGTCTGATTCCCCACAGTGGAAAAAGATTAATTTATTGTATCCTAAATTTGGTCAAGAAGTCAGGAATCTATGACTTGAGCTTTGTACCAATGGGATGAATCCATATGGTACATTGAGAAGCCAACATAAAACTTAGCTTGTTATGATTGTTATATACAACCTTCCCCCCTAGTTGTGTATGAATTATTAGTATGTTATGTTGTCGTTGTTGATATAGGGCCCTAAACAACCTGGAAATGACATCAATGTTTATCTTGAACCTCTTATTGATGACTTAAAGAAACTCTGAGGAGAAGATGTGATGATCTATTATGCTTTGCATAGAGAGAGATTTCATTTCTGTGCTATGTTGTTTTGTACTATTAGTGACTTCCAGCATACGGGAATTTGTCTGGATACAATGTAAAAGAATTCAAAGCATTCCTTGTATGTGAATATAACATTGATTCAATATGACTAAAACATGGCAGCAAGACTATATATTTTGGTCATCGAAGGTTTCTTCCAAAAGTTCATCCTTATCAAAGGTTGCACAAAGCATTCAATGGATCTAATGAGGAATAGAGTGCCCTAAACCTATATCAGGGGAGGTTGTTTACAAAAGAGTAAAAGAATTTGTTGATGCATTTAGTAAGAGATCATAATGTACCATTCTCACACAGAGTGACAAATCTTTATCGAAGAAGAGGTCAATATTCTGGGATCTTCCTTATTGGATTTCTTTGGCAGTTAGACATTGTATTGATGTCATGCATGTTGAGAAAAATGTATGTGATAGCATAATTCATACTTTATTAACTATACCAAGTAAGAATAAAGATGGAATCCAATCCAGAATGGACCTACATGAAATGGGAATAAGGAAAAAAACAACAGTACTAGTTAGGAGTGATTGAAAAACATATTTACCTCATGTGTGTTACATGTTGTCTAGAAAGGAGAAGAAAACTTTTTACAAGTGCTTGCTTAATGTTAAGGTACCACATGGATAATCTTCCAATATATTTAGAGTGGTATCAATGAAAGATCTAAAGTTGATAAGTCTTAAATCTCATGATTGTCACACTCTAATGAAATAAATATTGCATGTGACAATTTGATCTATACTGCCAAAGCATGTAAGGTTTGCAATGATGAGACTTTTTTTCTTCTTCAATACTCTATGCAACAAATTTATTGATCCTGAGAATCTCGATAAGTTGCAAAGAGAAGTGGTTGTTACTTTATGCCATCTTGAGATGTATTTTCCTCCTTCATTTTTTGATATCATGGTACATCTTTTTGTCCATCTGACTAAGGAAGTGAAAATGATTGGGACCGATTTTCTTGCATTATATGTATCCTTTTGAAGGTAGATGAGTGTTTTTAAAGATGATGTTCAAAACCATTATCGGTATGAAGGATGTATTATTGAGGGTTATGTGGCCAGGGAGGTTATGGACTTTTTCAATGACTTTTTGAGTTGTAATGAAACTCCTGTAAATGACAAGAATATTGAGGACTATTTTGGCAGAGGCACTTTAGGAGCATGAATGAAAGTAATCAGTCATGAGCTATGGGGACAAGCACAATTATATATTTTACACAACATCGATGAAGTGAGTAGTTGTATCACCGAACATACCAATTTCATCAAGACAAAATATCCTCGAGCCAATTCAATGTGGCTTGCTAGAGAGCATAATAAGACATTTATTAAGTGGTTTGAAGATGAAGTGTTACATCAACTATCTCAAACACCAAATAATTAATTTTTCTAAAAATATCAAATGCCTCACCTTTAAACCAAAAATGAATGTTATGTCTTATGAAGGGTTTGACATAAATAGATTTTCATATTACACAAAGTGTCAAGATGATGAGAGTGTCGTCCAAAATAGTGGAGTCACCCTTCAAGCGTATAAATTGTATTTTTCTAGTGTGAAGGATAAGAGTCCACATGAAGCTCAAATGTCATAGTACGGTGTCATTGAAGACATATGGGAGTTTGACTACATAGAATTTAGACTTTCACTCTTTAGGTGTAATTGGGTTGATAACACCAAAGGAGTTGTAGTGGATGAATTGGGTTTCACATTAGTGAATTTTGAAAAGAATTGGCGAGAAGGGTGAACCATTCATAATGGCATCACATGCAAAGCAAGTATTTTATATTGATGATCCTACAAATGAAAAATGATCGGTTGTTCTTCATGGTAAAAGGTAGTTCATTACAGAACCTATACATGAAGAATAGTACTATGACAAGGATGATGACTCCAGTCCATTCTCAATTGACTTGCCAAAACCAAATATCAAAGCTGACACTAACTTATTTGTGTGTGTAGATCACACTGAGGGAATGCTAATTGATCAAAGATCCAAATATTAGAGGCATGCTTTTTTTAAAAAAAATGTTAGATAAACACTTTACAGTCTTTATCACTTATATTTCATTATTTGACTATTTTTGATGTGACAATATTTCAAATGGCGTATGACCATGATTTTAATGACCGTGATGATGATTACCATGAGGATGAGCACCTTGAAAATGTGTATTATGAGAATGAGCAGCCTGACACTTCTATAAGTTGTATTGTTTTATTACATAGATGTGCATTTTACAATGTCTATCTTGTTGTATTGTTTTATCACATGATAAGTTATATCTTTTTATGATGTATGTGTGCTTTTTGTCAATTTTAGCATGAGGAAGTGCTCCCAAAGGATCTTTTTGATCTTGATGCACAACATCGTAAGCATGCAACAATGTGAGGCATCACCATGATGAACAAGTTACTAGATCAAAGGGGTAACAGACTGAAGTAGGTCTTTGAGTTTGATAATCAAGGAAATCTTATTGGGAAGAACCATAATTCTTTTGTGTAATATATAGGGGTTCTGACTTGTAGAAAAATGGATGCAAATGTAGAATCTTGGCATAAATTTAGGGCCCCTTTCCTCATTGCACATGCCAACACAAATTGGGTGCATTAAGTGATCCTTATGGACATATCCACAAATGAGACACCCTTAAGGTGCGCATCCCACCTATTTGTGGGCTAATTTTAGAAATCTTAAGGGAAGTAGGGTTTCACTTGCTCTAAACTCAAACACAAACCCCCAAGCTCTACAAAAAATAACCCAACCATATTTTTCAAAGTTCTACACCCCAGGTCTATTGTTTATAGATGTTGGTATATACTTACTATGGTTAGCACCTATCTACATAAGAAAAACCATCTCCTATCCTCAAGAACACATAAGATCATCTTTAACCTTGGAAACTTTAGAAAATCCTCTAAGGTTAGAGATCTGACGATCTAACCCATCTTTTTTGGTAAAAAAAAATTCCCCTCCTTCATCTCCTACAACGTTGAAGCAAGTTAGATCATGTCTAAAAACAATGTACACTATGTTCCACCTCTCACTTTTTGGTTTGACCATGGTTTGATGATATGATCATCAAAATTGATTATCTCTTGTATATTAATAACATTCTAACTCTCTTTTTATTCAACTATCATGCATTCATACTTCCTTTATGCCATATTTTTAGACTAAATTCACAAAGTGAAAAACTCTATTTTAGGTCCAAGGATTCAACAATACAAAATTCAGTCATCGTGAGGCTACCTAATACCTTTCCCATGTGTAACTTGGGGCCTTTGTTGGTATGTATGCCTAGAGAACCAATCATATGATGATTGTAATGACATATCTTATAAAGGGTTTGATTAAAAATAACGGCAATCTTCCAAAAATTTTTTATTCAATTATGAGATAATGATGAAACACAATGAATGTCTAAAGGATGATATTACTCAATAATGTATGTCTTTAGGTTGAGGACCTGAACAATAAGATCATATAGATGTCAAGAGTAGATGCATTCTTGTTATGTCCCTAGTCAATTGTTATTGTGGAAGGCTGATAGAAAGCAATAACACATAAGACTAGAGTGTGTGTTGGTTGATGACCGAATCTCATTAAGTCATGATATATGATATCAAACCAAACACATAGATATTGATCGGAGAATATTTTATCAGAAAGACCCACCTTGAGAGTGACTCATGGAAACCATGATTGGTAGTTAGAATCATATTTCATAGTGATGGTGGTGATTATGGTTCTTAGAACTAAAATCAATACTCTCATCACATGTTGTTTGATGTACTTAGACATCATCTACTGTGTCCTTGAATAAGGGTTTCCATAAAGGTGGTGCTAGGGTGCATCATAGCACATGAGGGTGGCTATAAGTGTTGTAGATGGGATTTGTCCCTCCTACATGTGTTTGATATCCATGTCACTTGATAAGTGAGACTGAAAAAATAATGTGCATGTACATGTGAATAAATATATGATATTGAGTTCACATATATCTCAGCCAGTCTTCTCTAGTTCAAGGAACATGGATGGAACGCTGAGAGGATGATGATTCCATGCCTCGAGTTCAATCATATTTTAGTGACAAAGGAATTATACAATCATTGTAACACTAATCACAGATTGTAGGTTGAATTTGTACTCCAACTTTACAATTACTTGGGTAGCAATGATGTCTTTCTAGATACCAATCATTGCTTGTAATGTCATAAATTAGTTATGGACACTCACTGCCAATGTAACTTGGAACTTATAGGGTCACACACATAGGATACACTTGGAATAGGAGTTTATTCATTAATGTAGCTTAAACTTGCTTACTAAAGAGTTAGGTATTCAATTTAAACAATTATGGTTGAAGGTTGCATGACTGGACTATGAACTGGCCACTTCAAATGTTGAACTGACTGATTCAAGTGTCAGGTCTATTGAACCAAAAATTGGCGCTCAAAACCATGAGATGACTGCTTCAGCAAGTGAATCGATAGGATTAGGCCTATGAACCGACCGATTTAGGTTGTTAACTGGCCAATTTGTTGTTCAATTTGATTGGATCAAGAATTAGTGTTGGCATCATATTGTGCATTAATCGAATATTAATTGTCGATTCAATTGTAATTGAGAAACATTGTGAAATGACTGGTATAAGGGCTGAACTGATCAGCTCACATGCCAACCAATCAATTCACTGATGAACTAAATGTTTCATTGTTTGTAGGTTATAAAAATTCATGAAATTCTATCCCTTTTCTCTCCCGCTCAGACTAGAACTCATGACCCTGACCCTCCTATAGATAGAGGGGTAGTTGAGGCTCTCTAGGGACACAACAATAAGCTATGACTATTATTGTCCTCTCTGATTGTAGTAACCGAGAGAACTTGAACATGTCCTACCTATAACACCCTATTCTATTTTAGAAACCCAAATTTTAATTTTCAAATCTTGATGCTTCGTATAAAAATTTAATGAAACTTAGAGGTCCAATTATAATGTATAAATCATTTTCAAGGATACATTTCATTATCAACTTAATAAAAATTCAATTTCATCAAATGTAACCCTAATTAGTAAATTAGGGGGGTTAATGAGAAATTGATGCAATAAACAAGAATAATTCAACTTAATAATTTTCTTATGGACTTTAATTGGTAATCTCTGGTTTACCCTAAAAGATGAGTCTCAAATTTATTTTAGGTTGTCCTATATAGGTAATTAACATTTAATTTAAAAAGGGAGAAAACCTACATTTAGGACTGTCAAATAAGAAAACATATTCTTTTTGGATTCCCGGGGGTCCAATTGGGTAACTACCAAATTTGGCCTCTTTTGTATGGTTCTAGACCCACTAATTATATTAAGAAAAGAAAAGGAATACAATTCATCAATAATAGTCCTAAATGGATTAGAACTTAGGCTTGTATGATCCTAATGTGTCATACACACCTTGTTTTCTTGATTTCCTATCTCAGACCTGATCGAATAGCTCTCTTTAATCCTCTGAGTTCACAGACCCATCTAGCATTGGGCGCTCATCCTCCTCACCTGACTCCAAATTAGAAAGGAGCGCACAATATACAAGGGCATCAGGCCTTTCCGATCTCTCTCCCTATTCTTTCTCAGTGCAAATAGATCTCCCCCTCACCATCCTTGCCTCTTCCTGAACCTTCCTATACCCCACTTTCTAGGGTTTCATGGCCTAGAGTCCCCAGTTGTCTAGACCTCCCCGTGTTCTCCCCCGTTTACTCTTTCACGGGTGGCTACGACCCCTTCGACCACCAAACTATATAATAGATCACCCAAAAATGATCCCCAAACATCAAGGAACCAAAGCCTAGCCACATTTTGGTCTCATTTTCCTTGCAACCCTATCTCCGACCTCTATCTCTCCCTATACGCTAGCGGTAGCCTAGGACGAGAGCACAAGATGTCTCGGACCACTTTGAAGCATCTGTGCGACTCAAGCATACCTGTCCAAGCTTTCGGCATCATCGTTCCTCCCCAGTTTAAGGTATCCAAAAATCCCCTCTTTTTCCTCTTCATTGGGTTTTATCCATAAAAGAGGATACTACCTTGGAATCGTCTCTTCCTTCACCAGCGGCTTCAGTATATCATTGGAAAGATGAGTTGCAGCTTTGATTTTTTGTTTTAACGGGTGGCTCTCCACCAGCGCCTCCTCCTTTCATGGAGGGAGAAGCCTGTACATCCTCCCGATTGTGAGACAACCCAAGAAAGGGCTCATTGTCCTCGTAAGGGTATCGAGGACTCATCGCCATCCTTGGTTTTCCTTAGCAGCAAGGAGAGTTGAGTTTAGATCCTTGGATCTTCGCTGATATCTCCTTCACCACTCACTGCTCTGTTCTCAATCAAACGAAGAAGAAACCCAGTCGTGGACTTACTCTCATACCCTCTAACGATTTATTGGTTGTAACACGCCCTAATGGGCATATCAAGAATTTTGGTCGTATTGACCAGTGTGTGTGGCCAGCCCTAGCCAACATGTCTGCATGTTATTGGCCCAATTGGCCCTATTCTCCATATTTGGGTAATTCACACATGACTTTTTCCTGAATTCTAATCGATTCTTTCTTTATAAATTCATGTTGGTCAGAATATTATATAAAAATAGTCGTTGGAAAGGATTTTCAAAGAGGAACCTAATTTTAGTGTTTTTAAACCCTAATTCCTATGTATCTGACCATGTTTTCTTAAAGGACCAAAATTAGGGTTTAGGGTGGTGTTTAAGGTGATAATTAACATAGATCGTGTAATTTCAGGAGCATAGGAGTGACCCAGGATCAGGGAGACAAAATTAGGGTTTACTCCAATAAAGGTAAGTGGGTCCATGCACTTTGAGTATTATGTATTCGTTTTAGTCACCTTATAATTTATTATGATGAGTAAGATGAATTATATGCATAGTTATGTATATCAAATTGAACCCTAATTACATGAATTGTTCACTATAGTTATTAATTGATTATGATGCTTTTAGATTATTCCAAGAATCCATGTCATGTTCATATGAAATCCAAGTCAAGATTAGTTACTCCAAGTTAATGATGAATCATGTAATTGGTTGTATTAGTTTGTCCTCATCATATCAATGTTGAGCCCTCCGGCCTTATGAGTTCAAATGGAACATTATGGCACTTATATAAAAACTATGAGTTCAAATGGAACATTATGGCACTTATGTGCAAATTTTGAGTTCAAATGGAACATATGGCACTTAGGTGCAAATCATGAGCTCGAGTGGAGCATATTTAATGGGACTCAGGTGCAAATAATGAGTTCAAGTGGAACATCAGTCGAGCCTACGAGCCGTTTGAGAATAGTTAGTGCATAAGAGTAGAGGACATTATAATTAACCACTAAGAGCATATTATGTGAATCAAAGATTTATTGTTCAATTACTTTTATGATTGTTCTTATTGCCAAGTTATTATTTTTCTATAACAATTCTCAATGTCGCTTACTCTAACGTGTTTTCCATTTTGAATGCATGGTTGGGGACGCTATGTCCACAAGAGGAAAGAATAAGGGACGAGCTTAACCAAGGAATCTACATCTCAAGGACAAACTAAGAGTTTAGACATGGTGGGATGCCAACTATCATATGGCGTTTAATTTAGTTTTTCAATTAGTGTTAACACTATGTACTAGTTTTGTTTAGATCAGAGTTTAAGTTTTATATTGTGGAACTTGAGACATGAGATTTGCAAATTATTTTCCTAAGTTGGTTGAATGAAATTATATTTTTAAGCAATGATTATCATGTTTCTGACATCCCAATGTGAAGTGAGCTTCCGCTCAATAATATGTATGTTTTAGAACAATGGGGTGTTACAATATGGTATCATAGTGAAAAATATATTTGGCCACCAGGTTGTTCTAAAAATATCATATAGTTATTCTCCCTTTTGTAAATGGATCCCAAAAGGAAATTTGATAAGGGCAAGGAGCACGTACATGGAGAAGGACACTATTCTAATGGGGAAAGTGATCATAGTACTTCTGGAGGAGTTAACCCAGATGGAAACCCTAATGCACCTCTAGAAGTGCTCATCAATGCTCTTAATAATACCCTAACTGGTCAACGTGGAAGACGACATCAACCAAGGAACCGGGAGTTGACCTTAGTGAATTTCTTGAAGATTAAGCCAGAAACCTTCTTTGGAGAAGCTGAGACTGATGTAGTTGGTCGTGATGAAGAGTGGCTACTCAACGTCGAGCATGGTTTATGTGATTTGAGGTGTCCCGAGCCTTCTAAAGTTCGCTTTGGGACACACATATTGAAGAGTACAGCTCACACTTGGTGAGAGAACTTCACCAATGCTTGAGGACCCAATGTCGAGTCATTGATCTGGGAGGAATTCACTACTGCCTTCTGAAACCATTACACCTCAGAAGCTATGATCGAGAAGAAGTAGATGGATTTTAAGAGACTGAAACAGTATGACTCAATAGTAAGCTAGTACGTAATGAAGTTCTGCATGATACAAAAGTACATGTATGGTATAGATGAGACATGTTTGGAAAAGAAGTTCATGTGTGGCCTAAAACCTGATTTGGGATACACCCTAACTGGACGTGGCATCAAGATAGTGCAGGAGGTACTTGAGTCTGCCTTGGAGTTGGAGGACCACCCTAGACGACATTGGAAGAACGGAGGATCCTTAAGAGGCAAGAATGAGCACAAAATCCATAATGATAAGAAGAAGAAGGTCCAATAAGAACAACCTGGTAAGGAACCTCGTGCAACTTGTGGTAGACTTCATGGTGGACCATGCAGGAAAGGATTGGGAGTTTGATACTGTTGTGGAGACCCAGATCATAAGAAACCAGAATGTCCCAAACTCAAAGAAAAAAATGATGCAAGGCTAAACCCTAAGCCAGAGCAACAAGAAAAGAGGCAAGTAAGGATCTTTGCAATAGTTGATAGAGAGGAGGAAGAAGAAGATACGATCTAGTTCTAGCCATGGTTTTAGTTTTGTGGATATTCATATTGAGTTTTTGCAAACTAGGTGTAAGAAAAACCCTAAGGTGGGTAGACTAGTTGAATTTTGAGGACGAAATTCATTTAAGGTGGGTAGAATTGTAACACTCTAATTATTTTTCAGAAACCCTAATTTTGATTTTCAAATCTTGATGCTTCATATAAAAATTTAATGAAACTTAGAGGCCCAATTATAGTCTAAGTCATTTTCAAGGATAGTTTTCATTATCAACTTAATTGAAATTCAATTTCATCAAATGTAACCCTAATTAATAAATTAGGGGGGGTTAATGAGAAATTAATGCAATAAACAAGAGTAATTCGACCTAATAATTTGTTGTGTACTTTATTGGTAATCTCTAGTTTACTGTAAAAGATGAGTCTCAAATTTATTTTAGGCTGTCCTATATAGGTAATTCACATTTGTTTTAGAAAGGAAGAAAGCATACATTAGGACTGTCAAATGAGAAATCTAACATTCTTTTTGGATTCTTGGGGGTCCAATTGGGTAACCTACCAAATTTGGCCTCTTTTGTACGTTTCTAGACCCACTAATTATATTAAGAAAAGAAAAGGAATAAAATTCATCAATAATAGTCCTAAATGGATTACAACTTAGTCTTGTATGATATTGATGTGTCACACATGCCTTATTTTCTTGATTTCCTATCTCAAACCTGATTGAACATCTCTGTTTTATGCTCTGAGTTCACAGACCCATCTAGCACTGGGCACTCGTCTTCCTCACCCTACTCCAAGTTGGAAAGGAGCACACAATATACAAGGGCATCGGGCCTTTCTGATCTCTCTCCCTATTCTTTCTCAATGCAAATAGATCTCCCACTCACCATCCTTACCTCTCCCCAAACCTTCTTATACCTCACTTGCTAGGGTTTTGTGGCCTGTAGTCCCCAGTTGTCTAGAACTCCCCATGTTCTCCCTTGTTTCCTCTTTCTCGGGTGACTTTGGCCCCTTCGACCACCAAACTATATAATAGATCACCCAGAAACGATCCCCAAACACCAAGGAACCAAAACCCAACCATGTTTTGGTCTTGTTTTCCCTGCAAACCTATCTCCAACCTATATCTCTCCCTACACGCTAGTGGAAGCCTAGGACAAGAGCATATGGCATCTCGGACCACTTTGAAGCATCGGTGCAACTCACACAGACCTCCCTAAACTTTCTGCATCATCATTTCTCCCCAATATAAGGTATCTAAAAATCCCCTCTTTTTCCTGTTCTTTGTGTCTATATCCATTAGACGAGGATAGTATCATGGAATCTTCGCTTCCTTCACTAGTAGCTTTGGTATTCAGCGGAAAGGTGAGTTGCCACTTTGATTTTTTATTTTCTTGACTCAACAGGTGGCTCTCCACCATCGCCTCCTCTTTTCATGGCGGGAGAAGCCTGCGCGTCCTCCTGACCATGATATAGCCCAAGAAAGGGCTCATTGTCCTCGTGAGGGTATCAAGGACTCATCACTGGCCTTGGTCTTCCTCGGTGGTGATGAGAGACAAGTTTAGATCCATGGATCTTTGCTGATACCTCCTTTACCACTTGTTTTTCTGATCTCAATCAAACAAAGAAGAAACATGGTCATGGACTTACTCTCTTACCCTACAATGATTTCTCGGTTGTCACGTGCTCTAATGAGCATATCAAGAATTTTGGTCCTATTGACCAGCACGTGTGGCTAGCCCTGGCTAGCATGTCTGCAGTTATTGGCCCAGTTGGCCTTGTTCTCCAAATTTGGATAATTCACACATGGCTTTTCCCTGAATTCTAATTGGTTCTTTCTTCATAAATTCATAATAAATTATTTGTTGGTCAGAATATTATGTAAAAATAGTCATTGGAAAGATTTTTCAAAGATGAACCTGATTTCAGTGTTTTTAAACCCTAAATCCATTGTATCTGACCATGTTAAAGGACCAAAATTAGGGTTTAGGGTGGTGTTTAAGGTGATAATTAACACAGATCATATAATTCAAGGTGCATAGGAGTGACCCATGATCAGGGAGACAAAACTAGGGTTTGCTCCAATAAATGTAAGTGGGTCCATGCACTTTGAGTATTATGTATTGGTTTTAATCACCTTATAATTTATTATTATGAGTAAGATGAATTAAACACATAGTTATGTATCTCAAATTGAACCATAATTTCATGAATTGTTCACTATAGTTATTAATTGATTATGTTTCTTTGAGATTATTTCAAGAATCCATGTCATGTTCATATAAAATCCAAGTAAAGATTAGTTACTCCAAGTTAATGATGAATCATGTAATTTTTTGCATTGTTTTTTCCTCATCATATTAATGTTGATCCCTCGGGCCTTATGAGTTCAAATGGAACATTATGGCACTTATGTGCAAATTATGAGTTCAAATGCAACATTATGGGACTTATGTGCAAATTATGAGTTCAAATGGAACATTATGGCACTTAGGTGTAAATCATGAGATAAAGTGGAGCATATTTAATGGCAATCAGGTGTAAATCATGAGTTCAAGTGGAATATCAATTGAGCCTACGGGCCTTATGAGCACAGTTGGTTCATAAGAGTAGAGAACATTATAATTAATCACTAAGAGCATATTATGTGAATCAAAGATTTATTGTTCAATTAATTTTATGATAGTTCTTATTGACAAGTGATTATTTTTTTATAACAATTCTCAATGTTGCTTACTCTAACATGTTTTCTATTTTGAATGCATGGCTAGGGATGCAATGTTCGTAGGAGGAAAGAATAAGGGAGGAGCTTAACCAGGGAGTTTGCATCTCAAAGACAAACTAAGAGTTTAGATCTGATGGGGTTCCAACTATCATATGACATTTAATTTAGTTTTTCAATTAGTGTTAAGACTATGTACTAGTTTAGTTTAGTCCAAAATTTAAGTTTTATATTGTGGAACTTGATACATGATATTTGCAAATTATTTTCCTGAGTTGGTTGAATGAAATTATATTTTTGAGTAATAATTATCATTTTTGTGACATCCCAATGTGAAGTAAGCTTCCGCTCAGTAATATGTATGTTTCAGAAAATTGGGGTGTTACACTACCCTTGAAAGGGAGGGATAGAAAGAGAGAGACAATTGGGAGAGCAAGTCAGTGCTAACACACTAACTAGAAATGATAACTCCTTCTTGTCAGTTCAATTAGAATGACATGGGTTCCTGGTGGTCCGTGTGGACTACTATAGAGGAAAGGAGGTTGTTGTCTGCCGCTAGGAGGATGAGGTCAGCTATTTTCTATGGTGATCAACCATGAGGCTATTGCTGACATTGTCCATGTACAACTTGAAGAAAGGCACACCCTACTACAAGGTAATTTGCTAGACTTACTCTAGGAATAGGTATAACTACGACTGTAAATGGGTAGGATGTGGTGTGGTTATGGTCATATCCATAACTTTAACCATTTAGTTATGTGGGTGTGGATATGGGTATATATCCACTTTTTCAAAAGATATACCCGCACCATACCCATACCCACATAACCAATGGGTATTGGATCGGTAACTGGGTATATGGTTATGAATATACTTTCTACAATAACTCAACAAAAGCTTTGGGTAGAATGAACACCAGACTAATTAGGTGATACTGATGCTAGAATGACATCAAATGCATTCTATACCACATGAATATAACAATTGATAAATAAGTAATATGCCATCGTATAAAGGACAAGCAAGAGTAACATGTTGATACAACTAAATCAAAACATAAAAATGAATGATGACTATTGGCTCAATTGGTGAATATTATAGAGTTTGACTATAGTACAAATAGAATGATACAATCAACAATTGATCTTAGCCATCATGTTGTATTGTCTGGTAAATATGGATCATTGCATTCACATATAAATTTTACTATTTTAAGATACTTATACTTACAAAGTTTGACTACTAAAATATGCACCATTATATTCTAGTATACTTTTTTTTATATAAAAATATATTTAAATGGGTATATGAGTATACAGGATATGGGTACATACATAACCATAACCTTACCCAATGAGAGGCAGATACATGGGTATAAGGATAAGTGGTTATGTGGTTATAAAAATTTATACATGTGACATGTTTAGAGGGTATGGGTTTAAAGGTATGTGGGTATACCCACGTCCATTTACATCTCTAGGTATAACCTTTCAACCATCCTTCCCATTACATAATCGTTAACGTGATATACTATTTAATAGGGGAATATGGTAGTTAGATTTTTATTTCTGTTGCCTTATTTGATGACATATTTCCCAATAGTGGTTCAGAGCCACACCAATTTAGTATGCTTTGGGATTTAATCAATATGAACACATTTTGGTTTTCATCATTTATTTATTGCATGCGATATGAATACTTAAAATAATTAATTTGCATATCTAATTAAATACCACATACAATCCCAACTCTCTCTCTCTCTCTCTCTCTCTCTCTCTCTCTCTCTATATATATATATATATATATATATATATATAATATAGATGCAATTTACATGTGTCTCCCTAAAAGTTGGTTTTGATGGTGGATGTCTAGCATGGTTATGGCCAAAAATCCTAGTTATATGTGCTTGGTTGGTTGTGATTGTTTATTCCTATTTTATCTTGATTTGCATACTGAACCTCTATCTTCTGTTCCCTATGTAAAAGTATTAACTCTCTCTTTCCTATGCTCCCCTAGAATGTAACTCGAGGTTTCCCTATTACCGTGTAATATGTTAAATAACATTAGGATAGTTTTATGAAGAAGATATTCAACACCAGACAAACCACCCATTTCTAAGATGAGTCGATTGACTAGAGGACCGAGGAGGACTGATGATAGGAGGAACCAAACCGATCGACGGGTGGCCCAACCAATCAAATGGAGGGGTCTAGAAGATTTTGAACCGGAGACCGGATGATCGTTTAGTGTGACCAACTGACCGACCAGGAGGCAAGCCGATCGGTTCAAGAGTTGAGGTAAGTGACTCAGATTGGTTCAAACACATATCTTCATCAAAAATAGGTTGATGCATGTGAAGTAGACCTTAGGTGGTAGTAATTTCTTACGGCTCCAAGACATTACAATAGTATGACCATAACCATAGCTTATATTTTAATTAGATGTTTTTTTTGTGGGATATAGCATGTATATGATACGTACTATAAGTATGTGGTGATTGGATATGTATATGTATTTATAAATATAAAATCCCTCAATCAAATATATTAAGTCTTAGATGCTTTCCATAAGCAACACAAAAAAGCTTGATCAACTATGTGTGGGCACGCCAAGCATGGTGCATTATCCATCTCATGGAAGTGTGATGGTAGTTATATGGGCCTATAAAGCATGGTGCATCACTATCATGTTGTCTTTTGGGTTAGACTTACTGGGCGATCTTAATGAGATAAAGCGCTTAGAAACATAAGATGACTATAGTAAAGAGTTGTACATACCATCTATCCCAGGATTGCATAAGACGCAATTGGAAAAAGTTGCTTACCTAAATGATTGACTATGGATGCTAGCATTGGTCGAGTAATAACTCAATTATTTTGGATCTTGGGTCAATAGAAGATTGTACACTGAGGGCTATCAATTTGAACAAAATAGTGGGAGAAATAATTAATTAAAGGCCTAATTGAACATTATCAAAATTTTATTTTAATAAAATCAAATAAAAATGTTTTGACAAATTGCAAATTTCTCTTGTAGAATCAAATGGCAACCAATAACACATTTTCATTGTGATCAGTCCTTGAGAAGGACAAGTTAAATGGGAATAATTTTCACATCTAGTTCATGACGTTGAGAATGGTTCTCGCACAGGATCTCAAGCTCCATGTCCTAGAGACACCATAGCCAGACAAACCTGCTCCCACTACACCTAAGGCTGAATGGGATGCTTATAAGAAGCATTCTGAAGAAGTAGTTGATATCAAGTTCATAATGTTGTGCTCCATGAAGTATGAGTTGCAGAGACAATATGAGAACATGGATGATATTGGGAAGGTATAACATCTTAAGAACATGTACCAAGATCAAGCAAGAAAGGAGAGATATGATGTCAGGCGTTGTTTAAATTTAACATGGTATAAGGAGATCCAATAGGTCCTCATGTGCTCAAGCTTATTGGGTATGTAGAGAACCTTTCTAGACTAGGATTTTCCTTGGGTCAAGAGTTGACAACTGATGTGATTATGCAGTCACTTCTAGATTCAAACATTCAGTTTGTCATGAACTACAACATGAATGACTTTGACAAGCCATGACAGAGTTACTTGGCACGTTAAGAACAATTGAGGAACATGCAAAGAAAGACAAACCCAAGTCTATGATGATGATCAGCAGATCAAAGGGGAAGTCTAAGGGGAAAGGCAAAGCTAAGAAGAGTTCTAAAGCTGGCTAGAAGCCCAAGTCTTTGGCACTCAAAGAAAATGGAGGAGTGAATAAGGGAGGTAATTGTCACCATTGTCACCAGCCTAGACACTGGAAGAGGAATTGCCCTCTCTATCTAGAGGAACTAAATAAGAAGGAGGGGGTAGAGATCTCCACTTCAGGTATATATACGTTATTTATATAAATTTGACTACTTCTTCATCTTGGGTACTAGATACCAGTTGTAGATCTCATATATGTTCGAATATGCAAGATCTGAATAGAAGTAAGCCTTTACGAAAGGAAAAGGTCATACTGCAAGTTGTAAATGGAGGAAGAGTTGCTACCACTATAGTTAGAACCTATAATTTATCTCATCCCACAAGGCATGTACGAGTTAATGAACTGCTATTTTTATATCTATCAATAATAGAAATATTCTATTTTTTTTCATCTTGTATGGACAAGGATGAATATGAATATCATATAAAGAATAGTCAATGTTTTCTTTTCAAAAGATGAGATCTTTTATGATAATTCCCAAATGTCTTATGGACTATATTTTCTGGATCTAAAGATAAATGTTCATAACATAAATACCAAAATATTAAAACTTGGTAACTCAAACAATGAATACCTATAACATTGTCATCTAGAGAACATCAATAAGAAATGTATTTCTAGGATCCATAATGATGGTTGTCTAGACTCTTTTGGTTATTGAACCGATAAAGACATGCAAAAATTATCTACGGGGAAATATGACAAAAGCACCTTTCACTACATGTAGTGGGAGAGTGAGTATTCTATTAGGGCTTGTACATATTGTTGCATGTAGACCATTTCATAATAAATGCTAAAGGTAGTTACTAGTACCTCATCATACTTATTAATGATCTTAGTAGATGTGGAAATTTGTATTTAGTGAAATACAAAGATGAATATCTTGAAGTGTTCAAAAAGATCATGAATGAAGTACGTAACCACCTTGGTAAAAGTATTAAGACAGTTCAATATGACTATTGTTGAAATATTTTACACCAAGAGTTTGATGACCTTCTGGAGAGGTAGTGATAATGTATCACTATGAACTCCACCTAAAACATAATGATGTATCAGAAAGAAGGAATCACCCCATGTTAAGTCATGGAGTGATTATCAATAAATCAAGCTAATATTCCAAATTCCTTTTCGGTACATGCTTTACACTAAAACAATGTATCATATAAAATGGTTCAAAAGGACACCATATAAGATATGGCATGGGAGATGTCACAATATGTCTTTTATAAGGATTAGGATGAAATCTTATCAAGAAAATAGTTTCTTTGAAAGCTTTATCCGTAAATTACATAAATAGTAGTTTGTTGAAATACTATTTTTAACCCAATTTGGCAACAAAAGTGTTTGTTGCCATGATGGATGAATTCCTTAAGAGGAATTTAATTCTTAAGGAATCAATGGGAGAATATTAGAAATTGAGAGGTTCCCAATAAAAAAAACATTGAACCTAAAGAGGTATAGTAGGAACAAGGAGAATCACAAATTGTTGTGGAATCTCAAGTTCCTTGTGTAACACAAAACCTAATAGTTATAGTAGAGCGTGACTTGAGCTTGAAAGATTATGATATCTTGTAACTCAAAAGGGAAAAGAGTTGTTCATAATATGATGAGACAACAATCTATTGTAACTCAAAAAGGCAAAGAGTTTGTCATAATATGATGAGCCAACAATCTATCTAGAAGCTATTGAGGCGCCAAAATCTAAGAAATGGCTTGAGGCCATGAGATAAAAGATGGGTTCCATGTACACCAACAAGGTATGACCTTGGTGTATCCACTTGAAGGGGTAAAACCCATAGGGTGAAATTGTGTCTTCAAGGAAGGACCAGCATGGATGTTAGTGCAAATCGATTGTAAAAATTTTCAAACTAGTTCAAGGTGTTGAACATAATGAATTCTTTTCACCAATTGTCATCCATTAGGATCATGCTTACTATTGTGGCTTATTGTGAATTTAAGATTTGACATATGGATGTTGAAGCCACATTTCTAAATAGAAATATTGTAGAATATGTGTACGTGACACGACTTGAATGTTTTATAAAATCCATATGATGCAAATAAAGTCTATAAGATGAAGTAAGCATCTTAGAGATGGACTATTTGATTTGATAAGATAGTGAAAGAGTTTGACTTTAGTCAAATTGAAGATGAAATATGTGATTAAAAAGGATTCAGTGGGAGCATATTTACATTCTACATAAAGATGGGCAATATCATCCTTATACTATAAGTATTAAAACCTGGAAAGGAAAATACCTTTTCAATGAAGGGTTTAGGAAAATCATCCTATTTTATAGGAATTGAGATCTATAGAGATAGATCTGAAAAGCTTCTTGACCTAAGTAAGAGCATATATATTGGCAAGATGTTGAAGGGGTTCATTATGATGGACGCAATGAGAGAAAATTTGTCCATGTTTCATGGGATAAGTTTCTCAAAAGCCCAGTATAGTTTTGGTGAAGAATGGGAAAATATAAGTAAGATGCCACATGCATTCACATTTGGATCCATCATGTATGCAATATAATGTACTCATCCTATTATCTTGTATGTATTGGACATGACAAGATGATATCAGTCATATTCCAATGAAGGTCATTGTAACAACATAAAGAACATCCATAAGTACTTGAGAAGCACTAAGGTTCATTTCCTATATTATGGCAATAAGGAAGAGCCCTTTACACTGACGCAAACTTCCAAAAATGAAAAAAGTAATGATCACAATCTAAAGTTTGTGTTTAACCTTAAAAACAAGAATTGTAAGTTGGAAAGGTTTCGAGCAAGAGACAGTTGTTTAATACAATAGAAGCCGAGTATCCTGGTGTTATGAACATAGTAGAGGATATTGTATAGATCAAGAAGTTCATGTAGATGAACTTATGGGATGTTCCAACTGTTAGTGTCACAATAGAAATACATTGACAAAAATGGAGCTACTAGATAGGTAAGGAAACTCAGATAGCATATTAAGAAATTCCATCCCATACAAGAGATTGTATAGAGAATAGATGTGAAACATGCAATGCACCGACTAGAGGAAAATATTGCTAACCTGTTGGATAAGCACTTGCACAGTAGAAACATGATGGGCATGTTTAAAGATCACTTAGAATAAGATTTGTGGGTGATTGGATCCAAGTGCAAGTGAGTGTCTATTGGTATGTATGCCCATAGAACCAATCATATGATGATTGTAATGGCATATCTAGCAAATGATTTGATTAATAATAAAGAAAATCTTCCAATTTATTTTGTTTTATTCAGTTATGAGATAATGATGAAACACGATGAATTTTTAAAGAATGATATTACTCAATGACATATGTCTTCGGGTTGAGGACATGAACAATAAGATCATACAGATGTAAAGAGTAGATACATTCTTTCTATGTCCCTAGTTGGTTGTTCTTATGGAAGGATGATAGACAACAATGACACATATGACTAGAGTGTGTGCTCGTTGATGACAAAATCTCATTAAGTCGTGATATATGACATCAAACCAAACACATATATACTTGTTGGAGAACAATGTATCAGACAGACCCACCTTGAGAGTGACACATGAAAATCATGATTGGTAGTTAGAATCATATCTCATAGTGATGGTGATTATTGTGGTTCTTAGACTTGAAATCACTATTCTCATCACATGTAGTTTGTTGTACTTAGACATCATCCACCTTGACCTTGAATAAGGGTTTCCATATAGGTGGTTCTCGAATGCATCATAACACATGGGGGTGACTGTGAGTGATGTAGATGGGATTTGTCCCTCCTACATGAGTTTGATATCTAGGCCACTTGATAAGTGATATCGAGAAAAGAATGCTCATGCACATGTGAATCAAGATATGATATTGAGTTTACATATATCTCAGACAGTCTACTCTAGTTCAAAGAACATGGATGGAATGCTGAGAGGATGATGATTCCATGCCTCAAGTTCAATCTGGATATCAGTGACAAAGGAATTATACAATCACTATAATACCAATCATAGATTGTAGGTTGAAGTTGTTCTCTAACTTTTCAATTACTTGGATAGAAATGATATCTTGATAGAAACCGATCATTGCTTGTGATGTCATAAATTAGTTATGGACACTCACTTCCAACGTAATTTGGAACCTAAAGGGTCACACACATAGGATGCACTTGGAATAGGAGTTTATTCATGAATGTAGTTTAAAATTGATTACTAAAGAGTTAGGTATTCAATTTAAACAATAATGGTTGAAAGTTGACTGACTGGACTGTGAACCGACCAGTTTAAATGTTGAACTGATTGATTCAAGTGTTAGGTCAATTGAACCAAAAATTGACATCAGAACCATAAGAGGATCGGTTCAACAAGTGAATCGATCGACTCAGTTCTTTGAACCAATCGGTTCAGGCTGTGAATTGACTAGTTGGTTGATTAATTTGATTGGATCAAAGATTAGTGCTGACGTCATGTTGTGCATTAATCAAATATTAATTGCAAATTCAGTTGTGATTGGGAAACATAGTGAAATGACCAGTTCAAGGTTGAACCAATCAACTCACATGCCAAACGATTGGTTCACTGATGAGCTGACTATTTTATCATTCGTAGGCTACAAAAATTCATGAAATTTAGTCCCCTTCAACTCCCGCTCAGACTAGAAATCTTGACCCTGACCCTCCTATGAATAGAGGGATAGTCGAGACTTTCTAGAGACACACCAATAAGCTCTGACTATTGTTGTCTTCTCTGATTGTGGTAACTGAGAGAACCTAAGCAAATCCTACCAGTCAAAGGGAGGCATAAAAAGGGAGAGACAATAGAGACAGTAAGTCGATCGGTGCTAGCACACTGACTAGAAGGGACAACTCATTCTTGTCTATTCAATTAGAATGATAGGTGTCGCAACCGACAATCAAAACGTCATTAATTAAGCGGAATGAAACATAAACAGTGGATTAACATAAATCACTAGAATTTAAAACCCTTTTTGCAAGGAGATCCTTGTATAGAAAACTTTTATTTAAAGATTCAAAACTCATACATATCATGATTTACACTGTACAACATTGTTTCATTTCATCTTGAGAACAACATACATCAATTGCTCTATCAAAACACATACTGGAGCAACATAAAACCTTGAGGCATTCAAGCCAAAATCTCATATTTTTCATAAAACCAGTACGAACCAACTCCAAGGACCTGAGAGTACAGAGATGACACATAGGACTACTATCTACAAGACATGACAGGCAGTACACTCAACCTGAGATGTCACTGCTATCCCTGCTGCTGATGATGTACCTTTGTAGAAAGGTCTTCACCTCCTCGTGCACGTCCACCTAAAAATCTGGATCCCACAGGGGTGAGACAATTGTAATTGTCCCAGCGGGAGATATAACTCCTCGCCAACCATATTATTAACTCAGATCAAGAAGTAACAAACTGAGCAGTGGTTCTTTCTATATTTACATGCAGGATAATTCACTGTATGAATAAAATAAGTAATCTTCTTTCTTAAGGAGAACATTGCATTCACCCATGGTAGAGTTATCAATCATCTATCTACTTTGCAAGGAATTTAAAGAAACATAAATAACATCTATCCACTAAGATGTATAACTGAATTGCACATCAATCAATGTTCCTCGTATTCGATCCTTAAGCAGATATACTACACGGCTGAATATATTTTAACAATCACACTTATGCCCTGATCATATGCAGTGTACTCTACATATGAGACTCGCAGTGCACTACGAGCACACCATACAAGACTTAGCGACACACCCGGGAAATGCTAAGTCTGACTTTCCGTCCTGGTCTGCTACATGACCCACAGGCTCTCTGGCCTCGCGGCACTCGCAAATGGGTGCACGCTGGTCTCCTCCTCTAACCCAAGTACACAGGCGGAGGGTCTCTAAGTCTCCGATGCCTGGGCGTATCCCCAGGGCTGACCGGGACATTCTCTCAGATCTCCGATGCCTGGGCGTATCCCCAGGGCTGACCGGGATCCTACCTCTCAGACTTCGTGTCACCGAGACATTCGGTATTTGTTGGACACGAGTCTCCGATGCCTGGGCGTATCCCCAGGGCTGACCGTTTCACCCCTAAGGCACAGACCTCTCAAAGGGGTTCTACGGTGTTCAGGGCCCTTAATTCTATTATTTTATTATTCTTAGAAAACTCTTTCTACATTGTAACTTTCTCTTGTTCATACTTGACTCTGGCATACTATACATGCAAGCAGATTAAAAATTCTTAAATAAACCAAATACATGTCAACATGACACTTCATACACTAAAATCATGTAATTGAACTGTTAAGCATCACCATATCTCACACTGAGAACTTTGATATCACAATTACTTGATTCATCACATGGCTCACAAGGCCATTACACATCTTGTCACCTCTCACTAGGCAACAACTTATTCAAACACATGGCTCACAAGGCCATTACACATCTTGTCACCTCTCACTAGGCAACAACTTATTCAAACACATGGCTCACAAGGCCATTACACATCTTGTCACCTCTCACTAGGCAACAACTTATTCAAACACATGGCTCACAAGGTCATTACACATCTTGTCACCTCTCACTAGGCAACAACTTATTCAAACACATTTGAATTGTCCAACCATCATCAATTAATATGGACCCATCTCTGGTTGAAGCATTATTGATATAGGATTAACCATTACTAACCACTTTAGGTGTTTCACCTATCAATGTATTAGCCACACCATTATTTGGTGTTACACTCATTACTCTTAAGAGTGTCTTACCCTCACCTTTACAAGGCATCTCAGTTTAGAAATATACATATGTTCA
Source organism: Alisma plantago-aquatica (assembly GCA_963693085.1). NCBI lineage: Eukaryota > Viridiplantae > Streptophyta > Magnoliopsida > Alismatales > Alismataceae > Alisma > Alisma plantago-aquatica. Next base: position 314,223,875 of record OY856412.1, on the reverse strand, counting down.
CCATAACGGGTTGTATGTATATGAGCACTTCCCATGTCGGGCTAGAAGTATATACACACCATTCATATCGGGCTAGAGGTATGTATATATATATTACCCATGTCATGCATCAGGTAATAATCCATCACCATGTCGGGCTATACATCATCTAGGGTTGTGTATCGGGCTTCCATATCGTGCATTAGCATTAGCCATTCTTTACTTATCGGGTTACCTAAATTAGGGTTTCATGTCAACTTACAAGTATTCATTCAATCTTGTATCATGTATGGAGTCCATACTTGACTTCCTATCGTGCAAGGGGTGTATACTACACCCATATATCGTGCAACAAGGTATACAATCATATCCATTTCATTTTAGTGAAGCAGGTGCATCATCATATCGGGTTAGGATTGCTTGCTTATGTGCTGGCACTCGATATTACTTTTATAAAGCGATACCATCATATTCAAACTATAGACCTTGGTTATAACCGTTTATGGTTTATGGAAACAGGTCTAGTCAACTACTAGAACTCATAATTTCATCAACTATTTCAGGAAACTTTGGAATTAAAGTTACTTCACTAATTATAGCAATTTAGGTAAAGAATAATAACATGGTTGAGTTCAAGTTATATAACCCGCCTTAAGAACCATTTCAAAGCTCCAAGCTCCAAATCTCCATGTTCCTAAGGTTGAAGATGACTTATGAAGGTCCAACGCTCATTCATAACCCCTTCATAAACAAGGAATCACCATGGATAAGCAATTGGTGAAGAAGAAAAGAAAGGAAGATCAAAACCCTAAATTCATGCTTCAATTCAAGGTTGAAGATGATCTTTTCCTCACCTTAGGGTCAAGTTTTGAGTTCCTTAGCTCCTTGGACGACACCCTACCACTCTTGGGCGATATGGACTTCCTCTTGGCCGACACAACTTTGCTTGTGGCCGATACCCTCTCACTTGTGGCCCAAACCACTTCAACTGGCCGATATCAACTTGCTATGAGCAATATCAACATAGTATGGCCGATATGCTTGCTATGGCCGATACCCAAGGCCTATACACGATACCCTTGTGCTCTTGCACGATATGCCACCCCTCTTGCACGATATGACACTCATTTGGACGATATGGTACTCACTTGGGATCAAAACACTTCACTCCATGGCCGATATCACCCAATATGACCAAAATCACCTACTTGGGCGATATGATCATGCCATAGGCGATAACCCATGACCCATGCACGATACCATATCCTCCCTTCACGATATGGGAGCTATGTGCACGATACCACAAGGTAAGAGGGTGGTAAGGGTCGTAAAATTCCATTAAGGGGTCAAACTAGGGGTATATATACTTGTTGATCATGAAGGAGAACAAAAATGAGGTGTCAACATTTTGAGCTAGTAGGTGCCACGTGTTATGCATGGGTGACACGTTTCCAAGCATGCATCAACATTTATATTGACGTGCAAAAAGGTTGAGGATCATCTAGGGATGCAAATTCGTCCATCACTTACCCATTTGGATAAAATATATCATTTAAATCATCATTTTAAGTCAAGCCGATACACTTTTCCTAAGGAAACTTGTTGGCCGTCACACCTCACCTTCTTGAGGTGCTTTGCACGATATGAACCTTGCCAAAAGTTCACAAAACGATATGGGATACCTCCTTGGGCTCCCTGGCCGATAGGCACTCATATATAAACTTTTCAAGTTGATACAACTCAAGTTAAGCCTTCAAATTCAACCCTCTTTCTTGGTCATTTCATCACCAACATTACCATCACTCATAAGTGATTCAAACATGGTGTCTCATTCATTCTCTCTCCTCTAAATAATATATAGAGGAAGTAGGAACACTCTGGAGGTGGTAATTTGCATATCAACCCCACATTTTGGGTAAATTACAATTTGTACCAAAATTGGTGCACAATGCTCAAGCATTGTTCAAACAAGTTCAAACTTGGAATTTAGGCTTTCCAAAAGCCACCATTTAGCATCATTCTCTCTCTTATGATTCTAAAACATACTAGGCACATTTAACACGTGACATTTTGCATTATATCCCCTCAATTTGGGTAAATTGCACTTTGGTCCAAAATAAAGGAAAATTGCTCAAAGAGCATTCAATCGGGACCAAACTTGAAACATAAGTGTGTCACATGATAACAAATCACATTATAGGATTTCATTAAAGTTCTAAGCAACTTTATTAGCCAAAACAAATAGGGTTACCTCATAACCCAGATTAGGGTTGTTACAAATTATAAACCCCTAACAAAGATTTCGTCCCCGAAATCCCAGGAAAAAAAGGGAACTGATATTATTCATTCATCATATCATCAAATCTTCATATAACATCTTAATGTCATGGAGACACCATATAACTTTATCAACACAAAGTTCTTTCATACATTCTCACTGATTTGTCACCTTTCTTAACTTATAACTTTATGTGACAAGATTCTTGATTTTGGGAAGTTTCCCATATATCTCATTCAGTTTAGCCTTTCATTTTCAAGGAAAGACCAGAGTTACATTTTTTTGTTACCCGTTTGTGACTACAAGTCTTATCATATATCAACTGTGCCATCCAGTCTGTTGACACTACACTAAACTTCCTTACTACTTGTACCAACTATCTCATTAATTGTACATTCTCTTTTACAGATCTAGATAGGGGTATTCTAAGAAATTATTTTTTTTTAGCTTGGTAAGCATTTCCCACAATGATTTTACAATTTTTCCTTCAATTAATACATATTTATTGATGTTTTGTTTATGCAAGGAATAAACCCCTAACAAAAAAAATGTTCATACTAAACTGATTTCACAGTTTAGCCATTTCAACATAAATCATTTGATTAGGAGTTATGCTTTTACTTTCTCACAACATCTGACACTTCTTGGATACCAAAATTCCTTGCCTTGGTAACCGTCACATGTGTCAAAAACACATCACACCCTCATCTTTCTTTCATCTTGAAACATTACTTGTTACGCGTATCTTCATTTTGGAACCAAAGTCCAAGACGAACTGACACTTTTTCTAAGTATTCATTAATTGAGCATTTTTGTCTCATGTACATCAAGCATCATAAGACTCACTTGATTGCCATGTCCTTGAAACAAAAGAACACAAAGAAACATATTTCTTTCATCATCCCATTACTACCCAATGTTGTTTATTAAGAGAAAATATTATCATCTCCACTATTTGTAGCATGAACTTTCAACTATTCATGAGTCATTTACTCTTGTCTCATCCTAAGTTCCTTGCCATCAGCTTAGGAATTATAAGGATGAGCATATGTCATTACTCCTTTCTTCATTATTATCTAACATGTTCATGAACATTTGTGATTTCATCACATTTCCCATTTCCACATTATGGGAAAAGATCTTTATTATTCTCACAGACAGAGATCATTTCCCATATTCTCATTCTCATCTTATAAGGATTATACTCTTTACTTCCTCATACACGCATACTGATCTGAGATCATATTAGATTCCTCTTTCTTGTATTTAGGATGTGATACAATTATCCATATCATATTTTCAGTTTCATTATACTCACTAGATTGTCTCAAAATGACTACTTGATCAGAGTAATAAAAAAGATAACAATCTAAAAGTTCCATACTCACCTTATCTCCAATAATTATATACCTGGCCAGGGTATACAAGTATTGAGATTAGATAGTATGCACTTCATGTAATTTCTTATTCCTTACTTTTTATATCATCACAAGCATAGGATTTAGCATCCCTGGATTTTCTCCAGGCATTACCTCTACACTTCATCCTCTTTCACACGGATAAGAGTAGTTATAAAGCATTTAAAAGAATACTGAACAAAATATAGATTCTAGTTCTCATCATTTCTTCCCTATATCCCCATAGGGCAAACAATAGGTAAAGTCCATAACAGCAATCCTTTTTATGATTATCAAATAGCATCAAGATAAGGCATATCAAAATGAAAAAGCTTTATCTAACTGTTACCCCTAATCTTCTGCTTCAGGTTGACTCAACACATAGAGTTGAGCTGTTTCACATGATTACTTATTGCTTTTACTTAGTGGCTACTCCCCTAGTACACTAGGCACTTATTGCACTGGTGGCACCAAAAACTTTGTCCTTTTAGGACAACTAGGCACATATCTCTAGAATTGTAGAAACCTTTCCTTAATTCTCAGCTTATTGCTCCTCCTTGGGCACTTCCATCATAGATATACTATCTATCTAAACTTATGGCAGAGTCTACTTTCTTACCATATGTTAATATTTCCCACACTTTCCACTGTTTCAACATGACTCTGTCATTCAGGAACCCTTTCAAAGTCCAAAGTTTCCGTATCAAGGACTAATAAACTAGGTTATGATGCTAATATCCAGTCTACTATATGCATAAGTGTTGTCTTAACCTTTCCAACAAGAGCATAACCATAGGATTCTCTATCCTAATCAGGTCATGATGGGAATTCTCAAGCACTCATCCTTTCCTTACCTGATCCCTTGCACCCTCTCCTGGTGCCACAATGTTGCTCTCAACAATATGTTCCTCGTGTTCTCCAGTCATTTATAAACTTCACCCTTTCTTCTGCCCAAGAAGACGTCACTATAGGATATACTGGAGGACACTAACACAGACTCAACACCTTAGTCCTATGTCTCTGTAGACTCAGCGAACCTTAAGCTCTGATACCAAAACTGTCGCGACCGACAATCAAAACGTCATTAATTAAGCGGAATGAAACATAAACAGTGGATTAACATAAATCACTAGAATTTAAAACCCTTTTTGCAAGGAGATCCTTGTATAGAAAACTTTTATTGAAAGATTCAAAACTCATACATATCATGATTTACACTGTACAACATTGTTTCATTTCATCTTGAGAACAACATACATCAATTGCTCTATCAAAACACATACTGGAGCAACATAAAACCTCGAGGCATTCAAGCCAAAATCTCATATTTTTCATAAAACCAGTACGAACCAACTCCAAGGACCTGAGAGTACAGAGACGACACATAGGACTACTATCTACAAGACATGACAGGAAGTACACTCAACCTGAGCTGTCACTGCTATCCCTGCTGCTGATGATGTACCTCTGTAGAAAGGTCTTCACCTCCTCGTGCACGTCCACCTAAAAATTTGGATCCCACGGGGGTGAGACAATTGTAATTGTCCCAGCGGGAGATATAACTCCTCGCCAACCATATTATTAACTCAGATCAAGAAGTAACAAACTGAGCAGTGGTTCTTTCTATATTTACATGAAGGATAATTCACTGTATGAATAAAATAAGTAATCTTCTTTCTTAAGGAGAACATTGCATTCACCCATGGTAGAGTTATCAATCATCTATCTACTTTGCAAGGAATTTAAAGAAACATAAATAACATCTATCCACTAAGATGTATAACTGAATTGCACATCAATCAATGTTCCTCGTATTCGATCCTTAAGCAGATATACTACACGGCTGAATATATTTTAACAATCACACTTATGCCCTGATCATATGCAGTGTACTCTACATATGAGACTCGCAGTGCACTACGAGCACACCGTACAAGACTTAGCGACACACCCGGGAAATGCTAAGTCTGACTTTCCGTCCTGGTCTGCTAAAGGACCCACAGGCTCTCTGGCCTCGCGGCACTCGCAAATGGGTGGACGCTGGACTCCTCCTCTAATACAAGTACACAGGCGGAGGGTCTCTAAGTCTCCGATGCCTGGGCGTATCCCCAGGGCTGACCGGGACATTCTCTCAGATCTCCGATGCCTGGGCGTATCCCCAGGGCTGACCGGGATCCTACCTCTCAGACTTCGTGTCACCGAGACATTCGGTATTTGTTGGACACGAGTCTCCGATGCCTGGGCGTATCCCCAGGGCTGACCGTTTCACCCCTAAGGCACAGACCTCTCAAAGGGGTTCTACGGTGTTCAGGGCCCTTAATTCTATTATTTTATTATTCTTAGAAAACTCTTTCTACATTGTAACTTTCTCTTGTTCATACTTGACTCTGGCATACTATACATGCAAGCACATTAAAAATTCTTAAATAAACCAAATACATGTCAACATGACACTTCATACACTAAAATCATGTAATTGAACTGTTAAGCATCACCATATCTCACACTGAGAACTTTGATATCACAATTACTTGATTCATCACATGGCTCAGAAGGCCATTACACATCTTGTCACCTCTCACTAGGCAACAACTTATTCAAACACATGGCTCACAAGGCCATTACACATCTTGTCACCTCTCACTAGGCAACAACTTATTCAAACACATGGCTCACAAGGCCATTACACATCTTGTCACCTCTCACTAGGCAACAACTTATTCAAACACATGGCTCACAAGGCCATTACACATCTTGTCACCTCTCACTAGGAAACAACTTATTCAAACACATTTGAATTGTCCAACCATCATCAATTAATATGGACCCATCTCTGGTTGAAGCATTATTGATATAGGATTAACCATTACCAACCACTTTAGGTGTTTCACCTATCAATGTATTAGCCACACCATTATTTGGTGTTACACTCATTACTCTTAAGAGTGTCTTACCCTCACCTTTACAAGGCATCTCAGTTTAGAAATATACATATGTTCACCATAACGGGTTGTATGTATATGAGCACTTCCCATGTCGGGCTAGAAGTATATACACACCATTCATATCGGGCTAGAGGTATGTATATATATATTACCCATGTCATGCATCAGGTAATAAGCCATCACCATGTCGGGCTATACATCATCTAGGGTTGTGTATCGGGCTTCCATATCGTGCATTAGCATTAGCCATTCTTTACTTATCAGGTTACCTAAATTAGGGTTTCATGTCAACTTACAAGTATTCATTCAATCTTGTATCATGTATGGAGTCTATACTTGACTTCCTATCGTGCAAGGGGTGTATACTACACCCATATATCGTGCAACAAGGTATACAATCATATCCATTTCATTTTAGTGAAGCAGGTGCATCATCATATCGGGTTAGGGTTGCTTGCTTATGTGCTGGCACTCGATATTACTTTTATAAAGCGATACCATCATATTCAAACTATAGACCTTGGTTATAACCGTTTATGGTTTATGGAAACAGGTCTAGTCAACTACTAGAACTCATAATTTCATCAACTATTTCAGGAAACTTTGGAATTAAAGTTACTTCACTAATTATAGCAATTTAGGTAAAGAATAATAACATGGTTGAGTTCAAGTTATATAACCCGCCTTAAGAACCATTTCAAAGCTCCAAGCTCCAAATATCCATGTTCCTAAGGTTGAAGATGACTTATGAAGGTCCAAGTCTCGTTCATAACCCCTTCATAAACAAGGAATCACCATGGATAAGTAATTGGTGAAGAAGAAAAGAAAGGAAGATCAAAACCCTAAATTCATGCTTCAATTCAAGGTTGAAGATGATCTTTTCCTCACCTTAGGGTCAAGTTTTGAGTTCCTTAGCTCCTTGGCCGACACCCTACCACTCTTGGGCGATATGGACTTCCTCTTGGCCGACACAACTTTGCTTGTGGCCGATACCCTCTCACTTGTGGCCCAAACCACTTCAACTGGCCGATATCAACTTGCTATGAGCAATATCAACATAGTATGGCCGATATGCTTGCTATGGCCGATACCCAAGGCCTATGCACGATACCCTTGTGCTCTTGCACGATATGCCACCCCTCTTGCACGATATGACACTCATTTGGACGATATGGTACTCACTTGGGATCAAAACACTTCACTCCATGGCCGATATCACCCAATATGACCAAAATCACCTACTTGGGCGATATGATCATGCCATGGGCGATATCCCATGACCCATGCACGATACCATAGCCTCCCTTCACGATATGGGAGATATGTGCACGATACCACAAGGTAGGAGGGTGGTAAAGGTCGTAAAATTCCATTAAGGGGTCAAACTAGGGGTATATATACTTGTTGATCATGAAGGAGAACAAAAATGAGGTGTCAACATTTTGAGCTAGTAGGTGTCACGTGTCATGCATGGGTGACACGTGTCCAAGCATGCATCAACATTTATATTGACGTGCAAAAAGGTTGAGGATCATCTAGGGATGCAAATTCGTCCATCACTTACCCATTTGGATAAAATATATCATTTAAATCATCATTTTAAGTCAAGCCGATACACTTTTCCTAAGGAAACTTGTTGGCCGTCACACCTCACCTTCTTGAGTTGATTTGCACGATATGAACCTTGACAAAAGTTCACAAAACGATATGGGATACCTCCTTGGGCTCCCTGGCCGATAGGCACTCATATATAAACTTTTCAAGTTGATACAACTCAAGTTAAGCCTTCAAATTCAACCCTCTTTCTTGGTCATTTCATCACCAACATTACCATCACTCATAAGTTATTCAAACATGCTGTCTCATTCATTATGTCTCCTCTAAATAATATATAGAGGAAGTAGGAACACTCTGGAGGTGGTAATTTGCATATCAACCCCACATTTTGGGTAAATTACAATTTGTACCAAAATTGGTGCACAATGCTCAAGCATTGTTCAAACAAGTTCAAACTTGGAATTTAGGCTTTCCACAAGCCACCATTTAGCATCATTCTCTCTCTTATGATGCTAAAACATACTAGGCACATTCAACATGTGACATTTTGCATTATAGCCCCTCAATTTGGGTAAATTGCACTTTGGTCCAAAATAAAGGAAAATTGCTCAAACAACATTCAATCGGGACCAAACTTGAAACATAAGTGTGTCACATGATAACAAATCACATTATAGGATTTCATTAAAGTTATAAGCAACTTTATTAGCCAAAACAAAAAGGGTTACCTCATAACCCAGATTAGGGTTGTTACAATAGGAGTTCTTGGTGGTCCGTGTGGACTACTATAGAGGTGAGGAGGGTATTTCCTGCCGCTAGGAGGATGAGGTCAACTGTTGTCTATGGTGATCAATTAGGTGGACGTTTTTGATGCTATCTAGGTGCAACTTGATGAAATGTGCACGCTAACACAAGGGAAATGTCACTGGACTTGCTCCAGGACCAGGTATAACCTTGCAACCATACTTCCCATTACATAGTTGTTGACGTGATCTACTGCTTAATAGGAGAATATGATAGTTACATTTTTATTTCCGCTACCTTATCTGATCCCATATTTCTCAACAACCTTATCCTTATCTTTGGTTGACTTATCATGCCTTATTTCCCTCCTTTTAAAGCTAGAATATCATATTCCCATTTCCCTCATTACGTGGTGGTGACTCCATTTTCAAGATACCTTTTGTATCATTTTTATAATTCATCAAAACCACATTGGTGACTCCTTTTGAGTCATTAGCACCAAAGTTATTGATGATCTCAGTGAGGTCGAGTTTTTTTTACTTTTTTTAGGCTTTGTATCCAGGGTGCTCTTCAGGAGTGTGCTCCATCCTATTAGAGTTTATAACAATTTCGATCACCTTCTCCACCCGTTTTGAGATCCCCAAAATAGAGGACACTTCCCAAGTGCACACTCCATCTCCCCAAACTTTTTATGGTAGCTAAACCAATTTGTTTCTCGCCAATTCATGACTTTCAAAGTGCTACAACATGATGGGTACACTAGATGCATGCTCCATACTCTTGAAGAAGATTTATTTAACAAGACCAATCTAACATATCACTCAACAAAGAGGTCCTAATGTTGTGAAACCCCTCTTTAAATGGCATGTATGGCCTTAGATTATGGGAGAAGTTACACATCTAGAATTATAATTATTACTTGGCGATTGTTAGATCAACTTTTGAATATCTTCAACAATCTACGTATTTTGAAATGAGTATTACAATAATAATACTATAACATACAAAATAAAAGTTTTCTGTCTCTCATCCAACTATATCCCTTTGTCCACTGTCCCCGCTATCTCTGCTATATCATATATCTCTCTTTGATTAATTTTTTCCTTAACCACTTCCACTATGCATTCATTTATCTCATCGTTATCCTTAGCCCCCCTCCCACTATACACTCATTTATTTTCCTTAATTAATTTTCTCGTTAACTCCTTCACCAGGGCTGGGCACAAAACCAAACCAAACCAAACCATTATACACAACTAAATCAAACCAAATCAACCAATTTGGTTTGGTTTTATGGAGACGAATGGTTTAGTTTGGTTCTAAAATTTTTCAAACCATTGAATAAAGATGTGGTTTAGTTTAAGGATACAATTTAACCAAACTAAACTAAACCAAACTTATGTATACATACATATATGTGTGTATATATATGCAATACATACACATATATATATATATAATCATATTGTGAAGAATTCTTATCTAAATTTTATGATACTCAATAAGTTTGTGTATGTTAATGTGTAAAAGAAATGCTAAATAAATATGATTAACGCTTACACAATTTTTAAATGTGGTATAAGACATACTTATCTAAAGTTAGTTGGACACTGTCTACTTATAGTTTACATATGAATTCTTATATTACTCATTTATAAACAATGCTTTTTTATATGAAGTTTGTTTATCATGTTATATTCTTTGATTGAGATGATAGGAATCGGGTTATTTGTTCATAAAGAGCATACTATATAGCTTTATAATATTTAAAACTAAACTAAATCGAACGAGACCACAAATTGACAACTCAGTTTGATTTGATTTTGAACTAGTTAATGGTTTGATTTTATTTGAAAAAATCACAAGCCGATTATATATGGTTAGGTCATAGTTTTAGTGATAAATTGAACCAAACCGAGCTATGCCCACCCATATCCTTCACTATACACACTTACTCAAACTATATTGCTCGAGTTCTGAGTATAGATTTTGGGTGCAAGTGTTCGTTATCGTTTTCCAATATGTTTAGGCTCTACATTTCTCATACACATATATTTGTTCCATGAGTTTAATTGAGATCGCAGAAAGCTCGTGGGTGGCATCGCAAACTATACTAGCAGACTAGTGCCCCGCCCCTCCCAGTAGGCAACAGCCAGGATCGCAGTTCGAACCATGTGCGCAGATGCGGCCATGTACGATTCCGATCGTTTTCCTTACCTGGCCGAGCTCCTTACCAATCTTCCGATTCCACTTCCTTCGCTACTGCAGTACACGTCCTTACTACGATGGCACTGGCGAGTCAGAAGAAGAATTCGAGCACTACGCCAGTCTATTGCAGCGCTACGCCAGGACCGGCAATCTCTGTTCAGGAAATGCTGTCCATTGTGCTCTACGCAAGCAGCCCTTCCTATTCTCTTCTCTCTTTCTTCAAAACCACCTCCTCAATGCGTACTTCAAGTGCCGTGACACATTCTCTGCGCGGCGCTTGTTCGATGAAATGCCGCTTCGAAACGTCGTGTCCTGGTCGTCGGCCATAGCGGGCTTCGTGCATTGTGGTCGCCCTGACCTGGCCTTCTCTCATTTTCAGACCATGCGGGCCGTGGGACCCTGGCCCAACGAGTTCACCTTCGTCAGTTTGCTTAATGCGTGCGCAGTGGTTGGGTGTTCCCATGCCGCGTACCAGATCTACGCCCTCGTCGTTAAGCTTGGATTCGCATCCAACGCCTTCTTGACGAATGCCTTCCTTACTTGCATGATTCGGGCAGGATACCTGGCAGGGGCCGTCCAACTGTTCGAAGATTCCTGGCATAGAGATGCAGTCACCTGGAACTCTATGCTTGCTGGGTTCTTGCAGCTTTCCTACTCTGAGGTGTGGCGGTTCTGGCACCGAATGGTCGGGGAGGGAATCAAGCTTGATGAGTTCGCGTTCAGCACAGTGCTCACTGGCGTGGCAGAAACTGCGAGCTTGGGAAGTGGCCGACAAGTCCATGCCCAGCTGGTGAAATGTGGGCATGGCAATGATTTGTGCGTGGGGGATTCACTGGTAGACATGTACTTGAAAAACAGGGTGTTGTTAGATGGCCTTCGGGCCTTTGAGGATATGCCCTCCAAAGACGTGGTCTCGTGGACTCAGATAGCTTCAGGCTGTTTGCAGAATGGTCAGCCAGACAAAGCACTCCAGTTTTTCAGGGCCATGATGCAGATGGGGATTATGCCTAACAGATTCACCATGGCAACTGCTTTCGGCGTGTGCGCCAGCCTGGTCTCTGTGGAAGAAGGGAGAAAAGCTCATGGACTACGAGTGAAGTTGGGAGACAGTGTTGATCCGTGTGTAGACAATGCAATGATCGACATGTATGCCAAGTGTGGATGCACCAATGAAGCATGGCGAGTGTTTCTATCCATTAAAGAAAAGTCTGTGGTGTCCTGGACAACAATGATCATGTGTTTCGCACAGAATGGATTGGCTGCAGATGCTCTTCGAACATTCGAATGGATGATTTCAGCAAAAGTCTGTCCTAACGGTGTTACTTATGTTTGCGTTCTGTATGCCTGCAGCCAAGGAGGATTCATTGATGAAGGATGGCAGCATTTCACATCTATGACCCGTAATCATAACATCCTACCAGAGGAAGACCATTATGCTTGTATGGTTGATCTTCTTGGTCGTAGAGGCAAGGTTATGGAGGCGAGGGCTCTCATAGAGAGCATGCCTTTCCTACCCGGGCCGTTGGTCTGGCAGACACTTCTAAATGCTTGTCGATTGTATGGAAATGTAGAAATGGGTAAAGAGGCTGCAGAAAAGGCATTAATCCAGGATGGGACGGATCACTCGACGTATATTTTGCTGCATAATATGTTCGCTAGCTCTAGTAGTTGGGATGGTGCAAAGATGGTGAGGACTTTGATTAAGGATAGAGGAATAGACAGAACTCCTGGCCGCAGTTGGATTGAGGCAACGAATTAGCAGACTTCTATCTCAGTGATTATCGATTTGTGCGTTTATTCTTCTCATTGTCCGCAATAGATAGAGTTTATGGATCGTTTTTATTATTTATTTAGAGTTTATGGATCGTTTTTATTATCTATCTGCTATCTATGGGGAGGTTCAGCACCAAGTAAAAAAAATGTAAATATTTTTTTAGAGAACTCTGAAAGATATTTCAGGATTTTGGTTAGCAATTTATTTATTCAATTCTCAGATATTGATCTGCTTGTTGACCAATTTCTTTGAGGCTCATTACCATCATCTTAACTACTACATGGTCTTTAGGAACAAGAGAGGACATGTCATCTTTTGGAGAAACTGATATGAAACGATTGGCAAACTACATATTCACGAGCCATTGTTGACTTCCAAACTCTTACAGAGCAATGATCAGCACCATCTGTACAGGATGCTTGCTTTAGAACATCAACTGAAGGAAACAACAACGGATCACATCACAGTATTGTGTGCGCAATCCCTTGCAATAGCTGACTCAGCCAAGTGATGTACGTGAGCAAGTATTTATCGTATATGTGATCAGGTAATTCCTTTTCTCGTCACTTAGTGTAACCGTCTTCCTGTCATCAAGGCCCAATACATCATGATTCATGCCGTGACCTTACTTCATGCTAAGGTAGCATATGAGTCAACAGACTAGACCTTTTTTCTTTCTATCAAGGTCATCAAATAGACCAATCCGTTAATCGGCTGAGAGAACTGTTTCTTCAAGTGACGTTCTTTTGATCTTGGGAACAGCCGAGACAATTAAAAGATAGGGAAAAATTTAAGAGTACTTTATATCATACAAAAATCTGCGCGCCAATGAGTGCTTCGCAATGGATAGTGCCTCAACTCTCAAACTGTTAGATAATGACTTTATAGACATGAATTAGGAAAACATATCTGCATAGTTGACTTCAATGTGACTTATTAAATTGTGGCAATTTAGTGAATCTGATGAGATGTGGCATATCATCTTCTGCAATTCTTTTCTTATGCGTATGATAATATTCTCAGGAAACCAGTATAAATTCTGTAAGTGTAGATGCAAGGTCATGGAGGCAAGATGGGAATGTAGGGTAATGCAGTCAGAGGGATTTGGAATATCACATACGTGTTCAGTACCTATCTCTTCAACTGCATAAAATATCCTTTTTATAACTACCATTAATGGGCATGTATCATTGTAAGATATGAATCTAGTTTTACATTACTATGGAGCCGGAATCATCTTGCGCCACACTATATCCCACTAGATAAACAGAGGAACTAAACAGACGGATCATAGTCCAGGAAGCACGGATACCTTTTTACACACGGACACGACACAGACACGGGTACAGACACAATACACGACATATTTCAAAAATATAGGACACGGACACAGTGTTGGATGAGATTTTTTTTAAATATATATATACATATGTTTGTATAATGCATGTACATATGTATTGGAATTGCTTAGGAAAATATCTGAAAAAATATTTACATATGTATTTAGAATTGTATGTGAATGTGAATATGTGTGTTTTTGTGCAGTATAAATAATATCAAGCACACATCAACATGTTGTTGTAGTTTTTATAGTAAACATAGTAGATTTTCAGATTGAATAAATGAGTACATGTGATATATGATAATTAGTTCAACTTGGATTTTACATGTGGATTCTTTCAAAGACCTTTTTTTACAATTTTGTGTTTATATCTCAGCTTTGTGATGCAAATTCTCAGTGTCAAGACAATAATTAATAAGTAGTTGCATATCCAAAATTTGCAAAGTGTAATAGGTTTCAGCTGCAGCAATTGCTAGGCTGATGTGCCCCGGGAGCAGCTACATACTCAGAATTTATACACTAAAATAGGTTGCTACAGCAACAACTGTTAGGCTGATGTGTCGAAGGAGTGTCCGGTGCAGTGTCCAACTATGTCCGGGCTGTAAAAAAGGACAAAACAGACAGGACACATGACCGTGTCCAAAACGTTTTGGATCGTGTGTCCGTGTCGGAAATGTGTCCGACACAGACACGGCGACTATCTAGAAGTGTCCTTGCTTCCTAGGTCATAGTGTGGTGAGGGCAATCCTCAAGATCTATCCCTGGGGGAGCCATGTTCCTAGATCATAGTATGGTGAGGGCAATCCCCAGGTCTATCCCTTGGGGAGCCATGCAAATGAACATCTCTGTTCTCCATCTTTTTTAGTTCCTCCATTATCCGGTGGGATACAGTGTGGGGCAGGGTGATTCGAGTAGGAGTTTGGAGAAGTGTCTCAGCGACAGATAGACGAGTAACGTGCAGGCAGCCGTTTGGTTTGGCTCGTGTGGAGAAACTACAGCAGGGCAACCCCACGTGACTTCTGCATGCATCCGCCTCTGTTCGGCAACATGGGCACGAGCTACTTGGTCCACGGGGCAGATGGCTTGCACCATTCTACTAATGTACGGGAGGCCCCAAGGCTTCCTTGAACATCAGCCCCACGACGATGAAAATAATGGGGGTGATGTGCCAATTGATGGGGAAATGGAGGAAGAGATGAATTTGGTCTATGTTCCTCCCAGCCAGGCAAGTTCTTCGAAATGTAAGAAGAATGGATTGATGAAGAAGGTTTCATACTTTATCAAAAAGGGGTTCTAAAGTAGCAGCTTGTTTTCCTTTTTCGGTAATGTATGTTGTAGCTCATCTTTAATAAATGTGTATTATATCCATGTTACATTGTATTTGAAAACCCCAAAATAAAGATGTTATTCCGTCTCAGTTATTTGTTTTGCTGGCGCAATTTATATTTTTTGGTTGTTTGGAGCTGAATTGCAAAATTTTATCATGATTGACGGATGTATCTTGATGATGGGCTTGTCACTATTTTTTGTGATTAGTTGAATTCATTTGTGCCAGTCAAGTCAAGGGCAAATTTAAGCGAAAACACCAAAAATTAGGGCAAAGTGGGAGTATGGTCGAATAGACTTGTCAAACTGAGTTAAAATCTATGGGCACCCACATTTCAATCAGTTTAAGTTGGTTTTGGGTGATGAAATTTGTCAGGATGAAGTTGGCGGCATGCTTAACACATGCAAATCGGACGGGAAGTGTCACTCATTAAAAATCACCTAAATTTATATCCACCCATTTAGTTAGTGGGTTTTGTTGAGTGACCCGCAGACACATGCGCCAATCTAGTTAACTATAATATTTATATTAAAATAAATTTAATATCTATATAACTCTTAAGACATGCCACGCCCGCACATTCATCAACTAACTAACATGGTGATGTGTAATGCATATAATGTAAAAAAAATCTAAATGCTATGATTGATATCTTTGCTAGTTTTTTATACTAATGCTATCAACACATGTTATATTAGGAATTTCTAACACTAGATGATAATATATAGTATTGTTGTGGTGATATATTATGCTATTTGTAACATATATATCATTTATTTTTTATTATATTGCAGTAGTTGGTTGTTTTCTTGTTTCTCTTACAATTTTATTTTAAACTAAGCAATAGGTATTGCACTATGTTTGACACCAAAAGTAGTGGATATTTGCTTTAATTTTCCTAGTGTTGGCTAAAAATTATTATGAACCATTTTACTTTTTGTTGTACATAACCAACTAGCGATACATTTTTGTTATGCACATATTATATGGGCACTCGTTGACGACACACAACTCGTTGGGTCAGGTTGGTGTGCTAGTGATCCACATTTTTAACATTGGGTCTTTTTAACCCGCACCAGCGAGACTCACACCTGCAATGACCCAATCCAAATCCAAACTCAACCCACCCACCTGTTTGATAAGTCTATGGTCAAAATTACAATTTAACCACTTACGATTCATAACTGATACTTCAACCACGTCAAAGACTACTATGGAATGTCCCTTAATAATTTGGTGTAGTTGGGAGGTCATTTCTAGGAAATGAGTGCTCACATTGAAATCACCTCTGAAAAGCGGCAAGCGCGTAATTATGCAAATAACATGCTTTCTAGGGTATCAAATTGCAAAACAAATAGTACACTACCTTGTATTGAAGCAATGTTATGTACAAATTTGAATGTCTGTCATAGAACTAATATGACCCCAACCCCAATCCCACTGCCTTGATAGTGG
Source organism: Alisma plantago-aquatica (assembly GCA_963693085.1). Classification (NCBI taxonomy): domain Eukaryota; kingdom Viridiplantae; phylum Streptophyta; class Magnoliopsida; order Alismatales; family Alismataceae; genus Alisma; species Alisma plantago-aquatica. The sequence continues at coordinate 314,206,869 of OY856412.1, read as the reverse complement.
TAGAGGGATTGAAGCGCCAGTCTCTGAGTGTCCCACAACTGCACACACAACATACATGAAAATTAGATTAAATTCCTAAAACATAAGATATTTAAAATAACTAACCAACCTGATGATTTTTGTGAACTTATCCTTGTTATCGGAGTAGTCGAGTGAGGAAGTGGATCCTAGTCATCTCTTTACAAGTCATCTTGTTAATCTAATAGGGGAAAATCATGACACACACTCAGTGCAAATGCTCATGTACGCCGTTGGTGAAACAAAAGAAATTGCATAATAACATATGCTCTTGACATTTATAAATAAATGAAATATAAAAATTTAAAGGTGAGGGTCTTTTTACCTCCAGATTGGATCCATTTATTGCACCCTTAGGTGAGGGTATTTTTACCTCCACACTGAATCCATTTATTGCACCCTTATGTGTGGATCCTTTTGTGTTAATGTACATTAAGCCCTTTCAACACCCAAAGGTGAAGAATTTTTTGTATTTGTGCATTAAACACGAGCTACACCCAATGATGATGGTATTTTTACATGTCAATGTTTGATGAATTTCGGGTTTATTTCTATTCAAAATTTTCAAAATATACTCATAGTTGGAAAAACAGAACATTTGTATCACATGGAGTCACTTATTTCAAACAAATATTATCATATGCTAATAAGAGGGATCACAATAATATCAAACAAGATAGCACTACCATATGTAAGTCAAGGAGGATTATAATATACTTCCACCAAAGTTGGGAGTAATACGATCTTGGGAGTCAAAATAAATCATAGATAGGGTCCTGGAAGAAAATTGAGTATATATGCATTAATATTCAAGTCATCAATTGGAAGGGGTGACAAGGACCATATTCGTGTTTCTTAAGCACCATTATCTTTGTTAGGTGTGGTATCTCATCAATAACCAATATTTCATATTATCAAATTCAAGTCCAACATCATGTTCCAACATCATCATTATCAAAGTTGAAGTATAATCCACACCTAATCCATGATGTGCTCTTAATCCCTGAATCATCATCAAGGAGAAGTGCAAGGGTTAAGATCAAGGTTGTCACAATTTTTAGAAAGGGAAAATTACAAGATTTGATACCTTTATATACAAAGTATCCCAAAGTTATGGCTAGCACTCACCATCAAGATCCATCATTATTTTTGGGTCCATGAATCATATTCTTGATATTTAGAACAAAATAGTCAACAAAAATAAGATCTAGTCCCATCATTAGTCAAGTCATGCCAAAATGGTTCAAAGTCTAAAAATATAAGCACAAATAATTACATTATTGAGTCCTTAGATACTTTATATAATCAAGAGATCAAGTTTTAGGTTTATCCAAGGAAAATCATATAAAATCAAGGTTTGAAACTATTTTTCTATCAATCAATTGGTATTTTTATAAACATGGACTACTGGATCATATTGTTTGGCAATATGAATTGAAGTTATCATTTTTGCAAGTTTGGATCAAGTTATCGGATTTTCAGAGGAGAGGAGGAGAAAAATACCAACATTAGGGAAATGGGCGGTCATCTGATCTACTGTCAACCCTTGACCAGGGCCACACTCAAATAGTAGAGAGAAAGCCTGACCCATGGCAGTGCGTGCAAGGGGAGGAGAAGACATGACATTGCGACCATTGATCCTCAGTCTTGGTCAATGTTTGAACATGATCCAGGGACCATGTAGATTGGACACACATGTGTTTGGCTAGAGAAAAAGAGGGATGAGGAAATGAGAGACAAAAAAGGATAGTGAGGGTTGCCTCCAATGCTCGTAGGAAGAAAAGGAACATAATTGGGGGGGGTTATATAAATTGGTGGTGTGGGATTTAGGGTACCAGAGATTGGATTTCATAGCAAGGGTGGTGGTGGATATTCATGAGTTAAAGAAAATATGGGTGTAGAAGGACTGAAAAGATGACAAGAAGAAAAATATAGAAAAACCGTGTCACAAGGAGGGATTTTGAGTGGTAAGATTAAGACTAGGGTTAGCCAAGCTTACATGGCATTGATCTCATTATTTCCTTCTTGGGCGCAATCTTGAAGACAATCCCAACACCATTGTTGGATCAACATTCAACAACTTTTGGGTCTCAGCGTGGGGCGTGCCTAGCTAAGGGGATTGAAACTCAGTTCACAGCCAAAAAGTGGCCAGTTTAGGGGCACCAGAGGGGCAATTCTCGGGTTCAAGGGGCATGTTGCCAAGTTAGGGAGTCCCACGATGACTGGGGAGTAATGGGCCAATCCCAAAAGTATAAAAGTGGTTTTTTGGTGTTTTCACACACACACACACACACACACACACAAACATATATATATATATATATATATATATATATATATCCTTATAGAAATCATAGGAAAAGGTAGAAATATCTGAATGAGCTCAAATTTTGAACATACATTAATCTTAGAGATTAGAATAAGTTTGTCAAGTTTCAAAATAAGATGATAAAGGGCGATCATGAAATTAATCAAATGATTAGTTGGTGTTTTCAAGCTAGGGTTTAATGAATATATGTATATAAAAGCGATTCAAAAAGTGGATTTTCATCTAGGGTCACAATAGAGTTATCAAATCATGTCAAGTATCAGAAGTGAGAAAATCAAGTCAATTGAGGGGTAAAAGAATAAATAGATCATAATTGTGGCAAAAATGCACGTCGTCACACTGTTAATCCATGCTTGTTTTCTCTATTTTGACCTTAATTCCTAGTTTCATCAAGATTAATTGGAAAAAAGCTCTAGTGAAATGCTTTGTGCTGTAGGTTAGTTTTTCATGATGGAGTGTAAAACTAAAATTCCCATGTTGTCCCTTGTGGGAATTGTTTAGGATATGCATAACCATTATGAGTGACTTTGAAGCATCTATGTGAACTTAGCCTCCAAGTGTGAACGACTTGTAGAATTATATTTGTATATTATTAAATAATTCATGTAAAAAACCAAATTGTGTGGTAGAAAGGTCTGGGTTGAGATCGATCGAGTGTTTATTTGCGACATATGTATATATGACCATGTCTATGAAATTTGGAATAAATCAGATAAACTTTTAAATTTGAGTCTTTAGTGGAAATTGTTTGCCCTTTAATGAGATGTTGAAATTTAATAATTTCAACCATTTTTGGCATTGCTAATAAATTTACTAGTCCGTCAATTTAGGGAGCCAACTATAGGCGATACCTAGTTAGCACTAAGATGTAGGTCCCAATGAAGTTTGATCTCCGTATGAAGTTTGCAATCATTGTGAGAAAAGATAGTAAACGTTGATGTGAGGTTCCTATCATTTGTAAATGAAATAATAATCTATCATGATCGGGAGCTCCCACTCTAAACTTAGTTAGATGGAAAATGTCTAACATATCATAATAGACATCCATGTCAATCTTGATGAAAAACATGTCATATGTGGAATCAACACCCATTGTAAATTCAAGTTTCTTGCAAGTTATGAACTTAATTGTAAATTCAACATAGTATTAGACCTAATAGAAAATTATGTGAAAAGTATGTAAACTTTTGTTTTCCTTTATTCTCATTCTTGTTTGGTCATTGCAATCAATTGGTAAAGAGATAACTCTAATCTGACTTCATGTACAACTTCTGGAGATGTTGGGGGGCGTGGAGGTCGGTGAAAGCTCTAAGGATGTTGATGGCCATGGATGGGAGCTGCATGTGGATGCATGTGGTAGCATGACAAAGATCAAGACACTCCATGGTGTTTCCAATCTTCCTAACCTTATTTCTTACATCAAAACATAATATCATCTCTCCTAATATATTCTTGCTTCCATTCTTCACCTCTTATCTCTCCTTGACCAAAGTCTTTCATGGTGTAAATTTTGCCATCTAGCTAAAGCACATTCTTTTTTCCTCTTTTGCCCTTGTTTTCCCTAGATCCACCATAGAGGAGTCTTCTTGATAAAAATCTAGTTACAGATCTATATGCTCTGATTGGAACTGGAAGTTCAAGAGCTAGGGAGATGGAGAAGTGACATTTGGCGTCGAAAGGAGGCTTGTTGGATAATTTTTTTTGTTCCTCATTTTCATTACCAACCAAGATGGGTGATATAACATCTAATCCTAATTTTCCCTATAATTCATCTACAATCCCTAATCTTGTTTTAAATGTGCCTAACCTGCTTCAAAGATGAATCTATATGGTTTGATTTGGATTGATAATATGGCATGCAAACTTTTTAGTCTTCCATTGTCCGTTACATATATTTCTAGCATATAAAAATCCATTTGTATCAATGTTTGTATATCTGATGATTAAATGCTTGCTTAACAACCCTTAAAAGTGCTCATTTTTTAGTTTTTGGTACCATTTTCATGGTTACCAAAATTTATGCGCAAATTCTGATTGTAAAATGTTCTAAAATGATATTCATGCCCTTACTTAGTAATCATGAATTTGGATTCTTGTTTGGACGAAATCCTATATGTTAAGGTGGCTCATTTACGCCCTAACCTGCCTTTTCTAAAGTCAAATTAACCCTTAGAAACCCCTAATCTTGCATCAAACAAAAATTTCACATCCGTTGGAGTTTTAGACTACAATTTGGGATACTTCCTAGTCTATGTGTTTTAAAGGAATATGTAAAACTTCAATGGCAAATGATACTTGTACCATGACTTATTCATGTTTTTTCCTTAAAGGTGATTTGGCCTTTTATGTGCCCTGATGCAGCCCTATTTTAGGGCTTCATCTTGTGTCTTTTTGCACTTTTATCACATCTAAACATTGTAAGAATGCAAGTTATTCCCTCAATATGTATATTTATGTCAAATGCACTTTTTGATGTTCTTTACATGTTTTTTAGGTACTTGAATCATGCCTTGGATGGCCGAGAGAGAACGAATGTGTTCTACGATTCATCCACCCATGGAGGGGTCCAAAGAAGGCTGCAAAGCTCCCTCAACCTACCCATAGTGGCCAAGAGTCAACTCAAGAAAAGAAATCCATGGGTCATAATATTTGAAGCTCAAAGTGTAAGAAAATCCCCTAGCTCGGCCACGATGATTCAGAATGATCGTGTTGCAAGTTAAGATTTTACAGTAGAAATTCTAGCTTTCATAAGCTACAACGACCTCAACAGAACGACTGTGCTAGCCAACACGACCGTGCCAAGGAGACCCCAAAATGGCTGTGCCAGCTAGCACTATCGTGTAGCCAAATATCAAAATAAGCAACTTGAAGAGAATGACCTCTAGCTGCATTACCTACTACGGTCGTGCTACCCAGCATAAATGTGTTGCCTATCCACCACTCCAGTCATGTTGCCCAGCATGGCCATGCTACCAGACTCCATTTCCTCACATTTAAATTGTAACGTTGCCTCCACCCAACATGATCGTTCCCTACCACCACGATCATTCTACACCTCACCCACCATGAACGTGTTGTTCATCACGACCGTGCTGCCACCCAAAATCCTACTTTTTCTACACTATTTTCCCCATTTTGCCCCCACTTACCCTAGTGCTTCCCTACCACATATATATACTAGAGTGACGACCATAGCACAAAGTTAGCCACTCCTACAACCCCCTTATCATTGAATAAGCTCTCACCTACCCCCATCCATCACCCACCCTATTTTCACCTTCCACTACCTCAAAACCCTAGTTTTCTAGGGTTTCCACCACAAAACCTCACCTTTCCATGCCATCTACCTACTTTGGATGAAGGTGCTCGAGCTACAACAGCTAGGAGGTGAAGAAAGGAGGAGATTCCACGGATTTCTATGGTTGTCTTCTTCCTTCTTCTCTCTCTTTTGCTATTTTTCGTGAGTATGTCTAGCTATATCCCATTGGTGGGCTGTTTGGGGGATTAAAGGTCACTTTGATACCATGTTGGGGGGAATATAACTTGTAATTAACATAATTTCATTCTAAGATGATTGTCTCTTGCTTCTATCTTGTTTCCCATTATTCTACTTGTGATTTATTCTTCTAAACATGGATTGCTTGTTGTTGGATGCTTGATAACACCTAGATTCTAGGGGAAAATGAATTGCATGTGGATATCTTGGGAATCGTTCCTAGGTCGAACTAGTGGATCCCTAACTAGCACCCTATCTTCCTACATACAAATCTCTTCTCCTACAACTAAGTGTGAGATCTAAGTAGCTAGTGTAAGAGTGATTAGTGCAATTGCCTAGTGTTCTCTAAAGGCTAGATGGTGAGTAACATGAGGTGAAACACCCTCATTTCTACTATCCCTTCCTACCCTTGGATCTCAATTGCCCTAGTAACACTTACCATAGAAACCTAGAATAGTTAAATCCAATTGAAATATCACCTAGAACTTGATCCAGTTGAGCCTCGTAAGGCTAGATAGGGGGTGTAAGGGTGTAGTTCCCCTCACACACTCCATCCTATCTATGACTAACCAATAATATATTGTAATTTCATTACATTCAACCAAATGTTTAGTTTGGAAATCTAGAATTCAAATATAGGATTTTCATGTTATATCACCCCTCAACTTGGATTCATGTCACATTCCTCCAAACAGCCCACTCTTCCCATAACTTGCTTAAAACCCATGTTGCTTTCTTGCTAATTCATTCTTGCTTGGTTGCTTAGTTTAATTGCTTAGTTTTGGTAGTTAATCCTTGCCAGGGTAGCTAGTGCTTCTTTATGCTTGTTCAATCTAATTAGTGGTAGTTTAGAGTTCTAATTTCTTTAGTGCTTTAATTGCTAGTTTAGTGTAGTCTTGTACTCTTGCTTAAGTAGTTGCCTTCTTTGTTAATTAGAATTGCTTTTTTAGGGTTAACTTGGGGTTTTTGCTTGTCTTGTTTCCTTTCTTGTCTAACTTTTTGCATATTAGTGTAATCAGTCAAAACCAATTTTAAACCCTAGAAACCCTAATCTCCGCTTTAGGAACATAGCCCACACTAACTAAGCTCTAGTTCCCCCCTTTCCTTGCGTATCGACCGTTATCTTGCCTCTTGCCTATACTATAACATGACCCCATGCACTTGCAGGTGAAGTGTGATTGGTCTAAGTGAGTGTGTTAGACTAGGTCCTTTTATAAATTTGAAAGATCAAAGTGTGTGTTCATACGCTGAAGTCGCATCTAATCAAACCCAATTGGTTAGGTGTAACCCAAGGTAGTGGAAGCGCACCAAGTGTTCTGGCACCGTTTCTAGGAACTGAAGGCGCCATATCTACCTAGTAGTTATGGTGTTGACACTCCCCTTTGGCACTATCTTTGGAAGTTTGTTTTGTTGCGTTTGAGAAACACACCAAATTTTTTGGCATCATTTCTGAGGAGTAGAGGCGCTCAGCTTAGCTAGTTAGTGTAGTTTATATTTTCCTAATGTCATCACCATTGATATTCTTTATCCTTTGCTTACTTTTGCATACTTGTCTTCTAACTTAGCTCTTGTTTCTTGTTTGTGCCGTGTGCATGTGACAACTTTGCATGCTTGGACGACGCTCGACTTCTACTGCTTTGGTCCCATTTACTCCGGATATAGGTAGAAGGAGACATCAACACCAACTCAAGAAACACCAAGAGACTGAAATGGGAGATAGAAATGATCAGCACTGAGAGGGGGAAGATTCTCAACCACCAACCAACCACCCTCTCCATGAATATTTCACTCCATGGAACTACATCTCCCCCATTGCCACCCTTGTTGATCAAATGTCAGTTCAACAATTTTCCATTCCACTAGCCCTTCTCAGACTCCGTCCCACCTTCTATGGGATGGAGAACAAAAACCCATACCACCATGTCGATGATTTTCTGGAGACATGCTCGACTATCTACACTCCTACAACAATTAATGATTCCATAAGAAGAACCATCTTCCCATTTTCACTCAAGGAAAAAGCAAGGAATGGTATATGTCAAAGTCAGAATTGGTTACTTGGATGGCAGTGAAGAATGAGTTCTTGAAGAAATTCTACCCCATATCAAAGCTGACCCAAATGAGGAGGTACATCACCTCATTCAATCAAAAGGAGAACGAGCCATTTAAAGAGACTTGGGAAATATTCTAGAAGCTCCTGAGAGATTGCCCCCACCACGAGGTTCCTATATTGCAACTTGTGCAATCCTTCTACACCAGGTTATCTGAATTGGGCCAAACAGGGGTTGATTCCTCTTATGGTGTAACCTTCATGGACAAGCCCCCAGAAGAGTCATGGCCACTCTTTGAGCACTTAACTGAAAATTCATACCACCGGGCTTCAAGCATGGGAGTGCATTGCGACAGGAACCGAGCACCTCCTCCACCTCCTCCTACTTCGGCTAGTAATGACACCAACCGCCGAATGATGGAGATCCTTTCTAACATGATGAATCTTGATGAAGAATCAAGTTGGAGGCTCTTCTAATGACTCCACCAACTCTATGGAGGCGATTTGTGAAGAAGTGCAAGCCTTGCAATATTTTGGGAATAGGAACAACCAAGGCCCTGTGTCTAACTCCTATACTCTGAAATGGATGAATCACTCTAATTTTTCTTGGAAGAAACAAGGTGAAGAATGACAAGGGAAACTAAGACAACACCAAGGGCCAAGGTACAACTCAAAATTTGAAGATGAAGTTCTTGGAAGGCTAAGGAGCCTTGATGACATGAAGAAGTATGTGGCCTCCCATTGGCAAACAATTATTCACCTCGAGAAAAGGCTAGATCAAATCTTTCTTTCACTTTCCCGCGGTGAGGAGGGAAAAATCCCTTCTCAACCCATGGCCAAACCAAACAATGATAGTGGTTCTATGAGCACTCCTCAAGGTTTTTATGTCCCACCACAAGGGAAAGTACCCACTCTACAACAATATCAAGGACCCTAAAATCCCTATGCTCCTCCACCTCCAAAACCCTCATCCAACTATCACAAGACTTCACCTCCACCACATTCATACCAACAACCCCCTCCGCAATATCACCCCATCCAAAACCACCACCACAATCGCCATCCCATCCACAATTCATTCTCTAAAACCCAAATCCCCTACACCAAATGCCATCACCACCTCAAGGATCACAACAACCACCACAACTCCCTCCTCTTCTACCCATGAGCAAGTGAAGGATGCGACCGTGTTGAGAAGTGGGAGGACTTTGGAGAAGTCAAGGGACACAATAATTGATGGATCAAGCAGTGAAGATAGAGTTGATAACATGATTCAAGATAGTGATACCAACATTCATGGTGATGATACTATGACAACCAACCGAGTTGATACTGTGATTTAGGGTAATGATACCATGATTCCCGTGATACCTCTTGATGATTATGTTGATGTGAGCCAGTCAGGAGCACAACTCCCTCCCTTTCCTGATGCACTTGAGGAACCATCCATCGAGAAAATAAAGAAGAAACATACTGAGGATATCATGGAGACATTCAAGAAAGTAAAGATCAATATTCCGTTGTTAGATGCCATCAAGAAAATTCCTTCCTATGCAAAGTTCTTGAAATACTTGTACACCTTCAAGAGGAGGACAACTGAAAGAACACAAAGATGGGTCAAACTCACTGAACAAGTGAGTTCCATTTTGCAACACACCACTCCAAGGAAGAGGAAAGGTCCCAGTGCACCCATAATTCCTTGATACACTGGGAAACACTATATTGATCAAACTCTTCTTGACTTGGGTCCTAGAGTGAACCTAATTCATCATGATGTGTATGTCTAATTGAACCTAGGACTTGCACTTTTTAATTGGTTGACCATTCTATGAAGATGCCTCGAGGGTGAATTAATGATGTGTTGGTGAGAATTGATGATGAGACCTCTGTATTCTTTCCTGTAGATTTTATTGTGCTTGACATGGAAAAGGACTCAAGGAAGGTACCTATTCTCTTGGGGAGACCCTTCCTAGATATAGTCGATGCAGTGATTCATGAGAACTGACACCATGTATGTGCCATTTATGCACATGGAGATTCAGTTGAACATCTTCAAATCCTCTTCTAAAGTCAAGATGATAGGTGCTACAGAAGAAGATTGCTATCTTATTGATTTACTTGAGGAGATTGTAGAGGAATACCTATCTACATCGATTCAAACTGCCACCCAAGGTAGAGGCCTAGAGCATATTGTGGAGTTTCCAATGATGATGATGAAGAATACGAACTTACATTAGTGGCTACAAGTGAGGATCTCCATTCCATTTTTGAAAAACCTTTGAAGAACTCCATTGAAGAACCTCCTATCCTTGAGATAAAGTCTCTTGTTGAAGACTTAAAGTATGCATTTCTAGGTTCCAATGACACCCTTTTAGAGATCATTTCTTCTATCCTTTCTTCTGAAGAAGAAGATTCTCTTATTTATGTGTTGAAGAGAAACATTCAAGCCACAGGGTGGCGTATTGCTGATTTGAGGGGTGTCGTCCCCTCCATTTGTGTCCATAGAATCTATCTTGAGGATGATGCAAGGCCAACGTGACAAATGCAAAGAAGGTTGAATCCAAAGATGAATTAAATTGTAACTCAATAGGTTTTGAAGTTGGTTGATGCTGGGATCATCTATCCCATTTATGAAAGTCCTTGGGTTAGTCCCATCCAAGGGTGGGATCACCGTGGATGAAAATGAAGATGGAGAATCACTGCCCATGAGAGAGCAATCCAAATGGAGAATGTGTGTGTATTATAGGAAATTGAATAAAAAGATGAAGAAAGACCATTTTCCTCTCCCATTCATTGATCAAATATTGGAGAGACTTGCTTGACAAAGCTTCTATTATTTCCCTGATGGTTATTCATGTTACTTCTAGGTGGCAGTGCACCCAACAGATCAAGAAAATACCACGTTCACATGTCCTAGTGACACATTTGAATATAGGAGGATGCCCTTTGGATTGTGTAATGCCCCATCTACATTTCAAAGATGTGTTACATAAATCTTTGAGGATATGTTGGGTTCATCTCTTGAGGTCTTTATGGATGACTCCTTAGTGTTTGGAAAAACTTTTGTTGATTGTTTGCTCATTGTTCATGAACGTTGTGTGAAGGTCCCTTTGGTTTTATCTTGGGAGAAAATTAATTTCATGGTTCAGAGAAGGCATAGCGTTGGGACATATAGTTTCAAAAGTCAGAATTGAAGTTGACAAGACCAATGTGGGCCTCATTTTTACTCTTACCATTCCTTCCACCACAAGACATGTCTGTTCTTTCTTGTGACATGCATGTTTCAATCGCTATTTCATTAAGGATTTTAGCAAGATTTCAAGATTGTTGTGTCATTTTCTTGAAAAAGATGTTGAGTTCAATTTTGATGACAAATGTGTTGAATCTTTCAACCATTTGAAGCACAAGTTGGTTTATGTTTCTATCATGCAACCCCAAATTTCTCTTTGCCATTTGAGATCATGACCAATGCTTCAAATATGGCAGTGGGGGTTATGCTGGGCCAAAGGATTGGCCGGATTCCACATGTTATCTACTATGAAAGTAAAACCCTTAATGAGGCTCAAAGAAACTACACAACCATGAAGGAGTTTCTTATCGTGATCTTCACACTTGATAAATTTCATTCTCACCTTTTACAAAACAAAGTCAATGTCTATATGGATCATGCAACCTTGAAGTAACTTATGATGAAGAAAGATTCTAAATCAAGATTGATTCGCCGGATTCTATTTTTCTATGAATTTGAAATATATTGTTGATAAGAAGGGAGTTGGAAATTTTGCAACCGATCACCTTTCCCATATTGAGACACCATATGATGATGTGGACCAGATTAAGAAGACAATACCACATGAGCAACTCTTCTTTCTTGAATCCACTCAAAAGTCATGGTACAAGCACATAACCAACTTCTTGGCTAGTGGGAGAGTACCAATCACATGGACTAGGGAGGAAACCAAAAGGTTGTTTTCTATAGTAAAGAACTATGCATGGGATGACCCACATCTCTTCAAGTATTATCCTGATCAACTCATAAGGTGTGTTCCTAAAAGTGAGCAGCAAGAGATTCACTCCATGTGCCACTCTGACATTTATGGAGGACATTTTTGTGGAAAGCACATAACCACTAAAGTTCTTCAAAGTGGGTTCTATTGGCCAACGTTGTTCAAATATTCTAACGAATATTGTAAAGGGTTGCTTGAAGTGCCAAAAGGTGGGTACTATCTCAAAAAGGGACATGATTCCTCTATCACCTAATCTAGTGGTTGAAGTGTTTGATGTTTGGAGTATTGACTTTATGGGCCCATTTCTACCCTCTTTTGGGTATGTGTACATTTTGGTGGTCGTAGACTACGTCTCCAAGTGGGTTGAGGCAATTGATATAAGGATGAATGATCACAAGGTAGTATGCAACTTTGTCAAGTCTAACATCTTCATCCGGTTTGGTGTGCCAAGGGCAATGCTTAGTGATGGAGGAATCCACTTCATTCATATAACTTTTTTAAAGGATTGTTGAAAAGGAATGGTGTAAACCATTGTATGGATACTCCTTACCACCCTCAAACTAGTGGTCAAGTTGAGTTGGCCAATCATCTTGAGAAAACAATAAGACCAGACCACAAGGATTGGTCTCTATGTCTCAATAAGCTTTATGGGCATATAGAACAACATACAAATCCCTAATTTGCACCACACTGTTCAATCTTTTGTATGGTAAGAGCTATCATCCGCTTGTTGAGATGCAACACAAGGCTCTATGGGCTTTGAAATCTATGGATATGGATGTAGACACCACCAGAGTAAGATGGAAATTGCAACTCCATGAGTTGGAGGATATGAGGCATGAGGCCTATGATTTGTCAAAAATATATACAGAAAGAACAAAGTTCTTGCATGATAAGTTGATTAAGAATAAGAGTTTTGAGCCTAGACAATGGGTATGGTTGTACAATTCAAGGATGAAGTTCATTCTCAGAAAAATTAGATCTAGATGGGAAGGACCTTATCAAGTCAATCATGTTTACCCTCTAGTTCTATTGTGAGATGTAAAAAGGAAGGTGTAAAGGAATTTGTTGTCAATGGACTAAGATTGAAGCTTGTTCTTGAAGTTGGTCCAGACAAGGCAAACCAAACTTTTGTTATTGTTATGTTAGTTGAGGAAACCCCCATTGATGAAGAGATGTTCTTGAATGCACATGAAAGAGACATATACAAGGATGCTCTAAGATTTCAAGAGGATGAATGAATGGAGAACCAATAAGCCCAAATGAAGGTGTAAAAGTTAGCACTAGTGGGAGGCAACCCACATAGATTTGGGAACTTTTGATCTAGCCTTCAATTTTTGATACATTACTTTGATTTTCCATGATTCTAAGAAATACACAGACACACACACTTCTGTTTGATAGTTATTATTCAGTTTTTTATTATGACAAGAGAAACATGTTGAAGCTTGAAAAAAAGGTAAAATTTAGTGGAAAATATTGATAAAAAATCAAGTGGATTTAATTTGTTGATTGGATTATGAATGATTGAGAGATTTGATTTTTTGGATGATTTTTTCACTTGGAAGAGACAACACGTCTGTGCTGGTGTGGAACAGCCATGCTGGCAGGGTCATTTTTATAGTAAAAATTTGAGTTTTGGGTCCAGTCAGTACGACCGTTTTGACCAACTCAATGGTCCAAAACTTAAGAACAGTCATTTTTATCATGTAGCCATGCTGGCAGGGTCATTTTTATAGTAAAAATTTGAGTTTTGGGTCAATTCTTGGACTAAACCAACACGACCGTGCTAGCCAAAATGGACATACTGGCCAGAGTGGATGTGCTGGCCCGAAACCACAACTTATGTTTTCAAATTTCTTTTCCTCCAGCATGACAACCTCATTCTACTTGACACAAAACACTCATTCCACCAACTGTGGTGACTAGGGCGACCTTCAAGATCCCCCAAATTGCCACCTCCCCCTCTTAAACTCCAAATCCAAGCTCCTTTTGGACCCAATCACTTTCCCCTACCTATAGCTCCTCTTTCCACCCATCCTCCACCTCTATTTCTCCACCTTCAAGAGGATTCTTCCCCAACTCTTGGAAGGGCAAAAATCCCTACTCTCCTTCCATTCGCCACCAAATTTGTGCAAAGATGAAGAAGACTGAAAAGGCAATCAAAAAGGGGGTCGAGAACACCATGAAGATCCTCTCGAGAGGAAAGAGCCTTACACAGAAGAGCTCCCATGCTACCCCATCGTCACACAACCCAACTCCATCGTCGTCAAATTCAATTTGTGGCTCCTTTCAATGAGAGACATATATGAGTGGCTCTCGTCTTTGATCCTCCTCATACCACCACACTTTGAATCCAAGCTACAGTAACCCAGATGAAGAGGAAGAAGAGATGGGAAATATAGTTCATTTAGTTGAAGTTGAAGCACCAACTTGAGAAAGAAGAGCCAAGAAAGTTGTTGATGTGTCATCTTTGCGTTTCCCTAACCGGCCTACTCCAGCGAGGCACTCCACGTTCTCAATACATCCACATGTTGCACAAGAACCAGCTAGAGACTAGTTGGTGATTGAAGAAAAAGATGAGGATGCAACAACTGAGATGGTGCCTTTGAACCTTGTTACTAGTTTGGGATCACACACCTAAGACACTAAGAGTGAAGAGGTAGAGGAGGAACCGATTGATTTTTTGACAAGATTGGAGGAGGATATAAGGAAATGTGCAGGAAAACAACTTGAAGGAGCTACATATGGTAGAGAAACAGCAAGGAAAGTGTTTGTGAGGCCTCTCCACCCCTAATGTACAACAAGAAGAGTGATTCCCACTAGATACACATGTATGGCAAACATGCAATCTATAGGGATCAACTTTATGTTTAAAAGAAGAATGGAACGATGTGGGTTATACATGATATTGACTAAGGTTAATGAAACCTAACTTGAGATATCCCATGAATTCTTTGGGTCACTGGAGAAGGTTCAATATAGAGGAGAAGATGTGATAAGATTCTGACTACATGATTCCACACATTGTCTTAGAAGCTCCCAACTCAATGAAATCCTTGCCCCCACTCCAGAAATGGCAAATAATTTTAATGTGGGAAGACTTTATAGGTATGCAAAAGCAAATTATTCAATGATGTGGAAGACTTTCACGGGCCAAGAAACTTTCACTGTAGGAAAATCTAAGACCAACAAAGTGAAAAACCCTTTCATGAGATATTTGTAGGAGGTCCTAGAAAATATCCTTTTGTAGCGGTTATGACAATCAAGGCTACTGTTTGTAGAAGGATCTGTTCGTGATGGATACAACAACAAGTAATGGCTTTGTCAAGATAGGAAACATGTTGATTGTCCACCTAAAGACAAGCCCCTTAAAAAGCAAAAATCCATTCATTATTGGGGGAATCATTACCACAATTGCCAAAGTGGCAGGATATGATTTAGAGGAACTAACTAAGGTATAAGGAACAAAACTTATTGATTTAAACTACCTAGCAAGATCCAAAATGATCTCCCTAAAAAACAACAAGATTATCCAAATCTTTATCCTTGGGTATCCTGGCACCACTTTAGAAATCCCATATCATACCAGAAGTTTACTTGTGGATGTGGGACCACTAAATGATTTTTTGGGGTTGATAGCAAGGTGGGAGGAGGAAAATCCCATTAAATGATACAAGGAATCACCCATTGATTTACCATAGGAGTTAGGAGAGACATACATTTCAAGAAAGGAGCGTGTTCTCGGGCAGCCTCAGTGCACCCAATAGAGAGAGGATGATTTTGATGCACAACCACCTCGAACAAATGCATATGATATGTCAACCATTCATGCACAGTTGGAGGGGATACAACAAACAAAACATGCCATGTGGTTGGACCAGCAACAAACACATCACTAGATAAACCACATGTACTTCTACTAGCATGCACATGTTTAGAGAAACCCCCAATGGCGGGAGGACTTCTGGTGAACATTGTCCGGATACCAGGAGACATACCCACTCCCACAGGAGGACTACTGGGGAAACTACTACCAGAACCCTCCACCATATGGGGGTCCACTGTAGGATCCACCACCGCTAGATCAGTGACGTCTACCCTATCATTCCTAAACCTTAGTTTCATGCCAAGGAATGCATGATTCAAAAGTTTTGGGTGGTAGGACGATATGCCCTCTTTTCTCATCTTATTTTGATTACACCTGTTTCACCTTGTCCTACGTGTTTTGTGATGACACTACCCTATATAGTATATATTTATATTTTTTTGCATACATGCATATCATGTAGTTCAATTTCATGCATTTTTGCATAATTTTTCAAAAACAAAAATGCTATTTTTTCCATTACAAGGTATGCATTGCATTGCATTTAAATCCTTGGTAGTTTTTGTGTGTTTTAGTTAGGATTTGCTTGTTTTATGTTGTCTTTTTCCCTAAAATTAGGTTTGGATGCGATTTAGGGAAAAGTGGCACCATTTTGGCCAATTTTGTCTAAATTTGTAACTTCTTGCCTAAAAGCATGTTTTGACTTAATCTCTACCTATTGGAGTGAAATCTTGACATATGACAAATGCATACTACATTCCTATGATGTATTGCTAAATGGTCTTATTTGTTGAATTACTACATGTGAATTACTTTCCTCATGTTTGTGAATGTTTTGGTTGAATTGTGATTTGATCAAGCTATGAACACCTAGAGCTTTTGGGATCATATGACAAAAGTATGAATTTCATGTTGTTCACTCATGTGGTGTGACATTACTTGATGAAGTGTTGGATAGTTTTCATGCAGGAGATTTTATGATTGAGAACCACACTAGTGACCCCTCTTTGACTTGAATTTTCTTTCATCATCTTCTTACCCCTCCGCCTCATGAAAGGATGCAAAAGTGCACATATTCAACCTTGGTCTCCTTCAAAAGTTTGGGGTGGCCATATCTATACCTCCCTACTTCACTCTCACCACCACATGACCTCCTTACACAAGGGAAAAATGCAAAAAGAAAGTAAAATAGGCTCCTATTTAATAACATCTAAATAAAGAAAAGATGAGTGCTCTATGTAATATCACTCCAACCTCTTACTGCAATCATTTCTTCTATTTTCATACACATTGAGCTAGGAAACATCAAACCTAGCTCACTTCACCATTTTTCCGTAGCCATGTTTGTCACATAGTGTGGTTTTAAGTATAAAATTGAATGCATGAAACTGAAACACCACTCTTGGTCATCTTTGATTAATGCCACCACAAAACAGTCCACTCAGAGCTACATGAAAGCCATATGTATTGATTATGTGTTCTATGCCCTATATTTGAATTTTGTATGCTCAGTGCTCTTTTCATGATTGGATTCTAAAAGTGGAGAGGAGATAGGTAGAATACATGTACTTAGTCACTTTTAAGCCCATTTAGATAAAACATATGTTGCAATGCATTTATCATTCTTATTTGTTGAAATAATCTGAAGAGAGATTAGATTGGAGCATATGAGGGCAAGTATGTTTTAAGTTTGGGGTGGTGATGCATCCTTATTTTAGAGTTCTATCTTCTATCTTTTTGCATTTTTATCACATCTAAACTTACTACAATGCAAGTTATTCCCTCAATATGTATATTTCTGTCAAATGCACTTACGGACGTTCTTTGCAGGTTTTCCTGGTACTTGGACCATGCCTTGGATAAATGAGAGAGAAGGAAGGTATTTTGGATTCCTCCACCCATGGACGGGTCCAAAGAAGACCCCAAAGCTCACTCAACCTACTCCTAGTGGCTAAGAGTCAAATCAAGTAAAGATTTCCATGGATAATGAAATTCGAAGCTCAAAGTACTAGAAAAGCCCCCAACACGACCATGGTGACACAAAATGGTTGTGCTGCAAATGAAGATTTTACAGTGGAAATTCCAATTTTGACAAGCTACATTAACCATATTAGAACGAACATGCCAAGGAGCCCCCAAAATGGTCTTGCCATCCAACATGGTCGTGCTGCCAATGATCAGAACAGGCAAGTTGAATAGAACAACCTCCAACCGAGTCACCCATCACGACTATGCTACCCAGCACGACTGTAAAACCTAGCCCCCACCATGCAGCACAATGGTTGTACCAGCCTCCATTTCCACACATTTAAACTATAACTTTGCCTCCACCCAACACAACTGATCCCTACCACCATGACTATTCTACACCTCACCCACCATGGTCGTGCTGCCCAACATGACCGTGCTGCCACCCATAACCCTACTTTTTCTACATTCTTTTCCCCATTCCCCCTCCCACTTACACTAGTACTTCCCTACCACCTATATATATTAGAGTGGCAGTCATATCATAGAGGTTAGCCACTCCTACATCCTCCTCAATATTGAATGAGCTCTCACCTACTCCCATCCATCACCCACTCCATTTCCACCTTCCACTACCTGAAAACCCTATTTTTCTAAGGTTTCCACCACAAAACCTCACCTTTCCATGCCATCTACCTACTTTGGATGAAGATGCTCGAGCTACAACAGCTAGGAGGTGAAGAAAGAAGGAGATTCCATTGATTTCTATGGCTATCTTCTTCCTTCTTCTCTCTCTTTTGCTATTTTTCGTGATTATGTCTAGCTAAGTCCCCTTGGTGGGTTGTTTGGGGGATTAAAGGTCACTTTGATACCATGTTGGGGGGAATATAACTTGTAATGAAGATAATTTCATTATATGATGATTGTCTCTTACTTCTATCTTATTTGCCATTATTCTACTTGTGATTTATGCTTCTAAACATGGATTGCTTATTGTTTGATGCTTGATAACACCTAGATTCTAGGGGAAAACGAATTGTATGTGGCTATCTTAGGAATTGCACCTAGGCCAAACTGTGGATCCCTACATACAAATATCTTCTGTGAGATCTAAGTAGCTAGTGTAAGAGTGATTATTGCAATTGCATACAGTTTTCTAAAGGCTAGATGGTGAGTAACATGAGGTGAAACACCCTCATCTATACTCTCCCTTACTACCCTTGGCTCTCAATTTCCCTAGTAACACTTACCCTAGAAAATTAGATTAGTTAAATCCAATTAAAATCTCACCTAGACCTTGGTCCAATTGAGCCTCATAAGGCTAGATAGGGGGTGTAAGGGTGTACTTCCCCTCACACACTCTAACCTATCCATGGCCAAATAATAGTCTAGGGTGATTTTATTTCATTTGACTAATTGTTTGGTTTAGCAATCTAAAATGAAAATATAGGGTTTACATGTTATATCACCCCTCAACATGGATTCATGTGGCCTTTCCTCAAATGACCCACTCTTCCCATAACTTGATTAAAACCCATAGTGCTTTCTTGCTAGTTCATGCTTGCTTAGTTTCTTAATTTAATTTCTTCTTAGATTAATTGCTTAGTTTTGGTAGTTAATCCTTGCTAGGGTAGCTAGTGCTTCTTTGTTCTTATTCAGTCTAGTTAGTGGTATTTTAGAGTTCTAATTGCTTTAGTGCTTTAATTGCTAGTTTAGTGTAATCATGTGTTATTTCTTAAGTAGTTACCTTCTTTGTTAATTATAATTTCTTGTTTAGGGTTACTTTGGGTTTTTTCTTGTCTTGTTTCCTATCTTGTCTAATTGTTTGCATCTTAGTGTAATCAACCACCCAACTTTAAACCCTAAAAACCCTAATCTCTGCTTTAGGAATGTAGCCACACTAACTAAGCTCTAGTGCCCCCACCATCTCCTACGGATTGACCCTTATGTTGCCTCTTGCCTATACTATAGAACGACCCCATGCGCTTGTGGGTGAAGTGTGATTGGTCTAAGTGAGTGTGTTAGACTAGGTCCTTTTATAAATTTGAAAGATAATAGTGTGTGTTCATGTTCCTAACTCGCATCTAACCAAACCCAATTGGTTAGGTGTAACCCAAGGTAGTGGAAGCACACCAAGCTTTCTGGCGCCTTCATGGGGGACTGAAAGCACCATAGCTACCTAGTGGTTGTGGTGTTGACTATCCCCTTTGGCATCATCTTTTTCCAATTTGTTTTAATGCATTTGAGAAACACACCATGCCCTAATTTGATGCTTTTGGTCCTCTTAAGGAAAAGAGAATGGTTACATATAACATGTTTCATAGGTTAATGAACCTAAATGTGATTGTGAATTCAAGGCATAACTATATGAATGAGCATCATATATTTAAATGGATCCAAACAATAACATGTGTGTGAAGTGGTATGGGGGTTTACAAATCAAACATTAACTTTATGTAATTTAGACAACACCTTATGCGATATATCACCTTCTAACACTAAGATCTAGACCTCATCTATTGTCTTTCTCTATTCCTATGGAATCAACTAAGTATTGCATAAAATTGCAAGCTTATAAGATGATCGTTGAATATGTAATTCATAAGGAGGTATGATTCCTTGAGGCTTTTGTCTTGTGGAAATGGTATATGTGTCATCATCAGCATGATGGAAGGGATAAATGTTACAGTGAATCCATATTTTAATATGGATAAACTATAAGAAGACAAAAGGTTCTAATGGTACAAAATAAATTTATGTTTGAAACTCAATTAATTAGACAATAAGGGAAAATATGTTGATATAGTTAATATGGAGAGTTATGTGATCATGTGTGTTTGATGTACTTAGCCTTGAAATAATGAGATATTATCTACTATAATTAAGTAATCCCTTATTCTAAAAGATGATTATGAGACATTTTATTTATGGGATATGATCTATCTCTTATGATACTAAGTACATATTGGAATCTAAATAATATAAGGAAAAATATCCCATGTTGATGGCTTGTTAAATTTCAACGTACCTTGGATTTAATGTGTTGAACCTTGATGTGGCCAAGATTGGCATGTTGGGCCTTTTTGTGGCCAAGATTGTCATGTTGGGCCTTGTGGTAGCCAATATTGGCATATTGGGCCTTGTGGTGGCTTGGCATTATGGATGGGGTCTTGGTATGGCCAAATATGATTACATGTACCCTTATTTGTGTGTTTTGATATATTTGAATACATTTTATATCTTTTATATTTTATATATTTTATTAATACAACAATTACATCATTGTGTTTTGTTAGTATATTGTTTGATACAATAAAAAAATGTTTAATAGACTTATTTCATCAAATGTAATCCTAATCATGTAGTTTCATGTGATCTTAGAACTATTTTTGTTTAGAACTTGCATGTTAGTGAAGTGATTACTACTCGTAGAAATATATATTTTCATGTACCATTTATCATAAGTGGATGCGGGGAGGGTTTTTCTCC
This sequence comes from Alisma plantago-aquatica, assembly GCA_963693085.1. Taxonomy (NCBI): domain Eukaryota; kingdom Viridiplantae; phylum Streptophyta; class Magnoliopsida; order Alismatales; family Alismataceae; genus Alisma; species Alisma plantago-aquatica. The sequence continues at coordinate 314,185,683 of OY856412.1, read as the reverse complement.
GTTGTCCTGATTTCAAGGTCTTTTACAACATATGCAATTGTGTCTAAGTTTACACATGATTTAGAGTGATTGAGGAAATAACTCTAAAATTAGGGTTGTTATACCCTTGTTTTAGTGCCATGTCTTGTGTACCCATGGCGAACCAATTTTCAGCGGGATGGACATTGTGCCTCCATTTGTAATTTGGATTTTGGGCCACTACAATTTATCATGTTTACTGACCTAGGGGAAGAGATCCTTAGGAGCTCTGTAATCCTAAGATCTTATATGGGACTTATTGCAACTTCATGGTGGTTACTTAGAGTTTGAGTGGCATGCCTCAAACTACCCATGGCACAATAAAATGTGTAACTCAGTCATGTAGTATATATGTTTATGTTTAATTGGTGAATATCATGGGTGCATATTTCGATGTGCAATTGTTTCTCTTTTATTTCCTACAAGTTTTATATGTGATTCATAATATTTCCTTATATATTTACCTGCTCTGACTATATCAATATAGTATTTTCTTCTTGTTGAACTACATACATTGTTGAACATTATTACATAGCTTGATATTATTGTAAGCCTAAGATGTTATTAGTTGTTATATAATACCATTGGGACTAGGGGTCTCACCCCTATGGTATCCACATCTTTTGGGGTATGATGGTGCATCAAAAAGATGTGATGGTGAACGTTTAACAAGAGAAAACATAGTTAACTCTTGAGTTTCCTTATACTCTCTCTTTCGAAAGCGACGAGTGGTTAGTATATGATATATCTGATAAGTTGTTTACTAGTTGGTTTTCTTATGATATCAAGTTGTATCTGGATTTCAAGATCTTATATTTTTGTAGATCCATGGATATAAATTATCTTATAATCCTATTAATAAGATATATAAAGAGAGGTTTTAGTTTCTCTCTATCAAGTATACATGTGGAATTATCAGTTGTGTTGTGGTACACTTGTATGTCATTTTGTGAGGTTTTTATGAAAATCGCTTGTAATCCGATCTCTATGTGAAACATTTTTTTATATTTTTTTGACTCAGTTTTTGACATCTATTAGTTTTAGACAGGTTTTGCATAGGTAGTGGTCCTAATGATCAATTAGGGTTTTGATCACAGAATGGGTCATTACAGCTAGTGCCTCTCTAGTTTAGGCTCCAACAGTTAGAAATCATTGCCTTTTCTCATATCTATTTTTCCTCTCTAATGGCCTTTTACCCGACTTGTAACTTTGTGGACATCATGTATGGGGTGCATTACATGTGTTGTGGATGTTGGACCTATTATAGATTCCTATAAACACAAATTTTCTTAGTGAGCCAATCCATTTCTATCATCCAAAAGTGAATGGATTCTACTTTGGGAAGTCACATATAATGCCTACATTGGATGGGTTGGTTTACATCTCGTAGTTGTTTCTTTAAATATATGGTATAATTAGTGCATTCAAGATATTCAGCTATACCTACTTATTTGGCTTCTTGTTATGAATAATTCTAATGAGGTGATGTTCCTTAGCCAACCAACAATAATAGTTTGAGTTTGGTGCTTTTGAGATCACTTTTTGTCATCATTCTCATGTGGTGCACCTTGGTCTTTGGGGTGGACTGATAGAAATTCTAACTATGGTGTTTCCCCAAAGACTCTTTCATCACTCATAAAATTAGCTCTCAACGGGATCCTTCCATCATTTAAGGTAGTTCTAAGCAGTGGATGCATAAAGTATGTGGTCTTTTCATAAATGTACCAATGGTTGACAAACCCCAAGTGTAGTAGTGTCATCTAATTAGTATTTATTTGTGCATGATTGATCTAGTTCATGATGCATATAGGATACACATCATTTTATTAATTTTTGGGCCAAGACACCAACATTGTGTGTGAATATTGGGTGTCATTATAATTCATTGTTGTTGGCCTTCCATGATCTCAAGGGAGAATGGCAAGCTGCACTGACATCAACATATGCTAGAAGTGGGCCTGAGATGGAGGCGATACAAAATTATGTGGGGAGATCATGTGGTGCTTCCAAAAATTGATATTTCTTCTAGTTTTGAGGCATAGTTTTTAATATTCACCAACCATTTCCCTTCACCATTTTGATTGTCAGCACGTGGGATATGGAATATTTGAGCAGTTGTTAGTGATTTGATCAGAGGATCTTCCTACTAGGTAGGAATTTGTCTTGCATGTTTTGCCTCATTACGGGACCAAACATTGCTAATGAATTTTGAGGTATACCCAATTGATACATTGTCTCCCAGGAGTAGGATTGATGATCTCAATGACATTATCTGTTGTCATTTGTAAAACAGTTGGTGACTTCAACAAAGACGACCCCATGCGATTCATAGAGAATTTTCATTTTATACTTTAAGGGATTGTTGTTAGGAGTGTCACTTACATTTTCATGTTGGTATGGTTTTGAATTTCATGAAGAACTAATTTTAAAGTTTTTATATTAAAGTGTAATTATTGTTCTTACTTATTAGAATGCATGCATTGCATGTTATGGATCATTGATTTAAATTTTTTGTAGGTATAACTTTTTTAGCAAGGCGATAAGTAAGAACAATAATGAAACTTTAATATAATATTTCAAATTTAGTTCTTCATGATGTTATTATTGGTCTTCCTTACAAATTTACTATTGTTGGTCTTCTATGATCTCAAGGGAGGTTGGCAAGCTACACTGACACCAACTTATTCTTCCTTACAAATTCACTATTGTTGGTCTTTCATGATCTCAAGGAGGCTGGTGAGCTGCACTGACATCAACTTATGCTTCCTTAAAATTCACTATTGTTGGTCTTCCATGATCTCAAGGGAGGTTGGTGAGCTACATTGAGATCAAGTTATTCTAGAAGTGGGCCTGATATGGAGGTGATACGACATTATGCGGAGAGATCATGTGGGGCTTCCATAAGTTCATCCCTCTTATAGGTTTGATGCATTGTTTGTAATATTCAACAATAGTTTCCCTTCACCATTTTGACTGTCACCACGTGGGATATGGAACATTTGAGGAGTTACTAGTGATTTGATCAGAGGATCTTCCTACCAATCATGAATTGGTCTTGCATGTTTTGCCTCATAAAGGACTAAAAATCGATGATGAATTTTGAGGCATATCCAACTGATACAATGTCTCCTAGGAGTAGGATTGACGATCTCGATGGCATTATCTAGTTGTCAATTATAAGAACGTTGGTGATTTGAAAAAAGATGACCCCATGTGATTCATAGAGATTCTTCATTTTGTACTTTGAGGGATTGTTGTTAGGAGTTACTTACATTTTCATGCTAGTATGGCTTTGAATATCATGAAGAACTAATTTTGAAATTTTGTATTGAAGTTTCATTATTGTTCATACTTATTAGAATGCATGCCTTTTAAGTTATGGCTCATTACTTCAAATTGTTATAGGTATAGTCTTTTTAGCAAGGTGATAAGAGCGCATATCTTGTTGGTTTTATAGAAAGTTTGTTCAAACTGGTGAGGGTAATTTTGGATGGTGGGAGGTGTTTATCTCTTGATGTAGTAGGATAACCCAATTTTAGTATGGGTTCCCCAGTCAATACCCTCTATCATGGTAAGAACTTCCATAACTCAACTATCACTACTTGTAGGTGCCTCACTTTCCTCAAGGCATTCCTATAGGAATAATTTGTCAATAAATTAGAGAGACTAATGGTTCCTCTCGATCTTGGCTAGATGTGACACCTGGGCCCACTACCTAAGGTTATAGTGAAGTTTTAGGAATGATGAATAGCCCCACAGTTCTCCACTGGCCTTGACTACGTGCTTTGTCCTCACTCATGCATAAGATGTGATCGACTTCTTGACTAGTCACCCATTCTAGTACTACTCTAGGTTGAATGCACTTATCTACATGTTCTTAGTGTTGGACTCTCTAAAAAGTAGGTGCACCTTGGTGATATGGGTAGTCCATTCATTCCTTTTAAGATCATTTTATCTGAGCCCTCAAATCATCGAACGTTACAATATCCCCACTTTGACTCGTGACTTCCTCACCAAGGATCAACTATATGGCCTCATAATATTTCCTCATTTCAGTGTATACCTATAATGACCCATGGACACCCTTCTCCCAATCACAACTACATGTGCAAGGGTGGCTACATCATTGTGGATATCCTTTTCTAACATGCCTGGACTGCACAACCCAAGATTTTCATGCCACGTGGCCATGTGGGCCCCACCTACTTGAGGGGTTTTAGCTATGATACCATTTGTAACACATGTGCACACAACCCAAGGTTCTAGTAGGGTTTTAGAAATGACAAATGGTCTCAAAAATCACCAATAACCTTAACTATGTGCTTTGTCCTCACTCAAGTGCAATCCTAGATCAACTTCCTGATTAGTCACCCATCCTAGTACTACTATGAGTTGAACACACTTAACCAAAGAGTTCTTAGTGATGGGCTCCCTAATAAGGAGGTGTGCCTCAATTATATGGATAGTCAAATCATTCCTTTTACGATCATTTTATATGAGGACTCAAATCATGAGACCTTACAACCTCATTTTCCATAAAGCATTCCTATAGGGATGGAATTCCTCAATAAAGTAAAGAGACTAATTGTTCCTTTCACTCTTGGCTATATGTGAATTATGTGAACCTTGTTGGATTCTCTTGATTATTAAATCTTTTGCATAGTGTATTTTATCATCATAAAATATCTTAGTTTTATGCAACCAAAATGGATAGAATGATAGTGGTGTTCATGACTGAGTAAGGAGTTCTTTGTGTCTCATTGTCCATTGATGTTATGTTGTACGAAAATTTGTTGGATATGGGTATTTTTTGTGGGCACATGTTGGTTTGACAAAGTTTGATTTCTAGACATCACTACTCAGATATAAGGAAGAGGGCTTTTGTTATTATATTATGCATGGGGTTTTGCCCAAGGTTAGTCCTTCTAGTGTCAAGATTGATTGGGAAATAGGTCACCTACATTGGTGAATGCAAGTGTGGCTATTTAGGTATGGGGGTATTAATGCACACAACCTTATCCGTATTCTTTTCCATATTTACTAATAGATTAAGATGACAATGATGATGGAGGATAATGAGTGTTTCCTTGATAAACTAAAGGTTATTACTTCCGATGATTCTTTGTAGGGGAATTAATAAAATATGGAGTGACATCATCATTGCTTATTTGATGTGTCTCTATAGACCTCAAACTTTAAAGACAAAATAAAAATATGAACTTTTGAAGGTATATTGTGAGATTTTCTTATGACATCTAGTTTAGGATGGGTGAATTAAAGAATGTCCACCTTTGGGTGATGAGTAGTGAGAATAGGGAAATTCAATTGATAGTTATGAAACCATAAGTTTGGCTTCCTGTTTCTTATTTTGACCTTATTGTAGTGATTTAGCAGATGTGGTCATTTCGTGTAAATCAAAGTGTTATTGTATATGTTTTATGTGTGATGTTTAGTTTGCAAATTTATGGGCCTTAAGATAATTTTTGGGATTCATACTTTGTAGTCCAAAAGTTATAGTATGCTAAGCATTGTCTTCTTGTGCGATCCACATGTGCCATCATCTTATCAACAAGGGGTTCTAGAAAATTCAAGGGGGAAATCATAGTCAGTCCCCAATGGCATCCACGATAATACAAATTAATGTGGTTCATGTTGATTGGAAATGATGGATGTACCCATCCATTAATTACAATCATATATCATGTCCATTTTATACATTATAAATGATATCTGATCCTTCCCTCTTTGAGTTTTTTTTACAAGTGTTGAGGAAAATGAGAATGATGATGTCTCCCTTCTTAAATAGATAAGGTTGAACCTTATTCGCTAAAGCTCCACTTCTTCTGGCTTGGTAGCATTGGGAATGATAGGGGGAACATGTAACATACCAAATTTTGAGTAAAACAAGGTTAGGGTCTTAATAGAAATTTCTCTACTAATTAAATTCAAACCTTGGACTTGAATGCAAATAAACCCAATAAAAATCCAACTTTTAAATTCATGATTGGATGCATCAACTAAACTCTAATGGCGATGATGAGACCCTAATATAATGTTTGAGACATGTTTCACTAAATCAATGGATGGTTTAAATCTATTGATTACATTAAACCTAGCCCTGAATTAGTGAACAAGTCACACATCAAGGATTAAAGTGGATTGACCTAACTACTATTTATTATATGGTCTAGTAAAATTTATTATAGGAAAATTTATGACTTTGCTAATAATACCAGTCTATATTTATTTTTTAATAGTCTTGGGTAATTAAATGAAGGTTTAACTTGAAAAGGAAAACAAATATGGTTGTAGTTATCGAACCTAGAAACCAAATAAATATTTAGATTCTCTGTGGTAAATTTGGGTAAGATACCAATTTTCGTTGAACTTGAAGAACCCTAACTATCCCAATTAATTTATGTAATGAAGTAATATAGTTCTAATCCTAGTTTAGCAATAATTTGATATTAATGACCAATTTCCTAATGTTACCCATGACGTGTGTGTCCTGTGAAAGTCATCTCTAAGAAGGAGTCATATGTTCGTATCGAACTCTTGGATCTGACTATGATGAGGAATCCAAGATCGTGTTGAAAAACCACTAGAGGGGGGGTGAATAGGGTTTTATAATGATTTTAAAATTAATTCAACCAAGCAACCACAATTGAAATTTGGAGAAGGAGACACGACGTTTAGAGTGGTTCCACCCTTAGCAAAAACTAAGGGAGTCAGTCCACTACCCGGTTGATCCCCAACCGGGATTTTGAAAGCACTTGTATTTATTACCTCACAAAGATGTTACATAAGATATGAATACCTTCATCCTTAGGATAGCCTTCACCTAGAAGTAGTCTCACCAACCTTGAAGCAGCCTTCCTTGAAGTAACTCCAAGCTCCCCCATGAAGTAGCCTTCCTCTTGAAGTAGCTTCCCGTTGAGACAACCTGCTTGAAGTAATCCTAAGTCCACCGAGCTACCGTCACCACCGAAGAAGCTCCAACAACCTCCTTTCCGCAGACTCCAACCTAGGAGTAGCAAAGGATAACAAAATACAATAGAAGGAACAAGATTGGAAGAAGGAAACAATGTTACCAATTGAGTACAATGCTTTGATCCTATATCAAGTGTTTGATCTCCTAACTAAAGTGGATGGACGTGGATGTATAGTGGATAGGGGATATCAGCCTATGGGACAGTAATGTAGAGCTCAAGGAAAACATATTGCAAGTGTAGCTCATCTTGTTTGCTCACAAGGATTGAATCTCAAGTGCAATTGTGTATGCAAGTTGTGTGTTGAGGTGTCCTATGGATGTCCTATTTATAGGAGTGGTTTGCTAATGCTTGGGGACGTTCTAGACACCTTCTAGGGTGTTCTTAGTACTCAACTAGCCGTTAGTTATCCACTAATTGCATTTGTAACGGCTAGTTGATTAGTTTTGAAAAGTACAGACAGAACTATTCGTGGTCGAGAAGTTTGTCGACCGAGAGTCTCTCGGCCGAGGAATTTGTCGATCGAGGATAAGTATGGAGTAAGTGTATTGCAATGTTCAACTCAACTCCCAACTACTTTTATAACTCTAACTAACGGATAGGAGGGTCGATTCTCAGTCGAGGAGTTTGTCAACCGAGAGTGTCTCGGTCGAAGTTTTTGTCGACCGAGAATATTACTGATTCAATGTATTCATTTACTAAGTGTGTATCAATGTGCAATTGTGATACTATCTTGGGGGATGACCTATCTAAGTGTTTTGAGTGGATAGGGAAGATCTAAATGTTTGATTTACATGATATCTAAGTACTTGTACATGATAAACTTGTACAAGTATTTACATTGATTACAATCATGACAATAAAGAAATTGTAGCAAATTGATCTTCCAAGTCTTCGCTATCCACCACCTTATATGCTTGTCCCTGAAACACTCAAATAGCAAGTTAAAACCACAAGAAAGAAATTTTTGTCATCATCAAAACAAAGGGATGATAATAATGTCCAATTTAGCCAACAATCTCCCCCTTTTTGAAGATGACAAACATTTCCAAAATATAAATCAAGAAAATATAAATCATATGAGTTTCATACCTGAAGTTTACCTTTTGCAACCATTCTTTTATTTGCAAGTATGTGCTAGCCGAGAGATTATGAAACTCATTTTACTTTATGTTATTGATTTTATATTATTTCTCCCCCTTTGTCATTTCAAAAAGATAACCAAGATAAACATTAAATATGACTTCTATTTCTCCCCCTTAATTTGATAATTTGATACTCAATGCAAACCACTTATTTTTATGTCAAATTTAGCCACAATTTATTTCGCAATCATTTGCAAAGGATGTTAAGCCTTGAAATGATATGAGATCCTTTTAGATTCATGGCATATGTGTTTTGATTTCTCATCCATTTTACAAGGGATGTTAATCCCTGAAAATGATATGAGATCCATTTAGGCTCATTATGGATACATATATTGATTTCTCATCCATTTTACAAGGGATGACATGAGAATACTTTAAGCTCATGAATATATTTAATAGTTTCTCAACCATTTACAAGGGATGTTAAGCCCTGAAATGATATGAGATTCTTTTAAGCTTATAGTAGAATCAATGAATGTATCTCTAACCAAATGTACGGGATGTTAAGCCCTAATTTGTTTAGAGAATTCCATTAAGGACAAGATATACATTATATTCATAAATATTGTAGGCTCCTTTATTTTCATAACCAAGATTACTTTAAAGATACTAAGGTCATAACTAGTTTCAAATTTTCTTTATGATATTTACAAAGTTTTGTGAACTCCTTCTTAATCTTATAGTCAAGATAGTTTTTGTGAGCTCCCCCTTAATCTTATAATCAAGATAATTTAAGGATTCTAAGGTCACAATAAGAATTTTGTCAAGCTTATTTTAGGTCGACCTTGGCGCCCCTCGATCAAACTTGATTTTGACCGAGAGGCAATTTCTACAGATTTCCAATTTAAGCATTCTCAATGATCCATTTGATTGAATATAAAGACTTAATGTATAGAAAAATTTGTACCTTAAAAATAGGTTTGATTCTTATAATATTTAATGACTTGAAGAAAATTCATATGACTTGTAACATTTTTTCTCTTAGAACAAACGATTAGATAAAACATTAATATTCTTATTCTAAGCAAGATATTAAAATCAAATAATCTTGCTTGCCTTTTTCTTCATAGAAGATTTTATATACAAAACATAAAACTTGAAGTCCATAGTGAAAATATTCATGAATCACAAAGATGATATCCTTTTCCATAAGCTAAGAACAAGATAATCATTAACTAATATGTCAAGATGCATTTGTGCCATAGAGAATTACCTTAATGAAATAATGCCATTTTCAATTTTATAGCATCATCTATAATGAGCTGAATCACTATAGTCATTTTGATGATGATAGCAATCCATTCAATTTCATAAGTTTCAATAGAATTTCAAAGCACATGGTTTATTTATAGATATAGACCAGGGATCATGTTAAACAAACCATGTGAAATATGAAACACAGTTAATGCATATTCATAACTTCTTTAATTAAGTTTTCTCAAATCAACATGCTTTTTGGATTTAAGACAGGCAAAGTAGAGAATCAAGGCAATCATGGTTCATCAATTTTCAAATTTAAAGGAACACGTTTAATAAACTTTTTAAAAAATATGAATCTTCAATCAATGTAGAAAGCATGTTCAATATCAATTTGCATATAGTAGCTTTGCAATATGTTTATCAAATCATGATGCAAAAGATCAATATGTCTTGATTTAAAAGATGGTCTCCAAGAGTTGTGATTCATTCTCAATTAAATCAATTTTCATTGTAGCAAATTGAAAATAGTTAAATAGGTTTTCTAGACTCTTGATCGGTCAAACTCTTTCTCAACCGAATTATTTTCGGTCGAAGTATTTGTCGACCAAGAGTGTCTCTGCAGATTTTATTCAACAATTTGTTTGTTCAAGTTATGGGTTGAATTACTTTGATTTATTTTGTTATTCTATTATGTTAAGTTGAGATATACATAATGATAGTCAAATTAGAGTCTTTGGTCATATCTCAACTTGATTTTATTCATATTCATTTAGTTTGGGGTTTTTAGAACCCATACCAACTCAACATCCTTTTTCTTGTAAGGACATGAAAAAGAATAGTGTCCAAGGCGCAAGCAATAGTGACAACAAATGGAATCAATTTCATTTCTCTTTCTAGGATTTTGAGTTGAGTTGTTCTTGGGTACATACATGATCTTGGTCTTGGGTGCTTGTGTTCTCCTAGGTTTAGGTTGATAGGATTTTTCTTCATATCCTAAACCTCTTCTTCCAATATGACCAGAAGAATTCTTTAGGATCTTATCAAGAACATCATTATTTATCAAGCTACTAATTTCTTTTTGTAATTTTGCAATCTTATCCATTCTCTTTTTAACATTCAAATTTGCTTGCTCTAGATTAGACAACAAACTATCTCTTTCTTTCATAATAGCATCATAATCTAAATGAGTACACAAAATAGGTTGAGTTTGAAGATCATTCAATTTTGCAAGTAGTTCAACCTTTTCTTGAGAAAGAGAATCATAGTTTGTTTCTAGAGTAAGCAACTTTATATTGCAATCATTGAGAGATGATTTCAAGGTAGAAATTTCAGAAATAATACTTTCCTTTTCAAAAGCAAGATCATTTAATTGAGGATACAAATCCTCATTAGTTTTAGTAACTCTTTTTAGTTCCTTTTTACAATCAATATATTTATCATGTAATTCCTCAATGCTAGCAATTAACTATTCTTTAGATAAATAAAAAAGACTTACCTCTTGTTCTTCTTCATTTGTAGTAGTAATAAAGCAATGTGCCTCTTTATGCACCTCTTCTTTCTTTAACCTTCTTGGGAAGCTAAGTGTTGTGTGTCTCATTCCTAAGCACCAACTACAGCTTGTTGAAGGTTGGTCCAAGTTTCTCCTTTTCTTGGGGTTGTAGACACCACCACCCTCTATATACTTCAAGACTTGTGAAAGATCCTTGAAGACCCATTCTGATACCAATTGAAAAACCACTAGGGGGAGTGAATAGGGTTTTATAATGATTTTAAAATTAATTCAACCAAGTAACCACAATTGAAATTTGGAGAAGGAGACATAACATTTAGAGTGGTTCTACCCTTAGCAAATACTAAGGGAGTCAATCCACTACCCGGTTGATCCCCAACCGAGATTTTGAAAGAACTTGTATTTTATTTCCTCGCAAGGATGTTATATAAGATACAAATATCACCCTTAGGATAGCCTTCACCTAGAAGTAGTCTCACCAACCTTGAAGCAACCTTCCTTGAAGTAACTCCAAGCTCCTCCTTGAAGTAGCCTTCCTCTTGAAGTAGCTTCCCGTTGAGATAGCCTTCTTGAAGTAATCTTAAGTCCGCCGAGCTACCTTCACCACCGAAGAAGCTCCAACAACCTCCTTTCCGCAACCTCCAACCTAGGAGAAGCAAAGGAGAACAACATACAATAGAAGGAATAAGATTGGAAGAAGGAAACAATGTTACCAATTAAGTATAACGCTTTGACCCTATATCAAGCGTTTGATCTCCTAACCAAAGTGGATGGACGTGGATGTATAGTGGATAGGAGATATCAACCTATAGGACACTAATGTAGAGCTCAAGGAAAACATATTGTAAGTGTAGCTCAACTTGTTTGCTCACAAGGATTGAATCTCAAGTGTAATTGTGTATGCAAGTTGTGTGTTGAGGTGTCCTATGGTTGTCCTATTTATAGGAGTGGATTGCTAATGCTTGGGGACGTTCTAGACACCTTCTAGGGTATTCTTAGTACTCAACTAGCTGTTAGTTATCCACTAATTGCGTTTATAACGGCTAGTTGATTAGTTTTGAAAAGTACAGACAGAACTATTCTCGGTCGAGAAGTTTGTCGACCAAGAGTCTCTTGGTCGAGAAATTTATCAATCGAGGGTAAGTCTAGAGTAAGTGTATTGCAACGTTCAACTCAACTCTCAACTACTTTTCTAACTTAGTCTAACGGCTAGGAGGGTCTATTCTCGGTCGAGGAGTTTGTCGACCGAGAGTGTCTCGGTCGAAGTTTTTGTCGATCGAGAATATCACTGATTCAATGTATTCATTTACTAAGTGTGTGTATCAATGTACAATTGTGATACGATCTTAGGGGATGACCTATCTAAGTATTGTGAGTAGATAGGGAAGATCTAAACGCTTGATTTACATGATATCTAAGTACTTGTACATTATAATCTTGTACAAGTTTTTACATTGGTTACAATCATAAAAATAAAGTAATTGTAGCAAATTGATCTTCTAAGTCTTCGCTATCCACCACCTTATGTGCTTGTCCCTGAAACACTCAAATAGTAAGTTAAAACTACAAGAAAGAAATGTTTGTCATTATCAAAATAAAGGGATTATAATAATGTCCAATTTAGCCAACACGTCTCCCCTGCCCGAATCCTCTTTACATATGGGCTTTGCTATCCCTGACTGATCACCGTGCAACCCCTCCCTCTTCAAGGTTTCCTCAAGCGATCCCATCACCAAAGATTTATGGTAGACTTGTCAGACGGGTAGGTGAGTTGAGTTTGGGTTGGGTCTTGCGGGTGGACACCTACTTCTAAATGGTAGAATAAAGACATACACAAATCCGACTCAGCCGATTGCAGGTCGACCCATGGGTGCCCATACATTTATGTATTTGACAAAAATATAGCGAACAAACCTATCACTACTATACTTTGTCTCTATCAACTTTACTTTATTAAACGTGCCCCTCGGCTATCAACATGGAACTAAAGATGGATATACGCCACACGAAACTATACCAATGCGTTTGGGTACGTACATTTTAATCATGGTAATAAGTTTACTACAATATAATCGAGCTCCTTCCATTTGGAACTTACGAGTATAGTCAAAATCACAATTGATTTATTGCGGACTGTTCCCATCCTATGCCATATAGACTGTTTTATATGTATCCAGCTGCCACTCACCTACTTTATATGGCCAGACCGTTACCTTTCAGCTATATAAACATAATAAACTTTCTCAACAACTACTAGTACTTGTATTGTAAAGCCACTATCCAAACCATGCTACACATCTTCTACCTTGTGGGGCACATGGCCTTTCAAATTTGAAAACTGTTGGCTCTCCATAAACAACTTCTTCAGATCCTGTCTTGAATCATGGAAACTTGCCGACTCACAAACCGTTAACATTGGTCTACATATCCAAAACAACACAAAAAATATAAAAACTCACATCAAAAAATGGAAGCATCAAAACCAAATAAACCTTTTTGAATTACAAAAAAATCTTGAAGATCAGTACATTTTCGTAGACAAGGACCCAAACGCCGACCCTGCTCTTATCCTTACCATCAAAGCCGAACTTGACCACATTAATAATTGTATTGACACCAAATGGAGACAAAGGGTTAAAATCACTTGGGCTAAAGAAGGGGATAAAAACATAATTTTTTTTCATAAAATCTGTAACCAAAACTTTCGACATAATTCCATAACCCATCTAACAATAAACGGAAGACTCACATCACACAAACAAACCATCATAACTCACACAAATAACCATTTTAAACATATCTTCAATAACAACCACAATCCCACATGTCTAAATAACTTATCTTGGAATACTATTTGTCAAACAAACATAAAAAATCCACAAGAACTCATTAAATCCTTCTCCCTCGAAGAACTGCAGTCTGTTATCTCAGACCTTGGAAAAAATAAATCTCCCGGACCTGATGGGCTTAACTCTGAATTCTACCTGGCAAATTGGGACCACTATAAAAATGATTTCTTTGCTTTTCTGTCTGCATTCCATGCTAGTTCAAACCCACAAAACATCATCAAATTCATAAATAAAACTTTTATCACTTTGATTTAAAAAAAATAGTCAACCTGACCACATATCTCACTTTCGACCAATCAGCCTTATAAATGCCTCATATAAAATCATTGCTAAAACCCTAGAAAACAGAATAAAACCTCACTTGGAGGACATCATCCCTCTTAATCAAACTGCCTTCCTCAAAAACAGAAGTATTCAAGATTCCTTCCTGATGGTAAATGAAACGATTCATCTTTGCCACAAAAACAAAACCCCCCTTTTAGCTATTAAACTTGATTTTGAAAAAGCCTTTGACTTTGTTAACTGGCAATGTCTTTTAAAATCTCTAAAGGGTTTCGGTTTTCCCGACATTTGGGTAAATTGGATCCATGCTTGCATCTCTACAAACCATTTCTCTACTATCATAAATGGCGTTCCATTTGGTTATTTTCATAACACAAATGGACTAAGACAAGGAGACCCTCTATCTCCTTATCTGTTCATCATCCTTATAACTATTCTTTCCCGTATGATCCAATTGGGCAAACAAAATGGTCTCATCATTTATCCTGGTGAATGCAAAGAAAATATCATTCATTTTGCAGATGATACCATTATCTTCTCCTCCCCAGATGAAGCCTCCCTTCTAAATATCTTCAGAATCATTGGCATCTTCTCATATATCTCGGGGCTTAAAATAAATATGCAAAAATCTTCCATCTTTGGGGTAAACATAAATCAACCTACTTTGGAGCACTTTAAAAACCTCTTAAAATGCAAGACTGAAGATTTTCCAATCAAATATCTGGGTCTTCCCATTACTCCATACAACATAACAAATGCTATTTGGACCCCTATCATATCAAAAATTAACACAAAACTCACAAATTGGACAAATAACTTCCTTAACCTCTCGGGAAGATTCACCCTTCTAAACAGTGTCATCACTCCTATCACTACCCACTTCCTGAGCATTATTCCCCTGCCCTCAAAAACAAAATCCATATTAGACAAAATCAGAAGAAATTTTTTGTGGAACAACTCTCACAAATTGAATAAACCAGGAAAACATTATCATCTTGTAAATTGGAAAACCATTTCAACTCCTCTCGATCAAGGTGGTTGGGGCATCATCAACATTGAAACACACTCACTCTGCCTTATAGAAAAAATCATTGATAGTCTGATCCAAAACAAAAAAAAATATGGACCCAACTCATCAAATACAAATATTATCAAAGCTCACCTCCCTGGCACCAAATCCCTAAGAAAACAGCCTCCCCACTTTGGAAATTCATAAACAAAAACATCCACACGATAACTCAAATAATTAACACTCACCCGCACTCGCACAAAAATATATCGTTTTGGTTTGATCCTTGGTTCGAAAACAACTCAGTCATAAATCTTTGACCAAATTGGACTATTCCAAACAGACTTCTCAACATAAAGATTGAAAAAGCTCTACATCTTACCACCAGCAGTAGATCAAATTCCCTAAAAAGATGCATTCTTTCTCAGATCAGTCCAAACGACTTCAGACACCTAGCTCTCTCCCTGGAAAATAACACCACAAATTCTATCACTTGGAAATGGGGCAACAAATATTCGGTTAAAAAAGCCTACACCTACCTTTCCTACAGAGGTCTTTCCCCATCTACATCAAAAATATGGAAATAGAAATGGCCACAAAAATACAAAACTTTCCTTTGGCTTCTACTTCACAAAAAAATTCTCTCAGGTGAAAATATTACAAAAAAGGGTTTTATTGGCCCTTTCAGATGCCCACTTTGCAAAAAAAAAGTGATTCGATCGATCACATATTCTTCAAATGTATCTTCTCACAAAATATCTTCTCACATTTTACACGATACTGCCTTCCTGACCTCAAGGAAGCTACTTTTCCCTTAAAAACAACACCAAATAGACTTTACAAAAATTACAAAAGCAGTGATATTTTCACCACTATCAGTTGGAATCTTTGGAAAGAAAGAAACAACAGAATTTTCAACAACAAAAAGAATCTGGCACAAAATATTATATCACAAATAGATGCAGATCTTTACATTCTAACAAAATGCAGGTAACATAGCAAATGGTGGACAAGACGAATCTGAGGAAGGAGAATCTGAAACAGCTTTTCTGTGTGATCTCAAAGCCATGGTTGATGATGAAACTGGTGTCAGCTTAGTGCAGCAACAACTGTTATTCCTTGCTCAGGTGGATATTTTTACAAACTAGGGTTTATCATCTTTATAACATCTAGAGGCTTGTTATGGGGTGCCTCCCCCTCATTATCCAAACAATGCTTTATCTCGCTAGGCTTGCATGCTTTCAGTTTTTTTTAGTTATTCTGAACATTTTCATCATCTTGTAAGGTTCTCACATAAGCAGGTTTTGCTTGCTTGATGTGCTTTCAATATATGACTACACTTTTCCTCAAAAAAAAATGCTACACATCTTCATTCAGGATTGATTTGGGAGATTCACAGCTATAATTCGTACTTTAATTTTACAAATTTGCCAACACATCTGGACCGTCTTGTCTTGGGCTCCTGTTTGGATGGTCGGG
This sequence comes from Alisma plantago-aquatica, assembly GCA_963693085.1. Classification (NCBI taxonomy): domain Eukaryota; kingdom Viridiplantae; phylum Streptophyta; class Magnoliopsida; order Alismatales; family Alismataceae; genus Alisma; species Alisma plantago-aquatica. Next base: position 314,169,199 of record OY856412.1, on the reverse strand, counting down.
CTGCAAAGCATTCAACTTTTTTTAATGTTATACTGCATCTATAGTTTAAGTTTGTATAAGAACATTCATTATAATTTTTATATAATTAATTAATTACACAGGTCAATTGTGGGGGTGTCCACATGTTATCCGTGAAATCAACTGGTTGAAAGGGTGAGTATGAGTTTGGGTGATTTAAGTATGTGACAAATTTGAAGACTCAATTTTAACTTAAACGGGTCAATCCACATATGAACGCAGATTTTATCCCAATTTGACATGTCTAATCCCATTATCATCCCTAACTGATAATTCCCAAGTCCACTGAGTTATTAAAGACCCCAACCAATCATGCCCCCGTGTTTCTCTCAATATGAACCTTTGTTATCTGACCATGCTACTACATGCTCTTAGGTATATATACAACCCATCCTCAACCACCTCCTTTGTTCTAGAAACCCTTCCCAACAAAAAAGTTCACCCATACCTCCCTCGGGCCCATCTCTGCTCGTAAAGTTGATCCTGCCTACTCAGGTGGTTCGTCACAGGTGAGGAGTCCATCACGGCCAATGCTGATACACAAAAACGACTTCACGATTTCTGGGAGACTTTCTGAAATTCCCAATTGAAGTCATTGATGTGGGTATCACCTATTCCCCTTCTTCCTTCTTTGCATCTTTCCTTGGAATTGATTTTAATCCACCATTTTGATCTCGTTTCTCACCAATTTCTTCATCTCAAACTCCACCGGCAATCAGCAAACTCAGAGAATCATTTTTACGCAATAAGTTTCAATGTAACCATGATCTCATCTTGCCCCTCTATTGTCTCCTTCACGGAAGACCTTCAAGGCGATTCAGGCCACCCCGCAACCTAGTTGTGGCCTTGGTTCGAGCAAGGATGAGGAAAATGACCCTGCAGTTGGCTTCTCATGTTTTCACGGTTTTGAGGAATTGTGGCATGGAGATCTCGAGTATGTTTCAACCTTTCTACTGTTGTTTTTCGTCGAAGATGACCAGCAATCCTGAGTGGGGATTGTAGTTTTTCTATTACATTCTTTTGTTTTTGTCACACTTATTCATGGGCAACATCGTCTTTTCATCTTTGTTTGGTTCTTCATCGTGCGAGGTGGTGACCATTACCAATGTAAAACTATGTACAACGTGGCCACATACAATTGGTCTGATAAAGCTTTGCTGATAGGTTTTGGATAATCATGGTCTGTGTTGATTTTCTACTATTTTCTATTTTCTCGTACTTTGCAAAATCATAGTAAATTTATACAATGTCACAAAATTATGCAAGAATAATATCTAGAAAATATTTGAGTAAGGAACACGTTTTCACTGGTAAGAACCATAAATTGACTAGATCAATCCATGCTTTTCTAAATGACCTAATATTAAGGTTCACTTCTAAATACGATGGAAATTGATAAAAGATATATTAATTTTAGGAGATGTAGGATTTCATCAACATCAAGAAAAGTGTTAGGAGTTTCTCTGAGAAAGGTAAGTGGTCCATACACTTTGAACACGAGTATTGGTTCCTTATATATATATATGTACAATGTACATGATATACATGAATCAAATATGTTTCAATTGTTTTAAAGATAAGATTTAATGGATCTATAATGAATTGAGTGTCATGCTTACTATCAATAGTTATTACATCGTCTTTTATGCACATTAAGAGTATAGTTAAGTACAAGATCTAAGAATAAGCTAAGAGTTTTCAAGAGAAAGAGAATGATAAAAGATAACTTATATAATATTCTCATTAAGAGGCTTCTTAGAGCAAAGTAAGAGGCACTTTTGTTCAAAAGAAAAGAGGCACTTCGATGAAACGCAAGAGACACTTTGGTGCATAAGAGAAGAGACACTTCTATATAAACCTAAGGATTCTTATATAGGTTAAGATAAAATAAATAATCTAAAAGTAAATATTTCTTTTCTTTGATGTTCCATTTTAAAGATTATTTTTAGTTTACATGTTCTCTTTAAGATATAATATGTTTGATTCTACCTACAAAGTATTTGATGTATGGATGGGGGTGTGATGTACACATGTAAGGAGCAAGCTAGAGGGGTGGATCTATCTCACATGCTAGGACTAGCTCAACGATCTTCAGAAGACATGATCTAGTGGGGTGCCAGCTATAACTAGTTTAGATTTCTTTTCATATCCATGTGAAACATATCATTTTTAGGTGTTAGACATGTTTCATTTGGTTTATGTGTGAGTTATGGTGAGGACTTGAGTATGAGAATCATTATCTTTATCATGTTATAGTTTATATGTAAGATCTATTTTTATCCAATGAATAATATGTCTATAACATTCCTAATGAGAGTTATGCTTCTGCTCAGTAATTCATATGTTTTAGAAAATTGGGATGTTACAATAGTGGCGTCAGAGCTAAAAATATAGTTGGCCATATGATGTTGTCATGATTTTTTAGGTAGCACATGCCTCCATCCTTTAATAATATAAAACATATGTATAAGAGCATTGGAAGTCAGGGAGTTGGAATATGTATCCTTTGTTTTAGAGGTAGGAACCCTACAAGATATATAAATTTAGAGAGATATCCATGGACCAATTTGTTAGGTATAAGTTTATTTAATTTTCATTCTTTGTGCTAAATATATCATATCTAGTGGCATGTCTTCTATCCTTCTCAATGGTGATGAATAACTAATTGAAAATTTAGAGGAAATGTTAAGAGAAAAAAAAGACTTACTATGCATTTGTTCTTCTTCTTGCTAGCATATGTGATATGGATATATATGCTACTAAGATCTTGAATAGTAGCATAATGAGTTGTAACACCTTTAGATTGTATTTGGCCAACATAGATCCAGAGGTGCCACTAAGAGAGTTGATAGTAAAAACCTAAACTAAACAATCATCTAAACTTAAAGCATTTGGGAAGTAGAGATTCAAATCATGGTTAGAAAACACAAACATTTTGGTTTAGTTGAGGATAAATATATTGAAGGTATGACTGATTTCAAACCCTATCTTGAGTTATATGGAAGTGTTAATGTCATTTAAATGTATCACAATCAAAGGACAAGTAAAACCCTAAGGTGTATAGCATGTGAAAATTTCAAGGATGAAATTTAATTAAGGTGGGTAGAAGTGTAACATCCCAAATTTTGAGCAAAACAAGGTTAGGATCTAAATATAATTTCTCCACTAATTAAATTCAAATATTTGACTTTAATGCATATAAAGCCTAAACAAAACCCAATTATTGTAATTCATGAAAGGATGCTTCAACTAAACCCTAATGTGATGATGAATCCTAATATAATATTTGAGCATGTTCCACTATATCAATCAATGTTTTAAATATATTATGATTTTTTTGTTAATTAGTTACATGAAATTAGCCACAAATTGGTGAACAAGTCACACATCAGGGTTTAAAGTGGATTGACCTAACTGCATTTCATTAAATGATCTACCAAAATTTATATGAGTTTAACATGAAAATAAATGACTTTCCTCCCAATATCTGACTCTATTTGTTATTAGATAATCTCGAGTAACTAAATAATGTTTTAACTTAAAAGGAAAACAAATATAGTTGTGGTTATCAATCTTGAAAACTAACTGAATTTTTTGGATTCCTTGTGGTATAGTTGGGTAATATACCAAATTTCAATGAATTTGAAGGACCCTAACTACCCCAATCGATTTAGGAAATAAAGCAATCCTAGTTTAGTAATGAATTTATATTAAGGATCGCTTTCCTAATGTTACTCGTGACTTATATGTCACAGACCTCACCTCCTAATAGGAGCCCTATTTGTATTAGACTCTTGGATCTTGTTATGGTGAGGAGTCCAAGATCGTCTTTGCCACTTGAATTGTCCTAGAAGATTGACTCTTTTATCCCCAATTGATAGTCATGAAACCTCTCACACTTATTCATGGGCAAGATCATATTTTTATTCTTGTTTGGTTCTTCAGTGCATGTAGTCGTGACCGTTGCCCATGTATAGCACAAATGCATATAATAGCTCTAGCTAAGATTCCATTAGTTTTGGATGATTATTGCCTGCATGGACTTTTTGTAATTTTCGATTGGCCCCTACTTAGAAAAATCATACTAAATCCATAAAATGTCAGAAAATTATGCAAGATAGTCTCTGGATAGGTATTTGAACAAAGAACACATTTTCACTGGTTTTGAACCATAAATTGACTAGATCAAACCATGATTTCCCTAAATGACGTAATATTAGGTTTAGTTTTTAATCAAGATGGAAGTTGGTGAAAATATATTAACTTTAGAAGATCTACGATTTCATCAACCTCGGGTGAAGTATTAGGAGTTTCTCCTAGAAAAGTAAGTGGTACATGAAATTAAATGTAAGTATTGGTTTCTTATATATGTATGTAAAATATACATTAAATATATGAATGAATTATCTATTGTTTCAATTGTTACAAAGATAAGAGTCAATAGATTTGTAGTGAATTGAATGTCATGTTTATTTCAATAATTTTTGCATCATCTTTCATGCACATTAAGAGTAAAGTTAAGCATAAGATCTAACAACAATTTAAGAGTTTCCAAGAGAAATATAATGATAAAAGATAACTTATATGAGATCCTAACTAAGAGGCTCCTCAAGAAAAACTAAGAGGCACTTCGGTTTTCAAGAGAAGAAGCACTTTGGTTCAACCCAAGAGGCCTTTGGTGCATAAGATAAGAGGCACTTATGTGCAAACTTAGGGATTCTTATATAGGTGAAGATTAAAGGAATGATCTAAAAGTAAATATGTCTTTTCTTCAATGTGGAATGTCTAAAGTTTATTTTTAATGTACATGTTCTTTTAAATATTTAATATGTTTGATTCCAATTACAAATTATTTGATGCATGGATGGGGCTGCAATGCATGTAGGTAAGGAGAAAGCATATAGGAGTGGATCTATCTGATGAGTAAGGGACTACCTCAGGGATCTTCAGAAGAAAAAACTTAGTGGGGTTCTAGATATACCTAATTTATGTTTCTTTTCTTGTTTATTAGAAACATATCGTGTTTAAGTGTATAACATGTTTAGTTTGGTTTATGTGGAGTTATGTTGTGGACTTTTATATGAGAATGGTTATCTTTGTCTTGTGGTAGTTTATATATGAACTCTAATTTTATGCAATGATTATCATGTTTCTCACATCCCCGATCAGAATATGCTTCCCCTTAGTAAGGTATATGTTATAGAAAATTGGGATGTTACAGCATGCAACCATCTTTCTTCAATGGCATTGAAGGAATTAATGAGGTCTTGGACCCAACCTAATTATGGAATGTCTTCCTCTTTAAGTACTTGAAGAGATGAAATTTTAGTCATTCATTCAATGCAACTTGCGTCCTGTAGATGGGGAAATTTTGTATTGTGCCTATTGAAGTTCAAATTTACATTTGAAAGTGTAAGACCATAATGCCAATGCTATTTGTTAATGTTAATAATGAGATGATTCGATTGTCTTAATTATTATTTTGAGGAGATTCTTGTTGTGAGATTTAAATTGTTCATTTATTCGTGGACTATATGGGGATGTGAGACTAAGTTTTATGCCAAATGTAGGCTTTCCTACACTACTTGGTGATGAAGTTTTCCAGTTGTCACAAATGATCGTACTTCAATGATCAACCTAGTCACTTGTGAAGCCAACATTATGAGATAGATATGGTTTCAACCCACTTGAAGAATTAGTCTATTGCAACTAGTATTCAATAATGGCCATTAGTCCTTATGGATGAAGTTGGTAGTAAAAGTTAGATGCCTTTGGAGGATTTTTTTTCCAGATCATGATGATTTCAGATTTTGCAAATGGACATGGCATGTTGTTTTAGAGATTATCGTGAATGGAGTGAACATGGTTAATATGAAGTTGGATTATTAGACACTTTCATACATGTCTAGAAAATGGTGCCTTCATTTTCCTAAAGTATTCAAACAATTTCATATTGTAACTTTGTATAATTTTACCATAACAAAGGTACAAACTACAATACTGCGAATTGAGTGATAAAGGGTTTAGTGGTTGATCATAGACCCAAAAAAAATACATTAACAAATAATGTACATCAATATACAGTAACATGCATAATTCTTCACCAAGTACCTAAAATGTATATGTCATTCATATGTGGGTTGTAACCCTGACCCTAGTTACATGTGACTATTAGGTATTTCTTAAATAAAACATGCCTAGATTATCATAGTTTTGATTACAAAGTGTAATATAACTGCATATGATGATTGATTGGATAGTTATAATGCATAGTGCTAAGTTAGACCAAATCCCATTCCTAGGGGCTAAGCCTTACTTATGCACACAAAGTGCAATTTCAATATAGTGGTAGATATAAGTGATGAACTGAAATACTAGGTCAACTCAATAATTTAATAGACCTTATACTATATGTAACCTAGGATTCAATCTAATTTTTGTATTGTGTATAAAAAATGTAACTTAATTAATACACATTTTTACTCAATCGTCTAATAATGCATGAATAAGGTCAATTCTTCATTAATAAGGTATTTCATATATGTTTCATAATACAATTTGTATATATATAAATTATACTAGGTTAAATGCACTTAGAGACTAAAATAAGTTAGATTAGATGAATTTCATGCTGGTGAAATTCAAGAAAATGTTTCATAATGACATTATATTGAAGCATACTTAAATTCCAATTAATGAAGATATTTTTATGATAAAAAAATTATGGAGCTTTAATATTGTAAAACACTTACATTAGATGACCTTAAAACCTAAATTTGATGCCAATTTTACATTTTTCATGTCATAGTTAGTCAAGATACATAATTTTATCTTATTTATATAATCATGGTTTCTTTAAATAAAACTCTATTGAGATTATGATTTTTATTAACTTAATTTTGCTTTTACATAAGTTGACTAACATGTTAATTTTTCTCTATTACTCTTTTTCTTTTAGGGCTTGAATTTCCAACCACCTTCAGATGATGAGAACTCGATAGAAGTTGATCTAGTTCAGGTCTTTGCTCAAGGTTAGTAGAGACACTTGTGGAGATAAAGTTAAGATGGACTAGTTGCATTTTGAAACCTATGATGCTAGGTCTAGTTATATTATATCTTCTTTATGTATCCGGTCTTGTGGGTGAAGAACATCTAAATCTTGTAAAATTCTAATAGTTTATACTATTTACTACCACTAATAGACATTGGTTTTTGGTAGTTATCATATTGCGGTATTGAAGTACATCCCTTGGAAGAAAATTGGTACAAATTTTGTTTCATTTGTGATCTTTCCCATTATAAAAGAGAATTGGATCCCACTCATTACAAGTATGGTATCGAGCCCAAGTATTTGCTTAAAATTAAGTACTTCAAACGTATCTACCTAGTTCGTATAAATATAAGATCCTTGCCTAATATGAACACTCCTTGTTTAAGATGTTTAACATAATTTACTTACATATACCACATTGAGAATAAAAGAAATTGAAGAATGAGCTAAGAGTACCTGATATAGATCGTAAATTGGTTCAACAATGCGTGGAAAACCATATAATATTTATGTATGTTACAAATCTAAAGAATTTGTAGTCCTCTTTATGTTATACAAAGATATGTATGCCCAGTTGGTCAAATACCGGTAATGATGGTGTGGTTCATGGAAAGATGAGTGTTACTAATTTTTTTGGGCTTCTCCACATATCAATTTATATTATATGTAATAAAAAAATTTCATTGTAATGATTTTGGAATGAATTTGTCAACTAGTGATGTGTGAAGTAGTAATATAAACCCTATATGAGGTAACTATGTGACTCTTAGATAAATTCTACAAAACTCTGGGATCATGGTGGAGTGATTTGAAGAAGAAGTTAGGGATATATAAGGTTTATTTGACCTACCTGTTGTACCTAGTAGATATTTAGTATGTTTTCTTACTAGGTAAATCCTCTCAAGGTGTTGAAGGTAATAAATGTTTGACTATAGATTTGGCAATTTTGAGAATGAAATCCTATTCAAGGGGCAGAGTATCATAACGAGAAAAAAATTCACTATAGTAAACATTGAAATCCTAATTCCATAAGTTGGGGGATAATGGGTCGATTGGTTAATAATTGATGAAAAAATGCTCAAATATACCGTAATGTGCATCAATATACATAGTAACATACATTAGTGGTCACTACATATATTTAATGTAAATTGATGAATGTCTATTCATTATGTTTCTTAGTTAAATTTTAGATATAGTTTTCCATATTTTTTGGATGACCTAGTTTTCCATATTTTACTTGAATTTCATGTGAGATTTCACCCATTTTAGATTTTTATTTTTTTATGGAATTCATTTGATATTTAACTAGTTTTTATGTTCAATTTGTAGGTTGATGCAAGGAGAAGATGGGAATTCATGAACTCTCCATTAAATTTTTAATCACTAAGTCATATAATTGATGTAAGAAGAATAGGAGAAGTCATGAACACCCTACTCATTCCCATTAAATAAGTCAAAATATTAAATACCCACTCCTCAACTCTGTTAGTTCTAGAGAGGACAATTAGAGTGTCATCAGGTAGAAATGGCTCAAAATTTTACATATGGTATCAGGACAAGGTGAATAAAAATCTATTGGACGCATAATTAAATTAAATACAAAATGAGTATATTCACCAACCACTTCTAGCCAAAGGATGTGTGATGCCTTGTGCCACAACAAGCGAGATTACTCAAAACCAAACTACAAAAAAACAAAACTAAACACCCAGATTACCATAAAACATAGGAAATTAAAACTAATTGCACATGATCATAATGGTTGCAACATTTTGCACATGCGTCCAGCAAATCCACATGTATTGTATATCACCTGCCCAAAACATGATACAAGGTACTATTCATTGGCTCTCAAGACACATCATGTAACACATGGTAACCTGTTCATATGCATATATGTCATCTCTATACAAAAATGGATGTAAAGCCAAAATCTCATAATGGTACATACAAAAAAAATCTCCATGAGGACCTGAGTGTATAGGGACAACACATAGGACTCTACTTCTATACACAAGTAGCATATCCAACCTTTCAACAACTACTGGTCCTCTTGCTGATCAGCACCAACAACATGATCTCTACTTCCTCGTGCTCGACCACCAAAAAGTTGTGGAAACCCACGGGGTGAGACCAAACATCCCACCGAGAGATATAACTCTCCGCCAACATCTATTAAAAGCACAAATAAGCTAAACATGTAAATAACATACTACGAAGATTGAGCAGATTCAACGAAATGATATGTACTCAACAGATGAAAAAGGTTGAACAAGACTAGGAAGCTACGATTGAATAGATCAAGTTATATTCTAAAAAGGAATATGAATAACATGTATAATAGTTGACATCTCTTACCGTCTTATAATTCAATAAATCAGTAAAAACATAAGGCAAAGGGGCTCAACCAATGTTAGTCGTATTTAACCCTAAGTAGGATATACTACATGACTATGTTATGTCTTTTATTATCGCCCTGAGGATTTGAGTTGTACCACCCAAATCGAACCGAACACTGCTAAGTTGAAATCAGTGCCATATGAGGTCAAATGGAAGAGCCAGAATCCACAACCTCTCCACACCTCTTGGTCAGTACAAGAGAAAACACCGCAGAGACATAACAACTAATTGTAAAAGAAGTGACATAAAGTCAACAGAAGGATCAGCTCATGCATGGACATCCATGTAAAACACCTATCCCACCTTGGTATAGGTAACGACGCTAGAAGATCAAGCTCATGCATGTTTGTTATTAAAAGAAGGAGTGGCTCACACATGGCCATATGTATCACAAGGAGATTGGATCATGCATGGTCGTCTCATACAACCTATAATTGTGGATGCAAGGAGATACCTTGACTTGCACCCCCACATATTCAAAAATATATACTCTGAGTTATACTTGTTTCACCAATCCAACAATTAGAACTGACAGTGGAAAGGAACTATGGCACAGGGCACCTACATGATTAGGGTTCCACTTGATTAGTTAGCCAATTGGGTGAATTTTAGCATCAATCAAGTTATAACACATAAAGCTAAAACAAACTCTATAAGAAATAAGGGTACATTGCAACTCCAGAAGATTTAAAACATACAAGCTGTGAACTTGTCACACAATCACCATATGGTACTCAAATCTCTCCCATTCTCAACACTAATGTTACACATCATTGTGGACCATCAATCTCTTAATCACATCACTTGAGAAGATCACCTCTCAAGGAATCAAACCATCACCATGTCAGAGGACCTATCACGTTAAACCCTACATGTGCTTCATCACATTATGCCTCATCAGTGTTCATAAGCACCACATTGTATCATCTAATCACCATCATAGCATACACAAGCCATGACATACATATCACTTGCAAGGTTAGGGGCTTATAAAAAAGAGCGATAAAAAACATTGTACCAAGATGACTATTTCAAGGGAGAGAAAACAAACACATCCCATAGCTCATCATTAGAGTTAGGGTTCCATGCTTAGGCGATTAGGGTTTTGTAGATACGTTAATCCACTAAACCCTAGATATGACATCTCCCAAATTCTAGGAACACTTTAGGGTTAAGGATCATGATTAGGGTTAAGAAAACAACTATCAACATAGCACAACACATGGCTTATACATTTTTCATAGGTATGTATTTATTGAGTACTCAAGAATGTGCCTCAACCATCCATCAACCATGTGTCGTGACCACCAACCAACATGGGTCACGACCATCCACCAACATGGGTCGCACCCATCAACCATCTATGGTGCCTTGATCCTGACAAACACCATGATGTCGCAACCGCAACACACCAGGGAGGGCATGTCTCAACCCAAAAAAGGTTAGGTCTCCAACCACCCAAAGCAAACATGTTATGACCTCCAACCTCAAGGGGGGTAACCCGACCAAAACCAAGGATGTCTCAACCTCAAAACACGCCATGTGTCATGAACAAACAAAGAATAGGTGTGTTGTTGTGACTAAAACAAGTGTAAATGTCACTAATATCATAAGATCATATAACTCATCTGAAACAGAAGCAAGGTCCTAATAAAAATTAGGGTAGGTATCTCGACCAAACGTCAAACCATCATCTCGACCGATACCACAAAAAGAACAAGGTGTAATGACCACCAACGGCCAAGCTACCACCAAACCAAGGATCATCATCAAACCAAGGGTAAAAAAGGTCAAAATGGAAGAACAACATGGTTCAATAGAAAAGAACAACAAAGAACACCATTATTCTCAAATAGGAAAAATGTCTCCCAAAATCGGTCATCAATACCCTATCACTTGCATCAAGAAACCACCATGAAGAGGGATCTCAAACAAAAGAGAGAACTGAGTTAAACCTCACCAAAACAAAATGAAAACTTCATAGAATGCCAAAATAGTTGATCATCATGCATGTAACCAAAACCAAGGTCAAGAGATAGGGGAAGAACATCATTGCACCACAATCACCAACATTGGGTACAAAACTAGGTTTTTGGATTCCATCCAAAACAAGCATGATGTCAACATCAACCAAGTTCTAGAATCTATCATCATATACCAGCATGTTAAGGAAACATTTTAGAGATATAAAATAGTGGCATGCATGTAGATAAAGTGTATTAATAGAGAAGGTTATGAGTTATATAACCCGCCTGAAAGAAGGTCACTCCAAGGGTTGTAAAATCCAAACAAATGATTCTAGGTATGATGAAGCTCCACCAAAAGATCCACCCTTGGATACAAGAACACCTCAAGAAAAATAATACACCATGTTCAAAGATTTCCCAAGAAAATAGAGCAAGAATCTCAAGGCTAAACCAAAAGAAAGAAGGGGGAAAAGAGAGAAGAAACTTCCCTACACTTGGGTGTCACAATTCTCAAAACATGGCATATGACCCCTTGTGAGGAGGAGTTTACTCTCAAGAATGACTATCAAAACATGGTCTAAGGCCAAGAAAAGGGAAGAACATGGGGTATAAGGTCCAAGTAAAACACAATAAGGGAAAGGTAAACACTTACCAAGGTAGAAGATGATCAAGGGTAACCACAATCACCACCTGCAAGGTCGATCCTTCTTCAAGGAACGAAGAATAGCTCCTTCTTGCTCCACCAAGCTCCAAGAACATCCAAGAAAGGAAGGAGAAAGAATATGGCCAAAAAAGGTTACTTTCATGGAGAGAAGAGGGTTTATATAGCAATGGAGAAGAGAGGTAGGACAAGAGATGAGGTGTCAGCATGATATGGCTCTAAAGGGACACTTTTCCACCCAAGAAACTAACATACAACCACTTAAAACCCACATGCATGAGATGGTGATACACCCTATGTTGGTTCTCGACCCACTTTGATCACCCACATTGTCACGGTCACAACCCACCATGGAACACCATCGATGGTTGCGACAACACCACCAAACACAACTAAGGTCGCGTCACACAAGGTCACCATACCACTCCTAGGTCAAAACATCCTATACAAGGGCAACCACCTCAACCTAAGATCACCCAAAACCATATTTGTCATGACCACAACACCTAGAGGGGGTGTATCAACCATTACACCCATAAAAAAACCCCCGGGTCACGACATAGGTTGCTACACCCACAAGGTATGCAAACCCTAGAAACCCTAATCACTTAAGGTGGTTCCATCACTCAAAAAAAGCTCAAAAAAGGTACCCCATAGCACCAAAACCTCTGTTAGGAAGCCAAGAGTGAAAAGAGATAATGTAGAGGTTACATATTGCAACATAACCCCTCAACTTGGATAAATTGCAATTTGCACCAAAACAAGCATGCAAAGCATAAACATTATCCAAACAAGCTCAAATTGGAGACTTAAGCTCTCCACAAGCTCTAAGACCATACCAAAGGATTAGAGAAAGTTTATAAACACATAATCAATCCAAAGCAAATAGGTTTCACCCAAAACACTGGTCATGGGTCATACAAGCCATAAACCCCTAACAATTATTTCACCCCCAAAATCCTAAGAGAAAAGAGATAGGAAATTCCTCTGCATCTCTTCCTCAAGCTCCCACATGGTTTCCTCAATGCCATGGTGATGCCAAAAAAACTTCACTAACATGATGTCCTTCTTCTTCAACTTCTTCACTCTTCTGTCAAGGATCAACATGGGTCCTTCAACATAGGACACATCCTCATCAAGCTCAACTTCAACTTGCTACAAGACTAACTCTATACCAGGGTGGAACCTCCTCAACTTGAACACATGGAACACTCTATGCAACCTGTGTAACTTAGGTGGAATCTCCAACCTATAAGCCACCTTCCCAGCATGTGCCACCATAGGGTAAGGTCCGATATACTTGGGAGCCAACTTACACTTCTTTCCAAACCTCAAAACACCCTTCTAAGGAGAGACTTTAAGATGCATCTTGTCACCCACTTGGAAATCCAACAATCTATGTTGGTTACCAGAATACAACTTCTATCTATCATATATTGCCTTCAACTACTGTTAGATCACTTTAATCTTCTCTATCATCTACTGTACAAGTTTAGGACCAAGAAGTTGGTATTCACTAGTCTCATACCAACACAATAGAGATTTGTAATGTATCCCATACAATGCTTCATATGGTTCCATGTCGATGCTTCACTAATAGTTGTTATTATAAGAAAAATCTATCAGACTGAGGTGGATGTCCCAACTGCCCAAACATTGCAAGACATAAGATCTCAATAGATCCTACAAAGTTTGTATGGTCTTCTCAGAGTGACCATCTATTTGAGGGTGAAAGGCATTACTAACCTCAACTGCGTACCCAAAGCTATATGCAAAAACTCCCAAAAGTGGCTCATGTAAACTACGAACCTCTATATGATACGATGGTATCTGGAACACTGTGTAGACATACTATCTCATCAACATATATCTGGACAAGCTTCTCTACTGTATATGTTGTCTTTACTGGCAAGAAGTGTGCTAACTTTATTAACTGGTCAACGATCACCCAAATGAAAGCATTACCTTTGGAAGTCCTAGGTAGACCAACCACAAAGTCCATAGTCACATGATCCAAGTATAGGCAATGGTTGCAGCATCCTTGTGGGTTTTTGATGTTCCACTTTAACCGACTGACACACAACACACTTGGCCACAAACTCAACATCATCACGTTTTAAGCCAGGCCACCAATACAAATCTTTGAGGTTATGGTACATCTTGGTGCTACCTAGGTGCATATCATACATTTAAGAGTGAGCCTCTTCTAAAACCATCTTCCTTAAGTTGTCAACATCAAGAACCATGACCCTACCGTGATAACACATTGTCTCATCATATGCCTTGTGGAATCCATCACACTTCTCACTATTGAACTTTGTATCAACCTGTTGTGCCTCTCTAATCTTCTGCCTCAACACAGGCTTCACTTGTAGCTGTGCCAACAACCTAGCTAGCAAGGAAACCTCTAGCTTCACATTCATCTGACACAAGGATACCAACATGTCTCTCTTATGGCATCCCAAGGAATACAGTTGTGCTTTCTCCATAGATAACGATGAAGAAGATTTCTTGCTTAAGGTGTATGCCGCGACATTAGCTTTTCCTGGATGGTAATCAATTGTACAATCATAGTCATTGATTAGCTCCATCTAGGATCATTGTCGTGTGTTCAGTTCTTGTTGCGAAAGGATTTACTTCAGGTTCTTGTGATCTATGAAGATCTGAAACTTCTCACCGTAAAGGTAGTGCCTTCAGATCTTCAAGGCATGGAACTGTATATGCAATGGTTGCAGCGTCCCTGTGGGTTTCTAATGTTCTTATTTAACTTGCTGACACACAACACACTTGTCCACAAACTCAACCACATCACATTCAAGCCAGACCACCAATATAGATCTTTGAGGTTATGGTACATCTTGGTGCCACCTGGGTGCATAGCATACATCAAAGAGTGAGCCTCTTCCAAAACCATCTTCCTATAGCTATCAACATCAGGAACCATGACCCTACTGTGATAACCCACTGTCTCATCATCTACCTCATGGAAGTCATCATGCTTATCATTTTCAAACTCTGATCATATTTTATGTATCATGGTATCAACCTGTTGTGAATTTCTAATCTCCTACCTCAATGTGGGCTTGACTTGCAGCTGTGCCAGCAACCCAGCTAGCAAGGAAACCTCTAGCTTCACGTTCATATGACACAAGGATACCAACATGTCTTTCTTATAGCATACCAAGGAACACAAATGTGCTTTCTCCATAGCTGACAAAGAAGAAGATTTCCAGCTTAAGGTGTCTACCATGACATTATACTTCTTGAATGGTAATCAATTGTACAATCATAGTCTTAGATTAGCTCCATCCATCATCACAGTCGCGTGTTCAACTCCTATTGCAAAAAGACGTACTACATGTTCTTGTGATCTGTGAAGATCTAACACTTCTCACCATAAAGGTAGTACCACTAGATCTTTAAGGGATGGACCACTATAGCTAGCTCCAGATCATCGGCTGGGTAGTTCTCCTCGTATTTCTTAAGTTGTCACAAAGTAAAAGAAATCATGTTCTTATCCTGCATCAGCACACAACCCAAACTATTCCTCGACGCATCACATGAGAGTATGTATCCTTTCCCTTGCTCAGGAAGAACTAATTCTGGCACACTGGTCAATTTCTCCTTTAACAACTGGAAGGCACACTAACACTTGTCATCCCAGACAAAAGGCACATCCTTGCTTGTCAGCTTCGTTTGGGGTAACGCCACTGAACTAAAGTTCTTGATGAACCTCCGGTAGTATCTAGCCAAACCCAAAAAACTATAAACTTCTGTCAGCATCTTCAGATGTTCCCACTCTTTCACAACAGATATCACATGTCCTAGGAGGACACCTCCTTCAGTCAAAACTCACACTTGATGAACTTGGCACACAACTGATGTTGTCTCAACGTGGCCAATGCTTGACATAGATGTTGCACGTGTTGTTGGATGTCCCTAGAGTAGATCAAGATATCATCTATGAACACTACCACAAACTGGTCCAGATATGGCCTAAACACCTTGTTCATCAGATCCATAAACATTGTCATTGCATTGGTTAGCCCAAATGGAATAACCACAAACTCATAATGGCCAACCAAGTCCTAAATGCTGACTTAGGTATGTCATCCACCTTGATCTGCAACCGGTGATATCCCAATCTCAAATCTATTTTAGAGAATGTTGCGGCTCCTCACAACTGGTCAAACAGGTTATTAATCTACAACAAAGGATACTTGTTCTTTATCATCACCTTATTCAACTGTCTGTAGTCTATGCACAACCTCATGGATCCATATTTCTTCTTTACGAGCAGCACTAGAGCACCCCATGGTGATGTTCTTGGTCTGATAAAATCCTTCTCAATAAGCTCTTGTAACTGTTTCTTCTACTCTTCCATCTTAGTAGGAGCCATCATGTATGGTGTCTGAGCTATCGGCTAGGTACCTAGGACTAGATTGATCTCAAAATCAATCTCTTGAGGTGGGGGAACACCTAGAAAATCCTCTGGAAACATGTCCTCAAACTCACAAACAACTGAGACCTCCAAGAAACTAGGATTCGTTACCTTAGTATCCCTCACATGTGCCGAAAACACCTCACAACCTTGCCTCATCAGCTTCTCTTCCACCATCATTGACACCTATTCACATCCTCATTACCTACTAGAATGTCTTTAAAAACCAACCTATGATGTATGCCCACATCCTTATCCTCCTTCACTACCATACTATTATCTCTACGAGCCCTGCTAACTCTGCCTCAGATGCTGGGTCACCTCATCATCCTTCATAGAACAAATCTGCTTGGCATTCCCGACCTAGACACACTTATAGCACATCTTGTTCTCATACCATGGACTTGAGGCCTTGTCACTAATAGTGACACTGCACTGGTGGCTCCTGTCGGCAGAAGACTATGGCCTCTGCCTTTACTGGGTGACCATTGAGTCTGTGCACCAGACCTATACTGAGTTGGTGGTGCAAAAACCTTGGCTTCTTGAATCCTCCTGATGACTACCCCTGATACTGTGTAGGCCTCTTCTTAGCACTCTTCTCCCATCTCACAATGACCAACCACTCAATCCTCCTGAAAATAGTGCTCGCCAAAAAAGGGAGGCAAATAGAGCCTACTTTTAAAAGCCTCGGATGATGTCTCATCTATTTATGTGTCCCCCAATAGGATTAATAGGATTAAGAGGGAATAACCTCCAACAAAAATACCTCATAAAATACTATGACCACCCATAGGAATCCCATCTCCCATAACAAGACCTTACATAAGAAGACTTGTAAAAGAATGTATCATACAAAGGCCTCCATTGAAATAATACAAGTTTGAAATCTTCATAATTATGGAGTGATAATGATAATGAAAGTCCAGTGGATGTTGCGACTTCTATTCCTCATGTTCCACATTAACCAATTTTCGTGATGTGGTCATGGAAATTTCATGTCAAGTTTTGGAAGTTGCATATAACAACAATGATGAAATTTCATGTGAGGAAGAGGCTCATGAGACAATGGTCGACTCTGATATACTGAAGACAAAAGATGAGTTAATTATGAGGAGATAAGATGCATAAGGATAAAGAGAACCATAAGGAGCCTATAGAGGGAATCAAGGGGAGTATGTTGAACACAAGGAGTGTGTAGTTAAGAAGATTCAGGAGGAATCTTTGACCAAGAAATTGGAGGTAGTTGTCCAAAAGGAAGGTATATGATGAGGCAAAGAAGAAGGGTGTTGTTGATTCCAACAAGGAGGAGGTTCAGGACAAGAAGGTGGATTTTGAGGCCAAGAATCTAAGGCCAAGAAGAAGGAGGAACATGAGGCCAAGAAGAAGGAGGTTGTTTAGGCCAAGAAGAAAAAGCTTATTGAGGACATGAGGAAGGAGTTTGAAGAGGAAAAGAGGAAGGAGGTTTTTGAGGCTAAGATAAAGGTGGAAGATGAGGAAAAGAGGAAGGAGGAAGCTGAGGCCAAGAGGGAGGAGGAAGTTGAGGCCAAGAGGAAGGACAAAGTTGAGGCCAAGAGGAAGCACAAAGTTGAGGCCGAGAATATATAGGATTTTGAGGCGAAGAGAAAGGAGAAAGTTGAGGCCAAGATGACGGAGGAAGCCAAGATCTATAAGAACTAGGCTTCTATGGCCAAGAGGAAGGAGGTTGTCGAGGTCAAGAGGAAGGAGGTTGGTGAGGCTAAGACAAGGGAGGAAGTTGATGTAAATATGAAGGATGAATCATAGGCCAAGGAAGTTGATGCCACGAGGGAGGAAGTTGAGGACAAGAGACAGGAGGAATTTGAGGACAAAATGGTGGAGGTTGATAAGTCCAAGAGGAAGGAGGTTGTTGAGGCCAAGAGGAAGGATGAAGCTGAAGACGAAGAGTATGAGGCTAGACAATTGGAGAATGAGGATGTCGCCGGGTTGAAGGAGGAGGACATGAATTTGAATAAGAATGAGACCCACAATAAGGAGGACTAAAACACTAATAATATGAAAAGGAATGGTCCAAATGATGTGGAATAGGAGAAGTCAATCAAGTTTATGAGGAGGGACATCAACATGGAGGACAAGGTGACAACCATGACATCATAGGAAAAGGGGAAAACTAGACAAGGGAAAAGTCTTACAAACTCCATTCATACATTTGTCCCAGACGGGGGCTATTTGGATAACCCTTATAAGAGTATTACAAGAAGAATGTAGGCCAGACAAAGAATCCACTCAAACCATCACCACAACATATAAATACAGAAGAAGATCACCAAGGATGGATGAAGTAAATAAAGGAAATGGGGGAGTATCTATCAATAAAAATCAAAAGGTTCATGAATACCACCTTACATTCCATCTCCCAACTTAAACTTAGTGACCATAAAAGCAAATAAAATTGCCTTCTAGAAAAGAAAATTGTCAAATTCACTTTCAATTGAAAAGTCATATGTAAGTTGATATATAATTTTTGAACCTGCTTATAATGAGGTATCATGTCATAGTGGGTAAACTATGTATAATAGTGGCAATATTGTTTTAGGAACTTGATTTTGAAGCATTGGATGGAACTAAGTAGCTTGGGTACAACATTGTAGAGGTGCATGTCCAAATGTTTTGTCAAAAAGAAGTATCATCTACCAAGGGGAAAGTGAACAAAATATGCTCTCCATTCACAAATTAGGTGTGTACATTGGTTCACGACTACTCTAAATGTTCATTTATTATAGTTTGACAATAATGATGCAAAAAGGAGTATTGTCATTTCAATCAAGGTACATCATACTTTAAATATTGGTTATCATCGGAAATAATATTCTCTCTTCAATAATGGTGCCAACGTCCTGTATGGTGGAAAAATAATACCACCAACCTGAATAATCCCATATGCAAAATTGAGAGTGAAAATGAGATGGAATTTCAAATTATGGAGGATGTATTTGATACTCATTACTGTATTTTGCTACACATTATTTTAAAGAAAATAAGGATTTACAACATATCAAATGTGATTTTGTAAGTAAATTTAATATAATTTACTTGAATTAATACAAAATTCTCTTTGATGGATTTCATTGTAAATAAACAACATGCAATACTTCTTCCCTATCATAGAAAGTGGTCACTTATATCTATATCTCATAGATTTTCATTCAAAAAATACATTGCCCTTTACAACATACCATGTAGAGAAAATTTTGATGATTCCTACAAACTTCCTGGGGATTGTATTATAAGTATTACAATGCAATTTTTTGAGGTCAAAAGGAACACCCTTGACTAGGATGAATGGGAATCATAAATTTGATTAGTACCTGAACAACCTAATATCCATAGTTGTGGGTTATTTGTAGCATTGGTGATGTGACAATGGAGAGGGACGTCTACAACAATTTTTTGTTCATTGGATGAAATGTCATTTCTCATGAATATTTTTGCTGAGTTGGCAGCAAAACATCTGCTATCAGATGCAAACACCATCTGAGTAAGAGTTATAGACCAAGCATCCTAAGTATTGTTCCCTACAAAAACCACAATGAAATATACAAATTTGGTTCTAGCATAGATGAATCAACCCAAATTGCGTGTATTATAAATATATTAGAACATTTATTTATTGCCCAATATTTTTACATAATTGATACCAACATTGTTTTTATCAATGATTTTTTATTCATTGTTTGTTCGCCCATCACAATACAAGAATAAATGAATAACTACAAATTACATGTTTACATTTAATGCATACTTCACAATGTACCCCAAAGAACTTGATTAAGCCATGATAGATTATTGGTCCTTGAAATGGTTCCATGATGGATATGTAACTAAAGAATGTCCATAACAACCACCCAACCTAACAATTGTTTCATCATATAATATTCCACATTTGGCCTAAAAATTGGAGTTGAAGCCAATGTGTCTTTTTCAGTAGTCATGCATACTATTTATATTAATGAAATTGATTATTGTATCACATTACAACAATAAAGTTGCCTAAGATGATATGTAAATGTACATAGATGTGGATCTTTAGGTAATATTGATCGCATGCATGACACCGAGTAGCATGAAGTTGTAACTACTAAAACATAGCAAAATGGGGATGGGTGCCCCTTAAAGTATCTCCCATGATCATAAACACAATAAAATCATAACCAAGAGATGTTCAACAAGTATCATGACCGCACGGTGGTCATGTATTTTTATTCATCAAGTTATTCATCATTTTCAAAGTTTATAAACACTGAAGGGGTGAATACTTTGTCATCGTCTTCATCATCGCCATCAAGATATGATTGTCTTGATGTGAAGAGGAATATCTGATACTATTTATATTTCCTACACCTCATCAATGTTTCATTTTCCTTTCATATTATCTATTTGTGCTTCATCTAGCTTTACATCTTCTTTGCTAGGGTCTTCTAGTATGGTTTATAGACCCCTTTATTTTATTCTTTGGCTAGTTCATACACATTTTCAGTCATGTCTATGAGGTCCATGCTCTATAAGTCTTTCCATAAGGTCCTTATATTTCAATCTCCAAATGGTGGTGGTAGAATGATATCCATATCATAACTATTGATGTGTATTAAGGATCATGGGAGAAGGTAACTCACGAGGGGACTCGACAACTAACTTGGATCCTTCCCAATTCACCTATGTGTTTGCTTCTTGACCCTAGCATATAATTTGTTAGATGTCATTAGCAATGAAGTCAAAGGAAATCTTCTTTGAGCAAAGATAGAAGAAAATTGCCAAACTCCATATCATCAAGCTGGTGGTTGAAATGCATAACTGAGGTACAAAAGGGAAAAAGCTTTTGAAAGTACAAAGAATTGGTAGATTATGAAAGTTGTTTATGTTGTAGGTATTGGTCGACCCCGGTGTGGCACTTTGAGATGATTTTAAAGGTGAAAACATCATCTGAGATCATTTTGTGGAACAAAACCTTCTTCCTTGTCAAATTCAAAGAGGCAGAGGACCCTAAGAAGATTCTTGATGGTGTCCTATGGTTTCTTTGAGGCAAACCCCTTCTTCTCAAGAAATGGAAGATAAGAGAGCCTATAGAAAAGGAAAATACGAAAATTGTTCCGATTTGGGTAAGAATTATGAGTCTATTGTTTGACTTTTAGGATGAAGAGATGCTCAATGTACTTGGTAATTATATAGGGTAACCACTATGTTCTAGTTTTGTTACTAAATTGATGAAGTGATTATACTTTTTTCACATTCAAGTCATGATTTTTGTACATATTTCCCTAAATAAGTGATCCTTGGAGGCGATGAAGGTGATAGATAAGTTATAATTATTGAATATGAATGGACCCTGGATAGGTTTGTGAAGTGCAAATGGTTTGGTCATGAGTCTGATTCATGTTCTCATACTACTAAGAAGAAATGTGGGTTCCTGTCCAACACATAAACTCCTCATTTGACAATATTTCTATGGCAGATTCTAGTGTTAGGAAGGTTGTGAATGAAAGTGATGAGAGTGTGCCCAGTGTGTTAAATTGGACAAGAAGTATCACAAATGCAATCAATCATCAAGAAATAAAGGGACCAGTAAGTCTAGAGAAGTTGGTATTTCTATTGATCATAACATTGATGAATGTGTTGTTCTATATATAATTTTGAGAAGGAATCTTCTTCTAGCAACAAGTCCACCGGAGATCCTACTCATAATCATAAAACTATAAATTTGATGATTGTGAGACTCTCTATGTCGCTAATGCTATTATTTATGGATAATCTTTGAAACTAATGAGAGTGGTGTTGGTGTTGTAAAATAAGGAAATTCTAATATTGATACTAGTTTCTAACTTTCTATTTTGGTAGTCAAATCAGTAATGCTACAATAGGAGGGTAGTCATGATTTTAATAGGGTTTGTTTGTGCTTATGCTGCCCCTATAGGTATTTAGATTTCTAATCCTATAGGGAGATACGGATTTCAAAACAAGTTCTTAACATCGGGAAGAAAAATATACCAGATCCTCCTGTCTAAATAATACTGATGAGGAAGGTTTTCAGGTTGTAGTATGCAAAGGAAGGTTGAATCCAAAAAAGATATTCAATATGATGAATATGCTGAGGGGGATCACTAATGAAGTAAGTTCTATTATGTCTGAAAAATCAGATGCCCATGATGGTGGAACACACTCTACTGAGACTAGTAGCATTCCAGTCCAAATCTTATCAAATGGATGATCATCTAGGAGTTTTTTCTTGTAATGTCTATGGACATAATATGTCAGGACATTAAGCAAAAGTGAAAGATAGTATATAAGTTGTTGGTAGGCCCATTAATATTCATGTTGAAATTAAAATTAGAGTAAAGAAGTTTCTTAAAAATATGCATATACTTTTTTTTAAAAGTGAAGTGGATTTCTAACCACCATTCTTATCATCTGGGGAGAATCATTATTCTATGGAATTTGTCTATTGTGAAGTTCAAGAAAAGAGGAAGTGATGTATTTATCCACTGAGCAATCTGTTATAAAGACACTAAGTTCTTTGTCACTCCTATATATGGTAAGAATGATGAAAAAAGATAGCTTTGTTATGGAAGGATTTAATAAGAATCATTTAAAAAATCATGGGAGGGTGGTGAATTTAATGTTGTCAAATACACCAGTGTGAGGAAAGGAAGAGAGTTTATCCTATGAATGACATGGAAGAGATGATATGGGATACTAAACTGATTAAGCTAGATCTGAAAGGAGCTATGTACCTAGCATAATCAAAAAGAAGGTGAGAAGATTGTCATGTCAAGAATTGAAAGGTTTTTTAATAATGAGGATTTCAAAGATATGTTCAAAGACCTCTAAGATTGTTCAACACATGATTCATAGTGATCATAGGATTCTTAATATAAGATTTGATAAATATAATTTAAAGAGAAAAGGAGGGCATTTCAAGTTTGTGATCACCCGAACGTCTCGTGAATATTATTTGAAAATAGTAAGTTTAGTTTGGGTGCAAGAAGTTATAGTTAATTCTATATACAATGTGACTCAAAAGATGAATCTACTTAGAAATGACTCATGAAATAGAACAAGGATGTTTTTGGTAACATTTCTAAGAATGCTAAGAGTCTAGAAGTGGAAGCTTGCTTGTCTCAAGCTGTTGCTGACTCTAATCATGAGGGCATGTCTTTGCGGGCTACTTTTAATTCTAAAAGGAAGGATGTTGTTAATGTAGCTGATGGATGCTTTGCTAAACAAAATTCTAGAGTAAATTGGCTAAAAATTGGTGAGAAAATTTAATTTTTTTCTATAATTATATTAAATTCAGTGTGGCCAAAAAATTTCAATCCCTTAATTTTGATGGTATTAAATGTTATGGTGAAGATTGTATCTCTGAAGTTGTGTTTGACTATCACAACAAGATTTTCAATCGATTTGAGGATAATTCTGTTATGTGGGACAATAATTGGGTTATTCATTGTTTTCCTTCTAAAGATATTATGTATCTATACCTTTTAATTTCTAGGAGGAAATTGAGAAGGTTATCAAGGACGATGATGGGGGTAAAGCCCCTGCTCTGGATGGATTTATTGATCATTTCTTCAAAGATTCTTTGGATATTATATGTGGTGATGTATCTGAAGCTATTTATAGAGGAGGCTAATGGGAATAAAGCCCCTACTCTAGTTGGGTTTAATGGTCATTTCTTTAAAGAATCTTGGGCTATTATATGTGATGATGTAAGCTATATTGAATTTTTAAGAGTAGCAAGATGTCGAAAGAGGTTAATAAATCATATATAACTCTTATTCCAAATATTAAAGGTGTTGAAGTGATTAAATATTGGCATTCCATTGCATTATTTTCTTTATAAAATTGTGTCAAAAGTCCTTACAAATATTCTCCAATTCAGTTTGCCTTCCATTATCAAATGTAGTCAAAGTGCCTTTGTTGAAGGAAGAAAAATCTTGGATGCACTACTTCTCACCAGTGAACTTGTTGGTGTCTTCAACAAGACCGTTGTATCACCTAAAATATGAATCAAAGATTATTTGGTGAACGTGTACTATTCTAGAAAATGGCCTTTCCTTTTTGTAGTGTTGAGAAAGAAGGGATTTCTAGCTAGTTGGCTCAATTGGATTAGAACAATTCTAGGGACTAGTTCTTTACATATCTTGATAAATGGAAATACCACTAATGCTATCTTCGCATAAAATGGTATTAGACAAGGTGACCCACTAGTCCCTTATCTTTTTGTTGTTTCTATGGAAGGTCTCACTGCCATAATGAATCATTCAGTTAAGTCCAAGCTCACTGTCCATTAAGAAACAAATGTAATATCATGTCTCACATCTTTTTTTGTATGATGTGATGCTTTTTCTTGAGAAAAATGAAGGGTATGCTAGAAATATATGTGCTATTCTTGACAAATTTGGTGAATCTGAGGTTTGAGATGCAACCCCAATAAGATCAATGTGTTTTATAACATTACTAATGATGCAAGTATTATATCAGACTATTCGAGAATGGAGAAAGGTACTTTTCCTATGCGTTATCTAGGGTTAACTTTGTTCTGTGAGAAACTAAAAAGATCTTAGTACCTTCATCTTATTGACAAAATCAACAGTAAGTCAGAGAGTTTGAAGATGAAAGACCTTTAAATGAGCTTACTATTTCTACATTAAATGCCCTCCATGTGTTTTGGTCACCTGAGGCACATGATTTCTATTCCAAAATTAGGGCATGTTTTAGGAAGACTTATCTCATATTCATATGTTTTATGAAAATTTTGGTAAATTGCCTAAACATCACTTGTACATCAATATTGTCCATTTTACATATATTTAGGCCAAAATTGCTTTATTATATCAATTGTCTAATATATTGTTGCTTTATTACAAACATGAGCGAGTCAAAATAAAAGAAATTGGGTGCCACCAACATGACAGGAAAATAACCAACAAATAAGGATTGATAAGAAGAACAGGAAATGCCAAAAAGCTTCTCAACAAGACCAAGTCAAAATAGAAGAAAGTAGGTACCACCAACTTTCTTCGGTAGCACCGAAATGAGAGGAAAAGAATCGAAAAAGAAGGGGAAACACGAAAAAGCATATTGATACCATCAACCCAAGTTGGTGGCACTATTTGAAGCCTAATTTGCATTAAAAGTGAAGATTTAGTGGCACCCACTCATGTCAGTGGCATCAATATTTTTCTGACGTTTAAGATTAGAAAAAGGTACATCTAACAATCTATAACCATGTGGTGCCATGATTTCTCCTATATAAACCAAAGGGGTAGTCACATGTAGGCATCTCATCCAAGACATTCTGCTTTGGGAGTCTTGATTGGAGGCAATGCATCTCAACTAAGGGCTATCTATAACACCCGAGCTCACTTTGTAATGCTCGCGTCCACTGCCCAAGGCTCTAGTACAGTTTCAGGAATGACAAATGTCCCCACAGACTACCGCTAGACTTAGATATGTGCTTTGTCCTCACTCACACGCAAGTCAAAATTAACTTCTTAACTAGGCATGCATCCTAATACTACTCCAAGTTGAGCACATTCAAATATGGGGTTCTTAGTTATGGGCTCCCTAAAAAGGAGGTGCACCTTGGTGATATGAGTAGTCCCATCATTCCTTTTAAATCATTTTATCCAAAGCCTCAAATCCTAAGATGTTAAAATCTCCCCCAATTACATTCTTGATGTCCTAGACAAGGCTCAACTACAAGGCCTCACAATCACTTCCAAATTTACATGGAGATAAAAAATGGTCATGTACACCCAACTCTTATTAAGGAATACAAGTGCAAGGGCTGCTCCATTAACTGGAATAGCCCTTCCCAACATGCTCGAATACTACCAGTGCAGGGGTGGATCCATCAACTTGGATAGACCTTTCCAACATGCCTTCACCGCACAACTCATAGACTGGCATGCACATGTCCATGTGGACCCCACTTATCAAAGGTGAATAGGCTATGATACTATTTGTAACATTGGTGCCCACTTTGTTATGCACAGGCCCACTTTCCAAGGATCTAGTAGATTTTTAGGAATGACAAATGTCCCATAGACCACCACTAGATTTAATTATGCTCTTTGTCGTCACTCGCGTGCAAGCCAGGATCAACTTACCAACTAGTCACCCATCCTAGTACTACTCCAAGTTGAGAATGCTTAACTATGGAATTCTTAGTGATGGGATCCCTGAAAAGGAGGTGCACCATGGTGACATGGATACTCCTATCATTCCTTTTAATATCATTTTATTTGATGCCTCATATAATGGGATTTTACATTATCCCACCATCTATCCTTGGAGTAACCAAAATATAAGAAGGAGAGATGAGATTAGGGCAACCCTACATAAGTTTTCTATAGCTTTTTTCTCTGTCCTCCCTTCTTCTAATTCTTTGTATAGCATTAGGGGATAAATCCCCATTCTTTAGCATCCAGGAGTAGCCAGGCGTTAGCTCTATGCATGTTCATATTTCGATTCAATACAATATACTATTTTTCTTTGGTTTTGATAAGATAAAAGATTAAATGTTTTATATATGCTTGACAACATAAGTGTGTAATGGACTATTAACTACTGTGAAAGTGGGTTTAACATATAGAGAAGTTTTTATCACCACATTTAATGACATCCTATGAAAGAGGGCTAACCACTATGAAGTCATGGTCAATAGATAGTTCTTACTGATTAGTCTCTTATACTAACAATGAAAAAGAAGATTAGTAACAAGGCTAAACACTATCCTATGCTGTGAAATCGGTTAGTACAAGCTACAAATGGTTACTCTAAGGAACAATAAATAAGTTTTCTTGATTTAATAGAATTAGCGTATAGTTTGACTTATGGTGAAATTGGTATCCTATAGAATCTATCCATCTAATCTTTCACCAACATTAGTACTCTAACGTGTACACTTGCATTTAACACACGCAATTACGATCTATCATCAGAAACCTTCCCTCTTCGTGGTAGTATATTGAAGGTGGTTGAGAGAATATCTATTACCATTTTCTAGGAGAGTAAGCATGGATGAATAGATTTATTATATCTCTTAGAAGAAAGTATGCAAACCCAAAAGAGAAGGAGGTTTGGGGATTTTTAGATTATGTGATATGAATAAGGCTTGGTAGTTCTTGAATATGTAGAAGATGGCTTCTAAATAGGATATTGTGTGGGTTAAATGGATCTCTAAGAAGTAAATTTATGGTGGTTCTTGTTGTGTCATTAGTGCTAACCCCAATGGGTCCTGGATGTGGGTGTAAATTCTATTTCTATAAGCCTTTTTGAGTCCCAAATTTCTTTTATTGTTGTCACAGGGGGAGTATTAAGATCTAGAGGGATCATTGGATCCCTGGCAATAAGTTCATGCATCAAAGTATTGATAGAAAGAATGTTCTGAAGATCAGGTGTGGGATGGAAGGAATCTGAGCATGTATATCAGGAACAGTGAGTGGTATATTCATGGTGAAAGAACTAATAAAGAATATGAAGATTTCATCCAATATCTGAACAAGAAAATCATCTTAGTCCAATCTCTTAATAAGAAAATCACTAGTGAAGATGAAATCCTTCAGAATGGTTAGACCAACATCACGATCAAGAAATGTTGGAATCTTGTAAGATATGTAAATGCTCCCCTAAATTGGGATAGTTGGTTGTGGAAGCATGATGCCCTAATGAACTTTAGATTGACATGTTGAAAGATCCTTCATAATGGAATATCTACTCATGATGTTCTTAGAAGATTAGGCTTACTTATTACTTCAAGATGTCTATTCTATGAAGTTTAATACCATGATGCTACTCATCTATTCTTCGGTTGTAAATTTTCAAGCTAGATCTGTTGAGAGATAGAAGTGAAGGGATGGTGAGACGTATCCCATTGATTCATGATGATTGTCTATTATTCAATGATAGAAATTGAATATTTTATTTGGCTTATGATTGTTCATCATATTTAGTTGGAGAGGAATAAAAATTATTTATGTGAGTGATGTTCTAGTGATGAGGATGTTTGGGGTCTTATCCAGTTGGATTGTAAAATTCTTGTATACTTACAACATTCTTCTCTCCACCCCTCTATATTCTTTTCTTTGTAAGGTTTCTATCCATTTAATAAAAAGGCCACATCTATCTTCATCAAAGAGGGCCATCAATTTTTTTTCATTATCAGTGTGATTTAGCAGTAAGAGGTGTTCCTCATTCATCTTAAGGTCTTTAATAAACTATTTCGAACCCCAAACGAATACTATATGCTCGCTAGAGTGCCAAAGTAATAATACATACCTATAGAATTGTCTAATAATAATCTGACCCAAACTTGTCCCTATCTATGGTCCATGGATTTTCCAAATTGGAGGGAGAAAAGAATTCCTTCTATTGGATCTTTTCATCTCATACTAAAAAAAGAAATCACCACGCAACATAGCTTTGTTTTGGTATGGATATCGGGTTTAGGGTTTTTCTCTATGTTTATTCCCCTCTCAGGCTTTTCTTTTATAGCTCATTTTGAGAGTTATGGCAAATCCTTTGGCCGGATTAGTTAGGTAGGAAAATGATACACCTGGTGATGACTGAGTTGGGTACTATTTAATATTATATCGATTCATCATAAATTGGACTAGAGCAAGGTCGCGGGGAGAAAATTGTGAGGAGACGGTGAAGGATGAAACAAAATTTGAGTGCTAGATCACTAAAGCATTAAATGATTTAGACTAGGACTACCTCTGAAGAAGTTCTAACATGTAAAAAAATGTATCTCAAGAGATCTTTGGTGGGTGTCCAACCTTCAATTGTTGACCTATGATAGTGAAAAATTGTTCACAACTCTTGAGAATCCTGAAATATTATGAATGTGAATCTTGAATTATGATAAATGTGAGTCTTGAATGATGACAAATGTGAATCTTGGTAAAAAAAATATTGTACTTATTTTATAAACCATGCCAATCTTGGTTAACTAACATGCATGATGTTGGTATGTCAAAGTCATCACTAGTTCACAAAGTCAAAATATTATTAATGTGAATATTGGTTAATTTAATTATAAACCCATTTGTTGTTGACCTATCAAAGTCAATATTGGATCACAAATCACATGAATACCAAATATTCTTGAGATTGAAAACTAGTTAATCAACATGACCCTCGAGATGGAGTGGATTTCACAATGATGACGAATATGAATACTGAAGGAAGACAACTTTTTATCTTGAATGGTGATCCTAAATTCTAAAATTTTATTGGTATGTTGTGTTGGGGCTTCTTCCATTGGAATCCCTCAGTCTAGGGTTTTTGTGTTAGATATATTTCCTGCTATTTCATGAGAAAGAATGAAAATTGTGCCAAACCAGAATGGTGATGAATGCAAATCTAAATTTAACAAATCGTATGATGTTGTTCATTAAAGGGAAGTACTGGTTCAATAGTTTGTCGGTCGTGAATGGTGATGCATATGAATCCTAGTTAAAACATATAGCTTGTCAACCTATCAAGGTCAAAACCTAGTTCACAAAATAATGCCAATACTCAATAGTGACAAATGTGAATCATGGTTAAGTTACCCATATACCATTTACCTATCAAGTTCAACACTAGTTCACCAATCTTGAGAATATTGATAATGAAGATTGTGAATACTAATATTTATTTGTCAATCATGCAAATATTTGACAAGTTACATGTCTAGTTAAATATGAATTGTAAGGTACAACCAAAGTAATTGGTTCACCTGGATATGAAATGGATGAAATTCCATATCACATAGGGCCACTTTGGTATGGTGTGGCAATGATTATGCACATCAAATTCCCTAGGGAATCCCTAGGTTTTACCTTAACCAAATGTATGAGAATACCGCCTACAAGCATCTAGATCTTATCACAGTATAATTCAACATCAAACCCAATGAAAAACATTTTCAAAGATTGAGTGATCAAAGTAACCACACAAGACTAGTTTTTAGCACAAAGTGGGTCTTTATTTATTAAGATAAGATTGCAATAACAAAAGATTGAATTAAAATTTTATTTATCATGGATGAAAACACCATGGTGGATCGATTTCACTATAGCTACCTATTTTTCACTCTCTCACTTCATCAAAATAAGTATGAATAGACATATATTGAGACAGGTTGGATCCCCCCTTCAGTGTTAAAATCAAAACCAGACAGATATTATAGGGAAATATTGCATCAGATATGGCAGTGGAAACAAAAATTTACTATCATATTCCCCTTAAACAACAGATTGCATCAACAACTATTAATTGGTAAGGTAGGTTTGTAAGAGACATACTTGGTCCTAGAGCAAGTCTAAAGATTATCCTTGCAGTGACATGCTTCTTTCACAAGAAGCACCCAGACAATTGTTGACGGTGGCCTCCTGGTGTATCACCACAGACAGTGGTTGATGACGTCCTCCTAGAGGGTGGAAAAGGCCTCCACGCCTCTATGTAGTGCATGCAAACCACCAGGAACTCTATATTCCGCTACTATAGCCAATAGGAAGGAGTTGTCCCTTTAAACGTCAACCTTCTAGGGTTGATTCACTCTCCAGTGTTATCTCTACCTTGTTGTCACCCCACCCTTGATGGGTAAGACTTTCGCAGGTTCTCATGTTACCACAACTATGAGAAGACAACAAATATCATTACTTATTGTTGTGTCTTTAGAAAGTGTCAACTACCCTTCTATTTATAGGAGGGTCAGGGTCAAGATTTTCAAATCAATCGAGGGTCAAAAAGACATAATTTCATTAATCTTTTGGAACCTGTGAACCATGAACTGGTCGGTTCACTACTGAATTGATTGGTTCACATGTGGGTCAATCAGTTAAACACTTGAATCACTCAATTCGTTTTGAATCCTATTCACAATTGTATTGTCTTTTAATATTCAATTCATTCACAACATGATGTCAACATTAATCCTTGATCCAATCTCACTCATCAATCTAACAGTTAGTTCACAATGTGAACCGATCAGTTCACAGATTTGAGCCGATCGATCACTTGCTGAAGCAGTCGATTTAGAGTTATAATTGCTAATCTTGTTTAAATTAAATACATAACACTTTAGTAATCAAGTTTAAACCATATTCATGAGTAAAATCCTATTCCAAGTGTATCTTATGTGTGTGACTCTATAGGTTCCAAGTTACATTGGCAGTGAATGTCCATAACCAATTTATGACGTCATAAGCAGTGTGTGGTATCTTGCAATACATCATTGCTAACCAGAAAGTTGGAGAAAAACTTCAACCTACAATACGGGTTTGGTGTTATAGTGATGGTATAGTTACTTTTTCATTGATATACAAATTGAACTCGAGGCATGGAATCGTCATCCTCTTCAACATTCAATCCATGTTCCTCGAACTAGAGCAGACTTCTTGAGATACATATGAGTTCAATATCATATATTGACTCACATGAGCATGGCCATGTATTTCTGAGTCTCTCTTATCAAGTGGCCAGGATATCAAACTTCCACAGGAGGGATAATCCTGTCTACATCACTCACAGTCATCCCCATGTGTCACAATGAACCCAAGCACCACCTCTATGGCCACCCTTATTCAAGGTCATGTCAGATGGTGTCAAAATACATTGAATGACATGTGATGAGTGTAATTGTTGGTATGTATGCCCAAAGAGCCAAACAAAATGATGATTGTAATGGAATAACTTATAAATGATTTTATTAGTATTAAGGGAAAACTTCCAATTTATTCTATTTTATTCAATTATGAGACAATGAAGTAACACAATAAATGTCTAGAGAATGATATTACTCAATGACATATGTCTTCGCGTTGATGACATGAATGATGGGATCATAAGGATTCTAAGAGTATATACATTCTTGTTATGTCCCTAGTCAGATGTTATTGTGGAAGGCTAATAGACAACAATAACATAAATAACTAGAGCGTATGTTGGTTGATGACAGAATCTCATCAATCATGATATGTGATATCAAACAAAACACATAGGTACTTGTTAGAGAATAGTGTACCAGGCCAACCCACCATAAGAGTGTTACATGGAAGCCATAATTGGTAGTTAGAATCAACTCTTATAGTGTTGGCGTGATTGTGGTTATTAGACCTAAAGTCACTACACACATCACATGTCATTCAGTGTACTTCGACATCATCCATTGTAACCTTAAATAAGGGTTGCCATAAAGGTGATGATTGGATGCAATGTGACACATGGGGGTGATTGTGAGTGATGTAGATGGGATTTTTCCTTCCTATATGAGTGTGATATCCTAGACACTTGATAAGAGAGATTGAGAAATGCATGAACATGTACATGTGAGTCAATGTGTGATATTGAGCTTACACATATCTCAGACAGTTTGCTCTGGTTTAGATAACAAAGATTGAATGTTGAAGAGGATGACAATTCTATGCCTCGAGTCCAATCTAGATATTAGAAACAAAGGAACTATTGATTGTAACACCAATCACATATTGTAGGTTGAAGTTTTTCTCCAACTTTCCTTTTACTTGAGTAGGAATGATGTGTTGTTGGATATCGCTCTTTGCTTGTGATGTCATAAACCGGTTATGGACATTCGCTGCCAACGTAAATTGGAACCTATTGGGTCACACATAGAGGATACCCTTAGAATAGAAGTTTGTTCACAACTGATGTTTAAATTGAATACTAAAATGTTTAGGCATTCAATTTAAACAACAATTGACCGGTTAGACTCTGAACTGACCAATTCAAGGGTTGAATCAACCGATTGGAGTGTCAGCTTGAGTAGATATTGCATTGGTTGAATTTTAGATGAACTAGGGTAGGAACCAACCGGTTCACTAAGTGAATCGATCGGCTCATAGTCATCAAACAACTGTCTCATGGGATGTGACTCCTGGTTCATGGATAAATTTGATTGCATCAAGAATTAGTGTTGAAGTCATGTTGTGCATTAATTGGATTAGAATTCAATACAATTGTGATTGGGAAACATGACAAAATGAATGGTTCAAGGGTTGAACCGGTGGGCTCACATGCCAACCAATTAGTTTACTGATGAACTGATTGTTTCACCACTCATAGCTTGAGAAAGTTCATCAAATTATGGTCCCTTCTACTCCCACACAGACTGGGAATCCTAACCCTAACCCTCCTATAAATAGAGGGGTATTGGGGGATTCCTAGAGACACAACTCAATTGCCTTTGACAATTGTTGTCTTCTCTAGTTGAGGTAATAGAGAGAACCTAAGCAAGTCCTACCCAATTAACAGAGGGATAGTAAGGGAGAACAATTGTGGGAGAGTAAATTGGTGCTAGTACACCAACGTGGAGGGACAACTCCTTCCTGTCTATTCTACTAGAACGATAAGAGTTCTAGGTGGTTCACGTGGACTAGTCTAGAGGAGTGGAGCTTTTCTCTCTAGGAAGACAACGTCATACTGCCATCTATGGTGATCAACCAGGAGCGATTATAGACATAGTTCGACTACAATTTGAAGAAAACCACACAAGATGACAAGGAGATTGTCACTGGACTTCCTCTAGGACCATGTATATCCTCAAAACCATCATTTCCATTATATAGTTATAGACGCTATCTATTATTTAATGGGTAATATGGAAGTAAAAAAATTATTTCCGTTGCCTTCTCTTCCGCCATATTTCCCTACAGTGGTATTAGAGCCACATCAGCTTACTATATTTTGGGATCATTGATATGATCGGATTTTTGGTATTTCATTTATTTATTACATGTGATGTGAACACTTTAACTGATTAATGTGCATATTTGATTAAATACCGTATACAATCCCAAAGTAATATATATATATATGATATATATGCAATTTACATGCATTTCCCTAAAAGTTGGTTTTGATGGTGGATGTGTGGCATGGTTATGGCCAATAACCCTAATTATCTACACATTGTGGTTGTGTGTTTATTCCTGTTTCATCTTAGTTTGCATACCGAACCTCTACCTTATCTTCCAAATTGTAAAAGCATTATTCTCTCCTATTTTTGCTCCCCTCAAATGTAACTCGAGGTTTCTATATTATCGTGTAATATTAGGATAGTTTAATTTCTTGTTACTATGAAGAAAATGAGTCGACCAGGTGGAGGACCATGGAGGACCGATCGGCTAGAGACCCATTCGGTTAATTAGAGGACCCAGAAATGGTGGACCAAAAACCAGACGATCAAGGAGACAAACAACTGACCAGTCAGGAGGCAAATCGTCTGGTTCAAGGGTTGAACTAATCAACCTAGATTGACAAGAACAGATCTTCATCAATAATAGGTTTCTGCATGAGATGTAGATGCTAGGTTATGGTAATTCCTTGTGGCTCCAAGGAATTATAGTAGAATGTTCATAACCATCACTTTTGTTTTATTGCATACTTTCATTTGTGGGATATAGCATGTATACGATACAAACTATATGTATGTGGTGATTGGATACACATATGTACTTATAAATACAAACTCTCTCAATAACATATTAAGTCTTAGATATTTTCCATTAGAAACACACATGAAAAGCTTGATTGACAATGTGTGGGCATGCCAAGTGTGGTGCGTTGTCCATCTCGTGGAAGTTTGATGGTAGTAATGGGGGCCTATCAAGTGGGGTGCATTATTATCATGTTGGCTTTTCAGTCAAGATTAACTGGGTGTCTTTAATGAGATTAAGCACCTGGAAGCATGCAGATGATTATGGCAAGGAGTTGTGTAAATCATTTATTCAAGATTTGTATAAGATGTAATTGGAAAATGTTGCCTACCTTAACGATTGATTATGGACGTTGGTGTTGGTCGGGTAATAATTGAATTATTTTGGACCTTGGCTCACTAGAAGGTTGTATGTTGCAATCTTCAAAATTGATATGTGAGGGCTATCAGTTTGAATAAAATAGTGGGAGCGATAATTAATTAAAGATATGATTAATATTTTTCAAATCAAATCAAACCAAACCAAAAGGAGTTTTGACCAAATGCATTTTTTCAGGTAGAATCAAATGACAATCAAATTGTTGTTGTGATGGTCCTTAGGAAGGACAAACTTGACGGGACAATTTTCCAAAGTTGGTTTTGAACTTTGAGAAGGGTTCTCAGTGATGAGCATAAGCTCTATGTCCTAGATAAACCAGTGCCAGAAATACCAGCACCTGATGTGCCTAGGGTTAAGGTAGATGCTTACTAGAAGCATGCCAATGATGCCTTGAACATAGAGCACCTTATGCTAAGTTCCATGAAATATGAGTTGCATGAGCAATTTTAAGACATGGGGATACTTGAGATGGTAACACATCTTTGGAATCTGAACCATTATCTCACAAAGCTAGAAAGATACAATGTCTCAGAGGCACTCTTTGAGTGTAAGGTGATAGAGGGAGACTCACTAGAG
Source organism: Alisma plantago-aquatica (assembly GCA_963693085.1). Lineage (NCBI taxonomy): Eukaryota > Viridiplantae > Streptophyta > Magnoliopsida > Alismatales > Alismataceae > Alisma > Alisma plantago-aquatica. The sequence continues at coordinate 314,133,228 of OY856412.1, read as the reverse complement.
GCCCATGTGCTCAATATGATTGGACAAGTGGATCATTTAGAAGAAATGGGATTCTCCTTGAGCCAAGAGTTGGTCACGTATATGATTATGCAATCATTGCCTAAATTATATAGCCATTTTATTGAGTGTTACCACTGAATAATGTGGCCAGACCGTTGTCACGTCTGCTTGGGGTGTTGCTTAATGCTGAAGCAAGAATGAATAAGGACAAATCCATGATGTTGATCAGTGGAGAAGAGTCCAAGGATGAAAGCAAGGCCATGAAGAGTTTTGAGGCTAAGCATAAATCCAAATCTTCAACACTCAAGATAAGGAGAAAGAAAAGTATAAGAGGAATCTGTCCTTTGTACTTGAAGGAATTTAGGAAGAAGAAGATGAGGATAGAGATCTCCATCTCAGGTATATATGTCATTGAGATAAACTTATCTACTTCTTCATCTTGGATACTAGATACCAGATGTGGATCTGATGTATGCTCAAATATGCAGGATCTAAAAAGAAGTAGGCCTTTAAGAAAGGGTGAGGTTGAACTATGAGTTAAAAATGGAGCAAGAGTTTCTTCCACTACAATTGGAACCTATAGTGTATCTCTTCCTATAGGGCTTGTTATAGGGTTAATGAACAACTATTATATACATTCCATAAATAGAAACATCATTTCTATATCTTGTATGGACAAGGATACATATGAATTTCCTATTAAGAATGGTTGATGTTCTATTTCTAAAGATGGGATCTTTCATGGCAGTGCCCCAATATATTTTGGTCTTTATTTGCTAGATCTAAAGACAGATATATATAACATAAATACCAAAAGATTAAACTCAACAACTCAAACAAAACATATATTTGGCATTGTCATCTAGGGTACATAAATGATAATTCCATATCTAGACTACATAAAGATGGTTATCTGGACTTTTGATTTTGAATCAATAAAGACATGTGAATATTGTTTGTTGGGAAATATGACCAAGACCTTGTACATTAGCAATAATGAAAGGGCTAGTGATTCATTAGGACTCATACATACTGATGTTAACGACCCTTTTAGAAAATCTACTAGAGGTTCTTATCAGTACTTCATTGCCTTTACTGATCACTTTAGTAGGTATGGCTATGTTTGCCTGATGAAACATAAGTTAGGAACCCTTGAAAAGTTCAAGGATTTCATGAATGAAGTACATAACCAACTTGGAAAAAGTATTAAGGCACTTTATTCTCATCGAGATGGAGAATACTTAAGCCAAGAGTTTGAGGATCTTCTACGGACCCAAGGTATCATATCACAATGGACTCCTCCTGGAACACCACAACATAATAGTGTATCAGAAAGAAGGAATCACACATTACTGGACATGGTGCAGTCAATGATGAGTTTATCTGAAATTCCAAACACCTTTTTGGGTTTTCTTTGGAAACATCCATGTTTACACTAAAATGTATGCCATCTAAATTGGTTTAAAAGACACATATGAGATATGGTTTGGGAATCGTCCCAATGTGTCTTTATGAAGATTTGGGGTTGTGAAGATTATGTGAGAAAGCAGTTTCCCGAAAAGCTTGGACCCAAATTTGATAAATGTTATTTTGTTGGATATACTAAACAAACCAAAGGATATTACTCTTATTCCTTATCTGACCACAAAGTGTTTGTTTCCAGATATGTTGCATTCCAAGAAAAGGAAAATTTATTAAAGTTGAACTTGAAGAGGCTCAAGACCAACAAGAAAACATTAAACCAGTAGATTTTCAAGAGGAACTAGGAGAATCACAAGTTGTTTTGGAATCTCAAATTCATCAAGTAACACAAGAACCTTGTAGATCTAGTAGGATACACGTTGATCCTAAAAGATTTGCTTATCTTGTCACTCAAGAAGGTGGTGAGTTGGTAATAGACGATGAGCCAACAACCTATCTAGAAGCTAGTAAGGGACCAAAGTCTGAGAAATGGCTTGAGGACATGAGATCTGAGATGGAATTAATGTATGCCAACAAGGTATGGACCTTGGTGGATCCACTTGAAGGGATAAAACCCATGGGGTGCAAATGGGTCTTCAAGAAGAAGACTGACACGGATGGCAAAGTACAAACCTATCAGGGAAGATTAGTTGCAAATGGTTTTTGAAAAGTTCAAGGTGTTAACTATGAAGAAACCTTTTCCCCGCTTGCCATGGTTAAATCCATCAGGATCATTCTTGCCATTGGATCTGATCATGACTATGAGATTTGGTAGATAGATGTTAAAACTACATTCCTTAATAGGAATCTTCTTGAGGATGTGCACATGACACAAACTGAATGTTTTATAAATCCAAAGGATGCAAATACAGTTTGCAAGCAACAAAGTTTAATCTATGCATTCAAGCAAGCATCTCAGAGTTGGAATCTTCTATATGATGAAACAGTCAAAGAGTTTGTCTTTAGTCCAAATGAAGGTAAGCCTTGTGTGTACAAGAAGGTTTGTGGGAGCATGATAGTATTCCTCATATTGTATGTAGATGACATACTATTGATGGGGAATGACATGCCAAATTTTCATATGGTAAAGACTTGGCTTGGAAATACATTTTAAATGAAGGACTTGGTTGAAGCATCCTACATTTTGGGAATCAAGATCTATAGACATAGATCTAGGAGGATTCTCGGTCTAAGTCAGAGCACATACATTGACAAAGTGTTGAAGAGGTATAACATGGAAGTCTCAAAGAGAGGAAACCTACCCATGTCTCATGGAGTTGCCATCTCTAGAGCTCAATGCCCTAGTTCTTATAAATAAAGGGAATGCATGAGTAGGACTCCATATGTATCTGCAATTGGATCCATCATGTATGCAATGTTGTGTAGCTGTCCCGATGTCTTATATGCCTTGAGCATGATGAGAAAATATCACTCAAATCCAAGTGATGCTCATTAGACATCCATGAAGAACATCCTTAAGTATTTGAGAAGAACTAAGAATTAGTTCCTTGTCTACGATGGAGAGGAAGAGTTGGTGGGAAAGGGTTATACCAATGCAAGCTTCCAAACTGACAAAGATGATTATCGATCACAATTAGGATTTGTATTTTGTCTCAACAATGAAGTTGTGAGTTGGAAGAGTTATAAGCATGAGATAATTGTCGATTCTATAATAGAGGTTGAGTATATTGCTTCATCAAATGCAACAAAGGAGGCTATTTGGATCAAGAATTCATCTCAGAACTTGGGGTTGTTCCAAGTATCAACAATGCAATTGAGCTATATTGTGAGAATAATGGAGCTATTGGACAATCTAAGGAACCCAGATCACATCGACATTCCAAGAATATACAAAGGTGTTTCCATATCATACGAGAGATCGTACAGTGAGAAGATGTAAAGATTTGCAGGGTACCAACTGAGAACAATGTTGTTGATCCCTTGACAAAGGCACTTTCATATTAGAAGCATGATGGTCATGTTAGATCACTTGGGATGAGATTCACAGGTGATTGTCTCTAACTGCAAATGTGAGTCTGTTGGTATGTATGCCCAGAGAGCCAATCATATGATGATTGTAATGGCATAACCTGTAAATGATTTGATTAATAATAAAGGAAATCTTCCAATTTATTCTGTTTTGTTTAGTTATGAGATAATTAGTACCGTAATGAATGTCTAGAGAATGATATTACTCAACGATGTATGTTGTTGGGTTGATGACCTAAACAATGTAATCATACATATTCTAAGAGTATATACATTCTTTTTATGTACCTAGTTGGATGTAATTGTGGAAGGTTGATAGACAACAATAACACAAAAGACTAGAGTGTGTGTTGGTTGATGATAGAATCTCATTAGTTATGATATGTGATATTAAACCAAACACATAGGTACTTTTTAGAGAACATTGTACCGTACTGACCCACCATAAGAGTGATACATGGAAACCATAATTGGTAGTCAGAATTAGCTCTTATAGTGTTGGTGGTGATTGTGGTTCTTAGAATTTAAGTCACTACACTCATCACATGTTGTTCAGTGTACTTTGACATGATCCATTGTAACCTTGAATAAGGGTTGTCATAAAGGTGATGATTGGATGTACTATGACACATGGGGATGATTGTGAGTGATGTAGATGGGATTTGTCCCTCCATAAGAGTGTGATATCATGGCCACTTGATAAGTGAGACTAAGAAATGCATGGACATGAACATGTGATTCCATATGTGATATTGACCTTACACATATTTCAAATTGTCTGCTTTGATTCAAGGAACAAATTTTGAATGTTGAAGTGGATGATGGTTCCATCCCTCAAGTTCAATATGGATATCAGTGACAAAGGAACTATACAAACACTATAACATCAATCACATATTGTAGGTTGAAGTTGTTCTCTAGCTTTCCATTTACTTGGGTAGCAATGGTGTGTTTCTAGATACCTCTTTTTTCTTGTGATGTCATAAACTAGTTATGAACATTCAATGCAAATGTAAATTGGAACCTATAGGGTCACACATATATGATACACTTAGAATAGGAGTTTGTTCATGAATGATTTTTAAATTGATTACTAAAGTGTTTAGGCATTCAATTTAAACAAAAATTGACTGACTGGACTCTGAACCGACCGATTCAAGGGGTGAATCAATGAGTTGGAGTGTCAGGTTGATTAGAAATTGCATTAGCTGAATTATGGATGAACCGACTAGTTCATTGAGTGAACTGATCGGCTCATGGTCGTCAAATGACCATCTCATGGGATGAGATTCCCAGTTCATGGATCAATTCGATTGCATTAAGGATGACACCATGTTGTGCAGTCATTGGATTAAAATTGCCAATACAATTATGATTCAGAAACATGACAAAATGTTTGGTTCAAGGGTTGAACCAATCATCTCTCATGCCAATTGATTGGTTCACCTACAAATTGATAGTTTTTCCACTTGTATGTTGAGAAATTTCATGAAATTTTGGTCCCTTCCACTCCCACACATAGTGGGAACCCTGACCCTAACCCTCCTATAAATAGAGGGGTGTTGGGGGCTTCCTAGAGACACAACTCAATTGCCTCTGACAATTGTTGTCTTCTCTGGTTGTGGTAATTGAGAGAACCTGAGCAAGTCCTACCCAATAAAGGGAGGGACTGCAAGGGAGGACAATTGTGGGAGGGCAAGTTGGTTCTAGTACATCAATGTAGAGGGACAACTCCTTCCTATCCATTCTACTAGAATGATAGGAGTTCTAGGTGGTCTCTATGGACTACTCTAGAGGCATGGAGCTTTCCCCCCTAGGAGGACAATTTTAGACTGCCGTCCATGGTGATCAACCAGGAGTTGCTACAGACATTGTTCAAGTGTGATATGAAATAAGCTGCACAATATGACTAGGAGATTGTCACTAGATTTGCTCTAGGACCAAGCATATCCTCGAAACTATTTATTCCATTCTATAGTTATTGATGTGATCTACTATTTAATGGGGAATATGGCCAAAAAAAAATTCACCGCCTGGTCTGCCGCCATATTTCCCTACAGTAATGACTTCAAGTCTAAGAACCATAGTCACCACTATGACTATGAGAATTGAGTATGACTACCATTCAATGGTCTCCATGTATCACTCTCAAGGTGGATCTATTTGTACACTATTCTCTAACAAGTACATGTGTGTTTGGTTTGATGTCACATATGATGATTGATGAGATTTTTTCATCAACCAACACCCACTCTAGTCTTATGTATTATTGTTGTCTATTTTACTTCCACACTAACATATGACTAGGGACATAACAAGAATGTATGTACTCTTATCATACATATGTTCTCATTGTCCATGTCCTAAACCCTAAGACATATGTCATCTAGTATCTTCATTCTTTATACATTTATTATGTTACATTATTATCTCACAAATAAATAAAACATAATAAATTGAATTGCCTTTCATTATTATCAAATTAATTACATCATGACACATTATAATCATCACATTATTGGCTCTCTAGGGATAACTACCAATAGTCTCCCACTTGCACTTAGTGTCAATCACTCATGAATCTCATTCAAAGTGATCTAACATGTGCATCATGCTTCTTCTATGGAAGTTATTTCATCAGAGGGTAAGCAATATTACCTTTAGTCAGTACTCTGTAAATCTTCACATCTCCTTGTTGTATGATCTCTTGTATGAGATGGAACCACTATAGTATGTGCTCAGAAAACTGATGTGATCTGATTTCCTTAACTTGTGAAATAACTCCATTTGTGACGTCCCCGAATTTTCTAAAACTTAATCTAATGTGTGACGTCCAAATTGAACCCTCACCTCAGCGAGAATCCCAATTTAAACTCACACACTAGGCCAAGAAGAAGAAAATCAGAGGAAGTCAAAGGAAAAATAGTAGACATGCACATGAACAAGAACAAAAACATACAACACATGTTCACCATTCAACATATAATTACAAAATGAATTGTTACAACATTTGAGATTACATATTAAATAGTAAACTTTTACATATACATGTAATACCAATAAACAACGGGATCTTAAGACAATAGGTCCACATGTACATCATCTCGCCATACAACTCTTATCTATCTGGGTTCTTCAAGATCATATGTCCACAACCTAAACAAAAGATTACATGTGGTAAACATCAGCACAATATTCAAGGATGGTGTACTGAGTACGCCTATGTGTCTTTTATATACCTCTCATTATAGTGACTTGGCAATAAGATAAAACTATTGCTTGGCAGTAATAAACAAATACAAAAAAGCATACTTGAACAAGAATGTTTATTAGCAAAAGAGAACACATATATTTTAGGCATATTTTCCATTATATCATCCCTGCATTTACTACCTGAGAGTTGAATGCATCAAGGACTTTATGATCTACTACCAAAGAGTTGGATTATTTCATAATGTGATCTACTACCAAAGTGTTGGATCACTTTCAAGTACTTTACTACCAAAGAGTTGAAGTACTTACTTTCCAACACTTTACTACCAAAGAGTTGAAGTGCTTAGATATAATGGAACAAATATATTATGTTTCATGTGTTCATAGCCATAAGTATGGAAAGTCAAGCAAAATATCATACCAGAACAATCTTTTCATCCAATATCATATGCCAAGTATTTTGTACACATAATACAACCATATTGTATAATAAGCCAAGAGGTAAGGGTGTACCTTCATAAGAGATAATCTAATCACCACATATTCCTGATATCAACTATATCCTTATTAAATCTGAATAAGACAAGATCAAGTACTACCATCATATTCTCATCATCTCAACCCTAGTTATGTCCATTTTAGGATTTAGCTTAGTTGATTAGGGTATGTGCATCATTACTTGTATTCTTGCCTTGGATATAGGTTACTGGTCTTATATTCCAGATTAAGATGCATAATTTCATTGTTTTATTGCATATAATTATGTGCACATATTAACTCTAGGTTACATGTATTACTCCAATTAGGGTTACAAACCATTTATTATGGACACTTATCATATTATCATGAATTGTTTGCATGATCATAAGCTCAGAATTATATATAAGGTTTCATGTCCTGATATGAGCTTACACTGAAATTTTTAAAGATTCTTTAAGCATATTCCTAATTATTGCACATTAATTAGGGTTATTAGCCCTAAAAGCTATATAAATATTTTTATGTGATATCATGCATCAACATTATAATTACTGACATCAGATATATTATAAACATTATGATGGATTTATCAACATTTTACCATGATTCTAGGCCATCTTTGGATATTTATTATCCATTAAACAATTGCAATACATCTTACATGATATCACTAAGTTTAGTGCATCAAAAGCCTGATTTTTCTATTTTATTGTGTTCTACACATTTTTCTGAGAATTTTGGTATCTTACCTGTATTTTTGTGATAACTGAGCTCATTTATATGAATTATTGAAGTTCTAAATATATTAGAAGATAATTACCTTATGTGGCCAATCGCTGGCCACCATGTGGCACTTCAGGGGGGCACAAGTCCTTTTTTGAGTCGTCTGGTTCTTAGTTGGTTTGCTCGGTTCACTCTCTCTTCCTCTCCTCTTGTGTTCTCAATGCTAGTTGTGTTCTGCGGCTCCCAGGTTCTTTATAGGTTCCCTGAGGCATGTCTTGTTGGTGTTCAAACCCTCCATTGGAGCCACATCAACAACCTCTTCTTCTCCTTAGATATTCACAAATCCACAATACATCATTCACACCATAGGCCCTCCTCTAAAGCTCTTGAGCTTAAGGACAAGGTCCTCACCATCTCTCTCCCTTGTAGAGGTTGCCACCATAGGGGATGACTCCGGCGAGCGATCACATGCTCTTCTATCCTTCTCATCACCTTCAACAATCTTTGGAGGATAAAACAAGGTCGTGTGTCTGCCTTAGCATCACAGGTCTTCCTCCTTGCCTCCATATCTCCTCCAGTAGGTGGTGTTGCCGCTCACAACAACTGCTCGCGGATGAAAAAGGAGCAAGTCTTTCCGCCATGGTTCTCTGATCTCAAGTTTCAGGAAGCATCACAAAGTCTCTCAAAATAGAAAGGTATACCCCAAACATGAAGATGAGCCATCTACATGTACCTTTGAGATCCATCCTCTATTGGAGCTATTAGGCGAGCGAAGCACTGAGCACTCCCAACTTCATATTCATTGTCCTAACACCCGATACATATAGAGAACAGACGCATGACTAAAGGGTACAGATGCATGGGGTATATAAGACTGGGCATCATTTACAAGTGGAGATGTCATTCAATGCAAAGCATGGAGGGTGGGAGTCAATGAGGCAGAGATGTGGTCCAATCTTTTGAGTATCTTATTGAGATACTCTTACAGCCCCCCGCAAGTTGAGGCAAAGAGAAACAAAGGCCCAACTTGGGAAGGAGAAGTTGGAACGAAGCTTGGTGAGGCACCTTGAAGTGAGATGGGTCTTCATATGGTAGATTCTTTATGTACATAAGTATTTAAAATGGGTCTCTTGCTGTCCCGTGTGGATCTTCCTTGTATTCCTTCATGGGAGGTGGTGATCCTGGTGCCACCAATGGATTTCTAGGCATGATATTAGTTCTTAGATAATCAGAAAGAACAATTTGATTTAGTTTCTTGGAGAGGATGTCCTATCTTTCTAGGAAGTAGGAGTGAGGAGGCAGCTTATCTTCTTACATCTATTGAGTGTGCTTCATTGATTTCTAAGGAGGCATCAAGCAGGGAAGAGGAGTAATGTTGTTTGTTGTTGGGTGTCTAAGGAGGCATCGTACTTGGAGATAGTTGACCCCAACTAGTATGGTGGATAGAATGTGCTCACTGGCCCTTTTTGAGAAGCTTCGATATGCTCCCAAGAACGAGTCCATGATCAGTTGCTCGGTGGGTATTAGAGGGTACTTCCCGTGGGGTTTTATATAGAAAGTAGGCCATATGGTGAGTTTGTCTGGGAAGAAGGGATGGAGGTGCTGCCGATGACCCCTGGTTTACAGAGTTGTGATCGTAGGGCTGGGTGAAAGGGTGCAAATGGGGTATGACTTTACTGTGGTGATCGGATTTGATGTGGCAAGAAATGTTCGGACAAGAGGATTTTTTAGAAAGAAGGGAAATGACAATGGTTTTCTCAAGTTGGAAATTTTGGCTCCGCACATTAGTTGGTGAAGCAAGATAGTAGGCAGGTTGTATTACTACCATATTTAGAGTACAAATTTGGTTGGTGATAACACATTCATTAAATGGTGGTGTTTGTAAGGAGGTCAAAGTGGAGAGGGATGTGAAGGAGGCTATGGGCCAAGGTTGAAGAGAGAGCCAATAGCTGGCACGTTCATAGGGATTCACGAGGTGAAGGCAATGAAGGTCATAGGGGTGAGGTCGCTTATTCCAGTGTGTAGATTTATGTTTGGAGATCTGTAAGTGGCCACTGGAGATTGTAGCTAAGATTTGGTGCCTTAGGGGTTGTGACAAGGGTGAGAGGGAGAAGAGGCGGCTACTGCTGTAGTGAAGGTACCATCTGAGGGTGGTTGTGAGGCCATTAGTTTTGGACTGGGGGCAGACGTTGTGAGGCACCATGGCGATGGAAGGGGTGAGAGAGACGATGATTGTGGAGGCAATAGCAGTGAGTAGAGGAGAAGGTGTTGAAGAGCATTTGTGTTGCTGGGTTAGACACCAGTTGGAGGTGCTGGAAGGAACTCTGTCAGTGGATGGTGTCACGGTGGCAGAGATTCGCATAAAGGCACTGTGGACAGGAAGGTTCCTTAGAGTGGTGGGGAATCCATTTCGTTGAGGGAAATGGGACCACTCAAGGTTACTCGAGTAGAAGGAGTGCTTGGCGGTGAGAGAAGCAACTAGGTTTTTGGTGGAGACCTTGTTGCGGTGAGGAAGACAGGCAGACCGCTCAAAAAGATAGAAGGGGAGGTTGTCACAGAGGAAGGGAGTGTGTTGGGTGGTGCTGAGGGTCATTGGACCTCAGATCCACAACATGCTTTGGCTCTAGTGATATGAGGATGAGGAAGGTGAGCTCAGTGATAGTCGTGGAGAGAGATGTGAGGCTGAGGCTAGGGCGAAGATGGTCATAGCTGTGGGAAGAGTAGGGAGGTGTCAAGAAACACGTCTGGGCAGTCATTGGAGTTGCACCGATTGCCTGATCAGGCTGAGTAGTGGTGGAGATCGTTTGAGACACCCCAGGCATCGAGGATGATGGGGCTACTAGTGGTGGTTCCGGTGATGGTGGATCTCAACACCATAGTCGTCGAGGCAAAGGAAAAGACAAGTCTATGAGTGAATCTGGTGGTTGTCTCAGTTGTAGGTGAGAGAGAGGAAGGGAGAAGAGTGATTGCCGCTAAGTTTCTATCTGCGGATGGCGGCTCGGATTAGGATTTATGTAGAAAAGAAGGGGGGTAATGCGAGTGAGGTAGAGGGTGGGCATGGTGAATCAGATGCTAGTCAAGGTTGTTAAGGCTCTGATACCATATTGGAGTTATTAGGTGAGCGGAAGCATTGAGCATTCCCAGCTACATATTCATTATCTTAACACCCAATACATATAGAGAACAGATGCATGACTAAATGGCACATATGCATGGGGTAGATAAGATAGGGTGTCAATTACAAGGGGAGATTTCAAGCAATGCAAAGCATGGAGGGCAGGAGTCGAGGAGGCAGAATTGTGGTCCAATATTTTGAGTATCTCATTGAGATACTCTTACATACTCATCTCTGACTATATAGAGTTCGACATCCTACTAAACCACCATAGGACTTTGCAATCTCACACAGTTTCTGATCCTCGAACATCCCTCTCTGATTCTGATATCACAGACCCCCTGTGAGATGCTTTGGATTATCTTTCTACACTAAACCTCATCTCCTCCTCTGTCCGCCCTTAGTAATGGAGACGAGAGAGAAAACTGGGAGCTTGATCTCTCTTCCTACTAAACCAAAACTCACATCTAGAGGGCCAGTGGTCTCCTTTTGATAAGACGAGCATAACTGTTTAGTCAGTCTTGCACATAACCACTCATTCCTTGTTGTGGGATCATGGATCGATCATGGTTGGCAAACACCTCCATGACCTGGTTCTAACTGGAAGGTTGGGGATAACGAGAAGTCCTCCGATCAAAACATCCAACAGCCAGGACAGGGCCACACCATCAATCCATGGTACTCTCAAACCAAAGGGATTATAGATCCTTTGTCAACACTTGGCCCGCTACCTACCCAGAAATCAAAAGGGAACGAGTACATTATTGATCCAAGCCCAAACCTTTTTAATTAGAATACTTAGGTCCATAACCATCAAAATGCTAATTATTTCTCCATATTAAAACCTAGATATCTCCTTCTAAGAAAATCAAAATATTATGAAACTTTAACCACAACTTTAATACAACTCAAGATACTTCATATTCAAATTTCATGTCAAAACTCTATTGTCTGGTCATCCAATTAAATACTCCAAAAAGGCATGAACCTAGGGATCTTAATTATAATATCAACATCAATCAACACTCAAACTTTGTGAAATACTTGGAACTCTCAATATCACACAACCATAATAATTCACTTATGTCATTAGGTATCCAAATACTCCAAAAGTTCACTCCATCACATCCTACACACCTTAAGAGAAATTTTGTCCTTGAACATAAGCTAATAACCAGTCTTTCACATCATATACGTCTTAAAAGAAATTTCATCCTTGAAATTAGGCCATTCTCTTATTCCAAGAAGAGAAACCAAAACTTCTTCATTTGTATGTGTGGAACCATTCTAGGTGCAACATATCCAAAAACAAAAGCTCAAAACTATATCTATATATTTCTAGACGCTTTCAAAAGAATCTAATGTTAACTACACCCTTCATATAAGGTCCATGCATATGTTCATAAGCTTAGGTTAGGTAAAGCCATATTCATACTTTAGGATTTACATCCTTATGTTACCAAAGAATTAACGATTCCATTAATACATTTATCATGTTATAAAGAAGTTAATTAAAATTAACCCAGTTTATCCATATAGATCATATCAAGGTGTCATAATCATTTCACTGTGGTAATATTCCAATGATGTTCAACATCTTTATTAAGCATTACATTAACACCACAACTAATAAGTTTCATTAATATGATCTCATTTAACTTTATATATTAAGTTACAAGTTTATTAGTGAATTCATCACTATATTCACCAACCATATTATGTTATCACTATTCATGTAACATGTATCATTAGTGTCATCTCATTGTACTTTCTCATATTAGGTTGAAAACTCTATTAGAGATTCATCATGATATTAGCCAACTATTCACATTATCATAATTCACACTTATGGCTAGCTAACTAATAGAGAACTATGTGAAAGCATCACTAGGGTTTTTGAATCTTATCATGTCCTCATACCTTATATTGACATTAGATCATGAACATATATATTATATCATGGTTGTGCTACACAGAATTATATGAATGGCTTATCGAACATGTATCAAAAATTTATCCAGTATAATAGAGGTTATCCTGACCTATAACCTGAGGGTATTGTCATGCTCAATCTCTCTGAGCTCACTCAACTATATGAGTATCTCATAAGAAAAATCTTTATCTTTCCTCTTTGGCCTAGGGATTCCGGGTCTACCTCATTAGTATTGATGATTGTCATTACAAGTTTTGGCCACTCAAGCGCAAACCAAACCAAAACTAACATGACATTTTCTTCATAGGTTCTCTACCCATGAGACATGCTTACCCAAAAACTCTCTTCATTTTATATACACCACTAGAGTCCTACAAGGAACCACCAACCTGAGCATGAGGCGTTACCGAAACTAACATAGTTACCTCCTCCAGGTTCTTGGGACTCTCTCCCTCACCTAGATGGTAGGTACTCATATTCATGTTCACATGTACATATGTAACCAACCTCTCTCTGACTCTAGGGTTTGGTCCTCCCAAAGACATCTAGGGTTCGACAAGACTATAGGAATCACGCATAAAGTGACTCAACTCAATCACTTAAGAGTAGTCTAGTTTAGGACATATCATAACAAAAATTTCTCAAATTCTCATATCTTAGAGTTTAGGTTCTATGATCTTCTCCCTTTGGGTCTCACTCTCTGTAGAGTTAACCCTACAACTGGTCCCAACACTAGAGGTCCTCCTTTGCAAAAGAGAGTGAAGCTTGTGTTGATTTACAACCTTGTCTTAGCTTACCTTATCTTATATCATACAAGCCTATGTACTTGCATCATCAAAACTTATATCACATCCTCAAATCTAAACCCATGTCCTTAAAGACAAACATTGATCATCATAATTCATCTTGCATTTGTTGACTTTAGAGTTATAAATTGGCCATATTTTGATAATGACTTAACCAATCCATTCCTATGTATCTAATATGTTTGTTCAAGATTGATTTTAGGCTTTAGGTACATGAGAAGGGTCATATTATACAAGCCCTAGCTTGTTCAAGTTTAAGTCAAAAGCAATGCAAGTGCGCATTTTGGGAAATCACTCCAAATGCCTTAGATGATTTTTGTAATCACTTGTATTGATGATATGACTTGTAACTAAGATGAGAAAAAATCAGGGACACTTAATTCCAACGTTTGATCACTCAAATGTCAATTTAGAAAATTTGTCACAGGATGTTTATTTGTCAAGTTGGAAACTTTACCAATCCAATGATGGATTTTCTGGAGAGACCAATCGGTTGAGTTTCACACTCACATAACTCGACCAATCGATCAACTAAGTAAAACTAATTTTGACTCATCGATCGAGTTTTCCAAAACAAACTTGACTGGTAGTTTGAAAATTGGCTTTGTTAATAATTGGATCGGTCGAGTTATCTTTATTGAAACTCGACCAAATGTATTGCATGGAAAATGCAGAAAAAGTGATTATAACTGTTGGTGAGTTGCTTTGAGCGAGAATAGATCTGTTGTAACTTGTAAAATGGCTATGTTTCACCCTTAAGTGATCCCACACTCAAGGGAACACCCCCAGCTATAAATAGGACCCCTTGGAGTTCATTCCAAGTTTGCTCATTCATGCTATTCTAAGTCCTTGCTATAGTTGAGTGTGTTCCAACTCCTTAAGCCCCTTTATCTCTCTCATTTACAAAGCATTTAGTGATTATGAGTAAGTTAGTCTAGTTGTAAGAGAGATACCTTCATGTGCTAGTAAATCTCTCATTCCATTCCATCTTCCCTCCCCCCTTTCTCAAAGAAGAAAATGTTGAAGCAAGCTACTCCGAGTGAAGGTGAAGTTGTTGTTGTTCTTCTTTAAGGTTGAAGAAGAGGTGAAGATCTTCTCAATGTGAAGGAGAAGGGTAAGGCCAAGATTCAAGAAGAGTGGGTGAATTTGTTCAAGGAAAAAGACTTGATGCAAGTGTGGGTAAGTCCTTGTTGAAGGATGAAGACATCTTGATCAAATGGGTAAGTCCTTCTGTAGGTGGAAGACTCTTGTCTTGAATAGGTAAGTCCTTGGATGTATGGTGGTCTCCTTATATCTCTTATGAATGAATATAAGTATACACGGATTGCAAAGTCCCAGAGGTTGACCTCTCTAGGTAGTGGATTGACTCTCTCCTAGTTTGGAGAGTGGAACCACTCTAAACCACCTTGTCCAAGTGCATGTTTCAATTTCTATCATCCTTGCTATGCTTACTTAGTTAGGACTTCAAATTTCTCTAAAGCTATTAGTTTTGATTGATATAATTTGAAGGTCTAACTTATCTTGTGAGAATTTTGAAGCTCTATTCACCCCTCCCCTCTTGATCCCTAGATCCAACAAGTGGTATCAGGGTTAAGGATCTTCTCCAACAATCTCCCACAGGATGAGAAGATGGGTGACAACCTACTTGGTTCACTCAACCTAGAGGTAGGCTTCTCCATGTGTCCTCCAGTCTTTGACGGCACCAACTTCATCCATTGGAAGAGGCATATGAAGTTCTATATTCAAGGCATGAACTTTGATATGTGGAAGGTGATGGTCACACCATACAAGGAGCCAACCACAGTTGTTTCAACATGGAATGAATCTACACTAAAAGAATCCCAACTTAATGCCAAAGCCATGAGCATCCTCTATTCATCCCTTACCCCAACGGAGTTCAACCGCATCTCATCTTGGGACACCACATATGAGATTTGGGATAAATTGTGCATTACCTATGAGGGCATAAAGCAAGTCAAGGAGGCTAAGATATTCATGTTGAACAACCTTGTACAAAACTTCAATATGGGCAAGAAAGAAGGAATTGCACAGATGTACTCTAAGATAAATGTGATCATCAATGGACTAGCTGCTTTGGGAAACACTTTGGATAGAGGTATAATCAAATCTAACATCCTGAGGACTCTACCAAAGAGATGGGAGTCAAAGGTGACCTCCATTGAAGAAGTGAGGAGCCTTGGTGACATCCTAACCAAAGAGCTCATTGGCAACCTCCTATCTCATGAGCCAAGGCTTGACAAGCAAGAACAAGAAGCGAAGCAAGAAGAGAAGGAAGCCAAGATGATCAAAGATAGTGCTTTCAAAGCACAAGTGGAGGAAGTCATCCTTTAACAACAACTTTCTTATCAGACATCTCCCTCCTCCTCTAGTGAAGATGATGGCCCTAGTGAGCATGAAGCCAACTACACCAAGGCCAAGAACTTCAAGGCAAAGCAATCCTCCTCCTCTACTCCTAGATGCTACAACTGTGTACAAAAGGGACACTTCAAGAGTGAATGTCCCAAGTCAAGAAAGTCACACCACAAGGGAAGCTCCAAGAAGGAGGAAGAGTACAAGAAGGATAGAAATTAAAACAGGAAGGAAAAGAAAGAGAAAAGACACAAGAATGTAGCTCATTCAGCTTGGGAGGAATCTTCCTCAAGTGGCTCTAGCCCGGAAGAAGATGGAGAGTGCCACCTTGCACTCATGGCATGTACTAGTGAAGCAATTGGTGAGGTAAGTGAGGTAAGCTTGCATGAGTTATCTAAGGAAACTCTTATTGATATGCTTGTTTCTACCTATCTTCTTTTACTAAATGTAAATATAAAAGAAAAAGGTTAGGAAAAATTATTGATGATTTGTATGATAAACTTGAAATTCTTAAGCTTAATGAGAAAACTCATCTTGAGAGCATTTATAACTAGTAAGGCCAATATCTTGATCTTGAGCTCTAATAAAAAGGTGTTGAAGTAGAGAATGGTGTTTACCTTAGGCTCCGATTGGTTTGTCGTAACTGGTCTGGAAAACACATGAATCGGAGTTCCTTGAGAAGTTTTACATGATTGGTTTAAAGTAAGTGTTGGAACTTGAGTTATGTGACTTCCCGAGAGTTACATACTTACATACAAATCACAGTTCCTGAGTTCCCTCTTAAAAAGAGCGAAAAATGAGTTCCGAAACAACTAACAACGTTTCTTATACAATTATATTCTTCATTCATTATATAAGTGACACATGTAAAATATTTATGACTAGAAATATTAATGGTGAGGATATAGTTCGTTTCTAAAACCACAACATAATATGACAAAATATCATACACTATAATCGCACTATGTAAAATATATAAAATAATAACCACCATTATCTGTACAATCTACAAAATAAAAAATACAAACATCATAAAAAATACACCGCACCATGTGAAAACAATGTGATTTACGTAATATATTTTTATTCTTCATGTTTAAACAATATGATGTAAAAAATTATAATTAAATGTAACCATGAACTAATAATATAGTAAAAATTCCCTGTAGAAATAATGTAAACATTAATATTCTACATTGCGTTAAACAATTATAACCAAAATTTATATATACAAGAACATGAAATGCAATTATTATTACAAAACATTGTATACACAAAGTGAAATAAAAAATTTGTGATATGATTTTAATCATAATACTTTTATTAAGATTATAATTGTACCATAATAAAATATTTCTAAAGGAGCAACATCTGCACCATAACCACTTGTTGTGGTTATTATGATTTAAGAATATTATGATTTTTTATGGATATGATTCTTTTTTATGTCTTTTCCATCCTCACTTATTTGTATTATACAATAAAAACTAGCAATATTTTAATGATTTCCATATTTACACTTACAACAAACCAATCACATGAAAGAGAATGGAACTTAAGTTCCAGAAACTGAACTACAGTTCCCAGAAAATGAGTTCCATGGAACTCATGACTTACACAAAACAAATAGGAGCCTTAAGAATATTGAAACTCTTAAGGAAGAAAACCAAAAGTGCCTAAATGAGCTTGAAACTCTTAAAACTGGAAATGCTAAATTTAAGCTTATTGTTGATGCTCGTAGGGATGAGAAGGATGTTTATCTTAAGGATATTCAAGGGCTTAAATATGAAAATGCTAGGTTGCTTGGTCATGTTAATGATTTATTTTCTAGACCTATCTTGCCTAGTAATGATATTGCTTCTATTTCTCTTGATAAAGATTCTTATTTGACTAAAGCCCTCTGTTTCGAGGCCGACCTTGTTCATGCTAGAGATGATATTGCTAGTTTGTCTTCTACTATCATATCTCTTAATGATGACAATCATATACTTAGAGGCTCTCTGCAAAAATTCCTCAAATGGAAAAACTCCCTAAATGAAATACTTGACCATTCTACCAAACAAAGTGGCACTAGTGATTTGGGATTTGTAGGGGGAGCACCTAAGGGAAAGAACAAAGACAAAGTTCAGAAATAGAGTAAGGAAACCTCCTTTTTCATTGGAGAGTCTTCCGTCACTAAGACCCCTATGATTTGTTCTCATTGCAGGTGTGATGATCATTACTCTACTTATGGTCCTTACAAGCCAAAGGGGACCAACCCAAAGATGAAATGGGTCCCCAAGCTAACTCCAGATCCCAAAGTTTGAGTTGGGAACTGACACTCTCCTTTCTTGTAGGAACAAGGTAGATGGATTTTTGATAGTGTCTGCACTAAGCATATGACAAGTGATATAAGCCATTTCAACAACTTCACCAAAAAGGAAGGAGGTTCAGTTACCTTTGGGGACAACAAGAAAGGTAAGGTTAAAGGTGAGGATGATGTAGGTGAATCCTTGTGTGTCAAGAATGTTCTTTTTATGGATGGCCAACATCACAATTTAATAAGTGTAAGTCAATTATGTGATAATGGTTACCTTGTGTTATTTACTTCTTTTGAATGCTTGATTCTAGATTCCCTCACCTATCAAGTCATATATAAGGGAGCTAGAAGTGGTAATCTTTATGTAATTGTGCTTGAATCTATTAAGACTGATGTTGGTAGATGCCTAGTAGTCAATTCGAATGATATTTCTCTTTGGCATCGTTGGCTTGGTCATGTAAATATGCATCAGTTGAAGAAGTTGAGAAAAAAGGATTTGGTAAATGGGCTTCCCAAATTGGATTTTGAAAATGATGAGGAATTCCAACCTTGTACCCAAGGAAAGAAAAACCAAATCCACCTTCAAATCCAAAGGAGTCCTTAGTACCAAGAGAGATCTTGAACTTCTTAACATTGATCTATTTGGATCAATGAGAACTCAATCGCTTTGTGGTTCCAAGTATTGGCTTGTTATTATCGATGATTTCTCTAGATATACTTGGACCTTCTTTCTGATTTCCAAGAGTGATACACTTGATGTTTTTTCTAGTTTTTGTAAACGAGTTGAGAATGAAGCTTCTTGCTGGATTGTTTTCATCTGTAGTGATCATGGGGGAGAATTTGAAAATGATCTTTTTGAACGTTTTTGGGAAGAATCTGGATATGCACATAACTTCTCTTCATCTCAAACACCTAAACAAAATGGGGTTGTAGAGATAAGAATAGGTCACTACAGGAGATGTCTAGGACCATGATTTTATAGTATGACACTCCAAATAAGTTTTGGGCAAAAGCCGTCAGTACCTCATATTTTGTACAAAATTGGGTTTTTACACATCCTTCTATAAAGAAACCCCCCTATGAGCTATGGCGTGGTAGGAAACCTTTTATCGAGCATTTCCATGTTTTCATATGTCCTTGTTTTGTTTTGAATATGAAAGATTCTATCGACAAGTTTGATTCTAAATCTTACAAGGCTTTCTTTCTTGGCTATAGCACTACTAGCAAGGATTATAGAGTGTTTAATGTTGATCTTGATAAAGTAGAAGAATCTATAAATGTTAAGTTTATTGAGACTAACCCCTCTATTCCCAAAGATATTATTCCAAATAATGATGTTGCAGGTGAGGTAATTCCTATTCTAAAAGAACTCAACATCACCCAAAAGGGAAAAGAGGTGGTCACTCAAGAAGAAGAGAAAGATGAAGAGAAGAAGGTTCCAACTCCCCGATTTGCAAAGAATCATCCAAAAGAGCTGATTTTAGGTGATTTGTTTGAAAGAGTGAAGACGTGGGCTGCATTCAACAAAGAAAAAGCAAACAACACCTTCATCTGACAACTCGATCCAAAGAACGTCAAAGAAGCTCTTAGGAATGATAAATGGATCCTAGCCATGCAAGAAGAGTTGGAGCAATTTGAAAAGAACAAAGTATGGATCCTAGTGCCAAGACCAAGTGATAGAAAGATCATTGGCACCAAGTGGGTCTACCGCAACAAGCTAGATGAAAGTGGAAAAGTGGTAAGGAACAAAGCAAGGTTAGTGGCTCAAGGATACAATCAATAGGAAGGTATAGATTTTGATGAAACATATGCACCTGTAGGTAGACTTGAATTCATTCATATGTTGCTTCCCTTGCTAGTTATAAAAACTTTCTTCTTTATCAAATGGATGTTAAAAGTGTATTTTTGAATGGTACAATTGAGGAGGAAGTGTATTTTGCACAACCCCCGGGCTTTGAACATGATAGTTTACCTAACCATGTTTATTTGTTGCAAAAAGCTCTCTATGGACTCAAACAAGCACATCAAGCTTGGTATGAGAAATTAAATATTTTTTTGTTGATTATGGGTATATCATGGGCAAAGTAGATTCTACCTTGTTTCCAAAGCACACTTCTAACAATTTTCTTATCATTCAAATACATGTTGATGATATCATTTTTGGCGGAACTAACTGTGATATTTGCAAAGAATTTAGTGATCTTATGCAGAGTGAATTTGAGATGAGTATGATGGGTGAGCTCACATTCTTCCTCAGCTTTCAAATCAAGAAAACTAAAGATGGGAACTTCATCAACCAAGGCAAGTACACAAGTGAGCTACTTAAGCACTTTGGGACAGAGAACACCAAGCTGATGGACACACTCATGTCAAACACCACCAAACTTTATAAGGATGAAGAAGGTGAAAAGGTAGATGAGAAGCTCTATAGAGGTATGATTGGAAGTTTACTTTACTTAATTGCCTCTAGACCTAATATAATGTTTAGTGTTAGCTTGTGTGCTAGCTTTCAATAAAATCCCAAGAAATCACATATTATAGTTGTCAAGAGGATTTTAAGGTACTTAGACAAAATCCAAAATTGTGGACTATGGTATCCCAAGTCAAGGGACTTTACTCTTACAGCTTATAGTGATGTGGATTATGCGGGATGCTTGATTGATAGAAAGTGCACAAGTGGCACTTGCTTTCTCCTAGGACCATGCTTGGTGTCTTGGTTATCCAAGAAATAGATCATAGTGCCATTATCAATCACCGAGGCTGAATACATTTTAGTCGGGAGTTGTTGTGCCCAGGTCCTATGGATGAAGCAGATGCCCCAAGACTTTAACATTTATTTTGATGCTTCTCCTGTCTATTGTGATAATACCAATATAATTAACTTGTCATATAATCCTATCTAGCATAGTAGAGTTAATAATATAGAGGTTTTCCATCATTTTCTTCATGATCACATTGCCAAAAAGGATATCTACATCACGCATGTAGACACAGAAAATCAGTTGGAGGACATTTTCACTAAACCTCTAGCTTGAGAGTATTTTAACTTTATTAGATCTAAACTACTCATAATTACTTTGGATGAATATGATATGCCTTCTAGATAGTTGTCATATATCCTATATGTTTTACCTATATTTTGATCATCCTTGATTGCTAATATGCTAAAAATCAGTTTTCATGTTCTTTTTGCCTTGTTTTCTCTTATTTTTGGTATTTTTTGCAAATGCTTGTTTTATCGTAAAATAGTACCCAATGATGAGTGATATGTGCCTAAGTATGATTAAAATGCAAAATGGACTTGAAAAATAAGTTTAATTAGCACTCAAATGGCTAGAAAGTAGAATTTCTAATGTTGGTTTATTGGAACATCGGTCTAGTTGCCAACTCGACCGATTGGAGGTCGAGAGATTTTTTCAAGAGCGTATGGGTCGATTTTTTGATTCATAGAATTGGATCAATGGTCGGGATGGAGAAAATGTAAGTTAGGTTCGGCTGACATTTCTCCCTCTCAAATAGAGAAAAATTGACCGATCCAACCTCTAGCTCCCTCAAGCTCTCAACCCTAGCCCCGACCTTCCTCTCCCTAGCCCTAGATTGACTTAGATCGACCTTCCTTGACCTCTTTCAAATCAAACCCAGGTGTGTGGATGGGTTTTGGTGGTGTTTCTCTTGCTTTTGCTCTTTCCATCCTCTCTATTTCATCTCCATGGTGTCCAACAAGATAAAGAGGGAGGCCCCAGCTGGAGCACCATCTTCGTGTTCCAACTCACGTCTCATACCCTTTGGCGATGCCTTCTTTGTCTCCCATGAGGCTCTCAATAGGTACAAGGAGCTCCTTCCTAGGAATCCTTTTCCATTATGTTCCCTTTTTGAGCCAACCCCACATAGACAAAGGGTCATTGATCAAGTGATCAATTTGTTATACAATCACCATCTATCCACCTTATGTGTCAAACGCTTGTGCTACAACAATTCCCTAACTAGCACAAAAGTCATTCATGAATTCTATTCTAACTTGCAATGGAATTATGACACACTCGTGCCACCTCCCAATACTCAAGTAGTCCTCACTTCCATGATTTTCGGGAAGAAATTCCAAGTCTCCGAGGATACCCTGAACATCATTTTCTTGGGTACTGAGTTGACTAACACTTGGAGGAAGGACTACCTCGAGTATTTTGACTTAGTTAAATCTGAGGCCTTATACAAGCAGTAAGATCTCATTCTCCCTGATATTCATAAATACTTGAAAAAGTGATGCACGGGTTTTGAGTCACTTTTATAGGCCTATTTTATACTCATTTTGTGCATTTATTAGTCAATTATTTGATCATATTTGCATAAATTATTATTATCGGCTTGTACATTTAGTTTGCATCAAACTATGCTCATTTTATCATAATTACATTATTTTATGCATTCCCCAGCCTTATACACGTTTTTATGAATTTTTCAGGTACTTTATGTACAATGAAAAGTCAGTGCCACCGACCATCATAGTCGGTGCCACTGAGATAGCAGTAGTGATCGGGCAATAGGAGACTAGAAGATTCGGTGCCACCGACCACCGAGTCAGTGCCACCAAGATTCATTTAGAGCGGAAGATCAAACTACGTACATCATCTTGGTGCCACTGACCATTACGAGTTGGTGGTACTGACTTCGCTATAGCAAGGACCGCACCCGAGGCTATCGGTGCCACCGACTTTGCCAAAAATTAGCAATCTATTTGATCGTCCCGATCTGACGGTCTATGTTATGTGGTACCATAAGTTGACCTAAGACCTAAAAAGGGGATGGCCAGACCAAAGGGGGACATTACGTTGCACTACACGAAGGCCAGAGAAGAGAGAGAGAAGCACAGAGCCAAAGGACGTCAACTGGGAGATTCGAGCACCTCCAACGGACAATTTTGCTACCAGAAGACTGCAGAACGTGCATTTCTCGAGGAGCATCATCTGGAACACCTTCTCTCCAGGGGTTACATGAATTTCCTTCAGGTTTCCCACATTTTTCTTCTCTCTCTCCATGTATACGCAATTGAAAACCATGTGGGGCTAAACACCTCCTTTTCTTAAGACCCGGGAGTAGCCCGGGGAATCATTGTATCAACTTTTTACATGATTTAATATAGATTTCTCTTTATTCCTGGATATATAATTATGTAATTGCATGACCTATCTATGCTTGATCACCAACGATAGGGTAATAGACTACTAATTGCTCCAGAAGGAGGATTAAAGGTTAGAAAATCACAATTTATACACTTTCCTATGTGTTCCTTGGGAAAGGTAATGTATCTCATTCGAATCAACCACTTTTGATTTTCTTTTAATTTCCTTTTACTTTAGTTAAACTCAAATCCAAATTTTTAATCAGCTTAGTTGATCGTACTGTAGTTAGTAGTAGTCATTGAGACTATGTCTCCCTGAGTTCGACTCGGGCCTCACATAGGCCTATATTACTCAACGCGTGCACTTGCGTTCATACACACGGTTTTAGTGTGTCAAGTTTTTGGCACCGTTGCCAGGGAGACAACAACGTTTTAGCACTATGAGTGTTGTGGGAGGCCACTCTAGGTCACTTTTAATTTGTGCAACTTTACTTTAATCATTGAAAAATTTACTGCATATACATATAACAAATTGTCTCTATTAAGTACCGTGATTAACTGATTTCAAATTTTTAGGTACTAGTACATGGTGACAACACGGACCACGGACTATAGAGAATCTACACCAGAGGTCTCAGTCAGTGTTGAGATTCCAGTTCAAACAACTGCATTAGAAGGCATACCGTTGACGCCCTGACAAGCAATCTGGGATGGTAATCCAGGGGCTGAGAGGACCATATGGGAGATGATTAAGGCATCTTCCTTAGCCGCACAGATAGGGCATATCAAGAAGCAGAATGTGAATGTAGCACAATACAAGATTGTTCCAGGGCTCATCGCACTCATCAAGTCACAAGCTTTTTATGGGCACACTCATGAAGATTCGGTGGCACATATCAGCAATTTTGTGGAGTGTTGCAACATGGTAAAAGTGGATAGGTTCCCACATATAGCTTTTTATCTAAAGTTGTTCCCATCATCATTGGCAGACAAGGAAAAAGAATGGCTACACAACTTGACAAAGGAATCAATTGAGACTTGGGATCAAATGATCGAGACATTCTTTGAAAGGTACTTTCCTCCAGAACAGACAAACGAGCTGGTTAGAAACATTCACAATTTCAAATAACAGGCAGTTGAATCTTATTTTGAAGCTTGGGAGCATTTTTAGAACATGCTCAGGAAAGTCCCTCACCATGGGATGGATCTGGAAAACCAAGTCAAGATATTCTACTTTGGGCTCCAAAAAAGTGAACGTGTCACCTTAAATAGTGCAAGCTCGGGGTTCTTTCTCAACAACTCACCTTCTACGTGTCAGGACATTTTGAAAAAGATGGCAAAGAATCAGGCATGGGGTAATGAGAGAGACCATCCAGAGTAGATAAAAATCATAGGGGAGTCTAAAGTTATCACATCCTTAAATGAGAAACTAGACTTGATAGTAAAGAAGCTGTTAGAGAAGGATAATTATTTATCAGATGATGAAGGATAAGTGAAATACATGTGTAAGGATATAGGAACAATGACTACTCATGGAGAAAGGATCCCAAGTTCTCTTGAAAAGATCCAAACAACTTTCTACAAGATCTTGATCAATAGAACCAACACATGAATAATCAGCAGCAGCGACCTGCAGCAGAGGAGAGCACAAATGAAATTCTCAATCAGATAGTGAAGTAGAATGAACAGTTGATAAACAACTTCCAATGTGATCTCTAGATTCAAGGGGCCCAGATGAGGAGTTTTGAGACAACCTTGTCTCAGCTAGCAGCATATGTGGCGGCTTTGAAGAAGCCTACACAATAAGGTTTTCTAGGAAACACTGACACTCCAATAGGAAACCAGAAGGTCAAGGCCATACTACTGAGAACTGGGAAGAAGATATTGACTCCAAGGACTGTGGAGACTAAGGTGACCAATCCTACTGACAGTGGTGACCTAGTGGCAGAGCTAGCACAAGTAGAAGTGGAGGCAGGCAACACAGGGGAAGAGCAAAATCAAGAAGCTAAAGTGGAAAAGAGGGCTTCATATGTGCCACCACATCCGAGGACACAGACGGTATTGGTTCCATATCCTAAAAGCTAGAAGGCAACAAAGATGGACCAACAATTCAAGAAATTTCTAGATAGCTTTAGGAAGCTTTTTGTGAATATACCGTTAATTGAGGAAATTGGACAAATACCATCATATGGTAAATTTCTAAAGGATATCATCAATAAGAAGAGGAAGATCCCAGATTCTGAGGTAGTTTTACTGAGAGAGCAGGTCAGTGCCTTCATTTTTGGTACACTACCACCAAAGAGACAGGATCTCAGTTGCTTCAACATCACTTGTTACATCGGGAAGAAAAAGTTTGGGGAGGCACTCTGTGATTCTGAGGCAAGTATCAACTTGATTCCCTTGTCTACCTTCAAGAAGTTAGGCCTTAAAATGTCTAGGAAGAGCAGCATGACAATCCAACTGCCGGATAACTCTGTGGTAAAACCGTATGGTATTTGTAAGGATGTACTTGTCAAAGTGGACCGTTTTGTTTTCCTTGCAGATTTTGTAGTGATGGAGATGCAAGATGACCATGGCAATGAACTTTTATTAGGAAGACCCTTCCAAGCAACAACTGATATGATCTTTGAGATGGGTAGAGGTTTCTTGACTATGGGAATTAAGGATGATAGGTTTGAGATCACTATGCCAGATAATTCCAAGTCACCCAATGCTCAGGAGCAATGCAATATGATGAAGCACATGGATAGCAATATCTCTTTGTTCTTGGGAAAACCATTTTTGGAAATGGTGCATGTGATGACAAAGGTGGACAAGGGTACACTAGTTGTGGACATCATGGAGAACACTAAGGTGGTCTCACTTGCCAAGGTAGTAGGGTATCCGGACAATGAACAGGAGGGATCAGGTTTATCCAATGTGGATGAGGATGGTGAAGACTCTCTAGTACAGATACATCCACATCTTCCTCTAGAGGCATGTCTAATGAAGCTTATAGATGATTGTCTACAAAGTCGATCACTAGAAGAATGTGCAAGGTTACTGAAGGCTTTGTTGTGCTATTACACAAGGCACTTTGAGGACTTGGGACCGCTTCCACCACCACTACTTTCTTCACTCCTAAGTCCACCTGAGTTGGAGCTCAAGCCATTGCCACCTCATCTAAAGTATGTCTTTCTAGATACAGAGGAGAAGCTTCCAGTTATCATATCTGCATCATTGAGTGAATCAAAAGAAGAACAACTGATTATTGTGCTAAAGAACCACCGAGGTGCATTTGGGTGACTGTGGCTGACATCAAGGGGATTTCCCCTACATTGTTCCAATACAAGATTCGACTAGAATAAGGAGCAAAGTCAGTCATTCAACCTCAGCATCACTTAAATCCAATCATGATGGAGGTAGTCAAGAAGGAGGTAATCAAACTACTATCGGTAGGTATAATCTATGCTATTGATTCCATGTGGGTTAGTCTGACATAGGTAGTACTAAATAAAGGGGGAATCACTGTCACTACAAACTCATCTAATTAACAAATAACTACTAGATTAGTGATAGGATGGCGAGTTTGCATTGACTATCGCATATTGAACACCGCCACGCTTAACGACCATTTTCCATTGTCATTCATTGATCAGATTTTGGAGCGACTCGTCGATCACACCCACTTTTGTTTCCTTGATGGGTATTTGGTCTATAATTAGATTTCAATTGAGCCTAAGGACCAGGAGAAGTCTACCTTCACCTACCCTTATGGCACTTCTGCATACCGCCGCATGTCATTCGGGTTGTGCAACGCACCTGCTATTTTTTAGTGGTGTATGTTGGTGATTTTCTCAGATATGCTGGAATGATGTCTCGAGGTTTTCATGGATGATTTTTTGGTCTATGGGACATCTTTTGATGATTGTTTGAGAAATTTGGATAAGGTTTTGCAACGGTGTGAAGACACACACTTAGTGCTTAATTGGTTAAAATGCCACATGATGGTTAGCGAGGGCATAGTGCTTGGACACAAGGTGTCTAGCAAGGGATTGGAGGTGGATCCAGTTAAGATAGAGGTGATTTCAAAACTTCTTCCACCAATGTTAGTGAAGGAAGTTAGGAGTTTTCTAGGCCATGTCAAATTTTATCGCTGATTTATTAAGGATTTTTCAAAAATCACTAAGTCATTGCCCGAGCTTTTGGAAAAGAATGTTGAATTTAATTTTGATGACAAATGTTTAAAAGCTTTTCAGATCTTGAAAGAGAAACTCATATCTACACCGGTTGTGCAGGCTCCAGATTGGAGCCAACCGTTTGAACTGATGTGTGTTGCATCAGATTATGATGTGGGGGTAGTGTTGGGGAAACACATAGACAAAATTCCTACGGTCATATATTATGCATCTAAAACACTTAATGACGCACAACTAAATTACACCACAACTGAAAAAGATTTATTGGTTGTTGTATTTGCTTTTGAGAAATTTAAGAAATATCTTGTGGGAGCTAAGGTAGTGGTGTGGACCGATCATGCAGTAATTAAATACTTGTTGTAGAAGAAGGATGCAAAACCAAGATTGATTATATAGATCTTTTTACTACAGGGGTTAGATATTGAGGTCAAAGATAAAGCAGTGATTGAAAATGTGGTGGCTGACCACCTATCTAGACTGGAGTGGGTAGATGAGAAGGATGTTAATATACCCGTTCTAGAGACTTTTCCTAATGAGCAGTTGTTCACCCTTAAGCAAAGGGACCCTTGGTTTGCTAACATCGTGAATTATTTTGCTTGCAAGGAATTACCCGCTGATTGGGGGTACCAAGAAAAGAAGAGGCTCTTTCATTCATTACGCTATTATTTTTGGGATGATCCTATTTTGTTGAGACAGTACAGGGATGGAATATTGAGAAGGGGGTACCTGAATGCGAGTATAAGAGTGTTGAAACACTATCACACACTACCTACAGGAGGACACCATGCCAGTTCGAGGATAGCCACAAAAGTTTTGGAGAGCGGTTTATACTGTCCGACCCTATTCAAAGATGCATATGATTTTGTGCGTAGGTGTGACGCATGTCAGCGGTCCGGTAACATATCAAAGAGACAAGAGATGCCATTGAATGTGTTTCAAGAAGTAGAGGTCTTTGATTTATGGGGTATTGATTTCATGGGACCCTTTGTGTCCTCTAACTCTAACATGTACATCTTACCGGTTGTAGATTATGTGTCAAAATGGGTGGAAGCAATTCCAACCCACACCAATGATGCCAATGTCGTATGCAAATTTGTTAAGGATCACATTTTATGCAGGTTTGGAGTGCCTAGGATGAATATAAGTGATGGGGGAACTCATTTCACCAATAAAAAAATTGGGGAACTCTTGAAAAATATGGAGTGACACACCGTGTGGGTACACCTTACCACTCACAAACTCAAGGGTAGGTGCAGATTTCCAATCGTGAGATCAAAAAGATTCTTGAGAAGACGGTGTTGTCTAGTAGAAAAAATTGGAGTGAATTGTTGGTTGATGCGCTATGGGCCTATAGGACTGCCTATAAAACACAAATAGGATCTACACCCTTTAGGTTAGTCTATGGATGGGTGTGTCATCTCCCCATGAAGTTAGAACATAAAGCTCATTGGGAATTCAGGAGACTCAATTTTGACCTTGATGAAGTAGGTAAGACAAGGATACTGGAGTTGAATGAGCTTGATGAAATTAGGTTGAATGCCTATGAGAATTCATGATTGTACAAGGGCATGATTAAGCAAATACATGATCGGCATATAGAAAGGAGAGTCTTTTACCTGGGAGAGACTGTGTTGCTTTTTAATTCAAGGATGAAATTACACCCTGGGAAATTAAGATCTAGGTGGAGTGGACCATTTATCATAGAAAAAGTGTTTTCACATGGAGCGGTTAGAATCAAAGAGGGAGAGAGATCCTTCTTGATTAATGGTCGAAGACTGAAGCACTATTTTAGAGAAGATTTTAATAGGAAGGAGCATGAGGTGAAACTCATTGCTCTTAATTAATCTCATGAATGGTATTGTCTATCCTAGGATGTTAAACAAGGGCGCTTGTTGGGAGGCAACCCAACCATTAGGACATTAATTTCATTCCTTTACATTATGTTGGTTTAGTAGTACTTAGTTTTTCATAATTTTTTGTAAAAATGATACCTTGACTCATTTGTTAAGTGTTTAGGCTGTGACAAAGTCAGTGCCACCGACTGCCAAGTCGATGGCACCGAGATCGGGTCAGCGAGAAGGACTATCCAACTGGAAACAGTCGGTACCACTGACAAACTTGTCGGTGGCACCGACATGTCAGAAGAAAGTGTAGAAAAAATGGGTGTGGCTAACTGATAAGCCATCGGTACTGCCGACACCCCAATCGGTGGCACCGACTCATCCAACACCCCAGGCTCTGTGGGTGCATCAGTGCACTTAGAGGGAAAAAAAGATCGATCAAGTTGGTACCATCGACTCGTTACTCGGTGCCACTGATAGAAGAAAGCACCGATCCATGGGCGTCTTCATCAACGATCCAGATGTATCAAGAATCAATGATCAGTAGCACCGATCCGCCTAAGAGTCTGTTCCACTGACGCCAAGTCGGTACCACCAACATGCAGACGATCTGGTTTTTCAAGATGGCGCACCGACGGCCGTCGATGCACTGAGGGCACGAATCCGCCGCAAAGTCAGTGCCACTGATTTCGCCACAGTAGGGCGGAAGCAAGTCTATAAAAGGGAAGTAGTGGATTGTTTCCTCCTCACAACTTCAAGAACCACTACTTTCCAAGTGCAAGTGACTACTCCGAGCATCAAGAAGCTGCACTGATCTCTTCTTTTCTCAACCTCCTTCCCCGATCACTTCAACGTCATGGCACAGAGAGCAGGACTCCTTGGAGGTATGATGCCATGACCCCAAATCAACAACCCTTCGATGGAAGTATGAAAGGTGTATGAGGAGCTTGCCAAGAGGTCGTTCACTCTAACAACATACGAAGACCGACAGCTATAGGAGGACATTGGATTCAATGACAACATGGCAGCTATCCTCGAAGGACGAGTTTGATGGAGGGTCTGTGAACCCTATCTTCGGTGGGTGGCCAACATACAGGGAGATTGTGATCTAGTTCCTGGCATCTCTAGAAATATTTGTAGCCCCTAACCCAGCATGCCTAGCACGAGGCGAGTGGAGAGTAGGAAAGGTGGACTTCTATCGTTACAACACCAACTACTCCATCACTCTTTGTGCCTTCAATGACATCTATGGATGGCCTCATGTGCCATGCCATAAGCCTGAGAACGTCGACTTTAACACCACATGGAAGGACCTCGTGACAGTGCCATAAGGTTATAAGTTAAAATGTCACCACAGCTCATTGGTGGACCTCGAGCACCCCTTTGTTCAGGTGCTACATTGCATGCTCACCAACACCCTTTTCGCCAAGTCAACTCAAGGGCAAGCGAAGGTCCAACTGCCAGACTTGTACTCTCTCTACTAACTTTTGGAGGGTAGGTCGGTCAACTTTGGAGCCTTCTTTCTCACCCACATGATGGAGGTGAAGCACAACATCAAGAGGACCATACCTATCCTTTTTGGGGGACTTATCACCCCCAATGCTCTCCACTTAGGCCTAGATCTCTCTACTCTTGAGCCTCTACATTCCAAGCTTCACATAGACCGCCTCCACTTCAAATAGGCTGGTCTTATCTCTATCCAACACAACAACATCTATGCAATATGTTCGATTAGTGGCACCTTCTACGAGCATCAACTATCTAATCCTATATTCAACATCAGGAAAGTTGACCACTATAGATGGACAGACATGGATGATGATGAGGAAGGAAATGATGAGGAGGAGGAGGAGTCAAGCGATGACATGAAGGAGGTGGAGCCCACCATTCCTATGACACATTGAGTTGCTCCACGGAAGCGTCCATGACATTATGATGCCTCTATGTCTTCTGCCCTGCCACCCTCTCAGTAAGAAGAGGAAGCTTATTCTATGGCAGGCATGTATTCAATGCTGCATCATATACAGACACATCAGCAGCAGCAAACTCAATCTCTGGCTGGAATTCAAGATGTGCAAGGTCGGTTGTACACCAACTAGAAGGCGATCTATGAGAACGAACGTCTTCTCTTGGCCAACCAAGAGAACATGCATCAGCACCTATAGAGGATGGAAAACTACCAGCAGTCGTTCTTTGACCACTACTAGAGCCAGGGATACTTCAGAGGCTACCCGATGCCACCAGATATGCCTTCTTCTGATCTGAATTTCCAGGGGACATTTCCTCCCCAAGACCCTACCCAGCCACCAACTCCACCATATTAGTCAGGTATCTCTGTTCCACCTCTTAAGTTGGAATTTTGACTATGTGTACATAGTCATATTCAAGCTTAGGGGGTGCTAGAACAACTTCTATCTTAGTTTTTCTTTCATTTTAGCATTTTGTTTTTATTTTGGTAAAATTAATTTTCTTGATTAGTTTTTTTTTCTATGTAGGATCCACAATCTATCTAGTGTAATTTGTGGAGAAGTAATGCATGGTTTCATTTGAGTTTATCAATCTTTGGGTTGGACGCATACACAAAAAAATGAAAAGAAAAAAAAAGAATATGAGTAAATTTCAAAAAAAAAATTGTGAGCTTATCTTGTGAGTAATCGAGTTGCATAACTAAGGAAGTGCTTGGGTAAGTCAGCTACAGGACATGAGAACATAAATGACCATCTTAATTGTCTAAGAAAAGTGATTAACAAGGTTGTTTAGCCCGAATTGACCAAATACTTACATGACCTTAGACTAAAATTTAAGAGAGAAACCCCTTGATTACCCTATACACAAGTCATTAGAGAGGGACATATGATTTTCTCTTAAGGTTATATCTCTTAGTTGTGTGATTTCATCCACTACATACTTTCACATTACACTCTACCATAAGAAGATTGAGTACATGTTATCATTCTTTCTCTTGATTGCATTTACATTGCAAAGTAGATCTTGCATAATAGTTGTTGTTTTTGCTTGCATTAGTGAAAGGAAAAAAAGAAGAAAAAAACATACATGCATAACAAAAATTCTAGTGCATGGCATGCAGTTTCATAACATCTTTTTCATGTAGTTTGCATATGCATTACATATCATCTTGCAATTATCATGTCTAGTTTCTTCTCTAATATAAGAAGGTAGTGATTTTGCCCATACCCTAAAAAAAAGGAAAAAAAAAAAAGCAAAGAGAAGCATAGACATAAATCAAATGTGCAGTGTAAGTGGAAGCCCAAAGCAATTCAATCATGTTGAAAGGGGGCTTAAGAAGAAAAAAAAGATTGAGTATAATGTCAGGAAGAAAGGGAATAATCCTACCTGATCATAAGGAAGAATTAGTACATGAGGTAGTTTGTAGATATTTCATCTTATGTTGAGATGAAATGATAGTTGCATGCATTATTCCACCTCAATGATTAGGCATTAGGAGCATTCTATAAATTCTTATCATCATAGGTTCATCATAATTTTTTATTGTATGAATGGTTTTATGCGCACATGATTCTTCCACAGCCACCCATTCCAACTACATGTTGCTCTTATTGGTAGGCCACTCAGATGATTTTCTCCTCATTCATTATCTATCAAGAGAACTGCTTCCATGTAGATGGTAGGTAGAGAAAAGAGCAATGTAGATAGGAGATCACACGATGCACCAAGTATGAACCAGATGAGTCTATCATATTAACTGCTTTAACTGATAGTGTTTCATTGGTTGGGGGAATGACATCTTTTATAGAGGTTTCTGGTTGCCTAAATGGCAGTTAGTGTTCAGTGGTCAGTAAGGGACAGAATGAGGACCGAGAGGTGGAGACTTTTTAGATGTACCTTATGTACTTATGTCCTTCAGCTGACTTATCTTAATCCGATCCAAAGGTTTTGTTGCTCGAGGACGAGCAAGGTTTAATCTTAGGGGAGTTTGATGCACGGATTTTGAGTCACTTTTACATGCCTGTTTTATACTCATTTTGTCCATTTATTAGTCAATTAGTTGATCATATTTGCATAAATCATTATTATTGGCTTGTATATTCTGTTTGCATAAAACTATGCTCATTTTATCATAATTACATTATTTTATGCATTCCTTGACCTTATACACATTTTTATAAATTTTTCAGGTACTTCATGTACAGTGAAAAGTCAGTGCCAACGACCATCACAGTCGGTGCCACCAAGATAGCAGCAGTGGTCGGGCGATAGGAGACTAGAAGAGTCGGTGCCACCAAGATTCATTCAGAGTGATAGATCAAACTACATGCATCAGCTCAGTTTCACCAACCATTATGAGTCGGTGGTACTGACTTCGCTACGGCAAGGACCACACCCGAGGCTGTCGGTGCCACCGACTTTACCGGAAATCAGCAATATGTTTGATCGTCCCGATCCGATGGTCCACGTTATTTGGTACCATAAGTTCACCTAAGACCTAAAAAGGGAACGTCCAGACCAAAGGGGGACATCACATTGCACCGCACAAAGGCCAGAGAAGAGAGAGAGAAGCATAGAGCCAAAGGACGTCAATCGGGAGATCTGAGCACCTCTGACGGACGATTTTGCTGCCGGAAGATTGCAGAACGTGCGTTTCTCAAGGAGGATCATCTAAAATACCTTCTCTCCAGGGTTACACAAATTTCCTTCATGTTTCCCACATTTTTCTTCTCTCTCTCCATGTATTCGCAACTGAAAACCATGCGGGGCTAAACCCCTCCTTTCCTTAGGACCCGGGAGTAGCCTAGGGAATCATTGTATCAACTTTTAACATGATTTAATATACATTTAACTTTATTCCAGGATATATTATTGTAGAATTGCATGACCTATCTATGCTTGATCACCATCGGTAGGGTAATAGACTACTAATAGCTCTGGAAGGAGGATAAAGGTTAGAAAACCACAATTTATACACTTTCCTACGTGTTCCTTGGGAAAGGTTAGTGGAAAGAAACCCAGAGTCTTCGATAATGCACTTAGACTAAGATATAAATTACTACAGATGTGGAATTGGCTTAGATCTAGGTAGTGAATTGCACTATGGAAGCGGGTAATTTTGATTACAGGCTTTCTATCTAGGGTAGGAGTAAAATTTATATTAATTCGGTAGAAATAAGATATAATGAGACCCCATGGTGAAATCGGTAATCCTAAGGAATCCATCTCATTCGATTCAACCACTTTTAATTTTCTTTTAATTTCCTTTTATTTTTGTTAAACTCAAATCCAACTTTTTAATCGGCTTAGTTGATCGTATTGTAGTTAGTAGTAGTCATTGAGAATATGTCTCCTTGAGTTTGACTCGAGCCTCACATAGGCCTATATTACTCGACGTCTGCACTTGCATTCATATGCATGGTTTTAGTGTGTCAAAAAGCCTTAGTTCCCTTACAGGAAGAAGTGTAATCTTCCCTCCTCCACCTTAGACCTCAAGAACTACATACTTTCCCTACTTGTTAACTGCAATATTCATCCCAAGAAAAATTAGACTAAAATTGCAGAAAACACTGCGATAATTATGTATTATCTCTTAAAGAGCATAGAAGTCAAGCGGTTTCACTATATTCTCCATCGCATGACCTACTTCAACTCCAATAAGAACACCCATGGCACCCACCCACCCACCCTGCCCAACCCTGATCGATAGTCTTTTTCAACTTGCCACTGGAAAATCTCTTTTCCATGACCTTCACTACAAACATAACCAGAAAGGAGTTTGCATCAGTGAGACCACACTTCAGAAGTATGTCTCTATCCCCTCCTCTACCACACTTGGAGACTCTACATCTACCTCCACCCATGCACCTCCACCACCTCAGCCTTCCCGACTTGCTTGTGCCTCTTTTCTTGTGTCAAATGAAATCCTTATGGGCTACATGATGCATCAATAGGCATATAACCTTCAAGTTCAGAAGCACATGCATCAAGATCTATGTGCCATCATGTATAACATGAATCTATCATGTACACATCCCTATCCTACCTACCATCCCTACCCAGGAGGTGACTATGCATCCTGTGCATATGATCACTTTTACCCAGCCCCTCCACTTGTTGCTTCCACTGCTACACCCTCTGTTGTTGGCGGATCTACCCCTGGAGTGTTACCTCTTCCTACTGGCCCCTTGGCCACCCTGCTTGCTAGTCTTGGTACTTTTGCTCCCTCATTCCCACAAGACAATGAGCTTCATGCACTTGGCATGTCTTGAGCTGAGCAGAATGCTCGTTGGCCCGATTGTGGTTTTGGTTCCCTTATCGATGAGGAGATGCCAAACCAAGTTAATGAGGAGACTAATGTTGTTGATGAGGAGGATTTTGAGGACGATATGGATGATAGTGGTTCTAATGGCTTTGTTGGTGCCTCTAGTGATGAAGGAGATGTCACTGTCTCAGCTGCACCTTTAGACAGAGATGATGACTACAAGCCAGAAGCTTCTAATATTGATGACGATGTTGATGATGTGGACATAGATGACTTAGATGTCTATATTTTCTAGTGTTTAATCTAGATGTTGATCATATATATATATATATATATATATATATATATATAGAGAGAGAGAGAGAGAGAGAGAGTCAGGCTAGAATATACTCGAGTGTAGAGATCACGCCGTACACCCCAATGGTGTTTGCCTATATAGACCATATTTTTTCAAAATGTAATCCATTGATCTTCATGGTTACAATAATAATAGGTCACATACAAAATTTGCGCTCATTTAGATGAATGTAAGTCACTCATCCAAGGACAACAAAATCGACGCACAAAACTAATTTGAAATGCATAATTTTTGCCACCTTTAGATGCACCACCTATAAATGTCCAAATGAGCTAAAATTTATTATATAGTATGTTCTTATGATAATTAAGAAGATCAACGGTTTAGATTTTTCAAAAATTTATTGCATCTTCAAAAATGACTGAGGTGTATGGTGCCTCTGGTACACTCGAGTGTACACTAGCCTGACTCTATATATATATATATATATATATATATATATATATATATATATATATATATATATATATATATATATATATATATATATATATATATATATATTTCTAGGATAGTTTGTATTAAAAACATATGGGCACATTTTATGAGTTGTACTATTTTATCATCACGTTTTCATCATTTTGGCTTGTAGTTGTTTCTGAGGACATGCTCTTTGTGTTGTAATCTTAACCTTTTATACACTTACACTTTGATTTACTATATCTCATGAGTTGGTGCCATGTTTACAATATTTTGGTTATGATTTAGATTATTTGTTTATCTCATCTTTGTTTGGTATATGCTTTGAGATTACATGTTGTGAATGTATGTTTGGTTGTCCTTGGAGAAGAAATATTTCTATGATCTTCTAAACCCCCCTTCCTTTTTGATAATGTCAAAAGGGGGAGAGAAGTTCAATGTTTTGAAGATCAACCATATTTCTTTTATTGTCCATGTGATCCTTTTTTTGTTCATTATATGCTTTATCATGTGACTTGCTAAAGGATCATATAGTATACATGTTATATTGTTTTGTGTATATAGACTGACTATGCAGGTAAGAGTAAGCATAGATTGAGAGGGAGAATTCACTTTGTTCAAATCATGAATCCCCCTGCAATTCACAAGGCAAAGGTATAACTTTACATATCCTTTTCAATATGATTGAGGAATGGCTTGTCATTCTCAAAAAGGGGGAGAATGTTGACTTGAGAGTTATACATTGCCCATATTTTGATAATGGCTTAACCATTCCATTCCTATCTATCTAATACGTTTGTTCAAGATTGATTTCAAGCTTTAGGTACATGAAAAGGATCATATTACACAAGCCCTACCTTGTTCGAGTTCAACCCAAAAGCAATGCAAGTGCGCATTTTGGGAAATCATTCCAAATGACCTTAGATGATTTTTGTAATCACTTGTATTAATGATATGACTTGTAACTAAGATGTGAAAAAATTAGGGAGACTTAATTCCAATGTTTGATCACTCAAATGTCAATTTAGAAAAAAATTCATACGTTGTTTATCGGTCGAGTTTCCAACTCGACTGATCCAGTGATGGATTTTCTAGAGAGACCAATCGATCGAGTCACACACTCACAGAACTCACCCGATCGATCAACTATGCAAAATTGATTTTGACTCATCGATCGAGTTTCCCAGAACAAACTTGACCAATAGTTTGAAAATTAGCTTTGTCACTTAGTGGATTGGTCGAGTTATCTTGATTGAAACTCGACTGAATGTACTGTACAAAAAACATAGAAAAAGTGATTATAACCGATGGTGAGTGGTTTTGAGCAAGAATAGATCTATTGTAACTTGGAAAATGGCTATATTTCTCCCTTAAGTGATCCCACACTCAAGGTAACACCCCCCATCTATAAATAGGACCCCTTGGAGTTCATTCCAAGTTTTCTTATTCATGCTATTTTAAGTCCTTGCTAGAGTTGTGTGTGTTGCAACTCCTTGAGCCCCTTTCTCTCTCTCATTTACAAAGTGTTTCATGATTATGAGTGAGTTAGGACAGTTGTAAGAGAGATAACTTCATGTTTTTGTAAATATCTCATTCCATTCCATCTTCCCTACCCCATTTCTCAAAGAAGAAAATGTTGAAGCAAGATACTCTGAGTGAAGGTGAAGTTGTTGTTCTTCTTTTCCAAGGTTGAAGAAGAGGTGAAGATCTTCTCCATGTGAAGGAGAAGGGCAAGGATAATATTTAAGAAGAGTGGGAAAATTTCTTCAAGGATAAAGACCTGATGCAAGTGTGGGTAAGTCCTTGTTGAAGGCTAAAGACATCTTGATCAAGTGGGTAAGTCCTTGTGTAGGTGGAAGACTCTTGTCTTGAATGGGTAAGTCCTTAGATGTATGGTGGTCTCCTTGTATCTCTTATGAATGAATATAAGTATACACAGATTGCAAAGTCCTCGAGGTTGAACTCTCTTGGTAGTGGATTGACTCTCTCCTAGTTTGGAGAGTGGAACCACTCTAAACCACCTTGTCCAATTGCATGTTTCAATTTCTCTCATCCTTGCTATACTTTCTTAGTTAGGACTTCAAATTTTTCTTAAGCTATTGGTTTTGATTGATATAATTTGAAGGTCTAACTTATCTTGTGATAATTTTGAAGCTCTATTCACCCCCCTCTAGAGCCCTATATCAAATGATATCATCTATATAACGCTTAGATCTTATCATCTAAACATATTTCATCTATTCCATCTATTGTGTATTCCAGCAAGGCTCTAGATATCTAATCTAGAACTATTCTCTCTTCTAGACTGATGTCATTTACTTTCACTTAGGTTTCATGACCACCTCCTACTCGTACATGTGTGGGGACGCATTTTTGTATTTACATACATATAATAAAATATTATATAGTTTTTCTCTGATAAAACATGCATCAGAGACAACTATCGAGGTTCGATCCAATTAGAATCAAAAACTAAATACACAAAATGAGTGTCCCTCACATAGTAGAGAGTCTGGTGTCATGTCACCTAATGAAAGTGTGAGAAAAAAGTGTAGACTAGTGTATCGTCTAGACAAAGAGCACCATATGTCTATGGTTTCTCTTCCCTTAATGCACATCATTTCCGAATAATATAACATCCCATACCGCCACATTATAAGGAAAGAATGACATCTTAGGAATTGCTATAAAACAAGAACTAGTCTAGACCTAATTATCAGACATCTAGGTTCTAAACTAGAGGTTAGGTCAGATCTAGTCTCTAAAAGACAACTAATCTAACCCTCAGGATTTGTTTTAAGTTCAAGATTCTTTAGTTTCAAGTTGCATAATGAAAAAATGTCAGGCTTTGCTATTGTTCATGCTCTAATACCACCTATGGCGTCCCCAAATTTTCTAAAACTTAATCTAATGTGTGACCTCCAAATTGAAATTGTCACCTCAGTAATAATCCCAATTTAAACTCACACACTAGACCAAGAAGAAGAAAATCATAGGAAATAAGAGGAAACAATAGTAGCACATGCACATGAACAAGAACAAAACCATACAACACATGTTCACCATTCAACATATAATTACAAAATGAATTGTTACAACATTTGAGATTACATATTGAACAGTAACTTTTACATATACATGTACTACCACTAAACAACATGATCTTAAGACAATAGGTCCACATGTACACCAGTTCACCACACAACTCTCAACTATCCGGGATCTTCAAGATCATATGTCCACAACCTAAACAAAATATTGCATGTGGTACACGCCAGCATAATATGCAAGAATATTGTACTGAGCACACCTACGTGTCTTTTATATACCTCTCATTACAATGAATTAGCAATAAGATAAAACTACTACTTGGAAGTAATAAACAAATATAAGAAAATCATACTTGAACATGAATGTTTATTAGCAAAAGAGAACAGATATCTTTCAGGCATATCTTCCATTATATCATCTAGGCATTTACTACCTGAGAGTTGAATTCATCAAGGCCTTTATGATCTACTACCAAAGAGTTGGATCATTTCATAATGTGATCTACTACCAAAGAGTTAGATCACTTTTAAGTACTTTACTACCAAAAGTTGAAGTACTTACTTTCCAACACTTTACTACCAAAGAGTTGAAGCACTTAGATATAATGGAACAAATATATTATGTTTCATGTGTTCATAGCCATAAGTATGGAAAGTCAAGCAAAATATCATATCGTAACAATCATTTCATCCAATATCATATGCCAAGTATTTTGTACACATAATACAACCATATTGTATAATAGGCCAAGTAAGAGGTAAGGGTGTACATTCAAAAGAGATAATCTAATCACCACATATTCCTTATATCAATTATATCCATGTTAAACCTGATTAGGACAAGATCATGTACTGCCATCATATTCTCATCATCTCAACCCGAGTTATGTCCAATTTAGCCTAGCTCATTAGGGTATGTTCATCATTACTTGTATTCTTATCTTGGATATAGGTTATTGGCCTTATATTCCAGATTAAGATGCAAAATTTCATTATTTAGTTGCATATAATTATGTGCACATATTAACTCTAGGTTACATGTATTACTCCAATTAGGGTTACAAACCATTTATTATGAACAATTATCATATTATCATGAATTATTTGCATGATCATGAGTTCATAATTATATATAAGGTTTCATGTACTGATTTGAGTTTACACTGAAATTTTAAAGATTCTTTAAACATATTCCTAATCATCGCACATAAATTAGGGTTATTAACCCTACAAATGTATATGAAGCTTTTTATGTGATTTCATGCATCAACATTATGATTACTGACATCGGATATATTATAAATGTTATGATGGATTTATTAACATTTTACCATGATTTTAAGCTATCTTTTGATATTTATTATCCATTAAAAAATTGCAATACATCTTACATTATATCACTTATATTAGTGCATCAAAAGTCTGCTTTCTCTATTTCATTGTATTCTAAACATTTTTCTGAGAATTTTGGTATCTTACATGTATTTTTCTGATAACTGAGCTAATTTCTACAAATTATTGAAGTTCTACATATATTAGAAGATAATTACCTTCTGTGGCCAATCGTCGGCCTCTGTGTTGCACTTTAGGGGGTGTGAGTTTTTTGTTGAGTTGTCTGGTTCTTGGTTGGTTTGCCCAGTTCACTCTCTCTTCCTCTCATATTGTGTTCTCAGTGCTAGTTGTGTTGTGTAGCTCCCAGGTTCTTTACAAGTTCTCCAAGGCATGTATTTCCGATGATCAAACCCTCAATTGGATCCACATCAACAACCTCTTCTTTTCCTTAGATATTTGCAGTTCCACAATGCATCATCCGCACCACATGCCCTCCTCTAAAGCTCATGATCTTAAGGCCAAGGTGCTCACCATCTCTCTCCCTCGCACAGGCCGCTGTCACAGGGGATGACTCCTGCGAGTGATCACCTTCTCTTCTGTCCTTCTCATCACCTTCAACAATCTTCAAAGGATAAAACGAGGTCATGTGTCCACCTTGGCATTAGGTCTTCCTCCTCACCTCCAGATCTCCTCCAGTAGGTGGCACTGCCACTGGCAACAACTACTTGCAGATGAAAAAGAAGAAAGGTCTTTCTGCCATGGTTCTTGACCCCATATTTTAGGAAGCATCACAAAGTCTCTAGAAATAGAAAGGTGTACCACAAACATGAAGATGAGCCATCTACATGTACCTTCGAGATCTGTCCTCATCTCCGACTATATTGAGTTTGGCATCCTACTAAACCACCATAGGACTTTGCAATCTCACACGATTTCTACTCCTCGGACATCCTTCTCTGATTTTGATATCACATATCCACTGCAAGATGCTTTGGATTGCCTTTCTACACTCAACCTCATCTCCTCCTCTATATGCCCTTAGTAATGGAGATGAGAGGGAAAACTAGGAGCTTGATCTCTCTTCCTGATAAACCAAAACTCACATCTAGAGGACCAGTGGTCTCCTTTTGATGAGACGAGCATAACTGTTCGGTCAGTCTTGTACATAATCACTTGTTCCTTTCTATAAGATCGTGGATAAGTCATGGTTGGCAAACACCTCCTTGACCTTGCTTTAACTGTCAGGTTGGGGATAACAAGCAGTCGTCTGATCAAAACATCTAAAACCAAGACATGGCCACTCCATCAACCCATGGCACCCTCAAACCAAAGGGATAAGAGATCCTTAGTCAAAATTTGTCATGTTGCCTACCCAAAAATAAAAAAGGCATGAGTACATTATTGATCCAAGCCCAAGCCTTATTAATTAGAATACTTAGGTCTATAACCATCAAAATGCTCATTATTTCACCATATTAAAACCTATATATCTCCTTCTAAGAACATCAAAATATTATGTAACTTTAACTACACTTTTAATACAACTTAAGATACTTCATATTCAAATTTCATGTCAAAACTCTTTTGTTTGGTCATCCAATTAAATACTCCAAAAAGGCATGAACTTAGGGATATTAATCATAATATCAACATCAATCAACACTCAAACTTTCCCAAATACTTGGAATTCTCAATATCACTCAACCATATGAATTCACTTATGTCATTAGGTATCCAAATACTCCAAAAGTTCACTTCATCACATCCTACACACCTTAAAAGAAATGTTGTCCTTGAAATTAAGCTAAAAATCAATCTTTTACACCATTGTTGTCACAAAATAGATGTACGGCATCATTGATACTTGGAACCACCTCAAGTTCAGAATTGAAATTCTTGATCCAAACAACCTCCTTTGTTGCACTGGATGTAGCAATATAGTCAGCTAGAATCAGAAATTGTCTCTTGCTTGGAACTCTTCCAGCTTACAACTCCTTTGTTGAGGCAAAACACAAATCCTGATTGTGATCGATAATTATTTTTGTCAGTTTGGAAGCTTGTATAAATGGAACCTTTTACCACCAACTCTTCCTGACTACCATAGACAAGGAACTAATCCTTAGTTCTTCTCAAGTACTTAAGGATGTTTGCATCCTTACAATAGTGCAGTGACATTCACTGGGATCTGACTGATACATTCTAGTCATACTCAAGGCATATGAGACATCAGGGTGAGTGCACAACATTGCGTACATGATAGATCCAATTGCAGATGCATATGGAATCTTGTTCATACACTTTCATTCTTTACAAGAACTATGACATTGGGATTTGGAGATACTAACACCATGATACATGGGTAAGTTTCCTCTCTTTGAGTTCTCCATGTTGAACTTGTTCAACACTTTGTCAATGTATATGCTCTGGATTAGGCCAAAAAGCTTTCTAGATCTATATCTATAGATCCTGATTCCTAAGATATATGATTCTTAGCCTAAGTCCTTCATAGAGCGTGTATATCATGTCTACACTTTTACCATTTGTAAAGTAGGGATGTCATTTCCCATCAATA
Source organism: Alisma plantago-aquatica (assembly GCA_963693085.1). Classification (NCBI taxonomy): domain Eukaryota; kingdom Viridiplantae; phylum Streptophyta; class Magnoliopsida; order Alismatales; family Alismataceae; genus Alisma; species Alisma plantago-aquatica. The sequence goes on along the minus strand of OY856412.1, from coordinate 314,089,740 downwards.
GTATGACATCTACTTACAATATGAGGAATATAATCATTCTCCCACTAACCTTCTTGTAAACAAAAGGTTCATCTTTATTTTTACTAAAGCCAAACTCTTTGATTGTTTCCTCAAATCAATGATTCCAGATCTGAGATGCTTGCTTCAATCCATAGATTGACCATTATAGCTTACATACTTTATTTGCATCCTTTGGATTTATATAACCCTCATGTTGTGTCATGTGTGCATCCTTAAGAAGATTATCATTAAGGATGCTTGCTTCAATCCTGCAGTCTAACATCCATTTTCCAAATTGTGTAGTCATAATAAGCTTCAATGTCAAGCATGATCCTGATGGACTTAACCCTAGGAATTGGATAAAAGGTTTCTTCATAGTCAACACCTTAAACTTGTTTGAAACCCTTTGCAACCAATTTGACATTAGTAATTTTGTACATTCCCATTCATGTTAGTCTTCTTCTTGAAGACACACTTGTAACCTATGGCTTTTACCCCTTCAGGTGGATCCACCAAGGTCCATACCTTTTTGATGTACATGGATTCCATCTCAAATCTGATGGCTTCAAGCCACTTCTCAAACTCTGGTCCCTTTTTAGCTTCTAGGTAGGTAGATGTCTCATCATCAATGACCAACTCATTGCCTTCTTTGGTCACAAGATAGACAAATCTATATGTTCCTCTTGTACCTCTACAAGTTCAATGCTTTCTTGTTGGTCTTGAACCTCTTTGATTTCTACTTTCCTCCCATTGATTTCTTTAGAAATGAATTCCTTTTCTAGGAATATAGCCTATGTGGCAACAAACATTTTTTTGTCAGATGGAGTATAAAAGTAGTATCCTTTGGTTTCCCTAGGATATCTAACAAAATAACATTTATTCGATTTGGGTCCAAGATTTTTTGGAAATATCTTTCTCACATAAGGTTCAAATGCCCAAATTTTCATAAAAGACACATCAAGACACTTCCCATACCATATCTCATATGGTGTTTTTTTAATCGATTTAGATGGTATATGGTTTAGTGTAAGCAATGCACTTTCTAGACCATAACTCCAGAAGGAAGTCATAAGATCAGCAAAACTCATCATTAATCACACCATATCTAGCAATGTGCAATTCCTTCTTTTTGATACACCATTATGTTTTGGTGTTATAGCTAGAGTCCATTGTGATACAATACCACAATATCTCATAAGGTCCTCAAACTCTTGGATTATGTATTCTCCACCTCAATCAAAATGAAGTGCCTCAATACTTTTACTAAGTTGGTTTTGTACTCCATTCATGAAATACTTGAACTTTTCAAGAGTTTCCGACTTATGTTTCATCAAGTTAACATAATCATACATATTGAAGTCATCAATAAAGGTAATGATGTATTGATAACCACCTCTATAATTTGTTCTAAAAGGGCACACACATCAGTAAGTATGATTCTTGATAGATCACTAGCCCTCTCAGTGTTAACATTAAAGGGAGTCTTTTTCATCTTGCCCAACAAATAAGACTCCCAAATGTATGGATGTAGTGTTTCAAAGGGTTGGTTTTGCAATCCAGAAAGGACTAAAGGTGTAGCTTGTCACCCACTTTTCTTCTACTTTGATGTGATTCCCCAATTAATGAAGATTATAGAAGTATAAATTCAAAATCAAAAGGGTCTAGATATCCATCTTTGTAGAATCTAGAAATGAATTTCTCATTGATGTGCCCTAGACAATAATGCCAAACATATGTTTTGTTTGGGTTATCAAGTTTTAATCTTTTGGTATTTATGTTATAAACATTTTTTTAGATCCAGCATATAAAGACCATAAGGTAGTAGGTACTTCCATAAAAGATCTCATCTTTTGAAATAGAACATTAACCATTCTTTATATGAAATTTATACCCATCCTTGTCATAAAAATAATATTTCTATTAATGGCAGGTACAAAATAGAAATTCTTCAACTCTATTACAAGCCCTGTGGGCAGAGATAAATTAAAGGTTCCAACTATAGTATAAACAACTCTTTCTCCATTTGCAATGCGCAATTCAACCTTGCCCTTTCTTAAAGGCTTACTTCTTTTTACATTATGCGTATTTGAACATATTTAAGATCCACATATGGTATCTAGTACCAAGGATGAAGTAGAAAAAATTATCTCAATAACGTATATACCTAAAGTGGAGATCTCTATCCCCTTCTTCCTCTTCCTTAGTTCCTCCAAGTAGAGAGGGAAATTCCTCTTCCAATGTCCAGGTTGGTGACAGTGGTGACAATTGCCTCCCTTGACCACCTTTCCCTGTGCTTTGAGTGTAGAAGACTTGGGCTTCTAGCTAGATCTAAAACTCTTCTTAGCTTTGTCGTTGCCCTTGGACTTCTGGATTCTTCTTCTTATCATCATCACATACTTGGCCTTGTCTTTTTTCATCTGCACTTTAGCTATTCTCAACATGCCAAGTAATTCTAACAACGGCTTTTCAAAATCATTCATGTTGTAGTTACAAACTAGTTGTATGACTTTGTAAGTGACTATAGAATCATATATGTGGCCAACTCTTGACCTAAGGGAAATCCCAGTCTATAAAGGTTCTCCACATACCCAATAATCTTGAGCATATGGGGACCTATTGGATATCCTTCTGCCATGTTGAACTTGAACAATGCGTTGGAGACATCATATCTCACTTGTCTTGCTTGATCTTGGTACATGTTATTAAGATGTGTTACCATCTCAACAACATCCATGTTCTCATGTTGTATCTGCAACTCATAGTTCACTGAGCATAGCATCAGGCACTTGACATCTACAACATCTTCACAGTTCTTCTTGTAAGGATCCCTATTTGACTGAGGCACAGTGGGAGCAAGTTCATCCAGCTCTGGTGTCTCCAGCACATAGAGCTCACACTCTTACATGAGAACTATTATCAACGTCTTGAACCAGTCATGGAAATTATTCTCATTTAACTTGTCCTTCTTAAGGACCGATGGTAAGGAAAACATGTTATTGATTGCCATTTGATTCTACAAGAGAAATTTGTAATTTGTCAAAATACTTTTGATTTAATTTGATTGAAATAAAATTTGACAATGTTTAATTAGGCCTTTACTTAATTATTGCTCCCATTATTTTGTTCAAATTGATATTGACGTGGTTTATTATTGCACTAACAAATTCACTCAGGGTTGAAATCCCAGAGTTTTACCAAAACCTTGTGCAATAATACCACCCGCAAGTGGACAGGTCTTATCGTAGTATAGTTAAGGATCGAATCCCAAGAGACAATGTTTTTAAGAATCATTTCTAGTCGAGTCTAGCTCAAGTAAGACTAATGTTTAGAACAAAGGGTTGATTTGAGGTTGATTAAACTAATTGCAAGAAAGTAAAGAGCAGAATTAAAGTTGATTTTAGATTAATGATATGGAATCGCTGGGATGGTCCTGGGTTTCACAACCACTACTCATGCAAACACATCCAATCACAAACATCCAGGCAAGATATAACTATCCAAATAGAACTATTGTGAACCCTCCCGGAGGGATGTTTAGATTCGTGTAAGCATCACCTTAGGCATCAGATGTCTCGTCGCCATCCTGATCATGCTCTTACGGTTCTTAAGATACAGATATCCAACTAAATTTTTCGGCCCCCTATATAGGCGTTAAGCACACAAAAGTGTCACCGTGGGCTAGATGGCTCTTCGCCTAATAGATCATTCACTTACGACCTCAAGGAATCCCTTTCTATTTCTAACTAGGGATTCAACCATGTTAATTGACATCCTATCCTACATATTGAAGTTCTCGCAACATAGGAAAGAACAAGATAAAAGCAAGTAGGTGATCAATCTACAAGCAAACATCGACGATTAACTATGAAATGAAAAGTTACATACATTGCCTTGGAATTTTAAAATGAAAAGACATGAAAGCATGGGAAGCGGGGCTAGTCCCTACATCCCAGCAAAAAGGAACTAGTCACTCATGATGCAATAAACAAGAAGAATAAGAGAGAGGGAAGATTCTACCATGAGCATGATGCAGAAGGTGATCGCAGATCGGTGAAGATGATGTGGTCTTCTACGCCATGTCAGAGAAGATCTGGATGAGGAATGAGGGACACCAAGATAGATCAGGGAGTCTTTCTCTCTCCTCCTTCCTTCTCTTCTCAATCTCCTTGCTCGCAGCAGGAGCAACAAGTGAAGTGGAAATGGCATGGATGTACATGGACCGAACCTGTGTTTAGGCATCCTGTCGGCGTCTTGGGTCTGATACCCAAATGAGGACCCTTCTGGTCCTATTTATAGGCACTGGATGGGGTCTTACATGGTTTGGAACTTGTTGCAATTTTCATATTTTTGCTTTAACGGTTCTGGAAACCGATTAGTCTTCTCATGGTTTGCTACTGTCATCCAAACGGTTTCCCTTCACAATCTACCTCCAATCGGTCTTGGATCTCTTCTCGGTCTCTCCACTCCAAACGGTCTTGGACGATCAGCGACCTATCAGTCTTGCTTGTCTAACGGTCTTGAGACCATGCGTCACCGAATGGTCTTGGACCATCGCTTCCCTCCACTCAGTTTGGAAATTGAGAGGGCTCTTCACAGTTTGAGCAGGTGGGGTGATGGGGTGCTGATGATGGCACTGTGGAGGGTGGAGATGGAAGAAGGAGGGAAGGTCTAGGTGGAAATAGTGTCGTAGATGTAGGTGGAGAAGAACAGGTTGCAAGTGCTACTGGGTGGTCATCATAGCTCCTTGCGGTCTCGACACTGTGAGGGCACTCCTCGTGGTTTGCTACCCCAGTGTTCTTCACCTCCAAATGGTTTTGGCTTCCAAACGGTCTCTACTCCAATCGGTCTTCACTTCCAAATGGTCTTTGGCCTCCGACCGATCTTGGCATTTCGATTGTCCAAAAGGTCTTGAGGACCGAGCACTACCACATGGTCTTGCAGACCCTTAGGGCTTGCGTGGTCTAGATGAGCCAAATGTGAGCAGGTAATAGGAGCAGACATAGGCACTGTTGTGGTGGTGGGCGATGACGTCAGTAGGTTGTAGGTTGATCAGAGGAGCGATGCCCATGGAAGGTGATGGAGGTGGTTTTAGGGTTGCAGTTTGGGCGAAGGAAGAAGAAGATGGAGGCGGAGTGCCAACTGGTATTGGTGCGAGAAGGGCTTCATGCAGTTTGAGGGTGTGTGTTCCATTCGGTCTCGCAAAGAGGGGGCAGAAGGAAGGAAGTGGAGGATAGGACCTCCATGAGGTCTTGAGACCACTACGCTCCATGCGGTCTTGAGACTATATGGAAGGGGAGACCGTATGGATGCAAATCAAAGGGACCAAGATCGTTTGGTTGGATGGATAGGGGTCGTTGATTTGTGATCGTTTGGTAAGGAGAAAACCTAGGACCAAATGAGGTGAAACCGAATGGATCAAGACCGAATAGGCAAACCATTTGATCAGGATCGAATGATCAAGACTAATGCTAAGAGGATCTTGACTGAAGGTAAGTTCCAGTTGATGGTTCGACCTCATCATAAGCTGCATCCAATCAATATAGAATTTAATTAATAATCTTAATAAATGAACCAATTAAGAAAATTTTCATTTTACAAGATTAAGTAGATGAAAGTGAAAGTATTGAGTCGAATTGGGCCCAAGATGGCGATTGAATTTCATGATGAATATGCATTCATCAAAACACCCCGAACTTAAACGTTGCTCATCCTCGAGTACCACAAAATCTAAAATAGTCACCAATTGAATACTTTTAAATCGTGTGATTGCCTCCTCTGCACATCATGATTTCTTCCTCTCTGCTTAGTATGACTAAGCATCTCAACTTCCTGAGACCACTAAACACATCTTACCATATCTTCATTACTGAGTTTGTTTTCCATCCTCACTTTTTCCAACAACAAACATTTCTAAGAGTTTTGTAAGAGTCCAGAGATACCTATAGGACAACAAGTGTGCTCCTAATCTGACACTGGTGTATTTTAGGATAGTGGAGGCATTCATTGTGCCTTTAGGTAGAAAAGGGAGTGAATGGTGGTATGGAAGGAAGAAATAAATCTCTCCTCTATTCGACTCGAGATTTTTATTTTATGATTGCATTTTTTTGTGCCAATTTCTCCTCTATTCGACTCGATATTGCATTCTCTTTTTATGTGCACATTGGCATCTTTTCTTGGTGGTACGCCCCTATTTATTAGCGACGTGTATGGAAGAAGTGGATATAGAGGGAAGTGGTGTGCCACCCCAAACTTAGGGTTTGGCACTATTTTGGCTATCTTATTTCATTTTTGATGGACGGAGGGGTACGAAGCTGATGGAAGAAGTGTAGAAGAGAGTTCATATCAGAATGCAACTTGATTTACAATTTTGTGCACCAGGTCATTCTCTTTATCGTACTCTGCTCAAATAATGACTTGATGAGGATCCGATGGAGATTCCATGTTATTGTTCCACTTATCAGTTAGGAAGCACGATGTGTTTGATCCCTATCAGTTTGACAGAAACTTGCCATTTTTGTAGAAGGATCATGATGTTAGGATTCATAAGCTTCACAAGATGATTTCAATCAATAGGCTAGTTTTTAGAAAATGGCCCTTTTGAGGATTTTCTTCGAATAAGGAGGGTATAATGATGCAAAGAAAAGCATAGAGAGAGAAATTAGCCAGCTAGGTAATGGCTTTTGTTGAAACAAAAAACGTCAAAACTTCATCAAGTTTCTATACAATTTCTTTGAAAACTGAAAATTTTTGATCAAAAATGCAACGATGAAATATTAAGTCTGAAATAGATGGGTGTAGGTGGAAAGTAAAGAACGTACCACCCACCCTCCACCCCAAACTTAGAAATTTGCTCGTCCCAAGAAAACTCTAAATCTCAGATGGAGGGGAAAATTCACGTCGGTTGAATCCCCAGATGTGGTTGTGTTCCAATCAGCGTGTATCCTCCATCTGAAAATCTCAAAAGTGAAGACTAGTCAAAACTTAAGATAGCATCTCACGATGTGATTTTTATTTAGTGCAAAATTTTCTAAAAAGTGAAAACAAAATTAAGGAAATTTTCTAATTCAAAACTAAAAGTAAAAAATGAAATTATTGATCGAGTTGCCTCCCGACAAGCGCCTTTGTTTTATGTTGAAGGCTCGACATGGATACTATCACCATGGTGGGGCTCTAGGTGGAACTTGAGCTGGATTGACATATTCTTTTAGTGGTTTCTTTCTCAGCCATTCATTAATCTTCACTTTGATTTTAGCCTCTTGTATTCTTCCCCATAAAGAACGAGCAATGTTAGAGCACATAGGGAAACAACTTGAGTTGTGTTGAATTATTCTTTGTTGCTCAATTTGAGGTGGAGAATAGTTGTATGGAATCTGAACGGTGTCATTGATAATGTAGTGTTGTTGAGGCTCGGAAGAAAACTTCATTTGTTGATGCACTATCCCTTCATCGTAGTAATGCTGGTCATTAACATCTATCAGATATGGATCTGAGGGATGTTCCTTGTAGAAACCACAATCCAAATCTTGTTGCAGAGGGAATATGAAATTAGTAATCTCTATCTGTTGGGCTACCGGTGCATTCCAGAGGGTAGTTGTTTCTAGATGAGGAGGCTCATGGACACCTGAAAATGGTTTGGTATGTGTCATGACAGGGTTGAGAGGTGTCTCCTCCTTTTCACAAATGTCTTCAATTATTTCTATAGGCTTGAGTTCCTCAAAAGTAGCTTCAACATCTTCTTCTACAGAGTCGAGAAATTTGATGCAATCCTTTACTTGTTTGTCAATAAGTTCATCAGTTGATGGGTCTATTAGAGAAACTTCTAAAGGATAGTCCGATTCATGATTCTCTTGAGTGAGAAGTGACATCTTCTCTATGCAATCAATAAGATAAACTTCTTCTTGCATGCTTGATTTTTTCATATTTTCATAAACTTTGAACTCAAGAGTTTCTTTTCCTAGTCGAAAAAGCAAGGTTCCTGCTTCAACATCAATTAGAGCTCTTGTAGTGGCGAGGAATGGACGTCCAAAGATGAGAGGATATCTGGCATCTTCTTTTATGTCCATAATGAAAAAGTCACATGGAACATATGCGTCCTTGCCTACCTTGACCAAGACATCTTCGAGGATTCCTAACAAACATTGTATTGAATTGTCTGCAAGCTATATAGTTATTCCAGTAGGAAGAAATTTTGAAAATCCTAGCCTCTTGCAAAGGCTAAGTGGCATGATCGAAATGCTAGCACCAAGATCAGCTAGTCCCTTCTTATATGTAGAATCACCAATATAGCATGAGATACCAAAAGATCTAGGATCTTTTTGTTTCTTGGGCATCTTGCTTTGAATAATATCGGAAGTAGTAGTTGCCAGTTTAACCGTCTCAACTTCCTCAATTCTGTATTTCCTTGTGAGGAGACACTTCAAGTACTTTGTCTAGGCTGGTATCTCTACTAGCACATCTAGAAAGGGTATATCAACATGAAGTTTCTTCATAGCTTCCTTGAACTTGTTAAAATGGGTATCAAGCTTTGTTTGCCTTAGATGAGCCAGAAAAGGTATACAAGGCTTGTATACAGGAATATCAGGTTCTGGTGTTGCTTCTTCCTCTTCTGTAGCAGGTTTCATAGAATTTTCTTTGTCTGACTTATCATTGCTTAGCTTCTCCTTCATAATAGATTCATGTTCTTCGTCAACTTGATCATTCCCCTAGTCTTGTTCATCTATGACAACCACTGGTGTCCTGACAGGAGGGTCAGGATATACATTACCAGAACGAGTCATAACAGCCTTCAACTGCTCAGGATGTTTAGGGTTGTTCTCCGGTTGACCAGCAAAAGCTACAGATGGAGGCTTGAGACTGGTTGACGGTTGGGCTAATTGAGATTCAATAGCTTTCTGATGGGTTTGTTGATTAATTATCATAAATTGTTGTGCTTGTAGCATCTTCTCAATGGCTGACAGTTTGTCATCAGGAGAGATGGGTCTGGCTTGTTGTCTTTGTTGTGGATTCTGGTAAGGGACATGGTTCAAATTCTGGAACTGAGAATTATTTTGGAATTGGTTATAGTTTTTATTTTGTAAGTTACCTCTGAAGTTTCCTTGATTACCGAAATTCTGTTGTTGGTTATACGAACCAAGTTGTTGTGAGTTTACCGCTCCTGAAGGATTTCTATATTGAAAATCGGGATGATTCCTGTTCTGATTTGGATTGTAATAACCTTGACTAGGAAGAGTGTTGACAGCATTTAGACTTTCCATCTGGCCATTATCTCCTTGTCTATTGGCTTTTCTTAGAACAACATCATAAAGAAAATTGCAAGCTAGAGTGGAATGATATGTGCCTTTACATGCTTCACAGATCAGTGAAGCTGACTTGATCTGTTCTTGTTGTCAAGGGGGTGAGTGTCTTCTTTTATAGGCAGCAAGAGATGATTCAATATGGTCTTTCTTGGCAACTAAGAGTTTGAGGGTTTCAGCAATAGACTTGTATTCAAGAATAGCTTCAGCCATAGCTACCATTACTCCTTTGCCTACAGATTTACCCCAATTGGCTTGATTTTCAGCTCCTAGGGTGACAACCTTCCATGAGCTATCATAACTTTGACGCATGAAGTTTCCTCCAGATGAGGAGTCTAAGAACCTCTTGATATCATCATCCACACCCCTATAGAATATCTCAATGAGTTGATTCTTAGGAATGCCATGGTGTGGACACTTGTGTAGAAGCTCTTTGTATCTTTCCCATGCTTCAGCTAGGGATTCTCCAGGGACATGAGTGAACATTGTTATTCAACCCCTAATTTCGTAGGTGAGAGGAGGGTAGAATTTTTCTAGAAAAACATTTTGAAGTTGTTCCCAAGTGGTGATGGGTTCACATTGCAATGAATTGTACCAACTTATAGCTCTATCAGCAAGAGAATACTTGAAGAGATGGATTCGGATGGCATCATCTGTGACTCCATTTTGCTTTGTCATAGCACATAGATCAATAATACCAGAGTTTTACCCAAACCTTGTGCAATAATACCACCCGCAAGTGGACGGGTCTTATCATAGTATAGTTAAGGATCGAATCCCAAGAGACAACATTTTTAAGAATCGTTGCTAGTCTAGTCTAGCTCAAGTAAGACTAATATTTAGAACAAAGGGTTTATTTGAGGTTGATTAAACTAATTGCAAGAAAGTAAAGAGTAGAACTAAAGTTGATTTTAGATTAATGATATGGAATCGCTGGGATGGTCCCGAGTTTCACCACCACTACTCATGCACACACATCCAATCACAAACATCCAGGAAAGATCTAACTATCCAAATAGAACTTCTACAAACCCTCCTCGAGGGATGTTTAGATTCGTGTAAGAATCACCTTAGGCATCAGATGTCTCATCTCCATATGGATCATGCACTTACGGTTCCGAAGATACAGATATCCAACTGAAGTTGTGGGCCCCCTATACAGGTGTTAGGCACACATAAGCGTCACTGTGGGCTAGATGGCTCGTCCCCTCACAGATCATTCACTTACGACCTCAAGGAATCTCTTTCTATTTCTAGTCAGGGAGTCAATCGTGTTAATTGACATCCTATCCTACATATTGAAGTTCTCACAACATAGGAAAGAACAAGATAAAAGCAAACAGGTGATCAATCTACAAGCAAACATCGACGATTAACTACGAAATGAAAAGTTACATACATTGCCTTAGAATGTTAAAATGAAAAGACATGAAAGCATGGGTAGTGGGGCTAGTCCCTGCACCCCAGCAAAAAGGAACTACTCGCTCATGATGCGAGAAATAAGAAGAATAAGAGAGAGGGAAGATTTTTCCATGTGCATGATGCAGAAGGTGATCGTAGGTCGGTGAAGATGATGTGGTCTTCTACGCCATGTCGGAGCAGATCTGGACGAGGAATGAGGGACACCAAGATAGACTGGGTAGTCTTTCTCTCTCCTCCTTCCTTCTCTTCTCAATCCCCTTACTCGCAGCATGAGCAACAGGTGTAGTGGCAATGGCATGGATGTACATGGACCGAACCTGTATTCAGGCAGCCTATCAGTGTCTTGGGTTCAATACCCAAATGAGGACCATGTTGGTCCTATTTATAGGCACTGGATGGGGTCTTACACGGTTTGGACCTTGTTCCAATTTTCATAGTTTTGCTTTAATGACTTTGGAAACCGTTTAGTCTTCTCACGGTTTGCTACTATCATCCAAACGGTTTCCCTTAACGATCTACCTCCAACCGGTCTTGGATCTCTTCTCGTTCTGTCCACTCCAAATGGTCTTGGACGATCAGCAGCCTATCAGTCTTACTTGTCTAACAGTCTTGAGACCATGCACCACCAAATGGTCATGGACCATCGCTGCCCTCCACTCGGTTTGGAAATCGAGAGGGCTCTTCACAGTTTGAGCAGGAGGGGTGATGGGGCACTGATGATGGCACAGTGGAGGGTGGAGATGGAAGAAGGCGGGCAGGACTAGGCAGAAGCAGTGTCGCGGACATAGGTGGAGAAGAACAGGTTGTAAGTGTTGTTGGGTGGTCGTTGTAGCTCCTTGCGGTCTCCACACTGTGAGGGAACTCCTCGCGGTTTGCTACCCCAGATTTCTTCTCCTCCAAATGGTTTTAGCTTCCAAACGGTCTCTACTCCAACCAGTTTTCACTTCCAAACAGTCTTCAGTCTCTGACCGGTCATGGCATTTTGATTGTCCAAACAGTCTTGAGGATTGAGCACCGCCACATGGCCTTGCAGGCCGTTAGGGTTTGCGCGGTCTGGATGAGCCAAACGCGGGCAGGTGATAGGCACGGACAGAGTCGTTGTTGTGGTGGTGGCTGACGACGTCGGCAGGTTGCAGGTTGATCAGAGGAGTGATGCTCGTGGTAGGTGACAGAGGTGGTTTTAGGGTTACAGTTCGGGCGGAGGGAAGAAGAAGATGGAGGCGGAGTGCCAACTGGTCTTGGTGCGAGCGGGGCTTCATGCGGTTTGAGGGTATGTTACAACCTCAATTTTGCATATGTTTTCAATTGAAATGTAATGATTTTATGAATATGGACTTGAATTGAGAAGGTTGTATGCTTTGCTCCAAAGGATGGATTTCCTTACAAATGTCCCTTTGGATAGGAATTTCGTGATTCCTATTATTATGTTAATCCAATAATGGATATAAAATAGAGGAAAAGAAGAAAAGTCCAAATAATAGAAAAAGATACAAGATAATGAATATTAAGCAAAGTATTTATGAGAAATACATAGAAATCTCTAGAAAGTGGCATTAATGGCCACGATTGTTTGAATGTCGTTTACACATGATTTCTAATAGAAAGAGTGGTCAAAATAAAAGAAAAGGAAAAGTAATTTATTCGAATAAAGGAATAAATAAGAAAAAGGATAAAAGATAAGGAAAGTGGCTAAAGAAATATTCCCAAGATGGGATTTCGAGCCATTAAGGTTCCTTGAGGTCCAAGGAATCCAGATAAAAATTTAATATCAAAGGAAAGAGAAAATAGGTGAGAAATATTCATAATTGAGTAATATCTTGCATCTAAATAAAAGGCACGTTTTCTTTTATATAATGAACCCAAATTTGGCAGAGAGGTAGATAAATTCATTAATACATTTCCCTAAAAATTTGGGATTAATCAAACACTCGGTTTGAGAGTTATGGCTTTTACAAAATTCCCTAAAGTGTTGTGATTATCATCAATGTCTCATATTTATCAATTTAAATGAAAATGGTAAGGACGACGCTAGCCATTGGATCGAGATCTGACGCCAGTTGTGTGTCTCCTACCTTGAGTCTGAAAAGGAAAGGGGCCGCGAAACAGGAGGGACCTTTCCCTCGATTTTCCTCGTGAATCTGTGCATGTACAAATAAGGAAAGGGTAGGATTGGATTCGAGAGAGGATTCCGGACCCTTTACACCCTGATTCTTCACGCTTTGGAGGCGTCTAGAAGAAATGCCTAAATCTTCTAAAATGGCAGTGACGGCCAGGGTTGGGAACCCTAGAAATTGACCCATGATCCTATATATATATATATATATATATATATATATATATATATATATATATATATATATATTACTCCCTCTCGACTCCTCTCGCCCTCACGAATCAGGACAGCACTCCCCCTTGCTCTCTCGTTCCCTGAGTCTAAGAAATTGATCTGCTCCGACGAGCTCTCCACTGCAGTGCAGCCACGGAGCCTTGGCTGGATCGGGCTAGGGACGAGGAGCAGTAGCCCTCTGATCGAGGACTATCATGGACTCAGGAGCGGATCAACGGCTGATAGCAGCCATGTTCTTGGCAAGGGGTGAGTGGGTGCACGCAAGGAGGACCGTAGGATCGAGCTCAGACAATGATGACCAAAAATCTTACGGCCGATGTTTTTTCCAAAAAGCAAAAAGTAAGTTGCCTCTCTGTCCGATATTTTAGAAAATGATGGAATCTTGATTAATTCGTTAAAAATTATTCATTTGGCCAAAAAATGCAAGTAGTGCTTTTTTATCAGAAAAATGCGTAGAACATGATAAAATGATATTAGAGCCTAATTGTAAATGTTATTCAAAAAGTATAGGGTTTTACATCTTTTAATGCATTAAATGATAGAAAACCCTAGAAAGAGATAAAAACAATCATGATGAATCTTGATTTCGTTTTTTATCAATGTTAACCTGTTAAGAGTAAAGGAAAGGGTAAAATCATAAAAGGATGATTAATATGTTGCTTTTAGGGTTTTTATGATCATGTACATGGTTTAATGGACTAAAAACCCTAATTTGGGAAAACATGAGTTTTAGTGGTTATAATCCAAAATTGCAAGTATACAACTGTAATATAATGATTCTTGAACATAGTTTGGATTTGAGAATCCTTAATGAAGATAATTGAGATGATTAGGGTTTTGTGAATGAGAAACCTAAGAAACCCGAATTTAGTATAAAGGATGAATCTTTGAGGTTTAATAGGTTAATTTGATAAGTATTAACCTGTTGAATATTAAAGTTGAGTTTCAATTTGTTTCACGTGAAAAGTTGACTAATTTAGGGTTTTAACCTATGTATGAAGGATAATACATTTAGAAACTATAATTTTGGGTAAAAAGGAGAAAAACCATGTTTAATTCGAATTATGGAAAAATGTTACTAAATAATGATCCTAAGCCTGTTAGGAGTGATAAGATGAGAAATTTAAGGTTTTTATGTAGTTTTGTTGAATTAGGGTTTATGATGATATGAGTGGAGGTAGAACCCTAATTACAAAAGAAACCCTAAAATTGGAATAGAAATCTTAAGAAGCAAGATGGGTTTGGATAAATCTTGATAAAAGGAAATGTGTATATTTATTTCAGGATTTTTGTGCATTCTTTCTTGCTTGGTTGGGTTTTCTCTACTTGATTGATTATGTCTCAAAAATCTACAATCACAGGTATGTGGTTATGCTTATGGTTAATCACTTTAGTTTCACAGTGATTTCCTAATGTTTTATCAGTTTCCTGAAAGTAACTGCTTGGATGACTTTTTATGCAACTATAAAGTGACTATGATTATCACCATTAATATGTATGCATGACTAGCTCATATCCTGGTCCTCCTTTATGGCTTTGCTAATGATGAAAAGGGTGACCTAGTACATGGTCTACCTATTAGGTAGGACCATCAGGTTATCATGAGTCAGGGATTGGGCTACTTATGGGTAGTGCCATGTGACTCTTCAACACATCATGAGTTAGTGATTGGGCTACCTATGGGTAGTGCCATACGACTCTTCAAATGAGTTAGTGATTGGGCTACCTATGGGTAGTGTCATGCGACTCATCAACCCTAGGTATTGATCTACCTATTAGGTAGGATCATGTGGGGTTTAATTGGGATCTACCATATGAGAGGTAGTATCCAAGTCCACTACAGGTGCAGCGTAGAGGCTAGGGTATGTATGGATTGAGTAGTTATGTTTAAAAGTTAAAGTTGTCTTGCTAAACCATCATTGCTTGCAATATGTTGCTATAGTTAGTTGCACAATTTTGGTTGTCCTCACATACCGGCATATTCATTTATGCTGACCGACGTTTTGATTGTCGGCATTTTAGGTACAAATTGAAAAGTACAAATAGCAAAGTGGCATATTGTGAAATTAAGAAATAAAGTGCAAGGAGGATTAGTTCGAATAGAGTCCATATGTGAATAGAAGTTAGATATCCAAGTTTTGAAAAAGGTATGCAAAGTTTTATTTGATTCCAGCTTTCAGTATAGTCATGGTAGAATTTAATAATTATTACTGATTATTTGTCAAACCTTTGATCTGGGAAATTGGGATAATGACTCTGACCTCTTAGTCTCCCTTAATTGGGGGTTACTGGGAGGCGGGGTCATTACATTTGGTATCATAGCACTGGTTCCTCATTTAATCTTTAGTAGTTATTAAATTTTACAAATTCCATAGAACCGAGGGAGTTATTAGAGGATTATCTGAAAGATAGAGGTGTCTAGAAAAGGATCACGTCCGGGGGCTGGAAATATTTTCCTCCGCACCGCTAGTCGGAATATGAGGACTCTCGGATTTGTGTGACTTCCTGGCCAATGTCTTAGGATCTGACTTGAAATAAGATACCTTTAGGACTCTCTCATCTTGTTCATCCCTTCTCAACTCAAATTCTGTTAAGGATTTTAAGAGTTAGGGTTTTATCTCTCTTCCTCACCCTCTTGAGGTTAGGTTATGTATAATAAGGTTAAGGAATCCTCCACCAAAATAATGAAAAAGCATGTAAACAAGATGTCATGGTTATAATCTTAATAGTTTAAGTGTAAACTAAAGATTAGTTGCATGCTTAGGTCATATGGCATGTGTTGTCATGCCCTCAGGAGAGACTTGAGGTTAGACCTTCTTGTTAGGAGGAAGACGAGAGGGTTGGTCTTGCAAGAAGAAACCTCCATTAAAGGTAGAGACCTGGAGCATCCCCTGAGGATGATGCTAACCCTAACCCTAAGTTGTGGTTAGAGAGAGATGGCATGATGAGATGAATGTCATGGTCGACCATGTGTGTGGGTTGACATGCTTTTGGTTTTGGATACCTATGATAGTATGTGCCATGTGAGGTTGGATGACCTAGTACCTTTGGTGACCCAACCCTAGGAAGGATTGTGCATGCTAGGGTGAAGGACAACTCCTTCATTGATGAGGACCATATAGAAACCCTATGAGCTTATATGAGCATGGAAAGGTTGCGCCCAAAGTACGCCTGTAGTGCTGACAGCAGGCTAAAACCCTGGCCAGGAGAGTATGTTGGATAGATTATGAGATGAGCATGAAGAGTTATGGATAATCTTGGGCAAACATAGGTTTCACTGATGTAGGTGTACGCTTGTGAGATGGATCCAACTTAGAGAGAGGACCTCTAGTAGTAAAGTTGTTGTACGATTAAGCTCTAGAGAGAGAGAGTAGGACCCGAGCTAGAAGGTTGGAAGTTTAGACTATGGGTTAGGAGAAACCTTGAGAAGTTGAGGATGATGTGACCTAAGTGGATGGTTGTGGTTGCCTCGAGCATGATCCCTAGAGGCTGATGGTATCTTGGTTTCCTTTAGAGAAACCAAAACCCTAGAGAGAGGATGAGGCTGCTGGTACCTATGTGCCTATGGTATAGGTGTTTACCTTCTGAGATAGGAAGAAGAGTTCCTTAGACCCTGAGAAGGTATAGTATCAAGTGGGAAGGCCTCATACCTAGTTGACAGTCCTTGAGGAGGACTCAACTCTGAGGTGTTGCTCGAGTAGAAGAATAATAGGAAGTGCATTCCATACCTTGTACATGCTTGGTTCTTAGTTAAAAGGTTGGGCATGTAGTTGGACATCAGAAAAGTGAACCTAGGGTTCCTAGACCTAAGAATGGAAGTAGTGTACCTGATGCTCATGATGAGATTTGAGTTTCTATAGATTCGATCATGACACTCCTCATGTTTAAAGGAATGGGAACCCCTTGGTTTAAGGTATATGGTTGATGAACCCCCAACTTATAGGTTGGTGACATATGTATGTATGTTGATGGTCTAATGTTGAGGAACGAGAACAAGTATGACCTACCATGAAGACCTAGCATGGTTTAGTAAGTGGTCTATTTGTTAGCTATGTGCCTTAGTAGCTTGCTAGGGCTAAGCATGCTCATGTAGATATAAACCTTAGACCTAGAGACATTTGTGACCTTTGTTGCTATCAAGATATAGTTTCCTCCCATCCTGGGAAAGGGACCCTTCTATAAGGTATGTACCAGCTTCTGTTGGGTTTAAGGTAACCTAAAGAGGTCTCATAGGATCTTGAGAAGCTAAGTGGAGAGTACATAGTATGAGAATGAACCAGCAAACCCATAGATAACCATCTCTAAGTGCATGTGGATGTGTTATCATGGAGGTAACCAGTATGGGGCCTGACCAAGGTAGGTAGGTCACCATAATTCCTATGAAAGGATGTAAGTCAGACCACAAATGCCAAGAGAGATGATGGAAACTTAGGTAAGGTTTCAAGTTGGATATGTACTATGTTTGAATCCTAAGTCTATACTAGGGTTAGGTAGGGATAAGACTGATGGGAGTAGGAGTTGCCTAATTCCCTAGTTGCACATGACCATACGGTCGGGAGGTAACAGCTATCATTGTCTGAGGGCCATGGGTTAGGACATTTGATCACCTTCATGAACTCATGGGACCCAAAGGGTAGATGAGGAGGGCACTCTCTGGATGCATAAGGGAAGAGGGAGGACCCCAAAAGTGCTAGCACCCTATATACCTAGAGGAGATGACCAAGGATGATGTGATGACCCATGAGGGTTCAAAACCAATTTTCATGGAAGTAACCTTGATATTGAAATGTTCATGATGTGGGGACATGGGATGCACGTTTCAACCTAGATTTGAAGGTGTACTGACAATGTGGGATGCACCATCTCTACTCTTGGAACGGGAAGAAATCTGTGTTTGGACGGCCACCAAATGCTTATTTCCTCTCATTATATTGGTAAGAGATAGGGTAGTACGCATGCCATACACTAAGGATAATGATGATGTGAGCTGAAATGTTGCTACGATGTATGGGAATAGAAATAGTAGTGTACCCTTGTAGAGTGTATGATGTGTGGATGGTTTACAAACACCAAGAGAACTAAGGTAGCCATCTTATGAGGATGTTCATATCATGAGATATGTGGTATTTATGAGATACACAAGGTTGAGTTCGATAACCAAGAGGATGAGCTCTGATTTTTCTTGATGAAGATAGACTTATAGTCCAAGATGAGATAATAAGTGGAATACATGGAGATGTATGTCTTCAACATTACCTAACACTTAAGGATGTGAGGTGGTAATGGATTCTCTTACTGAGAGGCAGCTATCTAGTTTAGCTAGTGGACAGGCTGGAAGAGGTGGTTAGGTGAATCCTAAGTTGTGAGATATGTTTGGCTAACACTTAGATGTAACGAGATCTGTTGATCGAGTTAGTGGTTTCTTAGATAGGCATCCTAGGGCTTGTCATGATGGAAGGATGGTTGTAGAACCTCAGATGCACTTCTATGGAAAAGAAGGTGATGAAACCCCGACTAAAGTGTTTTAGGGTGTCTGAGGAATCAACCTTAAGGAATCATGACATACAGAAGATCATGATTTTAAGTTCATCATACATTGTGGTACTACTAAGATAGTAAGTTGCAGTAGTACTTTGGATGCCTACGATAAAGTTTCATGTAGCTTGTCACCATGCATGCCAGGAGGTGAAGGACGAACACTAGTAACCCAATAAGTTGATATAGAGGATAAAGAGTCCCTGAGAGGGAATGGGAGTTCATCACTATAGATGTTGTGGTAAGTCACCCATGAACCAAGGAAGGTCAAGATGCAATATGGGTTATGGTAGATCACTTTACCTAGATGACATGATCTAAGAGAAAGAGAGAATATTTTCGAGAGACAGATCCGGTTGAACTACATGTAAGAGAGATGGTTCAACTATACCATGATACGAGTTCAAAGGTTCTTGAGTATGACCTAAAGGTTTACTTCCATGCGATGGAAGTAGGTACAAGAAGAACTCAATGTTAGTACCACTTATCACCCTTAACTGATGGTTAACATGATCCAAACTAGAGGGTCTGATGAGAGCATGTCTCAACTCCTTTCTCTTCTCCTCTCCTCCTTGAGACTTGTGCAGTGGCTAATGATGTGATAGGTTGCTTAGGGCCGCCTTAATTAGGTATATGCACCACTTTAAGTCGCCCAAAAATCACCACCGTACAATTAGACATGATCTTTAGAAAAATATGATCTGACGGTGTCGATACCATCGACGCGGGTCGATGGTATCGACGCCCTGGGGTAGCGAAACCCCTTCTATTTTTGGCATCCTCTCTGAAGATGGCTCGATACCATCGACGTGGTGTCAATGGTATCGACTTGTTGATACCTGGCACACTGTTGTCATCTTGATAGCATAGATAGTTAGTTGATGGTATCGACTCTTTAAACGTCACATTTTCTATGGAATCCGTCACTAGAGCTCATCCTACTGAGGAAAGCTCAATACCATCGACAGTGTGTCGATGGTATCGACGGGCTCTTCTTCTTCTCCGGCAAAGTCATTGTGGTCAGGTCGATGGTATCGACCTCCCGTCGATGGTATTGATGGATCCAGATATGTGAACTGCCTAAAACAAAGAGAAGAATACCAATCAAATTTGATAAATATGATCATTAATACAAAATCAGGTGAAACAAGGTAAATTCGATGTGTTACAAGATTATAGGCTAAAAGAAATGAATCATGCGAAATTAGTCAAAAATATGACAAGAACACGCATAAAACCAATATAAACAAGAGTATGAAAATGACTCAAAAACCTCGCATCAACGCCTCCAAAGCGTGAAGAATCAGTGTGTAAAGGGTCTGAAATCCTCTCCTAAATCCAATCCTACCCTTTCCTTGTTTGCACATGCACGGATTTAGGAGGAAAATCGAGGGAAAGGTCCCCCTGTTTCGTGACCCCTCTCCTTTTCGGACTCAAGGTAGGAGACGCACAGCTGGCGTAAGATCTCGATCTGATGACTGGCGCCGTCCTTACCATTTTCATTTAAATCGATAAATATGAGACATTGATGATAATCACAACACTTTAGGGAATTTTGTAAAAGCCATAACTCTCAAACCGAGTGTCTAATTAATTCCAAATTTTGAGTAAATTTTAATAATGACTTTATCTACCTCTATAAAAATTTTGGGTTCATTATATAAAATAAAACGTGCCTTTTATTTAGGTGAAAGATATTACTCAATTATGAATATTTCTCATCGATTTTATCTTTCCTTTGCTATTAAATTTTTATCTGGATTCCTTGGACCTCAAGGAACCATAATGGCTCGAAATCCCATCTTGGGAATATTTATTTAGCCTCTTTCCTTATCTTTTATCCTTTTCTTATTTATTCCTTTATTCAAATAAATTACTTTTCCTTTTCTTTTATTTTGACTACTTTTTCTATTAGAAATCATATGCACATTCAGGGTGATACATGGAGACAATTCTTGTCCTGTGTGATGATAGCCACCATAGCTAGTATCGGGATGTAAAGAAGCTCTGTAAGGGAGGTTGTGTCGGTCACCACTTCACTAAGATGATGTTGGTGAAGGGATCTTGTGAAGGTCATAAAAAGACCACAGTGTATGCAGATGTAGTCACTTTGATCGTGGAAAGGCTAAAAAGAACCAAGGGATGACATGAGTCGTAAGCGGATGCAAAGTAAACTGACATGTAGTTCACTGTGGGAGAATATGTGGTATGAAAATCTGACCCCTCTGTGCTATAGCTAGAAAAAGCTAAGTTCCCGATACATGGATCCATTTTAGATGGATTGGTGGAGATGGTTAGGTTTAGCCTTACCCCCTTAGGATAACGTGATGAGTTCCATGTGTCCAATTTAGAGCACTATGTGAGGTACCCGAGCCATGTGCTGAGCAATGAACCTAGTGAGCCCCAAGGGAGGCCGAAATGTCCTGAGTCACCTGTGAGGATTATAGATGCCAAGGTGAAAGAACTCAGAGAAAAGAATATGTGATGATAAAGGTTCTTTGGAAGCGCCATGGATAGGGTAAATCCATATAGGGGCCAATGATAGACAATGCCCCGATCATTCCAAAGGCTATCGAAGGAGTTTTCCACTGCCGGAAGGCTGTAGAACACTCACCCTACGTTGAGGAATGCCCGGATCTCCTCCGTTCAGGGGCTACACAATATCTGTCCACGTTTTTCTCCATGTCTTCTTTTTCCCTCATGTTGTTTTTCATTGAGATGAACATGTGGGGCTAATCCCCTTTGTCTTTAGGACCGGGAGTAGCCCGGGTAATCGTTGTATGACATTTTTATATAGTTAATCATAATTTGTCTCTCAAATCCGTGGTATGATTTCGTTTTCTCCCTTATATCATTATGATTGATCACCCTAATGATAATCTAATGCCTTTAATTACTTTGAAAGAAGAATTAACGGTTGAAAAGAGACAAAAATCACATTAACTAATAAATCCTTTGAACAAGGTGATGTACAGTTAATGGTGGAAACCCAGAGTAGGATCTTAATGCACCTAGTTTAGGGTATAGGTTGCTACTACCGTGGAACCGACCTAGATTTAGGTAGTGAATTGTATCGTGAAAGTGGACAATTCTGACTACATGCCACTACCCAGAATAGGAGACGAATTAGGGTAATTATGTAGAAATTATTTTGACGAGATCCTACGGTGAAACCGCAATCCTAAAGACTCCAGTTTAAATTGATTAAATCAAACATTTAATTGATTGCATTGTTTTATTTTATTTTTCAATCAACTCTCAAACCTTTTTAATTGGTCTAGCTGATCGTGATTAGTTATAAGTAGTCTACCGACAATTCAGTGTCCCTGTGTTTGATTCGGGCCTCACAAAGGCCTATATTACTCTGACGTGTGCACATGCGTTATACGCACGGTAAAAACGTGTCAAGTTTTTGGCACCGTTTCCGGGGACACGGCAACTGGCGGCACTACGAGTACTGTAAGCGGCCACTCTAGGCAACATTTCATTTTATTATTATTCGTGAAATTCATCATTTATCTTTCTTATTTAGTAATCGCCTAGCACTGTACTTAATCAAATTTATTACATTGCAGGTACTAGTGCATGGTGAAGATGCGTATCACAGACTACACACTGTCATCACCAGAGGTTCCACCGTTGGGACCAGACGATGAAGAGAACAACATTCAAGATCAACCTGAGGACATAGATTCAGACTCTGAACCAGAAGCCATGGCTGAGGAATAGACAATATGGGAGAAGATAAAGGCTTCTTCCTCATCAGTATCAAAGGGGCCGATCAAAAGGCAGGCAATTAACATTCCAACATATAAGATTGATCTGGCACTAATACATTTGGTCAAGTCTCAAGCATTTCATGGGCTAAAGAATGAAGACCCTGTTGCCCACATCAGCACTTTCGTGGAAAATTGTGATATGATCAAGATAGATAGGTTTCTACAGGAGGTATTGTATTTGAATTTGTTTCCCAGCTCTCTTGCAAGTAATGCACGAGAATGGCTGCATAACCTTGATGATGAGACCATCGAGACTTGGGATCAAATGATCGAGGTTTTCTTCGAGAGATTCTTTCCACCGAAAAAAACCAACGACCTAGTACGGAAGATTCATAATTTCTGTCAAAGGGCTGGGGAGACATATTCTGAGACGTGGGAGCACTTTCAGATAATGCTGCGGAAGTGTCCACATCATGGGCTAGATTAAAAAAAACAAGTGAAGATCTTCTACTTTGCTTTAAATGAGCACGACAGGAGCAATATAGACTCAGTAGGTTCTGGTTTCTTCTTGAACAACACTGGCACTAGGTGTTGGGAAATCCTAAAAAATATGGCCAGAAAGCAATCACGGGGCGATAGAGACACACCAGAATAGGTTCGAGTTGCAGGGGAGTCAAAGGCCATCAAGGAGCTGAATGAGAAGATGGACTTATTAGCCAAGAAATTGCTAGCAAAGGAAGACGGAGAATTTGATGATGAGGCATAAGTGAAATTTATGCACCAGCAACAGGGGTACAAAAACAATGACTATTCTTGGAGGAAAGATAAAACAAATTCATGGAAGGACCCAAAAAATTTTCTACAGGACCCTGATGCCAAACCACAACCGTCGGTAGAGGAAAAGAACAATGAGCTGCTTAATCAGGTGATAAAGTAGAATCAAGAGCTGATGAGCACATTTGGCCAAAAGATTAAGCAACAAAGAGAATTTATGAATCAATTTGGGCAAACTTTACAGAGTCATGGGGCTCAGATGAGGACTCTGGAGACATCTTTAGCACAGATGGCAGCTGAGATAGAAAATCTGAAGAAGCCAACACAACAAGGTTTTTTGGGAAATACCAACATTCTAGGAGGGAATCAACAAGATAAGGTAATTTTGTTGAGAAGTGGAAAAAAGGTTTTAAACTCTAAGGTTGATTAACCAAGCACAATACAGCCGGAAGCAACAGGTGAGGTCGTCGAGGAAGTCACAGTGTCAGAAATAGTGGATGATTTTGCAGAGAAGCCCACCGAAGAGCCTATTGTGGAGAAGGATAAGGATACCATGATGCCTTATGTGCCACCCCATCAGAGGGCACAAGTCGTTCCTGTCCCTTATCCCAGTAGTCTTAAATCTAAGAAAGTTGATGCTCAGTTCAAGAAATTTCTAGACAATTTTCGAGAGCTCTCTATTAATATTCCATTTCTAGAGGAGATTGAGGAGATACCTTCGTATGGTAAATTCCTACAAGATATAATCACCAAGAAGAGGAAGATTCCTGATACTGAGGTGGTAGTTCTTAAAGAGCAGGATAGTGTATTCATTTTGGGCTCATTACCACCAAAATGACAAGATTCGGGCTGCTTCAATATTTCATGTTACATAGGTAAGGTGAAATTCGGCGAAGCATTGTGCGACTCTGGGGAAAGTATTAATTTGATGCCTCTTTCTACTTTCAAGAAGCTAGGACTTAAAGAATCTAGGAAAAGCAACATGACGATTCAACTAGCAGATAATTATGTGGTTAGGCCATATGGCATTTGTGAGGATGTCTTGGTAAAAGTTGACAGATTTGTGTTCCCAGCGGATTTTGTAGTCATGGAGATGCAGGATGAGTAAGGGAATGAGTTGCTCTTAGGAAGACCCTTCCAGGCTACTGCTAATATGATACTGGAAATGGGTAGAGGTCGTTTGACATTCGGAATAGTTGATGACATATTTGCGATGGTCATGCCACCAAATACAAAACAATCATAGGCGAAGGAACAATGTCGCATGGTGAAGCACTATGATCAGAATATTTCCCTCTGTTTAGGAAAGCCATTTCTGGATATGGCTCATGTTATGACCAAGGTAGACAAGGGAACGCTGGCCGTGGACATTATGGAACAAACTGAAGTAGTGTCTCTTTGTAAAGCTGTGGGTTACCCAAATGATGAAGAGGAGGAAATTCCTCTATCTACTGAGGATGATGCTATAGTAGTTTCTATGATCGATTCATATCCAAAATTGCCCCTCAAAGCATGCCTATTCAACATCATGGATGATTGGATAAGAAGTGCGTCCTTACAAGAATGTGTGAAAATGCTTCAGGTGCTCCCTTGCTATAATGCTAAGCACTATGAGGATCTTGGACCGCTACCATCACTGCTTCAGTCTTCATTGATCTTCCCGTCTGAGTTGGAACTTAAGCCGTTATCCCCCCCCACTTAAAGTATGTCTTCCTAGAAGATGATGAGAAGCTTCTAGTGATTATATCAGCATATCTGAGTGTTGATGAGGAAGAACAATTAATGATCGTGCTGAAGAACCACTGTGGTGCATTCGGGTGGTCAGTTTCTGATATTAAGGGGATTTCCCCTATTCTTTTCCAACATAAGATCCGGCTCGAGGAAGGAGCTAAGCCTGTGATACAGCCACAATGTCGACTTAACCTGAGCATGATGGAGGTCGTTAAGAAGGAGGTGATTAAGCTCCTTTCTACGGGAATCATCTATGCCATTTCCGATTCGTCATGGGTAAGCCCAACACAAGTAGTCCCTAAAATGGGGGGAATCACTATTACTCATAACTTGTTAAATGAGTCTGTCATTACCCAATTGGTAACTGGGTGGTGTGTTTGCATTGACTACCGACGTTTAAATTTTGTTACTTTAAAGGATCATTTTCCCCTCCCATTCATCGATCAAATTTTGGAGCGACTGGCTGGCTGCTCTCATTTTTGCTTTTTAAATGGCTAATCCGGCTACAATCAGATCTCCATTGATCCTAAGGACCAAGAGAAGTCTACCTTCACTTGTCCTTATGGAACCTTTGCATATTGTCGCATGCCTTTTGGTCTGTGTAACGCACCAACCACTTTTCAGCGTTGCATGCTTGCCATTTTTTCTGACATGGTTGAGCACTGTTTAGAGGTTTTTATAGACGATTTTTCCATCTATGGTGCATCGTTTGATGAGTGCTTGTACAACTTAGATAAAGTTTTTCAAATATGTGAGGATACACATCTAGTTCTCAATTGGGAAAAGTGTCATATGATGGTTAGTGAAGGAATTGTGCTGGGACATAAGGTGTCTAGCAAGGGGTTGGAGGTGGACCCAGTCAAGATTGAGGTTATTTCAAAACTACCCCCACCGAATTTGGTGAAAGGGGTAAGGAGTTTTCTCAGTCATGCAGGGTTCTATCACCGTTTCATTAAAGATTTCTCAAAAATTGCTAAACCGTTGTCTGAATTGCTTGAGAAAGATGCGGTGTTTGATTTCAACGAAAAATGTTTGGATGCTTTCAATGTACTTAAGGAAAAATTGATTTCTACACTAGTTGTTCAAATGCCGAACTGGACTAAGCCTTTCGAGCTCATGTGCGATGCATCGTATTTTACAGTAGGGGTTGTTCTTGGGCAGCATTTTGAGAACAAACCCGCGGTGATTTTTTATGCATCAAAGACTTTAAATGAGGCACAACTTAATTACACCACAACTAAAAAGGAATTTCTCACTGTGGTTTTTGCATTCAAAAAATTTCGGCAATACTTGGTAGGGTCAAAGGTTATAGTATGGACAGACCACGCCACCATAAAATACTTAATGGAAAATAAAGATGCCAAACCTAGATTGATTAGGTGGATCTTATTGCTGCAAGAATTTGACATTGAAATTAACGATAAGGCTGGCGTAGAGAATGTGGTCACGGACCACTTGTCCCGGTTAGAGCGGATAGATGAGAGGGATATCAATATACCCATTACTGAGACATTTCCTGATGATAAAATCCTCTCTTTAAAATCTAAGGATCTGTGGTTTTCATACATTGTTAATTATCTTGCATGTAAAATAATCCCAGATGATTGGACTTATCAAGAGAAAAAGAAATTTTTCCATTCGTTAAGATATTATTTCTGAGAAGATCCTATTTTGTTGAGACAATGCAGGGACAGCATTTTGCGTAGGTGTGTATCAGAGGTTGAATATGATAGTGTGATTAGTCACTGTCATACACTTCCCACCGGTGGTCATCATGCGAGCTCAAGGATGGTGGCCAAGGTGTTAGAGAGTGGTCTTTATTGCCCTACACTCTTCCGGGATGCTTATGACTATGTGAGAAGATGTGATTCTTATCAAAGAGTAGGTAACATCTCAAAGCGGCAAGAGATGCCCCTCAACGTGTTTTAAGAAGTTGAGGTATTTGATCTGTGGGGCATCGATTTCATGGGACCCTTTGTGTCCTCGAATTCAAATTTATACATTTTGCTTGTTGTTGATTATGTATCCAAGTGGGTAGAGGCAATACCCACAAGGACTAAGGACGCGGCTTTAGTGTGCAGGTTTGTGAAAGATCATATTTTCTACAGGTTTGGTGTGCCACATATGATCAATAGCGATGGAGGCACCCATTTCACAAATCGGAAATTTGTTGCATTATTGATAAAGTATGGGGTGAAGCACAATGTGGGTACCCCGTACCACCCACAAACACAAGGGCAGGTCGAAGTGTCGAATAGAGAAATTAAGAAGATTTTGGAATGCACAGTGGCCTTGATAAGGAAGAATTGGAGTGCACTCCTACCGAATGCATTATGGGCATACAGAACTGCATTTAAAACACATATAGGCACCATGCCTTTTAGGTTGGTTTATGGGTGGGCCTGTCATTTGCCGGTGGAATTAGAACACAAAGCGCATTGGGCGCTAAGGAAGCTTAATATGAGTTATGATTATGTAGGGAAGAAAAGAATGTTAGAGCTCAATGATCTAGATGAGCTGAGGATGAATGCTTATGAGAACTCGAGGATCTACAAAGAAAGAACAAAATAAATCCACGGTCGTCACATTCAACTGCGTGTTTTCAAAAAGGGTGATCGCGTGTTATTGTTTAACTCGAGATTGAAATTGCATCCCGAGAAATTGAAATCCCGGTGGAGTGGCCCATTTGTGGTGGAAGATGTACGTCCCCACGGTACTATTATGGTGAGAGACGGAGAGCAAACATTCTTGGTGAATGGGCAACGATTAAAGCTCAATTATGGAGAAGATTTCACAAAGAAGGTACATAAGGTTAAAGTCATGGCGCTCGAGGGAGAATAAAATGGCTAATTTTGTCTATCCTAAGACGTTAAAGTAGGGTGCTTGTTGGGAGGCAACCCAACCATTGGTATTTCATTTCTATTTAGTTAATTTTTAGTATTGTTCTTTAATTTTGTAGTTAAGTTTGTAAAAATGATGTCGTGATGCGTGTGTTAAGTGTGCATTACTGATTGGGTGTCGATACCATCGACCCTTGTGTCGATGGTAGCGACAATGGTACAGAGTAGTATCTAAAAAAAAATTGGCTGCATCGATACTATCGATGACCTCGTCGATAGTATCGACTCACCATCAGGTTGAATGATGAAAAATGCTGAAGGAGGTCGATAGTATCGACTCAAGTGTCAATACTCACGAGATCTCTGGAGATTTTCAAACGAATTTGTCTCAGTAAAGTCGATACCATCGATGGAGAAGTTGATGGTATCGACCAGGTAGCAGCAATGAAGCATCACTCGGGCCTCGTGAGGTTAAATGACACATAAAGTGTCGATGCCATCGACATCTCGTCGATGGTATGGATGTGACACATCACCAATCTATGAGAAGATATCAACAGAGGCCGCCAAATCAAGGAAGACGATCTATGGGATGGGTCGATACCATCAACCTGCGTCGATGGTATCAACATGTCATCAATTCGGACCCCCACATCCATCCATCGACGACCGTTGATAGTAGAGAAGGCTCGGATTGTGCTACAGGTGTCGATACCATCGACACCCCGTCGATGGTATCGACGGGTCAACAGTGGTCGTGGGGTCATCTATAAAAGGAGAAGTTGATTTCATTTTCTCTTCACACCTTCAGAGCTTCTCCCCTCAACTTGTGCATCGAGCATTGCTGAGCAACTGGAGGCCTTCATCGAGCGTCAAGGGATCGAGATATCTTCCCCGAGCTTTGCACCGAGTAGAGATCTTCTTCTCCAACCTTCATTGAGCTCTATTTCTTCTTCTCCATTCCTTTCTATTCATGATGGTGAGGATGGTAGGAGCGTCATCTTCTTCGCAGGCAGCCCCGATGGAGATTGTGACATTCATTCCTCCACTGCCCAGCTCCATTCCTCGTCTGAGGATCGTTCATCCCTCGGCGAATGTAAAGAAGATCTATGAGGAGCTGCTATAGTGAAAAATTGAACCGACCCGATATGTTGATCGGGCCATGATCTGTGACCTCGGGTTTGAGGCCAACCTCACTTATGTCCTTCAGGGGTAAGTGAGGCATACAACTAGGATGTTTCAAGGTTTCCAGTACCACACCGAGGGCCACCCCTTTTTCGGCGAGTGGCCGACTTATAAGGAGTTAGTGGCAGAATTCATGTCTTCGCTTGATATCTGTGCCGTGCCCAATGACCTTATCGCCACCGATAGGGAGTGGATAAAAGGGTGAGTGTCTTTCTGGCTCTACAATAAAAACTACACCATCACCCTTGACCAGTTCAATTTTATCTATAACTGGTATCATTCTCCCAACCAGCACCAGAGGCCAGACAGTCGGGCGGACTATGATGCGATATTTGCTGATCTGGTGACTACTCCGGCGGGAAAGTCAATAAGCTTCCACAATGCCACAGTGGCTGATTTTGAGCACCCGTTCATTCGAATTCTACACTTAATGTTATGTCTCACGTTCTTCACTCACGGTGATCTGGCACTGAGCAAGTTTCAAGAGGCGGACCTATTCTTCCTTCACAAACTGCTGACTAAAGAAGAGTTCAACTGGGGCGCGTTTTTCCTAACCCGTGTTATGGATGTGAAGAAGAGCACCCAGAAAGCCCCAATTCATTTTGGGGGACTTATTACACCTCTAGCCATCTATCTTGGGCTAGATATTTCTTCTCTGACCCCGTTGGTGAACAAGAGCTCCGTCAATCTTCTTCATCTGCATCGCTCAAATTTATTGATGTTCTAAGACGGCATGGTTTATGCACATTGCCATGTCAACAAGGAGTATATGGAGTGTGCACTCTCTGACCCCGTCTTCAACATTTAGGCGGGCCAACATTTTAGATGGCCCATCATTGCTATTGATGATTCTGAGAGTGAAGAAGATGGGGATGACAACAACAACGACGAAGGCGATGAGCAAGAGGAGGAAGAGGAGGCTTTCACTCATCTTCAATCACGAGTAGCACCGAGGAAGCATCCACGCTTCTACCCAAGAGCTTCATCCTCATCTCAGCCTCTGCCACCACAACCCTCTCAACAAGGAGAGGATGTCTATTCCATGCAGGGTATGTACTCCATGCTGCAGGATACCCAACAGACATAGTAGCAGCACATTGCCTCCTTCGCCAGTATTCAGGATACTACGAACCGGCTATTTTTAAATTAGCAGGCAATTTATGAGAACGAGCGCCTCCTCCTCCCCAACCAAGAAAATATTCATGACAGGTTGCATAGGATGGATATGCAACAACAACTGTTCTATGATCACTACTGGAGCCAAAATTACTTCGGGGGATATCCGCAACCTCCGCCCATGCCCCCATATGATCCTACTTTTTAGGGGCAGTACCCTGAATGGAACCCCAACACCCAGCAACAACCACCATTTCCATCACTAGAACAATAATGGGTATCACTGTTCCACCTTCTGAGATTGTTTTTTACTATGAGGCCATAGTCGAATTCAAGCTTAGGGGTGAGATGGAACAGTTTCTATCTCAATTTAATTTTTCTTTCTTTTGTTTTAGTATCTTTCTCACACTTTGGCAATATTTTTTTGTAGTTTTGAGTAATTTTGTTATTTATAGCTTTTTAGGATCCACATGCTATCTAGTATAATCTGTGGATGTCTAATGTAATGTGTCATTTCAATGTTTTATGTGTGAAATTATCTAAAATTGGGCATCATTAAAAAAAATTTCAGAATCGGCAATTTGAGTTGTTTGAACTTGAGCACCTACTTATGAAAATAATTGGATTTTTCAACTTTAAAACATAAAATCATAACTGTACATCCTTATGATTCAAGAAATGTGGACGGACATTGATGTTGAGCCTAATTTGACCAAACGGTAACGGGACTTTAATCAGAAGTGAGAGAGAGAAGCCCTTTCATTAATTGTTACACAAGTCAGTAAGGAGGGACATATAATATTTTCCAATGGTTCTGTCAATTAATCTTGTGATCTATCCACCCCCATTGTATTCATACTCCACTATAAGAATTGGGAGCACATTATGGTTTTCATCTTTTGATTGCATATCATTTAGATAGGATTGCATTATAGCTAGATTTTGCATAGATAAAAAAATGGAAAATGAAAAGAAATTTTGTAGATGAATCATGCATGCACACATTCTTGAGTGCATGTCATTACAGTTGCATAATTACTCTCATGTAGTTGCACTTTACATATTTTTGAGCATATAGGATAGTATGTTCCTTATTTCTTCTGAAAATAAGAAAAGCGGGTAACGCATTCTATACTCTCTGGAAATTAAGTTGTAATGCTTCAATGATAGCAGTTATGTGAAAATAATCCCGAAAAAATTCTGAAAAAAAATATTATACATTTCGCAATAGCCAAATTGAGAGAAAGAAGAGCTTGAAAAAAAAAAGTGATACTAGAGGGAGAAAAGAGCTTGTCTCACCTGTATAATAGGAAGAATAAGCACATAATTTATTTTGTAGACATTCTATCTCTCATGGAGATGGAATAGAAGTAACATGCATCATTCCACCCAAAATGTAGGCATTAGGTCATTTTCATATGCATATGCATCATTTAGGTCATTCTTGTTAATTGTGCATGTTAAAATTGTATTGTGCTTCCTTTTCTTCCACTGCCGCCCATTTCATCCACCTGTTGCTCAAAAAATGGTAGGCCACCATGATTATCTCCTCATGATTGTATATCAGGAGATTTGCTTCCATGTAGATGGTAGTTAGGAATTGAGTAATGTAGATAGAAGATCATAAGATGCACCAAGCCTGAATCGGAGGAATATATTATATTAACTGCCTTATTTGATAGTGTTCGTGATCTTGGGGTGGGCATCTCTTATGGATGATCATTGTCGCCTTCAGGGTAGTTACTGTTCTGTGGTTAATGAGGGTCGGTGTGCGGATGACAGGTGGGAATCATAGTGAGATGTATTTTATGCTAACGTGTTCTTTAGTTGACTCTCGCAATTTTATTCTAGAGTTTTGTTGCTCGAGAACGAGCAAGTTCAAGCTTTGGGGAGTTTGATGCAAGGTTTTTGAGTCATTTTCATAGGCTTGTTTTTATTGGTTTTGTGCGTATTCTTGTCATATTTTTTACTAATTTTGCATGATTCACTTCTTTTAGCCTATAATCTTGTAACGCATCAAATTTACCTTGTTTCACCTGATTTTGTATTAATCATCATATTTATCAAATTTGATTGGTATTCTTCTCTTTGTTTTAGGCAGTTCGCATATCTGGATCGATCGATACCATCGACCTGACCACAGTGACTTTGCCAAAGAAGAAGAAGAGCCTGTCGATACCATCGACACACTGTCGATGGTATCAAGCTTGCCTCAGCAAGATGAGCTCTAGCGACGGATTCCATAGCAAAAGTGACGTTTAAAGAGTCGATACCATCGACTAACTGTCGATGCTATCGAGATGACAACAACATGATAGGTATCAACAAGTCGATACCATCGACACCACGTCGATGGTATCGAGCCATCTTCAGAGAGGACGCCAAAAATAGAAGGAGTTCCCCTACCCCAGGGGGCCGATACCATCGACCCGCGTCGATGGTATCGACGCCGTCAGATCAGGTTTTTCTAAAGATCGTGTCTAATCGTAAGGTGGTGATTTTTGGGTGACCTAAAGTGGTGCATATACCTAATTAAGGTGGCCCTAAGCAACATATCACGTCATTAGTTGATGCACAAGTCTCAAGGAGGAGAGGAGAAGAGAAAGGAGCCGAGAACCATGTCCCGACCGTTCCAAAGGCTGTCAAAGGAGTTTTCCACCATCGGAAGGTTGTAGAACGCTCACCCTACGCTGAGAAATGCCTGGATCTCCTCCGTTTAGGGGTTACACAATATATATCCACGTTTTTCTCCATGTCTTCTTTTTCCCTCATGTTGTTTTTCATTGAGATGAACATGCGGGTCTAATCCCCTTTGTCTTTAGGACCGGGAGTAGCCCGGGTAATCATTGTATGACATTTTTATATAGTTAATCATAATTTGTCTCTCAAATCCATGGTATGATTTCATTTTCTCCCTTATATCATTATGATTGATCACCCTAATGATAATCTAATGCCTTTAATTACTTTGAAAGAAGAATTAACGGTTGAAAAGAGACGAAAAT
Organism: Alisma plantago-aquatica; assembly: GCA_963693085.1. Lineage (NCBI taxonomy): Eukaryota > Viridiplantae > Streptophyta > Magnoliopsida > Alismatales > Alismataceae > Alisma > Alisma plantago-aquatica. The sequence goes on along the minus strand of OY856412.1, from coordinate 314,056,773 downwards.
CACATTAACTAATAAATCCTTTGAACAATGCGATGTACAGTTAATGGTGGAAACCCAGAGTAGGATCTTAATGCACCTAGTTTAGGGTATAGGTTGCTACTACCATGGAACCGACCTAGATTTAGGTAGTGAATTGTATCATGAAAGCAGACAATTCTGACTACATGCCACTACCCGAAATAGGAGACGAATTAGGGTAATTATGTAGAAATTATTTCGATGAGAGCCTACGGTGAAACCGCAATCCTAAAGACTCCAGTTTAAATTGATTAAATCAAACATTTAATCGATTGCGTTGTTTTCTTTTATTTTTCAATCAACTCTCAAACCTTTTTAATTGGTCTAGCTAATCGCGAGTAGTTAGTAAGTAGTCTACTGACAATTCAGTGTCCCTGTGTTCGACTCGGGCCTCACAAAGGCCTATATTACTCTGACACGTGCACTTGCATTATACGCACGGTAAAAATGTGTCTGGCATCTAGAAGAAATGGCTAAATCTCCTAAAATGGTAGTGATGGTCGGGGTTGGGAACCCTAGAAATTGACCCCTGATCCTATATATATTACCCCCTCTCGACTCCTCTTGCCCTCACAAATTGGGACGGCACTCCCCCTCGCTCTCTCATGCCCTGAGTCAAAGAAATTGATCTGCTCCGATGAGCTCTCCACCGTAGCGCCGCCACGGAGCCTTGGCTGGATCAGTCTAGGGAGGAGGAGCAATAGCCCTCTGATCGAGGAATACTGTGGACTCAAGAGAGGATCAACGGTTGATAGCAGTTGTGTTCTTGGCAAGGGGTGAGTGGGTGCATGCAAGAAGGATCGTAGGATCGAGCCCGGTCAGTGACGACCAAAAATCTGACGGCCGACGTTTTTCCAAAAAGCAAAAAGTAAGTTGCCTCTGTGTCCGATATTTTAGAAAATGATGGAATCTTGATTAGTTCGTTAAAAACCATTCCTTTGGCCGAAAAATGCAAGTAGTGCTTTTTTATCAGAAAAATGTGTAGAACATGAATGCTATTCAAAAAGTATAGGGTTTTACATCTTTTAATGCATTAAATGACAGAAAAACCCTAGAAAGAAATAAAAACAATCATGATGAATCTTGATTTTGTTTTTGATCAATGTTAACCTGTTAGGAGTAAAGTAAAGGCTAAAATCATAAAAGGGTGATTAATATGTTGATTTTAGGGTTTTTATGATCATGTACATGGTTTAATGGACTAAAAACCCTAATTTGGGAAAACATGAGTTTTAGTGGTTATAATCCAAAATTGCAAGTATACAACAGTAATATAATGATTCTTGAACATAGTTTGGATTAGAGAATCCTTAATGAAGATAATTGAGATGATTAGGGTTTTGTGAATAAGAAACCTAAGAAACCCCAAATGAGTTTAAAGGATGAATCTTTGAGGTTTAATAGGTTAATTTGAGAAGTATTAACCTGTTGAATATTAAAGTTGAGTTTCAATCTGTTTCACATGAAAAGTTGACTAATTTAGGGTTTTAACCTATGTATGAAGGATAATACATTTAGAAACCCTAATTTAGGGTAAAAAGGAGAAAACCCATGTTTAATTAGAATTATGGAAATATGTTACTAAATAATGATCCTAAGCCTGTTAGGAGTGATAAGATGAGAAAATTAAGGTTTTTATGTAGTTTTATTGAATTAGGGTTTATGATGATAAGAGTGGAGGCAAAACCCTAATTACAAAAGAAACCTTAAAAATGGAATAGAAATCCTAAGAAGCAAGATGGGATTGGATAAATCTTGATAAAAGGAAATTTGTATATTTATTTCAGGATTTTCGTGCATACTTGCTTGCTTGGTTGGGTTTTCTCTACTTGACTGATTCTGTCTCAAAAATCTGCAATCATAGGTATGTGGTTACGCTTATGGTTAATCACTTTAGTTTCACGACGATTCTCAGATGTTTTATTGGTTGCCTGAAAATAATTGCTTGGATGACTTTTTATGCAACTATAAAGCGACTATGATTATCACCATTAATATGTATGCATGACTAGCTCAGATCCTGGTCCTCCTTTGTGGATTTTCTAATGATGAAAAGGGTGACCTAGTACATGGTCTACCTATTAGGTAGGACCATCAGGTTATCATGAGTCAGTGATTGGGCTACTTATGGGTAGTGCCATGCAACTCTTCAGCACATCATGAGCTAGTGATTGGGCTACCTATGGGTAGTGCCATGTGACTCTTCAAACGAGTTAGTGATTGGGCTAACTATGGGTAGTGCCATGTGACTAATCAACCCTAGGTATTGATCTACCTGTAAGGTAGGATCATGTGGGGTTTAATTGGGATTTACCATATGAGAGGTAGTATCCAAGTCCACTGCAGGAACAGCACATAGGGTAGGATATGTATGGATTGAGTAGTTATGTTTAAAATGTAAATTTGGCTTGCTAAACCATAATTGCTTGCAATATGTTGTTATAGTTAGTTGCACAATTTTGGTTGTCCCCACATACCGGCATATTCATTTATGTTGACTGACATTTTGATTGTCGACGTTTTAGGTACAAATTGAAAAGGACAAACAGTAAAGTGGCATATTGTGAAATTAAGAAATAAAGTGCAAGGAGGATTAGAATAGAGTCTATATGTGGATAGAAGTTAGATATCCAAGTTTTGAAAAAGGTATGCAAAGTTTTATTTGATTCTAGCTTTTAGTATAGTCATGGTAGAATTTAATAATTATTACTAATTATTTGTTGAACCTTTGATCTGGGAAATTGGGATAATGGCTCTGACCTCTTGGTCTCCCTTAATTGGGGGTTACCGGGAGGTGGGGTCATTATAGGGTGTGCATTCCATTCGGTCTCACGAAGAGGGGGCAGAAGGAAGGAAGTGGAGGATAGGACCTCCATGCAGTCTTGAGACCGCTACGCTCCATGCGGTCTTGAGACCATATGGAGGGGGGACTATATGGATGCAAACGGAAGGGACCAAGATCGTTTGGTTGGATGGATAGGGGTCATTGATCTGTAATTGTGTGGTGAGGTGAAAACCCAAGACCAAATGAGGTGAAATCGAATGGATCAAGACTGAATAGGAAAACCGTTTGATCAGGATCGAATGATCAAGACCAAGGCTGAGAGGATCTTGAGTGAAGGTAAGTTCCAGTTGATGGTTCGACCTCATCATAACCTACATCCAATCAATATAGAATTTAATTAATAATATTGATAAATGAACCAATTAAGCAATTTTGCATTTTACAAGATTAAGTAGATGAAAGTGAAAGTATTAAGTCAAATTGGGCCCAATATGGCGATTGAATTTCATGATGAATATGCATTCATCAGATATCCCTCACATATCAATTCAAAATATTGCAGTGTACAACCTTCTAGTGATCTAAGACCCAAAACAATTGATTTATTACATGACCAACATCACGACCATACCCAATTATTAAGATAGACAACTTTCACCAATTGCATCATATGCAATTCTTGGATAGATGGTATGTGTAGCTCTTTGACATATTCATCTATATGTATCTAGACACTTAATCTCATTAAGGTCGCCTAGATAAGTCTGATCCAAAAGCCAACACAATAGTCATGCACCCTTTTTGGCATGCCCACATAACTATCATCACATTTCCATGAGAAGGACATCGCACCATGCTTGGTGTGCCCATTCTTAGTTGATCAATATTTTCACATGTGTTTCTTATGGAAAGCATCTAAGACTTATTATTTGATTGAGGGATTTTATATTTATACAAGTACAAATACATATCCAATCACCACATACTCATATGTATCATATACATACTATATCCACAGACAAAACATGTAATTATAAAACATGAGTGATGGTTATGACATACTATTGTAATTCCTTGTAGCCATAAGGAATTACTACCACCTAGGTCAACATCTTATGTATCAACATATTGTTGATGAATATCTATGTTGGAACCAGTATGGATTGATCGATTCAACTCTTAAACCAATTGGTTGGTCTCCTGGTCGGTAGCTTTGTCTATCAGATTGGTCGTATGGTCTCTGGTCCAAGCGATGTCTGGACTCCTCCAGTCGATTGGTTGAGTCACCAATCGATTGGTTGGCTTCTTCTGTCGATTGGCCTCCTCGGTCCTCCAGACAATCAATTTGTCTTCTGAAATGGCCAGTTTGTCTGGAGCAGAATGCCTTCTTTGCCATAATAGAAAAGAAACTATCCTAATCTTATTTAACATATTACATTGTAATAGGAAAACCTCGAGTTACATTCAAGGGGGAGCATAGGAAGGAAATAATTAGTATTTTTACATATAAAAAGGAGAGAGAGGCTTGGTATGCAAGCTGATATATAAAATAGAATTAACAACCATTCAACCAATTTTAGGGTGATGCCTACAAATTGGGTATATATATATATATCATATATAGAGGGATCATCTATGGTATTTAATCGGATATGGACATTGATCATTTGAATATTCACATCACATGTAATAAATAAATAATCAAAACCAAAATTTGATTATTTTGATTAAATCCCAAAACATAGTAAATTGATGTTGCTCTTATACCACTATAGGGAAATATGGCATCAGATATGGTGGAGGAAATAAAACTTTACTACCATAATACCATTAAATTGCAGATTGTGTCAACAACTATGAATTGGGAATGAATGTTTACAAGGAATATACATGGTCTTGGAGCAAGTCCAATGACTATCCTTGTAGAGGTGTGATTCTTTCGCGAGCAGCACTTGGACAATTGTCGGCGCACGGCGGCCTGCTGGTCTATCACCACAGACTGTGGTTTATGATGTCCTCCTAGTGAGTGATGAAGGCCTCCACACCTCTAAGTAGTCCATGTAGACCATGAGGAACTCCATGTTGTACTACTAGAGGCAACAGGAAGGAGTTGTTCCTTTAAATGTCAACATGATAGCATTGATTCACTCTCTTGTGTTGTCTCTCCCTTGATGTCCCTCCTTTTGATGGGTAGGACTTTCCAAGTTCTCATGTTACCATAACTGTAAGAAGACAACAACTGTTATAGCTTATTGTTGTGTCCCTAGGAAACCTCGACTACCCCTCTATTTATAGGAGGGTCAGGGTTAGGATTTCCAAATCAACTTGGAGTCTAATAGATAGAATTTCATGAACTTTTTGGAACATGTGATCCCTGAACTTGTTGGTTCACTGCTGAACCAATCAGTTCACATGTGAGTCGATCAGTTCAACACTTGAGCCGGATAATTCACTATGTTTCTTATTCAAAATTTTATTCACTTTTAATATTTGCATTATGTACAACATGACATCAACATCCATCCTTGATCCAATCTCATTGATCAATCAAATGGTCGGTTCACAACCTGAACTAGTTGGTTCACATATATGAGCAGATTGGTTCACTTGTTGAACTAGTTGTTTTAGATTTCTGATTTCCAATATTGTTTGAATTGAATACATAACACTTCAGTAATAAGTTCAAACCATATTCATGAGTAAACCCCTATTATAGGTGTATTATATGTGTGTGACCCTATAGGTTTCAAGTTACATTGGCAGTGAATGTTCATGACCAATTTACGACATCATAAGTAATGAGTTGTATCTAGAAAGACATCCTTACTACCCAAGTAATTAGAAAGTTGAAGAACAACTTCAACCTACAATTTGTGATTGGTGTTATAGTGATCGTATAGTTCCTTTGTCATTGACATCCAGACTGAACTCAAGGAATGGAATCGTCATTCCTCTTCAAAGCTCAATACATGTTCCTTGAACTAGAGCAAATTGTCTGAGATACATGAGTTCAATATCATATATTGACCCACATGAGCATGTTCATATATTGACCCACATGAGCATGTCCATGCATTTCTCAATCTCGCTTATCAAGTGGCGGGGATGTAGGAGGGACAAATCACATCTACATCACTCATAATCATCCCCATGTGTCAAAATAAATCTGAGAACCACCTTTATGGAAGCCCTTATTTAAGATCATGTTAGATGGTGTCAAAATACATTCCATGACATGTGAGGAGTGTAGTGACTTTAGGTATAAAACCACAATCACCACTATCACTATGATTCTGACTACCATTCAATGGTGTCCATGTATCACTTTCATGGTGGGTCTGTCAGGTGTACCATTTTCTAACAAGTACCTATGTGTTTGGTTTGATGTCACATATTATGACTGATGAGAATATGTCATCAACCAACACATACGCTAGTTTTATGTATTACTGTTGTGTATTTTTCTTCCACAGTAACATATGACTAGGGACATAACAAGAATGTATGTACTCTTATCATACATATAATTTCATTGTCCATGTCCTAAACCTAAATATATATGTCATTGAGTATCTTCTCTTTAGACATTTATTATGTTACATCATTATCTCATAACTGAATAAAATAGAACAAACGGAATTTCCTTATATTATTACCAAATCGATTACATCACTCCACATTACATTTATCACATGATTGGATCTATGGTCATACCTACCAATAGATATTTCTCTAAGATTGTCAGCATGTTACCTAGAGATCATTTATCTATCGCCTCACAAAACACCTATCTAAAGTTCTGATCAAGGGTTTAACATGAATCAAGTGGTATCCTAAGTCTTAGGTTCAAAGTTGTCTACATCTAACTTATGATAAACATGCAAAATAGTTGGTCATATAAGATTTTAAAGCAATAAAACATTTGATTCTTCACAAATGATGTTCATAATTGTAGTATAAAGTGTAAAAATGGGTATCAGGGCTACTCCCCACATCCTAGCGAGAGGGCTACTCAGTCATCACAATAGTAACAAGATTAATCGAAAGAAGGGAAGAAGGCCATCATTACAATAGACAATAAGGGATCAATTTCATGTTTAGACACCCGTGTCTGAGGTCACAAATGATGGCAGATGATATGACAACAAGGTCATTCCTTGACATTTATAGGTGAAGGTCTTGGAGTGATGTACTGAATTTTATTCGCATTTTACAGGCTATTTTGCTATGTATTTCATGCATAATTTCTTGTTGTGATATAATTCATGCATAATTTATTGATATTATCCTGTGACATACTATTGCATCATATGGTATCTATTCTCACTAAATTATATTGGTTTATTATATTTATTTGGACTTTTGTTCTATGTTTCTGTATTTTAGGCAATTTGAGCAGTTTTGAGTCAGCTCGATGCTACAGACAATCATGTCAGTGGTATCAACTTTTGAAGAAAAAGAATAGAGATGAGTCAAGGATTTTCAATGCTACCAACCCCTTGGTCAGTTGTGCAGACTTTTGGGACAAACTCGCACCAAAGCAACTTGGTGCCACCGACTTGTTTTCAATGGTACTGACCTTTACATGTAGGATGTGTCAGAAAAGTTAGAAATCATCTCAATGCTATCAATATCTTTGTCGGTAGTACCAAGACATATAAGGAGTCACAAATCCAGGATTGAAGCCACAGACTTGTTCTCGGTGGTACTGACTTAGTGCATTCAGGTGAGATTCAAGATCTGAATTAATCTAGTGGTCACAACTTAATGACGGCCCCAAGACCCTCTTATTACCTAAGAGGAGTTTGACCAATCCTATGATTGTTGTTCTATTTCATTTCATAAGAGCACAAAGATAGGAGAGGAGAAAAAAGATGATACTGCCACTTCCTGGATGACTCAGGCACCTTCTGAGAGCATATTTGCAGTCAAAACGCAACAGATCACAAAGTTTGTCAGAGGGGGTCATCCAAATCATCTTTTCTAAGGGTTTTCACTAGTTCTCTGATGTTTTCCTTGTGTTCTCTTCTTCCATCTATGTATGCAATGATAGAAATCATCCAGGGCTAATCCCCTAATTCCTTAGGACCTGCGAGTATCTTAGTTTTGCATTGTAATTGACATTATGATTTAATACACACACACACACACACATATATATATATATCCTAATTTCTAGACATATATCTATGATTTCCTCATGTATTGACTATGCCTGATAACCATATCTAATTTCTCACATCATTAATTGCTTTGGGAGATGGATTAAGGGTTAGATAAGTCATAGATTTTGACAGTCTATATTGTTCCTCGAGAGAGGGCTTACGGTTGTGAAGGGTATAGCCATAGAATTCACTAAAGCATCTAGCTAATATTTATATTACTATGATAGTGGGATTTATATTAGAATAGGTAGTGAATTACGGTGTGAGAGTGGGAAAGGTCCCTTTGTCAAGAGTTAGGATATATAATTATTAATTAACAATGTTAATTGTAATGTGAACCATGGTAAAACTATAATCCTAAGGAATCCATTCCAACTGTGATCACAAACTAATTAATTTAGTTTTAATTCTTGCAAATAGTTCATTAATCAACCAATCACTCTTTTACTAGGTCTAGCTGACCGAGTCACAATTAATAGTAGTTTCTGGATTAACATTTTTCTAAGTTCAACACTCAGGCCTCATAGGCCTATATTACGCAATACGTGCACTTGCATTTTGTACGTATGTTTTACATGCATCAATTTTTTGGCATTGTTTCCAGGGATATGGAAACTCCAGCATTACAAGTGCTATAACTGGTCACTCTAGGACATGTTTTTCTTTTATTTACATTTAAAAAAAAAAATTCCTTTGAAATTGTGCATCACTTAAAATATTTTTCGAGAAACCATTCACTAGTATTGTGCATTCTCACTTTACCCTTAAGTTTTAGGTACTAGTACATGGTTCAGACTCAAACCGTTGATTACAGAGAGTCTACTCCGACTATCATAGATCAAGAGGAGATTTTCTGTAGGGAAACAAAGTTTGGTGCTTCAACTAAGAGTCTCATCAAAACCCCACCACCACAGGTAGAGAAAGCAATGACAGGAATGGAAGATCCTAATGCAGAAGAGTGAGTTGGAGCCAAGACTGAAGAGCAAATTGTTTGGGATAAAATCAAGGCATCATTAGTCACAACAAGCTAGGTCCAACTATAAAGCAGGTAGTAAATGTGGGCAGCTATAAAATAAATCCAGGGCTGGTGGCACTCATAAAATCACAAGCATTTTATGGTGACAACATGGAAGATCCTATAGATCACATCAACAATTTTGTGGAGAGTTGTGATATGCTAAAGATTGACAGGGTACCTATGACTCTTATATTTCTGAAGTTATTCTCATACTTTTTGGAAGATAAGGCAAAGAATTGATTTTTAATCCTTCCATCAGAATCCATCGACATGGGATGAAATGATAGATGTCTTCTTCAACATATATTTTCCACCCCAGAATAACAAAGAATTGGTTGGAAAGATCCACAACTTCATGCAGCATGTCGAGGAGTTATTTTGAAGCTTGGGAGAGATTTCAAAACATGCTCAAGCATCATCACGAGATTGACTTATACGGGAAGGTGAAGACATTCTATTATGGCCTACACAAAGGGGAGAGGACTAGTCTATATAGCGTAGGAGTAGATTTCTTTCTAAAAAATAATGCTACTAGGTGTAATGAGATCCTAAAGAACATGGCCATGAATTAGTCATGGAGGGAGGAGTGAGATGCACCAACAACCATTTAAAATTCTATGGAATCAAGGGATATCACTGAACCCAAATCCCAAATGACATACTTGCAAGGAAGCTTGAGAAAAAATCGGGCACCTCATCTGGAGGTGAAGAGGAGGACTGTATGTACTTGTGTCAACAATATCAACAGGATAGGGGGCCCAGTAAGATTGATAAAACTAAAGACATATTAGGCGGGATAGTGAGTCGGAATGAAACCTTACTGGACCATACAAAATGGATGCAGCAAAATCATGAGGCATAGATACGCAACATCAAAAATTAAATTCCTCAACTAGAAGTTGAGGTGTCTTCCATAAAGAAGCCCATGCAACATGGATTTCCTGGGAACACAAAGACAACTCATCAGCAACATCAAGTAACTATTGTCTCTATTGTCAAGGAGCCAAAACATCTTACTAAGGAGTTACTAGATCAACACACTCCAGAGCCAGATTGGGTGTATGTATCAAAAGTTCCATTTTGTCACAGCCTAACCAGGAGGATGTATAGTGACAGTGTAGTATGCTCACACATGTACCTCAATAGATATAGGGTCAGCGAGAAGTGACAGGGATTGCATCTTCACTAGTTGTGTGAGACAAAGAACTTCAAAGTTCCACCACTGTTATGTCACCACCTCCAGTACCAGAAAAGGTGCATGTGCAACAAGAACAGGTGAAGGTTCTACTCCATAGTGGAGTTGTCATAGTCAACAAGGAAGCACCCACACTCAAGAAGGAGCAACCACAAGTCATCCCATTCACATGAAATGTTCCACATTCTATCCCAGAAGGTGTTGTTGAAGCAAGCATATGGAAGGAGATCCCTAATGTTCCATATGTTCCTCCAGACAAGCGTCTAGAAAACCCATATGTGTCGTTCCTGGATAGTTTGAAGCTGAGGAAGGAGGAAAAGAAATTAAAGAAATTCCTAGACATCTTTCAAAATCTCCACATCAACATACAACTAGAGGATCGAGGTGATAGAACATATTTAAATATATGTGAGATTCTAGAAGAACATCGTCAATAAGAAAATACGGATAAAAGATAATCTTGCATGCTAATGAAGCAGTTAGTGCAATGATCCAGGGAAGACTGTTGATGAAGAGAAAAGATCCAAGATGCTTCTACATCCCTTGTTCTATGGGAAGCAAGTATTTCCAACAACCACGGTGTGACTCTGAGACAAGTATAAATCACATGCCTCTTGTTATCTTTCTGAAGTTGGGTTTGAAGAGACCAATGAAGACGTCCAAGACAATCCAGTTGGTAGACATATCAATTGTGAGGTCGTATGGGATATGTGAAGATGTCTTAGTCAAAGCTGATAAGTTTATATAACCTATCGATATTGTAGTACTAGATGTGCACAAGATGTGGGGATTAGAGATGTTGTTAGGAAGGTCGTTCCAAGCTACGGTCGATGTGATTATTATCATGGGTAGAGCCTACTTGACACTTGGGATATATGATGATTGAGTAGAGTTCAGACTACGAAATGAATCTTCACCACCATCCTATGACAACACAGGCTGAAGGAAATCACCTTGTCAAGCCTAGGATATTAAACAAGGGCACTTATGGGAGGCAACCCCATTTTATTTCTATTATTTCCATTTTTTAGTACTTTTCATTGTTTAAATTGTGTGTTTGTCTTATTAGAGGTTTAATTGGTGTAAAAAGGTACCTTGATGTTTTTGTTTGGTATGTAGGTAGAGTCAGAGTTGGCACTACAAACACCCAAGATGATACCATTGACCTGCTTAAAAATGTTCAACAAGGATTTCCCAAAAAGTTTATACCACCAACTCTAAAGTCGGTGGTATCGAGTCTTTATCAGGTCAAAGACTGAATAAAGTCAATATCGTTGACTTTTCTTAGAAAAATCATAGGACTACATGAAAAGAAAGTTGATACCACTGACATCCAAGTCAGTACCACTGACTTTTCTCAAGAAAAATCATAGAGCTACTGGATAAAGGTGTTGATATCATTGGCACATAAGTCAATGGTACCAACTCATAGAGATCAAAGAAGGATATCGTATGTCATATCTTGGTTCCACTAACACTCTAGTCAGTGGTACTGACACTGAGGGAGAGTCACCAATAGAATTTGATCCAAAAGGCTGATGGGAACCTTTCAGCCAATACCACCACTATCTTCTCACATGTTACCCCTATTTCACCTCTATGTTTGAATTCTAACTATGAGGACATAGTCAAGTTCAAGCTTAGGGGTGTTGGAATGACTTTATCTATTTATCTTGCATTTTGTGTTAGTTATTTGTTTTTTACAAGTGTAGGATCCATGTCTATATGGTGTACACGTGGAGAAAAATTATCATGATTTGTGCTATCATCATAGTGTGTGTCTTCGCCATGAAATATAAAAATTTGTAACAACCTAAAATTATGAAAGCTTAGTTGCAAATTCTAAAGGAAGAACCACCTAGAGGAAGTGTATCGGTTTGTCAGCTTGAGAACACTTAAGATGAATGAAAAATCTTAATTCATCCAAGAATTGAGATTGACGATGGGGTTTGAGACAAAACCAACAAAATGAGTAATGGGGCCTCAAATTTGATGTTGAACAAAACTCTAAGGTTACTGTTACACATGTTGCTAGAGAGGTACATATCATAGTTTAAGAAAAACATTCTCTCTTAATCATGCGATTACGATTGCCTTTCTAGACATTTCATCCACCAACTTAAGATGATAAAGTAACCCACATTGTTTCCCCTTGATTGCATTGCATAGAAAGGTACGCATCATGATGGCTAGTTTTAAATTTATCACATTAGTTATAAGAAGAAAAAAAAATATTTTTGCATATCAAATAATTGCATAATAAATTTCATGTAGATTGCATATTATTGGCATCATTCTTTCATCATGTATTTAAATAGATTTCTCCACAAATATAAAGTGAAAGATACGCATCCATAACCCTGTCAATGGAAAAAACAAAACAATGATATATCAAAGAAAAGTATGACCATAAATCATCAATTGATACTAAACTAAGAGGGCAGAAAAAAAAAAGTAAATAAAGAGGGAGAAAAGGATGCCTTGAACTCAAACCTGAATTTTTTCTTCAAAGATAAGTGAAAATAGTTATATGATCATTAGTCAAATGGGATCTTCAGTGCGTGCATCATTCAACCAAAATATTAGGCATTAGGACTCATACATTTCTCATTTCCTTCATGCTAGGTTCATTATGTTTTGTTTTTTCATAATCTATTTGGATGTTACTTGAAATTATTATTCGTATCCACCTACTTCATTCCACCCATTACTCTTTATGCTAGGCCACCTATAGGATTGATCCCCTCATTCACTCTTATAAGGGGAACTGCTTCCAATTAGCTTGGTAGGTAGATAAGAGTAATGTAGATAGGGAATCACATGGTGTATCAACTGAATGCACATGGAATATGATATTAACTTCTCTATTGATAGTGTTTCATTGATCTAAGGGTGGACATCTTTAATGAAAATTTTTGGTCACTTTAGAGTAGTTTTTGTTTAGTGTTGGTAAGGGTCGGTTCAGGATGATCTGGTGGGGGTAGTTGAGAAATGTAGCTCATATTGTTTCTCCTCTTACTGACTTATCTCAGACATATCCAAAGGCATTGTTTCTTGAGGGTGATCAACATTTAAGCTTAGGTGTTTTTGATGAACTAAATTTTATCCGTATTTATAAGATATTTTTCCATATATATCATGCATAATTTCTCTTTTTGATATTATTTATGCATTTTTTATCATCATTGGCATGTGATATACTATTGCATCAAATATTATCTATTCTCACTAAATTATATTGATTTATCATATTTATTTGGACTTATGTTCTATATTTCTATATTTTAGGAAATTTGAGTAGTTTTGAGTTAGCTTGGTGCTATCGACAATCATGTCACTGGTACCGACTTTTGGAACAACAGAGATGAGTCGAGGATCTCCCGTTTTACCAAACCCTTAGTTTGTGCTAATACTTTTGGGATAGACCTGCACCAAAGTAGCTTGGTGCCATCAGCTTGTTGTAGGTGGTATCGACCTTTATATAAAGATGTGTCAATTAAGTCACAAATGAACTCAGTGCTATCGACATCTTCTTTGGTAGTAATAAAACATATAAGGAGTCATGAATCCAAGAGATGGCTCAGTTTAACTAACTTGTTATAGGTGGTACTGACTTAGTGCATTCATGTGAGATTAATCTGGAAGTCACGACTTAATGACGGCCCAAGACCTTCTTATAACCTAAGAGGAGTTCGGCCAGATCTATAATTGTTGTTATATTCCATTACATGAGAGCACGAAGACTAGAGAGCAGAAAGAGGATGAGATGGCCACTTCCCAGCCGAGTTGGGCACCTTTAGAGAGAGGAATTGCATCTAAAACATAATAGATCACAATGTTTCAGAGGGAGTCATCTGATTCATCTTCTCCATGGGTGTTCACTAGTTCTCTAATGTTTCCCTCATTGTCTCTTCTTCCATCTATGTATACAATGATAGAAATCATGTGGATCTAATCCCCTAATTTCTTAGGACCTAGGAGTAGCCAGTTTTTTGCATTGTAATTGACATTATGATTTAATATATATGTTTTTTCTAACTCTCAGACATATATCTATGATTGCCTCATGAATTGACTATGCCTAATCACCATAGATAATTTTTCTTATCATTAGTTTCTTTGAGAGAGGGATTAAGGGTTAGATAAGTCATAGATATACACAGTCCATACCATGTTCGTGAGAGGGCTAACGTCTATGAAGGGTATACCCCATAGGATTTGCTAAAGTGCCTAGATAATAGTTTAATTGTTGCAAGGGTGGGATTTAAATTAGAATAGGTAGTGAACTACACTGCGATAGTAGGTAATTCTTGCTCCATCTCCCTTAGTCCAAGGTTCAGATAAATAAGTATTAATGAATGATGCTAATTGTAATGTTAATCGTGATAAAAATGTAATCCTAAGGTATCCATTCTAACTGTGATCACAAACCAATTAATTTAGTTTTAATTCTTGAAATTAGTTCACTAATCAACCAATCATTCTTTCACTAGGTTTAGTCGATCGAATCATAGTTAATAGTATTTTATGTATAAACTTGTTCCTGAGTTTGACACTCGGACCTCATAGGTACGGGATATGTGCACTAGCATTTTATACGTGTGGTTTACACATCATGGGGCCGACATCTTACTTCTCATGATTAGGATCAGTCTGTTATAACAAAGGAGAAACAAGTTGAAAAGGGTGGAGGGTATCACCAATGGAGATAAGCACCACATGAATAGCCTCCTTCAAGGTCTGAGCCTTGGATGCTTGGTGGAAGTGGAGGTGAAGGTGTCATCCACCAATGGAAATGGTCAATGGAAGCTGGAGATGGATGCTCAAAACTAATTATAGCATCCTGGCAGCATTGGAGGCGGATCCCTTCAATGGTGGCCATGGTCTTATATATATAGGTATAGAACTAGAGTATGGAACTCGTGCTAATCACATATTTTTAAGTTGTCGATCGCCATGGAGGTAAAGAGATAGATGTGGGAGGAAGATGAGGGATCTCATGACTCCCAGAGTTCTTGTTGGAAGGTAAATGTGCAAAGGTTTTGTCCGTACATGAAAAGGATAAAGCTTCGTCAGTTGACAGATGCAGGATCTCTATCAAAAGACTACCATAGATAGGTGAGCATTGGGTTTTTCATTAGGATGTGATCTTTCATAGACTACACATAGGAATCTTGTCAGTTGATGAGTACTAGAACTTCATTAGTTGTTAAGGAGAACTTTCCATTGGTACTCAACCAATGGAAAGGAAGACTTTAAGAGAATAGGGGATACATCGTTACAAGGTGAACCCACTCCAAGAGTGATATTACCATGTGGAGAATGGTATCTTCTAATGAGGCACAACCGGTTAAGGGATAGATCAACAAAAATTTGGTCCATTTATCAAAAATTTCTTGTTTCTGTTAGTTGGTTCGCTGGACTACCGTCTCCTACGATGGTGCATAGGATATGAAGTTGAAACGTACCATCAAAATTGAGGAATTGGATTTAGATTCTATGAATTAATATATAATTAGAAGAACCTGAATGCAATCTAATTCTAAAGTAAAATGAGGAAAATTAATGTAAAATTAAGTTGAAAAAACTAGGATGAATATGCATTCATTATGTAGTCTACTTATAAATTGTGAGCTTGATGTACAAAAGAAAACAAATTGACAGTTTGTCTTTCGACTACACCCAACCAAATTATCATAACTCATGGACTTGGACCTCAATTGATTCATTGTCACATCACCTCACATTAAGATCTACATAACATAATGTGGTAAAATTTCATCTACGTCGAAGAAAAATATCCGGAAACCCAATAAACCACATTTTGGCAAATGAAACCATGTTGCATGTTTAGGACCCATTTTAATACTTTTTCATCCAGCATCATCATACATTTAATCATACCCATGCTATGATGCAAAAGAATGCATTATAATATTAAAAGAAAGTGACAACCCTATTGGATAAGGATGGGTAGGACAACAAAACTATTAAAACTAACACAATTGTATGAGCAAAGTTTCTATTTTACAACAAGAGTGGTGTGTTGATTCAACCCTATTTTAGGGCTTCATCTTGTGTCATTTTGCATTTCAATCACATCTATACTTGTTAGATTACATGTTATTTCCCCCAATATGCTTATTTCTATCAAATGCACTTATGGAGTATTTTTGCATGTTTTACAGGTACTTTGTCCACTACTTGATGGCATGGAAAGAAGATGGTCCAATCTAGGGTTTCATCATGCTTGGAGGAGCCCAAAATGAGGCCAAAACCACTCCCAACCTACCCCAAGTGGTCAAAGAATGTTTTGAAGCAATACCCTCCATGGATGATCAAGTTCAAAGCTCAAGTGCATTGGAGGGACCCCAAAACGGCCGTGGTACTTCACCGCGGCCATGGTGGACATGCCCCAATCACAAAAAATCACTATAACTTCTAGAATTTGATGAATATGGCCAAAACGGTCGTGGTGAGTGTTATGCCCGTGGTAAAAGGTTCCCACCATGACTGTGGTGACACCCCATGGTCGTGGCCATCCATGTACATCTCCATGTGATTGCCACATTTTAATTCCGACAATTGTTTCACCCTACCACGGTCGTGATACTCACAAAACCTACCCATTTTTTGCACTACTTTACCCATATTGCCCCTACTTGACTTAGTGCTTCCCCCCACACCTATATATACCTAGGTGGTTGCTGGGGCATGAGGTTAGCTACCTTCCACCACCTCCTAGCTCCCCATTTTTGCCCCTTAGCCATTCTACTCAATTTCCACCTCCATTCCACTCCATTTCACCATTTCCACCACAAAAACACTAGTTTATACTAGTTCATACCCATAATCCCCTTCATTCCAAACCCTTGCACCTTGGAGGAGAGAGGAGGTTGTCTTGCAACAGCTGGAGAGGAAGATTCCTTCATCTACACTGAGCTCCATGGCTTCTCCTACCTCTTTCTCCTTTCTTTTTGTATTTTCCATTTCTATGAGTAGCTAGGCCCCATTGGGTGGGCTGTTTGGGGGAAATTATGTTACTTTGATACCATGTTTGGGGAAAATGTCATGTAACTTTGTAATTCCATTTTTTAATGATTATATTCCATTTGCATCTCATTCTCCATGAATTGCTTGTTGATTTGTGTGTGAAATCACCTAGGAATTTAGGCAAATTGCTTATATGTGTGAATTTTGGGATTTGCCTCTAGTTCTAATTCTTAGATCCCTAGGTTGCCTCACATATTCCTACATCCTAATAAATATCCCCAAACCTAAGTGAGATATCTAAGTAGCTATATTAGATAATTCTAGTGTAATTAGCATGGAGCCTTCTTAAGGCTAGAATGTGGGGGAATTGGGGTCCAAAACCCTAATTTCACCTCCCCCATTACTACCCTCAACCCCTAATTGCCCTAGGAATGTCTAATCTAGAAACCTAGACTTTATTATACTCTACTTGAATTGAACCTAATCCCTAAACTAATTGAGCCTCGTAAGGGTAGTAGGGGGTGTTAGGGACTAGTTCCCCTACACACAACCTAGCATATCCATGGACAGTTAGTAGCTTAGGTTAATTCATTAGACTCTAACTTGTTGTTTGGTTTGGATAATATAAATGGAATAATAATGTTCATATGTCATCCCCCAACTTAAGTGATAAGTTCATACCCCTAAACAGCCCATACCTCTATTTCTTAAAACCCTAGTTTTGCGCTTGCTTAGCCTAGTTAGCTCTTTCCTTGCTTAGTTTGCTTCTTGCTTTGTTCTAACCTTGTTCATGTTAGTTTATCTCTCTAATTGCTCTTTTGCTTCTCTCTTTCTTTCCTTAGTGTAATTTTCATTTTCATACCTAGATTAATCCTTTCTTGCCTATTTATCCTTACTCTAGCCTAGGGTTAACTTAGATTTCATTCTTGCCGTTAATTGCTTGTTTGTCCGTAATAGTTTAACAATCAAAACAACCTTCAAACTCTTAACCCTAGTCTCCGCAGTAGGAACCTAGCCAAATTAAACCTAGCTCAAGTGCCCCCTCTTTTCCCTGTGGATCGACCCTATACTTGCCACCCTCCTATACTACGACATGACCCCGTGCACTTGCGGGTGTAGTTGTTTTAGTGTGAGTAGGTGTTGAGTTAGGTTTTATAAATATCAAAAGTGAATCCACATTGTGCTTCCGTCCGCGGGGTTGCATCTATTCAAAACTGCAATTGAGTAGTGTGTAACACCATTGGCGGGAGCACACCAAGTTTTCTGGCACCGTTGCCGAGGATTAGAGGCGCTCGGCCTAGCTAGTTAGTTTTGCTTTGACTTTTCCTACTGCCCTCATCATTGCTATTCTTTATTCATTATTCTTTGCATTCTTTGTGTATATTGGTTTACTAGCTTGTTCTCTTTTGTTTGGTTGTGCTTTGTGCATGTGACAAGCCATTTGGGGGAAGACAAGATGGAAGGCCAAAATGCACTTCACAAGCCACTTCAAGACTACTTCATGCCTAGCAAGTACAAATTTCCAATTGCTAGTAGGGTTGATCAGATGCTAGGGGAGAAATTCTCCATCCCTCTAGGTCTTCTTGGGATCCTGCCCATCTTCTACGGCTCAGAGAGTGAGAACTCCTACAAGCACTTGGATTCCTATCTTGAAGTATGTTCCACCTTCAGGACGCCGACGGCAAGTGATGATACAATCAGGCTGACTTTGTTCTCCTTCTCCCTCAAAGATAGAGCCAAAGAGTGGTATGATTCAAGAAGAGACATCATGAGTTGGGGAGAGATGAAAAATGCCTTCTTGAGGAAATTCTATTCTATAGCAAGGTTGACACAAATGTGGCGTGCCATAGCAAGTTTCAGTCAATTAGATGATGAGCGATTCCATGAGGCTTGGGAGAGATTTCAAAATATGTTGAGAGAATTTCCACATCACGAGATCCGTTTGTGGCCTCTAGTTCAGTCCTTTTACTCCAGTCTATCTCATGCAAGTCAAAGTACAGTGGATTCTTCTTGTGGGGGAGTGTTTATGGCTAAACCACATGAGGTGACATGGCCCTTGTTTGAGAATTTGGCAGAAAGTTCAAGGATGAAAGCTTCTAGCACGGTTAGTGGCAGTGACCTTCCTTTTGGTGTGACATCACCAACTCACAATGATTCAAGCCCACAATTGATGAAAATGTTTGGTGAAATGGTGAGCTTCATGAGAAACCAAGTGACCAAACCTCCTTGTCATTCAGTCAATGCTATTGAATTCTATGGGGAAGAAAAGAAGACACCTCACTCCT
Organism: Alisma plantago-aquatica; assembly: GCA_963693085.1. NCBI lineage: Eukaryota > Viridiplantae > Streptophyta > Magnoliopsida > Alismatales > Alismataceae > Alisma > Alisma plantago-aquatica. Next base: position 314,037,314 of record OY856412.1, on the reverse strand, counting down.
ATAGCTACCAGGAACCCCAAAGTCCAACATATAGCTCAAGGTTTGAGGAAGAGGTTATCTCTAGATTGAAAGTGTTTGATGATGTTCAAAGAGATGTTGCAAGGTTAGAAGAGAGAATAGAGTAGTTATCTTCCATAATTTCTCTCGAAGAAGAAAATTTGTCTTCAAATCCCATCATGAGCCACCATGAAGCAAGTGGACCTATGCCTTCCACCCAAGTTTTATACAATCCACCCCTCGTGCAAGTACATCTCATTCACTCCTTCCAAGACTATTCCAAACCTTACACTCCTCCACCACCTCCCTCACCTCGAATTTCCCAAAATTTCACTTTCCAACCCCAATTCTCTCCTCCCCCTCAATTCTCTTCTCCACCTCAATTTCAACCCCAAGTGTCACCTCCACCTCCTCTACAGCCACAACATGCTCCCCATCTTCATCATGAGCAAGGTAGTGTTGTTACAGTTCTAAGGAGTGGGAAAACTCTTTAAAAGCCCACAAATCAAAGAAAGGTTGATAAAGCAAAGCAAAGGCATCCAAGTGGTGATACTGTGATTGATATTGCTAAAGATGATGTTGTGATACTACATGTTGAGTTTGGGATTCCATGTGATCCACCACATATCCCCTTTGCAGGTCCTACCATCCCTAGTGTTCCACCTCATGTTCATGTTAGTACAGCAAAAACTAGTGATCCTCCATTCGTAGAAGCACTATATGAGCCACCGGAATTGAAGAGGAGGAAAAAGCACAATGTTGATATTCTTGAGGTGTTTTGCCAAGTGAAGGTGAACATTCCACTTTTGGATGCTATCAAGAAAATTTCATCATATGCCAAGTTCCTCAAAAACCTATGCACTGTGAAAATGAAGGTCAACGGGGAGGATTTCAAAGAAGGTGAGATTAACTAAACAAGTGAGCTCCATCATACAACACTCACTTCCTATGAAGAGAAAGGACCCAGGAGCCCCACTCATACCAAGTTACATAGGAGGACATCGCATAGACAGGTCCTTACTTGATTTAGGATCTAGTGTGAATTTGATGACATACAATGTCTATGTTGAGATGGGCTTAGGCAAGTTGAAGCCTGCACATTGCACTCTGGATAGATCCATAAAAGTGCCTAGGGGTAGAGTGGATGATGTCTTGGTGATGATAGACAAAGAGAAAGGCACGACGTTCCCAGCGGATTTCATTGTACTTGATATGGAGCCAGAGGATAGGAAGATTCCCATTATCTTGGGAAGGTTGTTCTTGTCTATAGTTGATGCCTACATTCATGTGCGCAGTGGAACTATGACAGTCTCATTCATGGACATCAAGATCAACATTAACATGTACAAGACCCCAACTCGGTGAGCCCGAGATAGGGATATTGGACATGATCACTTCACAAGTCCAAATGGGCATTTGAGAGGACACCAAGGTAAAGAAATTGGTGACGATTATTGTGATGAAAGGGGTGAGGAAAATAGATTGAGTGCAAATGAGGGATGTATGTTTTGCAAGAATGGACACATGAGAATTCCAAATAGATGAATGAATGAAGAATCACCAAGAAGCCTAGCTGAAGGCAAGAAACTCAGCGCTTGTGGGAGGCAACCCACCTAGGTTTGGGAATTTTTGAACCAACCTTACATTTTTGATACTTATGCTTTGTTGTAAAATTTCCAAGAAAACACACAAACACTTGTGTTTAATAGTTTTTGTCTAGTTTTAAGATGTGCAGGTGATAATAGGGTGAAATGAAGGAAATTTGAGTACAATTGAGAGAAGGATTCAAAGAAAAATCACTTTGGGTCAAGTTTTTGAGTGTTTGATGTTCCTCATTTTGAGAGTAGCAGCTATAGGGACCACCACAGCCTTGGCACATCAATACGATCATGGTCATTTGCATGAAAAACACACAAACTTCATGGATTCAAATGCAAATTTGAAAAAAAAACTGCCAAAGGACTGCACCATGATCGTGCCAGGCAGCAATGCCGTGCAACTTGAAGCCACCACAGTCATGTTGTAGACCAATTTCAGCCACTTAAGGTAGATTAGTGGGGCAACTACTACGCATATCCTCCACCACAGGGAGGAACACTGCCAGAACCTCGAGAGAGCCATGATCATCTACCCTAGCATCCTAAACTCTAGGATCATGCTGAGGACAGCATGATTCAAAAGTTTGGGGTGGTAGGGCAGGTATGCCCTAGTTTCACTTTGCATTTCACCTACAACATCCACTTTTGTTTTCTTGTTTTTGCTATCTACCTTAGTCATCTTTACTGCTTTGCATCCTTGCATGCCATGTCGCTTACATTCCTGTCATTTTTGTGTAATTTTCAAAATTTTGCCTTTTTGCCATGCATTGCATATCATGTAGATTTTTTGGTAATTTTTGCATGTTTTAGATAGGGTTTGCTTTTTTATTTATTTAAGATCAATAATATAGGCTTAGATGTGATTGAAGGCAAATTGGCACCATTTTGGCAAATTTTGCCCAAATTTGAGATTTCTTGTCTAAAAATGTGTTTCAACCCAATCTCTACTTTTTGGATTAAAAATTATGACCTTTGACAAATGCAAGTGACTTATCATTGTTTATTGCTAAATGGTATCAATTCTTTACTTTTTACATGTGCATCATCTCTCTTGTGTTTGTGAATGATTTGATTGAATTGTGACTTGAGCAAGCTATGAGCCCTTAGTATCTATGATATCACTTGATTGAAGTATCAATTTTAGGTTGTTCATTCATGTGGTGTGATATCTAGGATGAAGTATTGGATTAATTTTCATGCAGGATGTCTTATGTGGAGAATCATACATATGACCCCTCTTTGACCCAACTTTTCACTCACCATCTTCTTACCCCTCCGCCTCATGAAAGGATGCCAAAGTGCACATATTAGTTGTGGCCAGCTCCAAAAGTTTGGGGTGGCCACATCTCCATCTCCCCGCTTCACTCTATCCACCATATGCCCTACCTAATCCAAGGGCAAAGAAAAGAAAAGAAAAAGAAAGCAAAAAAATGCTCCTATTTAAGAACATTCAAATAAAGAAAAGATGAGTGCTCTATGTAATAGCACTCTAAAATATTACCGCAACCCTTTCTTCCATCTTTATACCCATTGTGCTAGGAAACATCAAACCTAGCTCATTTTTCCCTTTTCCGCAGCCATGTGGGTCATTTGGTGTGATTTGAAACATAAGATTGAAAGGATGAAGGTGAAACATCACTCTTGGTCATCCTTGATTAACACCATCATGAAACAGTTTACCCAAAAACTACATGAAAGAATATGGATAGCTTGTGTATTTTATGCACTATATTTGAAGTTCATATTCTTTGTGCTCTGTTCATGATTGGTTTGTGAAAGCAGGAGAGGAAAGAGGTGGAATACATGTACTTAGTCACTATTGATCCTATTCAGCAATAATCATTCTTTACATTGCATTTGTCATTTCTTGCTTGTGAAAATTTTGCAGAGAGATTGAGTTGGAGCATACTTGAGGGCAAGTATGTTTCAAGTTTGGGGTGGTGATTCAGCCCTGTTTTAGGGCTTCATCTTGTGTCATTTTGCATTTCAATCACATCTATACTTGTTATATTACATGTTATTTCTCCCAATATGCTTATTTCTATCAAATGTACTTATGGAGGATTTTTGCATGTTTTATAGGTACTTTGTCCACTACTTGATGGCATGGAAAAAAGATGGTCCAATCTAGGGTTTCATCATGCTTGGAGGAGCCCAAAATGAGGCCAAGACCACTCCCAACCTACCCCAAGTGGTCAAAGAAAGCTTTGAAGCAATACCCTCCATGGATGATCAAGTTCAAAGCTCAAGTACATAGGAGGGACACCAAAACTGCCGTGGTAATCCACCACCGCCGTGGTGGACATGCCCCAATCACAAAAAATCACTGTAACGTCTAGAATTTGATGAATATGGCCAAAATAGTCGTGGTAAGTGTTATGCCCGTGGTAAAAGGTTCCCACCACGGTCGTGGTGACCCCCCACAGTTGTGGCCATCCATGTACATCTCCTTGTGATATCCACATTTTAATTCCCACAATCATTGTACCCTACCACGACCATGCTCACCCCTACTCACCACAGCCGTGGTGATCCACCACGGCCGTGGTGATCCACCACGGCCGTGCTACGCACAAAACCTGCCCATTTTTTGCACTACTTTACCCATATTGCCTCTACTTGACCAAGTGCTTATATGTGTGAATTTTGGGATTTGCCCATAGGTCCAATTCTTAGATCCTTAGGTTGCCTCCCATCTTCCTACATCCTAATCAATCTCCCTAAATCTAAGTGAGAGATCTAAGTAGCTAGATTAGATAATTCTAGTGCAATTAGCATGGGGCCTTCTCAAGGCTTCAATGTGGGGGAATTGGGGTCCAAAACCCTAATTTCACCTCCCCATTACTACCCTCAGCCCCTAATTTCCCTAGGAATGTATAATCTAGAAACCTAGACTTGATTAGACTCTACTTGAATTGAACCTAATCCCTAACCCAATTGAGCCTCGTAAGGGTAGTAGGGGGTGTTAGGGACTAGTTCCCCTACACACAACCTAGCATATCCATGGCTAGTTAGTATCTTAGGTTAATTCATTAGACTCTAACATGTTGTTTGGTTTTGATAATATAAATGGAATCATAATGTTCATATGTCACACCCCAACTTAAGTGATAAGTTCATACCCCTGAACAGCCCGTACCTCTATTGCTTAAAACCCTAGTTTTGCACTTGCTTAGCCTAGTTAGCTCTTTCCTTGTTTAGTTTGCTTCTTGCTTTGTTCTAACCTTGTTCATGTTAGTTTAGCTCTCTAATTGCTCTTTTGCTTCTCTCTTGCTTTCCTTAGTGTACTTTGCCTTTTCATACCTAGATTAATCCTTTCTTGCCTATTTAGCCTTACTCTAGCCTAGGGTTAACTTAGATTTCATTCTTGCCTTTAATTGCTTGTTTGTCCATAATAGTTTAACAATCAAAACAACCTTCAAACCCTTAACCCTAGTCTTCACAGTAGGAACCTAGCCAAAGTAAACCTAGCTCTAGTGCCCCCTCTTTTCCCTGTGGATCGACCCTATACTTGCCACCCTCCTATACTACGACACGACCATGTGCGCTTGCAGGTGTAGTTGTTTTAGTGTGAGTAGGTGTTGAGTTAGGTTTTATAAATATCAAAAGTGAATCCACTGTGTGCTTCCATCTGTGGGGTTTCATCTATTTAGAACTGCAATTGAGTAGTGTGTAACACCATTGGAGGGAGCACACCAAGCTTTCTGGCACCGTTGTTGGGGATTAGAGACGCTCGGCCTAGCTAGTTAGTTTTTTTTTTACTTTTCCTACTGCCCTCATCATTGTTTTTCTTTATTCATTATTCTTTGCATTCTTTATGTATATTGGTTTACTAGCTTGTTCTCTTTTGTTTGGTTGTGCTTTATGCATGTGACAAGCCATTCAGGGGAAGACAAGATGGAAGACCAAAATGCACTTCACAAGCCACTTCAAGATTACTTCATGCCTAGCAACTACAAATCGCCAATTGCTAGCAGGGTTGATCAAATGCCAGGAGAGCAATTCTCCATCCCTCTAGGCCTTCTTGGGCTCCTACCCATCTTCTACGACTCAGAGAGTGAGAACCCGTACAAGCACTTGGATTCCTATCTTGAAGTATGTTCCACCTTCAGGACGCCGACGGCAAGTGATGATACAATCAGGCTGACTTTGTTCTCCTTCTCCCTCAAAGACAGAGCCAAAGAGTGGTATGATTCAAGAAGAGACATCATGAGTTGGGGAGAGATGAAAAATGCCTTCTTGAGGAAATTCTACTCTATATTAAGGTTGACACAAATGTGGCGTGCCATAGCAAGTTTCAGTCAATTAGATGATGAGCGATTCCATGAGGCTTGGGAGAGATTTCAAAAGATGTTGAGAGAATGTCCACATCACGAGATCCCTTTGTGGTAGATAGTTCAATCCTTTTACTCTGGTCTATCTCATGCAAGTCAAAGTACAGTGGATTCTTCTTGTGGGGGAGTGTTCATGGCTAAACCACCTGAGGAGACATGGCCCTTGTTTGAGAATTTGGCAGAAAGTTCAAGGATGAAAGCTTGTAGCACGGTTAGTAGCAATGACCTACCTTTTAGTGTGACATCTCCAACTCACAATGATTCAAGCCCACAATTGATGAAAATGTTTGGTGAAATGGTGATCTTCGTGAGAAACCAAGTGACCAAACCTCCTTGTCATTCGGTCAATGCTATTGAATTCTATGGGGAAGAAAAGAAGACACCTCATTCCTATAGCTACCAGGAACCCCAATGTCCAACATATAGATCAAGGTTTGAGGAAGAGGTTCTCTCTAGATTGAAAGTGTTTGATGATGTTCAAAGAGATGTTGTAAGGTTAGAAGAGATAATAGAGCATCTATCTTCCATAATTTCTCTCCAAGAACAAAAATTGTCTTCAAAGCCCATCATGAGCCACCATGAAGCAAGTGGACCTATGACTTCCACCCAAGTTTTCTACAGTCCACCCCTCATGCAAGTACATCCCATTCACTCCTTCCAAGGCTATTCCAAACCTTACACTCCTCCAACACCTCCCTCACCTTGAATTTCCAAAAATTTCACTTTCCAACCCCAATTCTCTCATTTCCCTCAATTCTCTTCTCCACCTCAATTTCAACCCCAAGTGTCACCTCCACCTCCTCTACAGCCACAACATGCTCCCCCTCTTCATCATGAGCAAGGTAGTGTTGTGACAGTTCTAAGGAGTGGGAAAACTCTTGACCATCCCGCAAATCAAAGAAAGGTTGATAAAGCAAAGCAAAGGCAGCCAAGTGGTGATATTGTGCTTGATATTTCTAAAGATGATGTTCTGATACCGCATGTTGAGTTTGGGATTCCATGTGATCCACCACATGTCCCCTTTGCAGGTCCTACCATCCCTAGTGTTCTGCCTCATGTTCATGCTAGTACGAAAAAAACTAGTGATCCTCCATTCATAGAAGCACTAGATGAGCCACCGGAATTGAAGAGGAGGAAAAAGCACAATGTTGATATTCTTGAGGTGTTTTTCCAAGTGAAGGTGAACATTCCACTTTTGGATGCTATCAAGAAAATGCAATCATATGCCAAGTTCCTCAAGAACCTATGCACTGTGAAAATGAAGGTCAACGGGGAGGATTCCAAAGATGGTGATATTAACTGAACAAGTGAGCTCCATCATACAACACTCACTTCCTGTGATGAGAAAGGACCCAGGAGCCCCACTCATACCAAGTTACATAGGGGGACATCACATAGACAGGTCCTTACTTGATTTAGGATCTAGTGTGAATTTGATTCCATACAATGTCTATGTTGAGTTGGGCTTAGGAAAGTTGAAGCCGGCACATTGCACTCTCCAGTTGGCGGATATATCCATAAAAGTGCCTAGGGGTAGAGTGGATGATGTCTTGGTGATGATAGACAAAGAGAAAGGTGTGGCGTTCCCGGTAGATTTCATTGTACTTGATATGGAGCTGGAGGATAGGAAGATTCCCATTATCTTGGGAAGGTCATTCTTGTCTACAGCTGATGCCGACATTCATGTGCGCAGTGGTACTATGACAGTCTCATTCATGGACATGAAGATCAACATCAACATGTACAAGACCCCAACCCGGTGAGCCCGAGATAGGGATATTAGACATGATCACTTCACAAGTCCAAATGGGCATTTGAGAGGACACCAAGGTAAAGAAATTGGTGATGATTATTGTGATGAAAGGGGTGAGGAAAATAGATTGAGTGCAAATGAGGGATGCATGTTTTGCAAGAATGGACACATGATAATTCCAAACGGATGAATGAATGAAGAATCACCAAGAAGCCTAGCTGAAGGCAAGAAACGCAGTGCTTGTGGGAGGCAACCCACCTAGGTTTGGGAATTTTTTACCCAACCTTACATTTTTATACTTTTGCTTTGTTTTACAATTTCCAAGAAAACACACACACACTTGTGTTTAATAGTTTTTGTCTAGTTTTAAGATGTGAAGGTGATAATAGGGTGAAATGAAGGAAATTTGAATGCAATTGAGAGAAGGATTCAAAGAAAAATCACGTTGGGTCAAGTTTTTGAGTGTTTGATGTTCCTCATTTTGAGAGTAGTGGCTACAGGGACCACCACGGTCGTGGAACATCAATACGACTGTGGTCATTTGCATGAAAAACACACCAAGTTCCTGGATTCATAAGAAAAATTGAAAAAAAATTACCAAAGGACTGCACCACGGTTGTGCCAGGCAGCACGGTCGTGCAACCTGAAGCTACCATGGTCGTGCTACAGACCAATTTCAGCCACTTACGGCAGATTAGTGGGGCAACTACTACGCATCTCCTCCACCATAGGGAGGAACACTGCCGGAACCTCGAGAGAGCCATGATCATCTACCCTATCATCCTAAACTCTAGGATAATGCTGAGGACAGCATGATTCAAAAGTTTAGGGTTGTAGGGCAGGTATGCCCTTGTTTCACTTTGCATTTCACCTGCCACAACCACTTTTATTTTCTTGTTTTTACTATCTACCTTAGTCATATTTACTGCTTTGCATCGTTGCTTACATTCCTGCCATTTTTGTGTAATTTTCAAAATTTTGCCTTTTTGCCATGCATTGCATATCATGTAGATTTTTTTAGTAATTTTTGCATGTTTTAGCTAGGATTTGCTTGTTTATTGCTTTAAGTTCAATAATATAGGCTTTGATGTGATTGAAGGAAATTTGGCACCATTTTGGCCAATTTTGTCCAAATTTGAAATTTCTTGTCTAAAAATGTGTTTCAACCCAATCTCTACTTTTTGGATTAAACCGATGACCTTTGACAAATGCAAGTGACTTATCATTGTTTATTGCTAAATGGTATCAATTCTTGACTTTTTACAAGTGCATCACCTCTCTTGTATTTGTGAATGATTTGATTGAATTGTGACTTAAGAAAGCTACGAGCACTTAGTGTCTATGAAATCACTTGATTGAAGTATCAATTTCAGGTTGTTCATTCATGTGGTGTGATATCTAGGATGAAGTATTGGATTAATTTTCATGCAGGATGTCTTATGTGGAGAATCATACCTATGACCCCTCTTTAACCTGACTTTTCACTCACCATCTTCTTACCCCTCTGCCTCATGAAAGGATGCCAAAGTGCACATATTAGTTGTGGCCACCTCCAAAAGTTTGGGGTGGCCACATCTCCATCTCCTCGCTTCACTCTATGCACCATATGCCCTACCTACTCCAAGGGGAAAGAAACGAAAAAAAAAGGATGCTCCTATTTAAGAGCATTCAAATAAAGAAAATATGAGTGCTCTATGTAATAGCACTCTAAAATCTTACCGCAACCCTTTCTTCCATCTTTATACCCATTGAGATAGGAAACATCAAACCTAGCTCATTTTGCCCTTTTCTGCAGCCATGTGGGTCATTTGGTGTGATTTGAAACATAAGGTTGAAAGGATGAAGTTGAAACATCACTCCTAGTCATCCTTGATTAACACCATCATGAAACGGTTTACCCAGAACTACATGAAAGAAATATGGATAGCTTGTGTATTTTATGCACTATATTTGAAGTTCATATGATTTGTGATCTGTTCATGATTGGTTTGTGAAAGAAGGAGAGGAGAGAGGTGGAATGCATGTACTTATTCACTATTGATCCTATTCAGCAATAACCATTCTTTACATTGCATTTGTCATTTCTTGCTTGTGAAAATTTTGTAGAGAGATTGAGTTGGAGCATACTTGAGGGCAAGTATGTTTCAAGTTTGGGGTGGTGATTCAGCCCTATTTTAGGTCTTCATCTTGTGTCATTTTGCATTTCAATCACATCTATACTTGTTAGATTACATGTTATTTCTCCCAATATGCTTATTTCTATCAAATGCACTTATGGAGGATTTTTGCATGTTTTATAGCTACTTTTTCCACTACTTGATGGCATGGAAAGAAGTTGGTCCAATCTAGGGTTTCATCATGCTTGGAGAAGCCCAAAACGAGGCCAAAACTACTCCCAACCTACCCCAAGTGGTCAAAGAATGTTTTAAAGTAATACCCTCCATGGATGATCAAGTTCAAAGCTTAAGTGCATGTGAGGGACACCAAAACGGCCGTGGTACTCCACCACGGCCGTGGTGGACATGCCCCAATCACAAAAAACCATTGTAACTTCCAAAATTTGATGAATATGGCCAAAACAATCGTGGTGAGTGTTATGCCTGTGGTAAAATGTTCCCACCACAGTCGTGGTGACCCACCACGACCGTGGTGACCCCCCATAGACGTGGTCATCCATGTACATCTCCCTGTGATATCCACATTTTAATTCCCATGATCGTTGTACCCTACCACGACCGTGCTCACCCCTACTCACCACGGCCGTGGTGATCCACCATGGTCGTGCTACTCACAAAACCTACCCATTTTTTTCACTGCTTTACCCATATTGCCCCTACTTGACCTAGTGCTTCCCCCCACATCTATATAAACCTAGGTGGTGGCTGGGGCATGAGGTTAGATACCTTCCACCACCTCCTAGCTCCCCATTTTCACCCCTTAGCCATTCCACTCCATTTCCACCTCCATTCCACTCCATTTCACCATTTCCACCACCAAAACACTAGTTTATGCTAGTTCCTACCCATAATCCCCTTCATTCCACACCCATGCACCTTGGAGGAGAGAGGAGGTCATCTTGCAGTAGCTGGAGAGGAAGATTCCTTCATCTACATCGAGCTCCATGACTTCTCCTACCTCTTTCTCCTTTCTTTTTGTATTTTCTATTTCTATGAGTAGCTAGGCCCCCTTGGGTGGGCTGTTTGGGGGAAATTATGTTACTTTGATACCATGTTGGGAGAAAATGACATGTAAACTTTGTAATTCCATTTTTTAATGATTATATTCTATTTTCATCTCATTCTCCATGAATTGCTTGTTGGTTTGTGTGTGAAATCACCTAGGAATTTAGGCAAATTGCTTATATGTGTGAATTTTGGGATTTGCCCCTAGGTCCAATTCTTAGATCCCTAGGTTGCCTCCCATATTTCTACATCCTAATCAATCTCCCTAAACCTAAGTGAGAGATCTAAGTATCTATATTAGATAATTCTAGTGCAATTAGCATGGAGCCTTCTAAAGGCTAGAATGTGGGGGAATTGGGGTCCAAAACCCTAATTTCACCTCCTCATTACTACCCTCAGACCCTAATTTCCCTATGAATGTCTAATCTAGAAACCTAGACTTGATTATACTCTACTTGAATTGAACCTAATCCCTAACCCAATTGAGCCTCGTAAGGGTAATAGGGGGTGTTAGGGACTAGTTCCCCTACACACAACCTAGCATATCCATGGCTAGTTAGTAGCTTAGGTTAATTCATTAGACTCTAACTTATTGTTTGGTTTGGATAATCTAAATGGAATCATAATGTTCATGTCACCCCCCAACTTAAGTGATAAGTTCATACCCCTAAGCATCCCATACCTCTATTGCTTAAAACCCTAGTTTTGCACTTGCTTAGCCTAGTTAGCTCTTTCCTTGCTTAGTTTGCTTCTTGCTTTATTATAACCTTGTTCATGTTAGTTTAGCTCTCTAATTTCTCTTTTTCTTCTCTCTTGCTTGCCTTAGTGTAATTTTCCTTTTCATGCCTACATTAATCCTTTCTTGCCTATTTATCCTTACTCTAGCCTAGGGTTAACTTAGATTTCATTCTTGCCTTTAATTGCTTGTTTTTCCATAATAGTTTAACAATCAAAACAACCTTCAAACCCTTGACCCTAGTCTCTGAAGTAGGAACCTAGCCAAACTAAACCTAGCTCTAGTGCCCCCTCTTTTCTGTGTGGATTGACCCTATACTTTCCACCCTCCTATACTATGGCATGACCCCGTGCGCTTGTGGGTGTAGTTGTTTTAGTGTCAGTAGGTGTTGAGTTAGGTTTTATAAATATTAAAAGTGAATCCACTGTGTGGTTCCGTCTGTTGGGTTGCATCTATTCAAAACTACAATTGAGTAGTGTGTAACCCCATTGGTGGGAGCGCACCATGTGCGAGATCTGTTTTTTTTTAAATGATCCTTGACAAAGAGTTGTACATTATATTTTATTCATCTGAGATCTTTTTATTTTTGTTAGAACAATACAAAGGTCGACTGGCTAGAAGTCGGGAAGCTATTAATGACCGAAAAATCTAATGTTTACATGAAAGTCACATAATGAAACTTTGAAAGAGTAAGAAAGAGAGAAAGGTAAAGAAAAGTAATAAAGAAAGGAAGAAGGTGATTGAGAATGAGATATATATCTTTGAAAGTGGTTCGTCCCAAGATGGAGACATTCCATATATCTGATGACAAACTGGACATTGAGTTGTAGAATATGGCACAGTAAATATTCATATGCAGTGGTGTATCTAGAGGGGGGGTTGTCGCGGCTGAAGCCCCCTCCCATAATGGCAAATGTTTAATTCTTTTTGTTATGTGCTCCTCAAAGTAGTGAGAAGAGAACCAATCCACGACTTGTGTTGGTTTCCTTGATGCATTCATGAATAACTGATGAAACAACACTGAATGACATATCCCACTCCAATGGTCACGTCAATAGGAGGAATGATCATGAATAGAAAATTATAGTGGAATGTTGACTAATGATTGACAGAGAGAGAGAGAGCACTATCCAGTTCATCAATAGAAGAAAAAGAATGAGTGGAACAAAAAAAGAAAGAGAGAGACTGAATTAGATAGGAATAAAAAAGAGAAATGTGTTATGTTAATGTAATCAACAACTTTTTTTGGTTCTTCTTATTGTAAAATTGAAAACATACAAATGGATAGACGTAATTTATCATATTCTAGTTTTTGTACAATATAAACAAAATTAAATATAATAATATAAGTTTGAAGTCCCTACCATAACAATCTTAGTTGAACTAATCTATCATTTCAATCTATTTATGTCACCCTATGCTTATGTGATCTCAACTATCAGAAATTGTATAATAAAGTAATCATTATAGGTATTCTCAGTTCTATCATTTGTTTACTTGGTTTTTTGTTGGTGTGACTGAAAATAAAGTTTTTGGGAACCATGGCAATGAGTTACACTAACTGAGGCACTTCATTGAAATATTGCATAAACGTATTGGAATGTAGGTTTTGGATGACAAATTGAGCAATTGGTAGAATGTTTTTTTATTCGATGCTTTGATCTCCCAACAATATAATTTGTGAGTTACTTTAGTTAATAAAAGTTTAATATCCGCTACTAATTTTAGAACATTTGAGATTATGTGCTGATTTTTAAACCTCAAATATTGTTCTTTTGTTCCAGTTGTAAGAGAGCCTTGAACAAGTACATTTTTTATTCTTTTTAACTATAATTTGAATACATTCGATATTTACACTAAATGTCATTTCAATCAAGAAAGAAAACTAATCGTTAAAGTGTCAATCTGAGTCGCACGATATTTTTTATGACTCTCTACATTCTTCTTTATGTATACCCACATGTTAGAGAAAATTTACATACCTGATGACTGCCAAGCCTCTATAATTATTGGTTCTTTTGTTTCTGGAAATGGTAGTGTTTGCAAAAGCGTCGAGATGATTGCCTTAGGAGGAAACGAGGAACGTTGGAAATCAGAAGACAGATGAAGAGCCTGCAGCGTCTTTCAGAATGGGTATTGGTTTCTCTCTATTATGGACTCTCTAACAATGGATGTCGGTTAAGAATGGAATCCCTGGAGAGAGGACCAAACCCATATGTATAATAAATATATTGTCTCTCTTTCCATCATGAAGAGACAAAATAGTTATGGGAACTTGCCCAACCAAATAGATGCATTCCTTCAAGAAAAAATACATAATAATAAATATATACATAATTATTTTGGGCAACACTAAAAAGATATTTTAACATTTTCCCACTTGGTTCAAACTTTCATGGCAATAATATTTATTCATTTTCACTTGATGCTCAATATGAATATTTTCACACATGAGAAAAACATATGAGTCATAGAGGTTGATACATCAAAATTGAGTACTCCTTCTATGCACCACAATGTATAAACATCTCATATGTAGTAGCATAAACTTTATGAATAGATTGACGTCACACCTATTCTTTGGCCCTACTTTATGTCAAAACTGACATTCTATTATAACTAGTATTGAAATAGAAATAACGAGTCAAATATGTGATCACATAATAAATATTACATTGTCACATCACGCTAACCATTACACATCAAATGACTTTCTCAGACTCATATTCTTTACATGAGATGTATACAATCCTGGAGCTAGCTCTTTTGTAAGGGGATCTGATATCATATATTATGTACCAATGTAATCAATCATTATCATCTTGTTGTCAATTCGCTCATTAACAACATAGAGCTTTACATCTAGGTGTTTGCATGCATTGATGCTTTTATCATTATTAGCAAAAGTGTCTGCAACTTCATTGTCACAGTATATCTGTATTGGCTTTTGAACTGAATCAACAATTTTAAGATCTTGTATCACAATATTAAGACAATTTTTTGTGATGATTTTGTATGGAAATATATGAGCTTAGCTTCCATGGTGGATGAATCTGTAGTCTTTTGTTTGACACTTCTCCATGACACTGCACCACCAGCTAGTAGGAACATATAGCCTGTTGTAGACTTCCTACTGTCTAGACAACCAGTAAAATTTGCATCTAAATATCCCATAATCTCAATGTGGTTTGTCCTTATATATGTAAGCATGTAATCATTTGTCCCTTGCAGGTAGCACATCACCCTCTTCACGGTTCTCCAATTGTCCATGTTCAGGTTACTTTGATAACGACCAAGAATTCCATTAGAAAAAATAATGTCTGATTGGATGCATATCTGGAGATATTATTGGCTCCCAAATGCAGATGTGTATGACATCTTCCTCATTTCGTTCCTTTCAATATCATTACTAAGATACTGCTTGGAGTTAAATTTATCTCCTTTGGATATAGATGCAGGTCCAAGTGAACAATTTTCTATTCCATACTTCTCTAAAATTTGAGAAATTTAAGCCTTCTAGGATATTCCAAATATGCCTTTATCCCACTCTCTATAAATATCCATATCGAGTACATATGTTGTTATGACCTCAATTTTTGTTGTATTGATTGAAATGCAATTTTTCAAATAAAAGGAATTTGAAGGGAAAATTGTATGATTTGTTTTCAAAGAAGGGATTCTTTTGCAAAAAAATTCCCTTGTATGCATGATTTCATGATTTATACTATTTTAATAATCCACTGATGAATAAAAATGGAAAGTATGAAAGAGAAACCCATTAAAATTAAAAGGAAAAAGAAATGGAAGATAATTGTGTGCATATGTGAGAATTATGTAGAATTCTATTGAAAGTGGTATGGATGACCACTATTCATTAAATTTTGGTTCCTTCTTGGTTTCTTATAAGAAAAGAAATCAAAAGAAAGAACATAGAAGAGAAAGAAAGAGAAAAAATGCATTTTAATTGCATAATATATGCCTTATAAGTGGATGACTTGCATATGAATAAAAGCCTCTTTTATTTTTGAGTTTTAGTCCCAAACTTTTCACACAAGTAGCTTAAGTCATTAAAGACTTTCCCTTATAGAAAAATGATTAAAGATAAGAGAGTTATGAATTTAATGGTTTTTCCTAAAGTGAGGAGGATATGGAAATATATGTATTGGATGTCACAAATTGATTTGGAAATAAGGTCTCGACTTCCCTTTATGTGTGTGTTTTATTGGTTGTCTGATCCTAGAATCCATAGTTTAAAGGTCATCCTCTAGCTCTCACTTGAAAAGGAAATGAGCAATAGTATCTTGTTGGCCCATCGATTCCTCTCTCCCTATATGAACCATATTCACACTTGAAACCCCTTCCATGGGACTCGAGAGGGAAATTCGCACATGCCCATCCCAACTTTTCCATGTTTCCATATGGGAATGAGTTTTCCCAAAATCCTAATTGGAGTCGGACTCCATTGACAGTTGATGTCTATCCCTAATACCCTCTCCTACATAGATAACCTTATTAATCTATAGTTCGAATCCAGGAAATCCCTTTGTGAGAACGTGCAAAAAAATACATCCTTGAATCATATGACTCCTCTCCACAAATCCCAAGATCATCCTTGCCTCGGATTGTTATCCTCTCTTGCCACTCTGCTTTACTTTCATGGAACCACCGCACTTGTTTTCCCAAGTTTTGTGCCCTGGTCCCGGCCGATGTGTCCCTAGAGCCACGTCAAAATCAAACGGACGCTTCAAGCATCGTAGCTGGGCACAGACCTCACCGGATTGCTCAAATTAGAAGGTGCAGCAGGTACCCTATTCCTCTGTTGAAATAGAGTCGTGCCCAGGGTTGTTTGTGAAAGAGATGACAAGCAAGAGGAATCGGGTGACCAGACAAATGGATCCAATATGTGATCTGCAAACCAAGGGAGAAATAAAATGAAATTACTAAGATACCCCTCTGAGTATGTGTGACACTTGAGGGCACTAGAGTCATTTCAAGCTAGTGAAAAGGACCCCAGATTATGTTATAGCCACTGACGTGTCAAGCTCCCATTGGTTCAGGTAATAAAAATTTTGCAAATATAGTAGAAATTGACTGGTAAATCTGATCAAGGCATGTTATATATGAATTTTTCTCAGAACAATACAAGGAATTCAATAAAAATGTAAGGAATAACTAAATCTTCCCTTGTTTGAAAAGTAATTAAAGTTAGCAACTTTAATGTGGTTAATGAATAAGAACCCTAAGTTCTAGTTTTTGATGGTTCTAATGTGTCCAATTTACATTGATGATAAAAGACTGGTCTTTTATAAAAATAGCTACTTAAAAGTTATGTGACCTTAGCAACCCATGTTTTTGTTAATTAGGGCTTCTTTGAGGGTAAAAGTCCAAATAATGATAATTTAGGGTTTGTAACCCAAAAGAACATGAAAAGTGGTAATTAGGGTTTGGGAAGACAAAACCCTAATAAAACCCTAATGTTGATCTAGAAACCCTAACTTGAGGACCAAGTCAGTGTTAAGGATGATTTGGATAAAATAGTAACATGTGGGTGTGTTGCATTAACTTTCAGGGTGAACTTGTTTGGTTGATTGATTTCTTGCTTAGACATCTAGACTCATAATCAAGGGATGTGGTTACGCTTATGGCTAATCTCTCTAGTTTCACTGTGATTTTTGAGGTTTTACCGGTTGCTTGAAATTAACTGCTTGGATGAACTTCAATTCTTGCAACTATAAAGTGACCATGGATATCACCATAAATATATGCATGACTAGCTCAGATCCTAGTCCTCTTATGTAGCTTTGAGTATATGTGAGAAATGGATGACCTAGATATTGGTCCACCCTTGGGGTAGGATCATTAGGTTATCGTGAGTCAATGTTTGGTCTACCTTTGGGTAGGATCATATGACTATATAACTCTATGTCTTGGTCTAACTGTAGGGTAGGATCAAAATGGGATATTTGGGATCTATCATATGAGAAAGGTTGTGTTCATGTCCACTGCAGGGACAGCACAGAGGCTTGGATATGTCAGGATTGAGTAGTTATGTTTAAGATGTAAAGTTTGATCTGTTAAATAATAATTTGGTTGCAATATGTTGTTACAACTAGATGCAAACTTTTGGTTTCCCCCACATACCAGTATAATTCATTATGCTGACTGATGTTTTGTTTGTCGGCATTTTAGGGTTACATGTAGTTATATGCCTACCAGAAAGTGGTTAATCATTTAAAGTAACATTGAAAGAATAAAGTTGAATAAAGATTGGAGGATTGTAGATAGATATATTCCTATCTGGGGTAAAGTTCTCAATTCTAATGTTTTGAAAGGTATGTGAAAAGAAGAAGAAAAATATCCTTCTTTAAGCTTAGTTGTGGTAGAATTTATTAATTATTTTTTATTATGTGCAAAATCATTTGATCCTACTTTTGGGATAACAACTCTAGTTTCTTGGCCTTCCTTAATTAGGGGTTGTCGGGAAATGGGATTGTAACATTTCGTATCAGAGCATGGTTTTCCATATAATCTCTAATAATTATTAAATTTTACAAATTCTTTAGAGCCCAAAGGGAGATATTAGAGAATTTTCCAAATATGGAGGTGTTTAGAAAAGGATCACGATCTGGGGCTGGCAAGATTTTCCTCTGCCCCACTAGTCAGTTTAAAAGGACTCCCAAAATTTGGGTGACTGCCTGGACAAAATCTGAGGATTTGACTCAAAATAAGATACCTCTAGGATTGTAAACCCTAACCTCAACCCAAAACTTTAAGTAGTGGATAGAGAAAGAGAGATCCCAATAACTTGGATACCTTAGTTGTCCATGCATGCAAGTACATAGGTTAGGCATGCATGATTTATGTGGAGGATGAGTATGCATGGGAAACATAGACTATAAGTGGTTGCATGAACCCTAGTGCAACGTTTGGTTTTGGTAACCATATTAGGGTGGGTCATCCCTAAAAAGAGGAAAAGATCTAAGAGAGATATAACACCCTAAATTGGAAGGTTAGTGGTGACCAAAACGTCTAAGCTCCTCCAGGTATGAACCCTAACAAAAGTGTTTTCCCGCACAGATACATGTGGGAGGTATACATGCACCTACGTGGAAGTGAGCGACATCCAAACTATCAACGGGATTAATTATAATCCAGAGGGGTAATGCCTATTGGATTGGATTATGAGACATGCATACTAGAGGAAATGAATGAGAAGTTTGTGTTACGTAATGAGGTAGTATGGTTTATGATGACGTCAGTTGGATTTGAGAACTTGACTATACTTTTGAAGTTGGAGATAAGATTTGATAGTACAAACATGTACACTTAATCATATAAGGTAGGATAGGTGAGAATAAGAGGTGTATATTTAGGAGCCTCTACCTCGTCTAAAAAAAAGGAATCTCTAGTACTAGGAATGGTTATAGGGTTAACTCAGGAGAGAGTGAGACCCAAAAAGGAGAAGGTTGGGAACTGAGACTTCAACACATGAGGAATCATGAGAAATACTTGTATGACATTGTCCTAGACTAGACTACCCTAAGTGGATGAGTTGATTTGCTTGAGGCATGATCTCTAGAGGCTTGTCGTACCCTAGATGTATTTGGAGGGACCAAACCCTAGAAAAGAGAAATAGGCTTCTTATATAGATGTATAGATGATATGAGTGCCTACCATCTAGGTGAGGGAAAGAGAGTCCCAAGATCCTAGAGAGGTATGAAATGGTAATATGATGTAAAGCCTCAGACTCATATTGGTGGCCCTTATGTAGGACTCTAAGGGTTGTTTATGGGAAAGAGAATGTTGGGAAGAAAATTCCTAGCACGTTTTGGTTCGATACATGCTTGAGTGGCTATGTCATATAATTTAGATGACTAATGCTAAGAAAGTAAACTCGAGAGAGGAAGTGGTAAGATCTGGTGCATATAGTTCTCACAAGGTCAAATGACACCCCCCTCAAGTTTTGGGTTAAAGGAAATCCCACTTGGATTGCGATACGTGTTGATGAGTCACTCACATAAGTTGGTCTAACACTACCATGCTATCATGTGTATGTATGAAACTGGTCCAGCCTTAAAAGGTGATTAATGGATACGACATAACGGAAAACTTAGAAATGGTTTGATATGTTGTCTATTTGCTAGCCACATGCATGGGTGGAATGATAGGATATATGCCTACATGTGATGATATAAAACTTTGATTCAATAAAAGTTTTTGTGACCCTTGGTACTATCAGGTTATAGTTTTCTCCTGTCTTGGGAAAGGACCCTCCCTAAAGGAGTGAGCACCAAAATTTGTTTAAGAATTAGGGTGACTTTAAAGGTAACTTAAATGAACTTGAGAGATTAATTGCATGAAACACAAAATCACATATTTTGAGTATGAATCTTTAGACCCAAGTATGTCCATCTCTAGGGGACATAAAGAAAAGTCACTATGGAAGTGACCGTTAGAATGGGGCCAAGCCTAGATAGATAGGTTTTCATGTTTCCCATGAAGGGACATAAGGAAAACTATGAGTGCCCAGAGAATGATGCAAATTTGGGTGAGGATTCTAAAGGATGCAATACGATAGAACCCTAAGTCAATCTTAAGGTCAAGTCAAGATGAGACCAACGGTAGTAGGAGTTGATTGTTCCCTAAATGGATGAGGCCATTGGGTCAGGAGGTAACGGCTATGTTTTCCTGAGGCCCCTGGGTTAGGAGGTTGGCCACCTTCATGAGTTCATGGGGCCCTAGGGGTAAATGTGAGAGGCATTCCCTAGATGCACAAGGGTAAGATCACCCCAAAAGTACCGACACCCAAGAGACCTTGAGGAAATGACTAATATTTGTAAATAGGAGTTATGATAAGACTCAAAGGTTATGTGGAAAGTTTTTCGTACAAGTGTGCATAAAATGGTAATGTATAAATGCACCATATCTACTCTTGGAATCATATGAACTTTGTATTTGGACTACATCCAAATGTTTATTTCATCTTGTCATGAGTGTGAGGGATGGGACAGACGCATGTCATACTAGGAAAAGAAGTGATATGAGGAACAAATACTTAAGTTGAAATATTTTTATTAAGAATTGGATGAATTACCACACACTGAGGATAGAATATTGGATAAATGGTTTAGGAGACGAGGTGAGCAAGGTAATCACCAAATCAAGATTTCAAGTGAGGATATAATTATCAAGTGTAATTTGAATTCTAGAGGTATGAGATGTGAATCTAGTCCTCAAAATAATGGATGTAAGATCTTGGAGTATCTCCTAACTCAGAGGGGCCTAAACCTGAGACAAAGATGATGGATGGAGTATATAAAAGACTAAGATTTCATCGTTGCTTATCACCTTGGGAAGACTAGTGTAGTAGTAGATGCACTTAGTTTGAAACAGCTTAGGTGTGAAGCTATCTTATATACCCAGTAGAGAGAACTAGAAGAGTTTGCTAGGTGGATTGTGTAGCCATTAGAAGAATAGATTTGTGTGGCTAACATCCAAATAAAACTAGACATGTTGATCGAGTTGGTAGGTACCCAATTAGCCATCCCAGAGCTTGATAAGATGAAAGGTTGTTAGGGAAACCTAAGACACCTCTCTTAATGGTAGTAGATGGTGGAATCCGCTATAAGAGTTGTTTTTGGGTTCCTGAAGATTCACCCTTGAAGGATCATATCTTGCAAGAAGCTCACAATTCTAAGTATATAGTACACATTGGTATTACCAAGATGTTTAAAGACTTACAGTGATACTTTTGGTGGCCTGGAATGAAGAGAGACATAGTGGTTGATGTGGCCAGTTGTCTCACGTGCCAGATGGTGAAGGTTGGACACTAGCGATCTGGTAGATTATTGCAATCAATTGAGATTCCTAAGTGCAATGGGAGAAGATCACCATAGACTTTGTGGTGGGTCTTCCCAAGACCAAGAGAGGTCATGATGCAATATGGGTTGTGGTAGATCACCTTACCAAGTTAGCACATTTCCTAGCCTTAAAGATCCTTGTCAATGTGACAGACCTAGCTGAAATCTAAATTAAAGAGATAGTTCGACTGCATGGTGTTTTGAGTTTGGTTATTTTTTATTGTGATCCTAAGTTTGCTTCCAAGTTGTGGAAGGAAGTGCATGAAGAACTCGGCACTAGAATAAAGTTTAGCACAACTTATCACCCCCTAGACTGATAGACGGCCAGAAAGGATGATCCGTACTTTAGAGGATCTGTGAGAGCATGTATGCTCGATTGGGGTGGATCATGGGAGAAGTACTTGCCCTTAGCTGAGTTTGCTTACAATAATAGCTACCAGGCCAGTATCAGGATGCCTCCGTATGAAGCTCTTTATGGAAGGACATGTCAATCACCACTTCACTGGGATGATGTGGGTGAGATGACCTTGCTGAGGTCAGAGGAACTATAGTTTCATACTGATAAATTCACTTTGAACAAGCAAAGGAAAAAAGAGAGCCTAGGATCAACAGATGATGCAAAGCGGACTGACGTGCACTTCACTATGGGTGAACATGTGTTTCTAAAAATTTGACCCCTCTGAGCTATAACTAAGAATAGAGGAAAGTTTAGTCCACAATAAGTGGGTCAGTTTGAGATTCTAGAATGGATTGGTGAAGATGATTATTGTTTAGCCTTACCACCCTCAGTATAGTTTGATGAGTGATGTGTTCCATGTGTCCAATCTAAAGCTCTATGTGAAGGACCTGAGCCATGTGATGAGCATTGAACCTATTGAACTCCAAGGGAGGCTGACATACCCTGAGTCACCTGTGAGGGTACTAGATACCAAGGTGAAAGAGCTCAGGAGTAAAAAGATATAGATGGTAAAGGTTCTTTGGAAGGACCATGGAAAGGATGAAGCTACATGAGAGATGAAGATGGACATGGAAAAGTCTTACCCTGAGTTGTTTTCTTGATTAGTCAAATTTTGAGGGCAAATTTTCTATAATAGGGGAAGGATGTTATGACCTTAATTTTGCTTACATTGATTGAAATGCAAATTTTCAAATAAAAGGAATTTGAATGGAAAATTTTATGATTTGTTTTCAAAGAAGGGATTCTTTTGCAAAATTTTCCCTAGGATGCATGATTTGATTATTTATACTATTTTAATAATCCAATGATGGATAAAAAGGGAAAAAGGATGAAAGAGAATCCCATAAAAATTAAAAGGAAAAAGAAATGGAAGATAATTGTGTGTATATGTGAGAATTATGTAAAATTCTATAGAAAGTGGTATGGATGACCACTATTCATTAATTTTCTATTCCTTCTTGGTTTCTAATAACAAAAGAAATCAAAATGAAGAAAATAAAATAGAAATAAAGAGAAAAATGAATTTTAATTGCATAATATATGCCTTATAAGTGGATGACTTGTATATGAAGAAAAGTCTCTTTTATTTTTTAGTTTTAGTCCCAAATTTTACACACAAGTAGCTTAAGTCATTAAAGACTTTCCCTTAAATTTTGGGAGAAAATGATTAAATATGAGAGAGTTATGAATTAAATGGTTTTTCCTAAAGTGAGGAGGATATGGAAATATATGTATTAGATGTCATAAACTGATTTGGAAATAAGGTCTCAGCTTCCCTTTATGTGTGTGTTTTATTGGTCGTCTGATCCCAGAATCCACAGTTTAAAGGTCATCCTCTAGCTCTCACTTGAAAAGGAAATGAGAAGCAGTATCTTGTTGGCCCATCGATTCCTCTCTCCCTATATGAACCATATTCACACTTGAAACCCCTTCTATGGGACTCGAGAGGGAAATCTGCACCTGCCCATCCCAACTTTTCTATGTTTCCATATGGGAATGAGTTTTCCCCAGAGTCGGACTCCATTGACACCCGGTGCCTATCCCTTATACCCTCTCCTATATATATAACCTTATTAATATATAGTTCAAAGCCAGGAAATCCCTCTGCGAGAATGTGTGACAAAATGCATCCTTTAATACTATGGCTTCTCTCTATAAATCCCAAGATTGACCTCACCTCAGATGGATGTCCTCTCTTGCCTATGTGCTTTACTTTCATGGAACCACCGCACTAGTTTTCCTAAGTTTCATGCCCTGGTCCCGGCCGATGTGTCCCTAGAGTCACGCCAAACTCAAATGGATGCTTCAAGCGTCGTAGCTGGGTGCCGACCTCACTAGATTGCTCAGACCAGAAGGTGCAGCAGGTACCCTGTTCCTCTGCAGAAATAGAACCACGCCCTGGGTTGTCTTCGGAAGAGATGACAGGAAAGCAGAATCGGGTGACCGGACAAATGGATCCAAGACGTGATCCATGAACCAAGGGAGAAATATAATGAAATGACTCGGATACCCCTATGAGTATGTGTGACACCCGAGGGCACTAGAGTAATTTCCAGCGAGTTAAAAGGACACCCGGATTTAGTTGTAGTCATTGAAGTGTCAAGCCCCTATTGGTTCAGGTAATATAAATTTTGCAAATATAGTAGAAATTGACCGGTAACTCTGATAAAGGCATGTTATATATGAATTTTTCTCAAAAAAATGAGGAATTCAATAAAAATATAAAAATAACTAAATCTTCTCCTAGTTTGAAAAGTACCTAAAGTTAGCAACTTTAATGTGGTTAATGAATAAGAACCCTAAGTTCTATTTTTTTTAGTTCTAATGTGTCCAATTGACATTGATGATAAAAGACTAATCTTTTATAAAAATTGCAACTTGAAAGTTATGTGACCTTAGCAACCCATGTTTTTTTAATTAGGGCTTCTTTGAGGGTAAAAGTGCAAATAATGATAATTTAGGGTTTGTAACCCAAAAGAACATGAAAAGTGGTAATTAGGGTTTGGGAAGACAAAACCCTAATGTTGACTTAGAAACCCTAACTTGAGGACCAAGTCAGTCTTAAGGATGATTTGGATAAAATAGTAATATGTGGGTGTGTTGCATTAACTTTCAGGATTAACTTGCTTGGTTGGTTGATTGCTTGCTTGGACATTTGGACTCCTAATCAAGGTATGTGGTTACGCTTATGGCTAATTTCTCTAATTTCATGGCGATTTTTGAGGTTTTATCGGTTGCTTGAAATGAACTGCTTAGATGAACTTTCATTCTTGTCACTATAAAGTAATTATGGTTATCACCATAAACATATGTATGACTAGCTCAGATCCTAGTCCTCCTATGTAGCTCTGAGTATATGCAAGAAATGGATGACCTAGATATTGGTCTACCCTCGGGGTAGGATCATCAGATTATCATGAGTCGATGTTTGGTCTACCTTTGGGTAGGATCATACGACTATACAGCTTTGTGTCGTGGTATACCAGTAGGGTAGGATCAAAAGGGGCTATTTAGAATCTCTCATATGAGAAAGGTAGTATTCATGTCCACTGTAGGGATAGCACAGAAGCTTGGATATGTCATGATTGAGTAGTTAAGGTTATGATGTAAAGTTTGATCTGTTAAACAATAATTTGGTTGCAATATGTTGTTACAACTAGATGCAAACTTTTGTTTCTCCCACATACCAAAATAATTCGTTATACTGACCGACATTTTGTTTTTCGGCATTTTAAGGTTACATGCAGTTATATCCCTACCAGAAAGTGGATAATCATTTAAAGTGACATTGAAAGAATAAAGCTAAATAAAGATTGGAGGATTGTAGATAGATAGATTCCTATCTGGGGTAAAGTTCTCAATTCCTATGGTTTGAAAGGTATGTAAAAAGAAAGAAAAAATTCCTACTTTAAGCTTCGTTGTGGTGGAATTTATTAATTATTTTTTATTATATGCAAAACCATTTGATCCTATTTTGGGGATAACGACTCTATTTTGTTAGCCTTCCTTAATTGGTAGTTTCCAGGAACTGATTTCATTACATATGTGGCTTCATTCATATCTTTCATCTCAAAATTAGAGGAAAGAAACTCTTTGGTCCCATGCAATATGCTCAAGTTAAAGTTATTACTTGCTAGTAGAATATCATCTACATAAATAATCAATATTATAAACTTATTCTCACTAATCTTGAGGTATGTACACCGATCAACAATATTAGGTTTAAATTCAAAAGTTGATATAATGGCGTTAAACTTTATATACCATTGTCGGGATGGTTATTTAAGTTCATAAATTGATTTCTTTAGTGTACAAACCATATGACTCATACTATTATCAATGAAACCTTTTAATTGTTCCATATAGACTTTCTGTTCAAAAACGTTGTTATTCTCTGGCCAATCATTGTCATGACCACGATTGAATATCAAAATGCACAACACCTAGTAATCAGTAAGTACCACACACACATGATGCAAAAGGGAAATAAAACAGAATAGTGTGCGCTAATAGTCTGAGGGAAAACCAGTAAACCGACGGACAGTGTACAGTAACAATTCAGGAAGAAATGAGATAATCATACTGATTATCAAGACGGTAGTCTGTATCTAGCGGGATGAACTTAGATGTAGGTGTCAATCGAACTACAACCGGTCGCCATTGAAATATGTAGCCGGCAGCAAATATCTACATTAGTCTCTCCAACAAATACCATAGATTGTCAGATTCACCCATTGTTTAAAATCCATAATAAACCGTCGTCATGTATGAACAGTAAGATATAATGGGCATCCAAGGACAAGAAAGTAACTCGCTTTGATACCATTTTTAGAGAAAAGTTACATACATGATGACTGTCGAGCCTTCAAAATTATTGGTTCCATTGTTTCTGCAACGGTGGCGTTAGCGGAAACGTCGAGATGATTGCCTTAGGAGGAAACGAGGAACGTCAGGAACCGAAATACGGATGAAGAGTGTGCAGCGTCTTTCAGAACGATATTGGTGTCTCTTTCTTGTGGACTCTCCAACGATGGATGTCGGTTATGGATGGTATATCTGGAGAGAGGATCAAACTCATATATATAATAAATATAGTGTTTCTCTTTCCATCATGAAGAGACAAAACAGTTATTGAAACTTGCCCAACCAAACATATGCATCCCTACAAGAAAATATATAATAATAAATATATACATAATTCCTTTGGACCACACTAAAAAGGATTTTTAACACCACATTCATCACATAACCACTTACATTTTTGTTTGACTACTATATCCACAATTAATGCACAATTAGTTACATGTTTGTTTGACTACTATATCCACATTCATCACACAACCACTTTGATATTAACTTACATATGAAAATATTAATTTGTATCCCAACCCCTCCTATTATGACTTTCCAGATCTGTCACTATCCATATGCCCCTATCCAGCGAATCAACTAATAAAGGTCTTAAACGAACTCAAGACGTCTAGATAAAACAACCCATATGGATTGAAACTTCTACGAGGGCAGTATGAATCTATGCAAGATTGACCATTATTTGTTCTCTTTGGCCCCACGCATGCACGTGTGTTCATCCGTTGGGTGAGGGGAAGTGTTGAGGGCCCTTTCCCATTGGGATGCAGCGCCACAACTGATGGAATTTTAGGTGTTTCGAGATGGGAGTTTATTTAATCAACACCCCATCCACCAAAAGCTGCAACCATACTTCAAAAATATGTATCCAGTACAGGGGCGGAGCCAGAACTTTATAGTTGGGGGGGGGGGGAGAGCAAGTAGATATGCTAAAAATGTGATGAATTTTTTTTTGTTGGGATTAGAACTAGCAGCCACCAAATATGACACACACAATGCAATCTTTGCCAATCCAATAGGCTACCTAGAAGTTTGTGTTTATATATATATATATATATATATATATATATATATATATATATGACTTAATATATAGTTGATACAATATCAGCAGTTATTTGCAACAAATTGACAAAAGTACTGCTAGCAGGATTTGAACTTGAGCACATGATTTGAATGGCTCTACAATGCAAGCGTCAGTCCAATGGGCTACATACACTTATTTGATGGAAATAGTACTAGATAATATATATATTAATACCAATATACATATATACATTTACATACATAACAATACTTAATTTTCTTTTTTTGGGGGGGGGGCGCGGCCCCCACTTGCCCCCTGGCTCCGCCCTTGATCCAGTACAATTAACAGTGTGTCTTGATTTTGAAAGTTTTTATAATTGGCTTATTACGGGAGAGGATAGAGTACTAACTACTACTAGATGGAGAGAGTGTGGAATGAAAAAGAGTGGAAGATAGTGAATGGAGAGAGGGTTGGAATTAATAGAGACAAAAAGGTAACAGATAGAGAGATGGTGTAATAAATAGAATGAATGAGAGCGGATGGAGAGAAAAAGAGCAATAAATAGGAAGAATAAGAAGTGCATGGAGAGAAATGGTGTACTAAATACCAAGAGAGAAGTAGTAGATAAAGAGAGAGAGCAACATGCTAATTTGTAGAGGTAATTTTAACATTGTGCACGTATAAAGTATTATAATAATTATTAATATGTACTGCTTAGTTTACAAATATGCATTGTATTTCTAGACTTATTTGTAAGCATTACTTGCATTGAAAATACTCACTATATGATGTAGAAATATATAATACATAAGTATTGTTTAAAAGTATGCATATAACTTATATAAAAAAATGATGTACATGAATATATATATATATATATATATCCAATATTGTTTAATATTTATATTGGTACAATTTTAGTTTAAAAATTATAGTGTTCTTAATGACTTTTATTACTAATAACAAGTACTTATATAAATTTTGTCATCTCATTCCTCTCGAAATCTGTCAACTTATGACACTGTATCAAAAATCTATATGTAGAGTACTAGATAGTCTCTTTGTATTATATGTTTACACTCATTGAAGTCTGGGTATAAATTCTAATTGAAGAGGTGTGTTGTATATCAATACTATTTCGAGATATTATGACGAAAACTCTCATTTGTTCATAGAGTTGTAGAATATGACATAGAAAATATCCATAAGCATGGGTGTATCTAGAGGGAGGTTGTCGGGGCTGAAACCCCATCCCGCACTCACAAATGTTTACTTTTTTCCGTTATGTGTGCTTCAAGGCAGTGAGAAGAGAACCAATCCACGACTTGTGTTTGTTTCCTTGATGCATTCATGAATAACTGCTGAAAGCCTGAAACAACATTGAATGACATGTCCCACTCTAATGCTCGCGTGAATAAGAAGAATGATCATGAATATAAATTTATACGGAAGGTCAACTGATGATTAGATAGAGAGAGAACAATCCAGTTCATCAATAGAAAAAAAATGACTGGAACAAACAAAGAAAGAGAGAGACTGGATTAGATATGAATAAAAAAGCGAAACGTGTTATGGTCATGTAATCAACAACTTTTTTTTTGTTCTTCTCATTGTAAAATTGAAAATAGATTTTATCATATTTTAGTTTTTTACAAGATAAACAAAAATAAATATAACAATATAAGTTTGAAGTCCCTACCATTATAATCTTAATTAAATTAATCTATCATTTCGATCCCTTTATGTCACCCTACGCTTATGCGAACTCAACTACCAAAATTTATATAATAAAGTAATCACTATAGGTCCTCCCAGTTCTACCATTTGCTTGCTTAGTTTTTTATTGGTGTGACTGAAAATAAAGTTGCTAGGAACCATGACAATGAGTTACACGGACTGAGGCACTTCATTCAAATATTGCATAAACGTATTGGAATGTGGGTCTTGGATGACAAGTTGAGCAATTGGTAGAATGTTTTTCTAGTCGAAGATTTGATCTCCCAACAACATAATTTGTTTTTTTTTTGTAGAACCAACCACATAATTTTTTAGTTATTTTAGTTAATAAAAATTAATAATCTCTACTAATTTTTAGAAAAATTGAGATTATGTGCTAATTTTTAAACTCCACATACCATTTTTTTGCTCCCATTGTCAGAGAGCCTTGAACAAGTACATTTTTAATTCTTTTTTATATTTGAATACATTCAATATTTCATTTCAATCAAGAAAGAAAATTAATCATTAAAGTGTCAACCTCTGTCTTATATTGTCCAGCTTCTCACACTATATTTTTTGTGAGTCCCTACATTCGTATTGATGTATACCATCACACAACCACTTACATTTTTGTTTAACTAATATCTCCACATCCATCACATAACCACTTACATTTATGTTTGACTACTATATCCACAATTAATACACAATTACTTACATTTTTATTTGACTACTATATCCACAGTCATCACACAACCACTTTGATATTAACTTACATATTAAAATATTAATTTTTATCCCAACCCCTCCTATTATAACATTCTAGATCTGTCACTATCCATATGCGTCTATCCAGCCAATCAACTAATAAAGGTCTTAAACGAACTCAAGATATCTAGATATAACAGCCTATATGGACTGGAACTTCTACGGGGGCAGTAAGAATCTATGCAAGATTGACCATTATTTGTTCCCTTGGCCCCACGCATGCACGTCTGTTCATCCGTTGCATTAGGGGAAGCGTTGAGGATCCTTTTCCATTGGGATGCATAGCTACATCTGATGAAATTTCACGTGTTTCGAGATGGGAAATTATTAATCAACACCTCGTCCACCAAAAGCTATATCCATACTTCTGAAATGTGTACAGAGTATCACTAGCCAAGCTAGTGTGTTTTGATTTTGAAAGTTTCCATAATTAGTTTATGACGAGAGAGAGATAGAGTAATAACTACTAGTAGATGAAGAGAGTGTGAAATTAAAAAGAGGTGGAGATAGTAGATGGAAAGAGGGTTGTAATATATAGAGACAAAGACGTATTGGATAGAGAGAGAGTGTAACAAATAAAATGAATGAGAGTGGATGGAGAGAGAAAGTGTACTAAATAGGAAGAATAAGAAGTGCATGAAAAAAAGGGTGTACTAAGTACCAAGAGAGAAGTAATAGAGAAGAGATGAGAGAGAAACATAATAATTTGTACGGACAATTCTAGCATTGTGCACGTAATGTATTGTGCACTGCTTAGTTTATAAACATACATTGTATTTGTAGCATTATTTGTATTAAAAATACCATTATATGATGTAGAAAAATATAATACATAAGTATTATTTAAAAGTATGCATATAACTTATACACAAAAATTATGTATGAATATATATATATATATATAGAGAGAGAGAGAGAGAGACAGGCTAGAATACACTCGAGTGTACAAATCGCACAGATACACTCAAGTGTGTTTACATATCAAGACTATTTTTTACAAGATGCAAATCATTGATCTTTATTGTCATACTATAATTAGGCTACATACAAATTTTGTGCCAATTTAGATGAGTGTAAGTCACTCATCCAAGGATAACAAAATCGACACACAAAATTAATTTAAAATGCATAATTTTTGCGGTCTTTATAACATGACCTATAAATGTCCAAATGTGTTCAATTTTTTTATATGAGTTATTCACAAGATGATTAAAAAGATCAACTGGTTAGATTTTTGAAAAAAAAAATATTACATCATGTAAAACTACTTGAGTGTATTCTGCTCTGAATACACTCGATTCTCTCTCTCTCTCTCTCTCTCTATATATATATATATATATATATATATATATATATTTATTTATTTATTTATTTATATATATATATATTGGTATCCAAAGCGCGTCTCCCTTTTTTGTATTTTTTCCAAAAAAGTATGTACAAGCATGGGAAAAGAAGGAGAAATAAAAAAAAAAAAAAACTAGACAAAAAAACATATATCTATCTATATAGCTGAAGTCAAAAAAATCTATATCCCTCTTCAAGTGATTCCAGATAGCAGGAGTCGAGCTATCATGACCTTCAAAAATCATTTGGTTTCTTTCTTTCCAAATACCATGAATGGACACCAAAAGACACGTAGTCTCTTTCTCAACACTGAAATCCAGAAAACTATAAATAGACAAAGGTAAGTGGTTGATATATCCCTCTACACAAGCTAGCCTCCAGATATGTTGACTAAACGTACAGTCAATAAGAATATGATCAATATCCTCAACACTATTTCTGCAGAGTTCGCACCTAGAGGGAAAACAGAACCCTCTTCTCTGAAGAAAATCTTGAGTCATCACTTTACGAAGAAGAACCTTCCAACAGAAAATTTTGCATCTGTTGGAAACCTTGGATTTCCAAACCCAATTGCACCAAGATACTTTAACTCCATCTCCTCGCAGGCCCGTCCAGAACTCTCTCATTTTTTTCGGGCTAGTGCCATTGAAGGTCAACTTATCATCACAGCTAGAACCAGGATAATAGAAAGGTTTAATATCAAAAATGATTATGTTCACATGCCGAGATTTACTACAAATCTAGCCTCCATCAACAATCAAGTCAACAAGCTTAACATATTTCCCCTTGCCAAGCAAAAAGATGTTTTTAGCATCGAGGAATTCAATGAGAAAGTGATTACCTTTGACCCAAGGGTCTCTCCATAAAGAAGTAGATTCCCCATTTCTAGCTTCCCACTGGATATAAGGGAGCATACTATCTCTATTAATCAAAAGATATCTCCACATCCATGAAAAATGTGGTTTAGAAGATACACTCCAGATAGAATCCCCTTTCAGGTACTTAGCATGTATCCATCTGACCCACAGATTATCCTTTTTTGTAGCAATATTCTAGATTTTTAAAGCCATAGATGCCACAACAACATCTTTCGTAATCTTCAAATTTAACCCTCCCTCACTTTTAGGCTTGCACACATCCTCCCTAGAAACTGAGTGCATGGTGTTCTTTAGCTCAGCACCTCCCCATAAGAAATTTCTACAGTATCTATCAATATCATTTGAAACCGATGCAGGGATTTGAAATGAGGAGGCCCAATAGAGATGAAAAGTTGATAGGGTAGAAGAGACCAGTTCTAGCTGACCAGAAAAAGAGAGACTGTGAGCCTTCCAACCTTCCAATTTTTTACTGATCTTCTCAAGTAAAGGAGCACAAAGTCTTCTTGTAAGTTTTCCTTTAAAAAGTGGCAACCCCAAATATTTCATAGGAAGTGTGCCTAGCTTAATACCCAAAATATACGATGTTGCAAAAGCATTAGCAACATGGTTACAGAAGATAACACTTTTATCATAGCTAATACGAAGACCGGCAACATCACTAAATAGATTTAAAGCTTTGTT
The DNA here is from genome assembly GCA_963693085.1 of Alisma plantago-aquatica. Lineage (NCBI taxonomy): Eukaryota > Viridiplantae > Streptophyta > Magnoliopsida > Alismatales > Alismataceae > Alisma > Alisma plantago-aquatica. The sequence goes on along the minus strand of OY856412.1, from coordinate 314,004,609 downwards.
GAGGCCTTTCACAGATTTTGTATGCACTTCAGAGAATATAATAGCATCGTCATCAAATAAAGATGAGAGACTTGTAAATCATGTGAGGCTCGGATAGGCATAAACCATTTTTCTTTAACACCAAATCTGAGGATGCTAGATAACCCTTCCATAGCAACTACAAATAGATAAGGAGCAAGGGGGTTGCCCTGTCTAATACCCCTTCCTGGTTTGAAAGCAGTACCTGGAACTCCATTAAACAGAATCTGCATACTGGTGGTCTTGAAGATTTCACGTACCCAGTGGATAAAATATTAGGGAAAGTTCATCTTCTCATGCACTTTGAATAAGAAATCCCAGTTTAAATAGTCATAAGCTTTCATTAAATCCATTTTCAAACACATCATAGGTTTGGAACTTTTCATAATGTTGTCAATGAGCTCATTAACAAGCATAGTAGAGTTTCTAATACACCTCCCTTTAAGAAATGCACTTTGAGCAGGGTCAATGATGCTAGGGAGAATATTTTGTAACCTATAAGCAATCACCTTAGAAGAAATTTTATATAGAACATTACAAAGCACAATGGGTCTCCAGTCCTAAACTTTAGATGCACCTTTAGATTTTGGGATGAGGATTAGGAAAGTCATGTTAACCTCCTTGAGCATACAGCCACTAGAAAAGAAGTTCTGGACGGCTCTTACCACATCAACACCAATAATATGTCAGCACTTTTTTAAAACTGGAAGTTGAACCCATCTGGACCTGGTGCTTTGTCACTATCAGCCTCATGTATGACCATGTCAATCTCTTCTTTCGTAACAAACATACAGAGAGAGTTAAATTGAGTGGAGGATAAAGAAGGTAGTACCCATCTGCTATCCCATTGACACGAACACTCATGCTTCTGTTCTTCAAAGAGGTTAGAATAGAAATCCAAGATGTGCCCCTGAATAATGGATGTATTAGTCACATTGACCTCATCAATAGTCATGCATCTTATAGAGTTATTATGTCTTCTTGACCTGAGCGAGTCATAGAAAAATTTAGAGTTTTTGTCACCTAGTTTTAGCCACTGCACACGTGATTTTTGTCTAATGAAAGACTCCTCCACCTCATAGGCCAAAATAGCTTCTTTTTTAGCAGCAAAAGCATTTTGAACAAGATTGGTATCATCTAGATTATTATTCACCAGAGCTTGAGCACAGCAAGCAAAAGCCTCTTTCATCCTTCTTTTCTCACAGATATCCCCCACATTTTCCTTGTTCCAGTTGTTAAGAGCTTTCTTAACCTCTTTGAGCTTCTAAACAACTCTGAAAGTAGGATTGCCATCGATCTCTGTGCTCCATGCTTTTTCAACCAAGTCATAAAATCCCTCCATCTCAGACCATATATATATATATATATATATATATATATATATATATATATATATATATATATATATATATATATATATATATATATATATATATATATTTCAAATTTTGTATCAAAAATCTATCTATACAATGTTAGATAATCTCTTTGTATTCTGTGTTTACATTGATCGAAGTTTAGATATAAATTTTAATGGAAGAAGTATGTTCTATATCAATACTCTTTCGAAATATCACGACGACAGCTCCCATTCGTTCATCGGCGAAGCAAAAGCCATGTGCTTTCTCTCTCAAGTAATAATGGGCCCGACGATAACTTAAGCCCAACAACACCGCTTCAATGCTAGACAAGCTGACCCAGGCTACGCACAAGCACTTAAAGACGTTATTCCCAAACCATAAACTAAAGCTAGTTGGTTATTATATTAAGGAATCAAGAAATTAAAACAAGGAACAGCGCAAGCAATCAAAAGGCCAATCAAGCAAATGTAAGAAGTATAAGACAAACCCAAGTGACACGGGACCATACATCAAACAAAACCTCGTCATAGGGTGAAATTGCACTTAAGTCCACCAAATGTATTAAAATGCAAACTTAAGCAACATCATGCTATTTCAGGTTATTTTAAGGCATTATTCAACCGGTTAAATTCAAATTCATCTAACCTATAATTAAGTTAGTCAAGCAAATAATTAAGATATCTAATACATGTTTTAAGGTTTGACCAGGTCAGGGGTCTTCCTGAACAAGGATTTTGCTGTCAAAATCCTACAATAACAAAGTTGGATACTTCCTGCGCGTCTCATCCTCTAATTTCCACATAGATTCCTCTACACCGTTATGGTGCAACAAGACCATTATTAACACTTTATCCTTCTTCCTGCTTTTTTTCACACTTATCTAGGATCAACACTGACCCTTAATATGCAAGACGTCATCGTCAAGCTAAACATCTACTAGTTGGATAGTTTGCTCTGCGTCTAAAAGACACTTCCTCAACACATAGACTTAAAAAATATAGTGCAATATGTGTAACTTTAATGGAAACTCCAACTCGTAAGCCACCTTCCCAACATGAGCACTAATAGGGTAAGGCTTCATAAACCTAAGAGCCAACTTACCCCTCTTATCAAATCTCAAAATACCTTTTCAAAGTGAAACCTTGAGATACACTCCATATCCAACCTAAAACTCCAATAGTCAGTGCATGTTATCTACATATGATTTCTATCTATCATGTGTTTCTTTCAATTGTTGTTGGATCACTTTGATCTTCTATATAGTCTGTTGAACAAACTCATGGCCTAACAACTAATACTCACTTTCCTCACACCAAAAAAGGGGCAATCTGATATGTCTTCCATACAAATCCTCATATGGTTCCACATATATGCTCCCATGATAGTTGTTGTTGTAGGTGAACTAAATTAGACTAAGGTTAATATCCCAACTCCTAAGAAATTGAAGCACACAATATCTCAACCGATCCACCAAGGAATGTATGGTCCTTTATGAATAAGCATATGTATGTGTGTAAAATGTTGTACTAAACTTCAATTGTGTCCCCTGGCTTTATATAGATGATCTTAAAAACTACTTGTCAATTGTGGTCCTTTGTCATTTTCTATCATTGCATGAACACCATGCAGACATACTATGTCATCCACATAGATTTTTGCCAACATCTCTATAGTGTAGGTAGTCTTAACCAATTAAAAGTGAGATACTTTTGTAAACATATCAACAACACTCAAATGGATTCATGATCCTTGGTTGTACTAGCAAAGTCAACCACAAAGTCTAAGGTCACATGATCCCACTTACACTCTAAAATTTTGAAAAGGTTGTGATGCCCATGTAAGATTTTGATGTTCTTTCTTCACGACTAACAAACTAGATACCTCACCACAAACTCTACTACATCATGTTTCAGTCACGACAACCAATACAAGTCCTTCAGGTTATGGTACATCATACTACCACCAGGATGCATCACAAACATTGAAGAATGTGCCTCCTCAAATCACCAGTGTTAGGAACTACTATCTTGTTGTAATAGCACATTGTCCCATCATTTGCCTCATAAAATCCATCATGTTTTCCATTGTAGATATCTAACATGATATTAAATATCATAGTATCATCCATGTGCATCTCTAATCTTCTAGATCAATGTCATTTTAACATGTAACTATACTAGAAAATATGCCAACAAGGTAACTTTCAATTGTACATACATCTATCTCATGAAGACACCAACATGTACCTCTTGTAGAAAGCCATAGAGTATAGTTATATTTTGTCAACAAACAAAGTCATAGACAACTTTATGCTCAACTAATTGGCCAATAAATTCACCTTTCCTATATGGTAGTCCATCATACAGTCATAGTCTCATATCAGCTCCAGCCATCTTCTCTATATCATGTTCAACTCTTTCTTTGAGAAGATATACTATATATTATTGTGATATAAGAAAATTTGACACTTCTCTCTAAAAAGATAATGCCTCCATATTTGTGAAGCTACAACCATGCATGCTAACTCCAGGTCATGCATTGGGTAGTTTTCCTTGTGTGTCTTAGGCTAACAAGAAGCAAAAGAGATTACATTCTTGTCTGGCATCATCATGCATCCAAGACCGTTCTTTGGTGCATCACATAAAATTATAACCTTTCCCCAGATCTGGAAAAACAAACACTAGAGATGATGTCAAATTTTCCTCTGGTAACTAAAAAAACTTGCTATTTCTCCTCCCAACACTAGAGCAACTTCTCCTTCAGTAACTTAAAATAAATTTGCCACTTCTTCTCCCCAAAAAATGGTACATATTTTCTAGTTAGCTTGGTCAAAGGTAAATCTATTGAACTGAAGTTCCTAATAAACTTAATGTAGTATCTAGCTAAACCTAGGAAACACCTTACCTTTGCTAATGTCTTGGTCTACTCCCATCCCAAAAATGACTCCGTCTTCTTCTGGTCCACATAAAATCCCTTAGATATTAAATGACCATGAAAAGACACCTCGGTCAGCCAAAACTCTGACTTATTTAACTTATAATATGATTTATGTTGTCTTAACAACTTCAACAATTGAGAGAGATGTTGTTCATGTTGTTGAGTATCCCTTAAGTATATTGTGATATCATCTATGAAGGTCATGAAAAATGGATCTAGATATTGTACTTTTCTCATCAGATCCATAAAATTTGCATCTTCATTGGTTAGCCCAAGAAGCATAATCGATAACTCATAGTGAACATATATAGTCCTAAAAGCTTCCTTATCTATGTATTTTTTCCATATCATCAACGGATTATATCATGAACCTAGATGTATCCTTGAAAATATCCTTTCAATGGGTCGAATAAATTGTCTATTCCCAGTAAAGGGCACTTGCTCTTCACTATAACCTTGTTCAAATATCAGTAGTCTACACATAACATCATAGAACCATCCTTCTTCTTAACAAAAAACACTAGAGGTACCTGATGGGACATGCTTGGGTGTATATTACCTTCTCTAAAAATATCTAAATTTGCTTCTTCAACTCTTTTCTCTCTGTAAGTGCCATCCTTTATGGTACATGTGTTATGGGTTTCATGCAAAGGTTCAGATTGATCTTAAAATCAATTTCTCTAGGGAGTGGAACACCAGGAAACTCCTCCAAGGAAAAAAATCATAAATTTCATAAACCATCAGTACATTTTGGATAAAAGGACTCATTGTCTAAGTATATACCACATGTACCAAGAAAGTTTCACAACCTTATTTAGTCAACTTCTTCACTATCACTACTGACACTTGACACATAGGGAGAATCCTATGGTATCCTTCTGTTCTCCTTGCAAATAGAGTATTTTGTGATTAAAAGATTCCTCATTGATTAAAAACTAAGTTTTATAGGACAAAAAAGGCCATCTGTACTATATGGGGGTGAATGTTGGGTGGTTAAGAAACAAGGTATCCAAACGATGAATGTGGTTTAAATGAGTGTGATAAATTGGTTGTATGAGAATAAAAGAAAGATCACTTTATAAAACTATGTTAAGAATAAAGTGGGGGTGGCAAGAATTGAGAACAAGTTGCATGTGGGAGAAATGAGATGGTACGACATATGCACTGCTGACCGATTAAGGCATCTATAAAAAGGAATGCTATTGAGTAAAGCAATGTTACGACGATGACGATGACGATGACGATGACGATGACGATGACGATGACGATGACGATGACGATGACGATGACGATGACGATGACGATGACGATGACGATGACGATGACGATGACGATGACGATGACGATGACGATGACGATGACGATGACGATGACGATGACGATGACGATGACGATGACGATGACGATGACGATGACGATGACGATGATGATGATGATGATGATGATGATGATGATGATGATGATGATGATGATGATGATGATGATGATGATGATGATGATGATGATGATGATGATGATGATGATGATGATGATGATGACGACGACGACGACGACGACGACGACGACGACGACGACGACGACGATGACGACGACGACGACGATGATGATGATGATGATGATGATGATGATGATGATGATGATGATGATGATGATGATGATGATGATGATGATGATGATGATGATGATGATGATGATGATGATGATGATGATGATGATGATGATGATGACGACGACGGCGGCGACGACCCCTACAGGCCACCCCCTAAAAAGGAGGTACACCTTGGTGATATTGATAGTCCAAATATTCATTTTAAGAATCTTGACGTACTCATCAAAACTTAAGTATACAACCTCATAATCTCTTCCCCATTTTAGTGTAGACTGAGAATGGCCAATGAACATCCATCTCCCATCTTTATCTACATGTAGGAAGCTTTGTTTTGCCTTAGTGGATAGTCCTTTCCAACATGCCTCAACCATACGACTTTGGACTGGCATGCCACATGCCCATGAGTGCCCCACCTGATGAAGGGGAATTGGCTTTGATACTATTTCTAACACTCGGATCCACTGTCCAAGGCTCTAGTGGAATTTTAGGAATGATGACTGGCATCATAGATACCATTGGCCTTAACTATATACTTTGTCCTAACTCATGCATAGGTTGAGATCAACTTACCAATTGGTCACACATCTTAGTACTACTCCAAGTTTATCACGCTTATCTCAGTGATGGGATCCATAAATGGGAGGTTCACCTTGGTGATATGGTTAGTCCAATCATTCCTTTTAAGATCATTTATTCGTGGCTTGAAATTGTGGGATGTTACATTGTGTCATATGTATGTGATTACAAAGAAGCCTACTATGTGACATATGAGGATGAGCATGGAATTAGAGTTAGGGTGGGACTTCCATGATGGTTTTTGAATTGAGGTAATAACCTTTGGAGTTGCACACAATATTGAACTTTGAGTGTTTTTTTGTGAAGAATTTTTCCTAGAAACTAAGTGATTCTTATCTTGGTGTCATTGATGTGATGTAATTTGTCAATCATGGATTTGTCTTCATTTCATGTACCGTAATTTTTTGTCACCGTAGTCCATCTCGTTAGAATCTCTGGTGGTGATAAAAACTGACAAATTTGGATGTTTTTTAAGAATTTCTTGTTGGAAGTAAGTATACCCCTTATTGTTCAAAAACTTAAAGGAATTCTTAGAAGAAGTACACATTCTATTCCTATTCTTCCATTTGAGGTACTTGGTGCTTTCCCTATGGTGTTTCAATTCTAATATGGGGAGAAGCATGTAATGTGCTCTCCCGTGTTCCTCAGAGTCATGCAGAACTTAAGTTTCATCCATTACTTGTTATCAGATACTAAGATCAAGTTTTGATTATGTAAGGACCCACCCTCATAAATAACCAAAATCGACCATTAGAATAGATTCTTAGTCAAAACCCAACTTAAATCTAATATCTATCAAAAAACAATCTGAAATTTTTTTCAAATAAGGTGATCAGCGTAAGGAGCCAATTACAAACATCTGGCACACTTCATATGACATCAAAAAAAAAAATTGTATTTCATTATAATAGAGCCATTCCAAAAGAGGACGTGCTTAGAGAACTATCGTTAAAGTAAGATTCAGCATGAGATATATCCATGTGACTAAAACATCATAAAAGTGCTAGATCAACTTACAACTCGTATTTGTAAGAAAACATCACATAAAACAACCTAGACATGAAGTTCATCAACTACCCACCCATCTCTCAAAAAATAGAGAGTACAAGGACACTCTATACTTAACTATATTCTTTCTTGTTACATCTTGATCAACACTTTCATTCCACTGCTTCAGCATACCTAAAAAGATTTGGATAATAACATTTTATTGCTTACAAGAATATCATAACCAACTTATCTAGAGGTAGATTAATGAACAGTCTAGTATCACTACACAAAATATATGCATTTAGTATTAATTCTCATAACTGGATATGTATATTGAGAAAATAAAAAATCTCTTCAGATAGATGTATAATCAGTAAGTACAAAGAACAATACCATGTATGTACCTGATCCATATTCTTACATTAAAAAGTAGGAAACACATACAATATATGCAATAAGTAAGTGAATACAATTGTGCATCCATGTGATTCGTCAATTAAACCTAAACAAATATATTGCATAGTTGGGTTACGTGTTTTATTATTGCCCAAGGTAGTTTGAGGTGTACCACTCAAACTACCAATTGAACACTATGAGATTACAATCAGCCCCATATAAGATCTAGGATGACCGGAGTCCTAAGATCTCTTCCTCTTAGTCATTACGAGTCTATCGTAGTGGCATATCAGCCCATCTACAAAATAGCCTAGTTTGTCCTGGGTACACATGTTGCGATAATAGAAACCAGGGTATATAACCCTCAAATTTGCATTATGAACGTAGTTGATATCAATTACATTTACATCTGAGACACATCCTCAACCTCTCTCTAAAATCTTGGAATCTAGATAACAAGAATATACCCTCCATGCAACAGTATATACTCAATTATATATGACTCTAAGTTCCTTTCGGAATACTCATTTCACTATCTAGAAAGTCTTGATGTCAGAATAGTTCTACAAACTCATGGCACTATGTGATTAAGGTTACACTTATCAGTTAAGTCAATTAGGTATTTTTGACTCCATCAATCATGACACATACAAGGTACCAACAAGTATTTGGGAAATTAACCAAGTATTGCAATTCTAGAATGTATAAAATGTATAAAACATATATCAAGACACTAAATCAAGGTACAACTATCCATATTTGACCACCATAAGACCCAACATGTCAATATTATCCACAACAAGTTAGGTCCATAACAGCATTATCAGACGTAAAAAGGCACATGCATATTGCCTTTGGCTGCAACAAGGCCCAACATATTTATCCGTGGGACATTAGCCTTAGTCAAGGAAAAATAGAGGATATTTCTCCTCCTACATTTTAATCTCAATATGCAAAAAATATTACAAAGATATTCCACTATCCCACACATACACATTCTCAAAATTATTATATAAAACTAGACATGATCATAGAACATGATTTATTACCACCATTCAAGTGTAGGAGTATCATGAGGGACCCTCATATTGCATTGTTTTCATGAACATTAATTAAAGTCAACCAATTCCCATTACATATGTATGTTAGAGTCAAAATCACTACAATGAGGTGTATGTCATTATTTGTAGGTAAGGTTATCAGATTCATTAGGTCAAATAACTCATCCAAATTTAACAATGCCACCATTTGATTCCCCATCTTATGTTTTAATCATATTCAAATATGAGTGAGGTCCAGCCATCATTCCAATGATGACTACATGTCATTGCACCTAAGGGATGAATCTGAAAACACCAAATCTAACGTATATACATTTAACCCATATCTAAGATATAATTTTAATGTCATATTTAATATCTCATTTATTCAAATCCTAGCATTCTAAAATGGAGAGGAGGTATATAACATATAACCATAATGTAAGGTAGAGAACTATCATTTTAAATTTATTTATGATAAAATACTTCCATTAATTGTTGAGACGCGCGTTCAATTTGAAAACCTCCAAGTTACAATTTAGTTATTTCATTAATTTATTTTATGATACATATCCTCCATGTTATGATTATTATAGTTCTTGATTACAAGATGAATTTCACATTCATATAGGATATAAGTGAGAAAAAACATCTTCAGGAAGTATAATATGGTTTACCATATAATTCCAAGTACTCACTAGGGCATACATGCCCAAAACTAGACATCAAAAGGACAATTTCACCATATAAGTCCACATTAGGTTCAATACCATCTAATAACATCAAAACTAATTGAAGTTATGGATTAAAACTCACATTATAGTTATACACCACCATACCAAGTTTCAAATTCAAGTCCTAAAGTATATGGAGTTTCATTGAAAACATTATTGTACATAATATGTGCCACCTCTATGCATAAATGACCTACTTTTGAATTATAGACCTAAGTCAAAGGAACTTCCAGAACTATAATTTTTATATTAAGGCCTTACAAAAGTGTTATTAAAGTCCTAATAACTAATATTTTCATTCATACATATATTCCTTTCATATGATATTAATACACCACAAGAATGACATATTTAATAACAATTTCACTTGTATTTTGAAATTCGACAAGTACATGATTATTTAGTCATATAAATGACATCAAGAAGTGCTCCATAAAGCTATGAATAAACCTAAAATTTCATGAAACTAGTTCACTTATACAAAACAGTCCTCAAGGCATCATCATTTAGCACATTAGGAGGTCATAAAACAAGATTTAGAACAAAAAGAACTATTGATGCACATATTTCAGATTTTAGACCTTAAATCAAAGAGAGCATGTCCACTTCATCAAGGATTCATGATTAAGATATAGGGTAACATATACAAGTTTGAAATCATATCACATGGCAGCAAAATAACCAACAAAGATTAAATCTTTAGGCATGCTAATCAAGTTTTGAACAAGTTTTAGGGATTTGCATGAACTAGTAGGAAAACAAATGCTAAGTGTTATAACCAAGATTACACTAAGAGTGTTAATTGCATGTTTCACATCTCTTTGTTGTACAACATCGCTTATGAGATGAAATTGTCATAGTATGCTATCTGATATTCCTTGCATAACCAGTATCTCCATTGTTCTCATAGTATGTCTACTGTGTCATCAAAGGTTAGAACATCTCATAAGTTCATATATATAAATTCTAGATCCATATAGAACTAACTCCTATGCTCATAACACCAGGACATACAGCTTCTATTGTAGAATTAAGTAATGGTCTATAGTTTGGAACCCTTTCCAACTCACAACTCTTCTTTTAAGATTAAACACAGTTTTATATTGTGATCATTCTCTATCATTTCAAAAGCTTGCATTGGTGTAACCCTTTACACCCAACTCTTCCTTATTTTCATGATCTAGAAACTTATCCTTAGTGCTTCTAAATTACTAATGGATGTTCTTTATGGTATTCCAATGACCTTCATTGGAATCTGACTAATATCATCTTTTCATGTCCAATGCATACAAGATAATGGGATGATTATATAGCATACATGATAGATCCAACTGTTGGTGCATATGACATCTTACTCATGTTTTTCTATTCTTCATAAGAATGAAAGCATAGGGTTCATGAGAGACTAATCCCATATACCATGGATAGATTCTCTCTCATTGAATCCTTCATGTTGAACCCTTTCAGCATCTTGCTATTATTTATTCGCGTAATTAAGTTAAGAAACTTTCAGAACTGTCTCTATAGATCTCAATACCTATCACATAGGATGTTTCTCCTAATCCTTCTTCAAGAAGGTGATTTTCAAGCCAAGATTCAATACTTGGTATTGAGATGTTATTCCTCGTCAATATGTGGAATATTTATATGTCCCACTAAATCTTTTGTAATCACATATTTCATCTTTAATCTTGACTCCAGTCAAACTCTTTGACTTTCTTGTCAAAATAAAGATTCCAACTCTGAGATGCTTGTTTCAATCTCTGGATTGATCTTTGTAGCTTATAGAGTTTATTTGCATTAATGGAGTTACAAAACCTTTAGTTATGTCACGTACACATCCTCTCAATTATTCCTTTGAGGAATGTGGTTTTAATTTTCATATGCCAAATCTCATAGTCTTAATTAGCTACAACAATAAGCATGTCAATTGGTGAAAGTGATTTCATCATGTTCGATGCTTTGAACTAGTTTAAAAACATTTCTCAACCAATGTGTCATTTTATGTTATCCATGTTGATCTTCTACTTGAAGGCTCAATTGTCCTTATGGGTTCATCCCTCTAGGTGGTACCACCAATTTCATACCTTGTTGGTGTTCATGGATTCCATTATGGATGTAATGGCCTCAAGCCATTTCTCAGACTCTGGTCCCTCAATGGCTCTTAGTTGATTTTTGGCTCACCATCTTATGACCAACTCATAATTTATCTAAGTTATAGGATTCTCAATCTTTTAATCTCAGATATGTTCTACTAAAACTACGGGTTTTGTGTTACAGGGGGAACTTTGAGATTCCACAATAATTTGTGATTCTCTTTGTCCTCATTGTATCTTCTTGTTGACATCAAACTTTTTGGTTTCTACTTTACTCCCACTGATTCTTTTAGAATTCAATTATCCTAGTAACAAACACTTTATTATTGGATTAGGATTAGAGGTAATATTCAACAAATTATAATTTATATGGTTTGTGGATAAACCTTTCAAGAAACTACTTTTTTTATATAAGTTTCAATCCTTAAGACATATCGAGACTTTTCCCATACCATATCTTATATGGTGTCTTGCAAACCATTTTAGAAGGTACATTGTTTTAGTGTAAAGCATGTGTCTAAAAGAAAATTTAAAGATTAGATTAAATGATAATCACATCATGACTCATCACGATGTGACTCCTTCTTTCTGATACATCATCATGTTTAGGTGGATTTGATTATGATACACTATCACATTCTCTCCAGAAGTTCCTCAAACTATTGATGTAAAGTACTTCAACATTTGATCATATCAAAGTTTCTTAATACTTTTATCAAAAATATACTTCTTTTATAATCTTCTTGAACACTTCAAGGGATTCATGTTTGTATTTCACCAAATACAAACCCCATATCTACTGAGATCATCAGTAAATATAATGAAGTACAAATAACTACCTCTAGCATTTATTCTAAAAGATATTCATATATCAATATGTATGAGCCCAAATAAAATGCTTATTCTCTCACTACACCTAGTGAGAGGTGGTTTGTCATGTTACCCATGTATAAAACGTGCATGTTTCTTATTGGTTCAATAACCAAAAGGGTCTATATAAACATCATCATGGATTCTAGAAATGCATTTCTCATATATGTGCTCTATATGACAATGTTATTGTTTGAATTATCAACTGTAATCCTTTAGGTATTTATAATATAAACATTCATCTGTATATCCTTTCATAAAAGATCACAAGACATTGGGGGCATCGTCATACAAGATCACATATTTGAAATAGAACCATTAACAACTCGGTATTCATTATCATCCTTGTCCATACAAGATGCATAAAGTGAAACATTTCTAGTATTGGCATAATGAAATAGCAGTTCATCTAATTCTATTGCAAGCCATACGGACTAAATATAAATTCTAAATGTAGACCAAATTTGCAACAACTCTTGCTCCACACAGTCTCTCCTTGCCCTTTCGTAAAGGCTTGCTTCTTATCAGATCATGCATATTCAAACATATGTCAGATCCACATCCAGCATCACATATCTAATAAAGAAGTATTTAGATTTATCTTATAATGTATATACCTGAGGTAGAGTTCTCTATCCCCTCTTTCTTATTCTTTATTTCCTCTAGGTATAGAGGGTAATTCCTCTTCCAATAGGCTGGTGATAGTGGTGACAATTGTCTCCCTTATTCACTCCTCCATTTTCCTTGAGTGTTGAAGACTTGGGCTTGTAGTCAACTTTAGAACTCTTCTTAGCTTTGCTTTTTCCTTTAGACTTTTCCTTTGTTTTGTTGATCATCATCACAGACTTGGGCTTGTCTTTCTTCATTTGTGCCTCAGTTGTTCTCAACATACTGAGTAACTCTATCAACGGCTTGTTAAAGTCATTCATGTTGTAGTTCATGACAAACTAACTCTATGACTCTGGCAGAGACTACAGAATCACATCACTGGCCAACTCTTGACCCAAGGGGAATCACATCTAGAAAGGTTCTCCACATACCCAATGAGCTTGAGCACATGAGGACCTACCAGATCTCCTTCTACCATGTTATATTTGAACAGTGCCTTAGAGACATCAAATTTTTCTTGTCATGTCTGATCTTGGAACTGTTCTTAAGATGTGTGACCATCTCAATAACATCAATGTTCTCATGTTGTCTCTGAAACTCATAGTTCATGAAGCACAGCATTAGGCATTTGACATTAATGGCATCTTCATTGTGCTTTTTATAAGCATCCTTGTCAGCCTTAGGCGCATGGAGAAGAGGTTCTTCTGGATCTGGTGTCTCCAGGACATAGAGCTTGCGCTCCTGTGTGAGAACAATTATCAGCATCCCGAACCAGTCATGAAAGTTATTTCCATTCAACTTGTCTTTCTCAAGGACTGGTCATAGAGAAAATGTGTTGTTGTGTGTTTCCATTTCTATAAGTAAAACTTGCAATTTTGTTGAAAACTCATTTTTAATTTGATTTGATTTGATTTTACGATGTTCAATTAGGTTTTTAAATAACTATCGCTCTCATTATTTTGTTCAAATTGATAACCCTCAATTATCAATTTGGAAGATTGTAACGTACAAACTTCTAATGAACCAAGATCCAAAATAATTCAATTATTACCAGGCCAATGCCAGCGTCCATAATCAATCACTAAGGTAGGCAACATTTTCCAATTGCATGTTATACATTTCTTAGATAGATTGTATGAACTACTCCTTGTCTTAGTCATGTGCATGCCTCTAGGTGCTTCATCTCATTAAGGACACCCTGTTAAGCCTGACCCAAAAGCCAAAACGATAGAAAAGTACCCCGCTTGGCAAGCCCATATAACTACCATCACACTTCCATGAGATAGACAGTGCACCACCCTTGGGGTGCCCACACCTGATCGATCAAGCTTTTTATGTGTGTTGCTAATGAAAAAAATCTTAGACTTAATATGTTTGATTGAGGGATTCTATATATTAATATATATACATATATGTATCCAATCACCGCATACTATAGTACTATCATATACATGTTATATCCCACAAATGTAAACATGCAATATAAAATATTAGCGATGGTATGGCCATACTAATGTAATTTCTTAGAGTCACAAGGAATTAACCACCTAGGTCTACATTACATGCATGAACCTGTTGTTGGTGTAGATCTCTGGTTGAACCAATCAAGGTTGATCGGTTGAACCAATCAAGGTTGATTGGTTCAACCCTTGAACTGGTCAGCTCACCTCTTGATCGATTGGTTGTTCTATCATACCGATCTTGTGCCCTCTAGTCTAAACGGTCAGCTCATCTCCTGCAAACAGTCAGCTCATCCTCCGAGATGGTTGGTTCGCCTGGCGTTGAATGTCCTCTTGTCGTAACAAGAAATAAATTATCCTATTGCTATTAAACTTATTACATTGTAATGAGAAACCTCGAGTTACATTCGAGGGGAGAAAAAGTAAGAAAGAACAATACTTTACATTTAGGAAGAAGAAGGTAGAGGTACGGTATGAAAACTGAGATAAAAGCGGGAATAAACAAACCATTCAACCACACAGAGATATTTGGATTATTGGCCATAATCATGCTACACATCCGCCATCAAAAACCAATTTTAGGGTGACGCGTGTAAATTTCATATATATATACATATGTGTGTATACATGCATATATATATATATACTTTTTGGGATCGTATGCGGTCTTTAACTGGATATGCACATTAGTCATTTTAAATATTTGCATCATATATAATAAATAAAAGGCAAAAACCAAAATTTGATCATATCGATTAAATTCCAAGACATAGTGGATTGACGTGGCTCTAATATCACTATAGGAAAATATGGCATCAGATAGACAGCGGAAACAAAAAATTTAACTGCCATATTCTCCTTAAACCAATGAATCGCATCAACAACTATGTAAAGGGAAGGATGGTTTACGAGGTCATACTTGGTCATGGATCAAGTCCAATGACTATTCTCTCACTGCAGTAAGCGGTTGTCTTCAATTTGTACTAGAACATGTCTATAGCAGCTCCTAGTTAATCATCATGGACAGTGGCCTGACACCGTCCTCCTAGCGGTAAAAGCTCCTCGCCTCTACAGTAATCCATAGGGACCACCATGAACTCCTATTGTTCTAATAGAACAACCAGGAAGGAGTTGTCCCTCTCTGTTGGTGTACTAGCACCAACTTGTTCTCTCACAACTATTATCCGTTGTTATCCCTCCCTTTATTGGGTAGGACTTGCCCGGTTCTCTTGGTTACCTAACAAAAGAAGACAAACAATTGTCAAAGGCAATTGAGTTTTGCTCTAAGAAGCCCGTAGTACCCCTCTATTTATAGGGAGTCAGGGTCCCAGTCTTAGTGGGAGCGGAAGGGACCGGAATTTCATGAATTTTTACAATATACAAGTGGTGAAACAGTCGGTTCATAGGTGAACTGATTGATTGGCATGTGAGCCGATCAATTCAACCCTTAAACCGGTCATTTCATCATGTTTCTCAATCACAGTTGTATTGACAATGAATGTCTTATTTAATGCACAACATGACTTCAGCACAAATCCTTGGATCAATCGAATTGATCCACCAACCACTCGATTCGCAACCTGATCCAGTCGGTTCATAGATCAGTTCACAACCTAAATTGGTCAGTTTGCTGTCCATATTACCAAAGTTGGTTCAATTGATCTGACACTCTGAAATGATCGGTTCAACACTTGAATCGGTCGATACACAGTTCAGTCAGTCAATATTCTACCAATGTTGTTTAAATTGAATACCTAACTCTTTAGTAATCAAGTTTAAACCATATTTATTAACAAACTCTTATTCTAAGTGTATCATATGTGTGTGACACGATAGGTTCCAAGTTATGTTGGAAGTGAATGTTCATAACCAACTTATGACATCATAAGCAAAGAGTGGCGTCTAGTAACACATCATTTCTACCCAAGTAATTGGAAACTTGGAGAACAACTTCAACCTACAATCTGTAATTTGTGTTACAATGATTGTATAATTCCTTTGTCACTGATATCCAGATTGAACTCGAGACATGGAATCGTCATCCTCTCAATGTTCAATCCATGTTCCTTGAACTAGAGCAGACTGTCTGAGATATATGTGACCTCAATATTATATATTGATTCACATGTGCATGTGCATGCTTTTCTCAGTCTCGCTTATCAAGTGGCATGGATATCAAACTCACGTAGGAGGGACAAATCTCATCTACATCACTCACAGTCATCCTCATGTGTCATAATGCATCCGATCATCACTTTTATGGCAACCCTTATTCAAGGTCACAGTGGATGATGTCAAAGTACAGCGAATGACATGTGATGAAGGTAGCAACCTCAGGTCTAAGAACCACAATCAACACCTTCACTATGAGAGATGACTATGACCACCAATTATGGTTTCCATGTGTCACTCTCAAGGTGGGCCTGTCTGATACATTATTCTCCAACAAGTATCTATGTGTTTGGTTTGATATCACACATCATGACTGATGAGATTATGTCATCAACCAACACACACTCTAGTCTTATGTTTTATTGTTGTCTATTAACCTTCCACAATAACATCCGACTAGGGACATAACAAGAATGTACATACTCCTAACATCCATATGATCTAATTGTCCAGGTCATCAACCCAAAAATATATGTCGTTAAGTAATATTATTCTTTAGACATTCATTATGTTTCCTCGTTATCTCATAACTGCGTGAAACAAAATAAATTGGAAGATTGTCTTTATAAGTAATCAAATCCTTTATAAGATATGTCATTACAATCATCATATGATTGGCTCTCTGGGCATACATACCAACACAATCAATCTTACCGACATCTATGCTTACATTCATCTACAATTTCAACACAAATGTTTTTCTCTCTGCAATAAATCTTGAATTCAGCTACACACCTATTCACCGACCTAGTTTTATGTGGTCATTCATCTTTTCTCCTTTTGATTCCTTTTTCTCTATTGGTTCTAATATGCACCCACCATCAATTAGACCAAAGAAGAAGACCTCAACCAAGTGAAATAATGATTGACTGCATGTCTTGCCACTCTACCCAATTATTTGACACATCACCACTACAAACTTAAGTATCAATGATCAACCTGTTTTGAAGGGAGAGATATCATTGCTTCTTTTACTATAAAGCAAATATGTGACATGATTCCCGCATCTTAGCATTGACATACCATCTCAAGTCCAATCTATTGTAATGTCAGTTAACCAAAACCACCAATTTAAACTTTACCAGATCTAATGATCATGGACTTTCCAAATGATCCGCAAAAAATGACAATAAGGAGGTAAACACATTGGATATAGTGCTAAACTAAGGATTTATCGATGCAACTATAGGCTAGGAAAAATATATATATCGTAGTTGGTGCAAAAAAACGCTATAGCCTGGCCATGGAGAATTAGTACACCAAATAGGTTAAGATTACAAATGGTTGGGAGTCAAAAGATGAAACCAACCCATTGTGGAGATTGTGGCTAACCATGGCCTTAGGGGCAGTGGCCGTCACCTTTGCCAAGGGCTGAAATTATACAGTACTAGCAAACTAAAAGCATGCAGCTCCGGAAGAGCATGGTTCATTGTGTAATACCAGCTATCAAGAACCCAACCCAATGTAACTTATGAGTGCATCCTTCTCAATGACCTCACATTCACCTTCCATGGCATTCAACTTCCATAAGAAGCACGACGGTCATGTACAATGGGTAGTGGATGCAATGTGTTGAGATGATCACCGTCTTGATTACATTGTATGTGATTGTTATAAGGTTTTCACAGCCAAGGTTTGATGCAAGCTCCTTGGGTTTCCGGAATCTTCACTCTTCGAGATTGCCATGCCTTTCTTTCCGCTCCTTCCTCAATTTCTCTCTTCGGCATGTCATATGACAAAGCAAGATAGAAACTATGGTAACGCAGTTCGAACTTAAATTGTAAGCCATACTTGCCGTTAAATGATGGCAATCAATGGAACTTTGCCTTTTTAAAGGCATTTCTAATCCCATATCCACAGTTATCCGTTGTGGTGGCAATCAAACAAAACATCGACCTTCTCCAACTTACAACAGAAATTTTGCTTTAAAACCCCAACTTCCATTAGAGGCTGCACTAGAAAATTTCCAGTATCTTTTTTTAACATCGTGGGATAAAATACCACGTGAACAAAGAGCATATATTGAAAAAATGGCATATGCAACAACAAAACAAATTCTAGCATTGTGGCATACATAAATACTTCTTATTCGTCGTATCATGTTTTATTATAACTATACTAAGATTCCCCTTAGCAAAAACACTTTTGGGATCATATCAGAGTCATGTTGGAATATCCTCTGGCGCTCACATCTCAATTTTTGATTTACAGATCTACCTCTCCCATAAAGTACCTCAAGCTTGTAGGAAGCTAGCATATTTCGTGCCAAGGAAAAGTCGTTGCACGCAAAGGAGGGCGTTTTTCCTCACCTCCGAGTTATCATGATTCATGAGCTTCATCACCCGCTCCTTGGCCTTGAGATCGGACACGACAAGTCTACCTGCTGAGTGATACTGAATGAACTGGGAGATGTCATAGCAAGCAACTGCAAGTGCGGTTGCATCACTGGATGTGTCAAGAATGGTGATAAGGACACGTAAGATCTGCAAGATAGAGTAAATAAATAAATATCAGGATAAACATTCAGTAACAGGTGGTAATAACAGATCATAAGGATGAAATAAGAACCAATACGGATAGCATACAGGCACACACGAAAATTTAGTCGACTATATCACAAAACTAGTATCCAAATATGGACAACTGAAACAGGAGTACAAATGCTCCACATGTGAAGACAAAAATGAAGACAGAATAGATAATGGGATTACTTAATTGCAAGCAAATACAATTTTGGACAGAATTGAGAATGGGATTACTCAATTGCAAGCAAATATAATTTTAGGTTACAAGTAACATAAAATTAAGTACAATACACATAAAAACATAATAAAAATCTGTCACAAAGCGGATGTGTCATGTGAATACCAATGTCAATTCATTGTTCAATAAGTATACACATTTTAATCCGGATTCAATACCAGAAGATGATAGCCAGGGAATAATGAATCTAGTTTCTGGATATATGTGAAAGGTGACCTTCACTTAAATTAGTATCCACTGTATTAAAAACCTGAACTGGATTACAGGGCTCCATTTTGACCCTTAAAATTGACAAAAGAGCTGATGACAGCAGTTGGCATGCCAAACGCAAAATGAGACTGATAAAGCTCCATAAACAAAGCCAGATTCATACTATTTTACATTGGTTCTGGTTAAAAATGACGTGTGTTTAGCTCATATACCAATTCTCCTCAAAATGTGAGTAGACTCATATTAACGACGCAATACTATTTTGGATTAAACATCATGACCTGATTTTGTTTCCCAAATCATGTTTCAGTTTGTTCAGGCGTGATCGCTTTTTCTATTTTTCACATTATGATGTTTATATATTCAAATAGGTGAGATAGAGTAGCCAGTATGACTATGTTTAACAGAGAACCATAGGTTAATTGCAAGGTGGGATTTCTTACAAATACAATGTACTAAATAGAGGGAAAATAACAATGACATCCATTATACTTAAATGAAAATAAGCACCATAAGCACTAATTACTTGCTGCTTATTTTGGAAAATTCAACAAAAACTGAAGTAAAGAGGATATCCATTGATACTTTTACTGAATCAGGATAGTCTTATAAAATATACTTTGAATTTAATCATTAAGTAGATACTGGATACCCATGTAGTCAGGCATTGGTAAGTGATAATATCACAAATAGGTACTAATTCGAGGAGATAGTTGAAAACAGGAACATAAAATGCTGACGATGAACAATTGCATCTTCACTTACAACTTTTAAGCTTCAAACAGAGGAAATTTAGGATGCCATTTATATTATGTGCCGGGTATATTAATATCTTTTAACAAAAAGAGAAAATCACAAACGCCGTAGGCACTAGAAACGAAAATTGTAAAGCATAAAATGACAGCCATAGTAGGCACTCCATATGAAAATTTGAAGCATAGTCCATACCTGGAAGTCATTCTCCTCAAAGTTCGTGATGTTTTCGCGCCAAAAACCAGGATCTTTGTGCATAGGCGACCATTCAAGGTGGCCGAGGAGAACCTCCTGCTTATACTTGTCAAATGAGCTTAACTTCTTAATGTTGTCCTTCAATCCTTCTTCCAGAAAGGTCAACGCATCCAACAAATCCTATTCCAAGACAGATGAACCAGAGACATTAATAGAAAAATACTTTTCAGAAGGAATATCTGCAGACAAAGGCCTGAAAGAAAGAAAAAAAAAAAGTAAACCAACAATCAGGATATTGTCGGACAGTCGAGCATTCAGAAAGACTGGAGTCTGGATTATGCTTTCACCCAGCTGTGTCCCTAACCCAGACTTCTGCTACAAAGTATCAAAACATTCTTGGGAAATAGTTAAAAAATTAGGGGACCGGATACCATGGTTCTATAAACCCTACAATTGGTACAAGGACCAGCAAGTAAGCACTGTTCTTCCCATCAGTTACATAGCAGCGCTGAGTAGCCACAACCAGAGTAACTTTTCTTCTGCTTCTATAAAGCTATTCAAAACAGTCATGTATGGAACACTACCTTTAATGTGCCACTAATATAGCCAACCATTCAGCCCAAGGACTCGGGATGCCCATGCAAACTCTTTTTCATGAAGAGGAATAATACATGTGTGACGTGTTCAGTGTCACTTGTGTCACCCTTCACTAAGAGCACACAAGGGTCCCCAACTCCTGAACCACCCTCAAGACCAACTGCAAGCAAATTCTAGCAGCACGGTGAAAAGATAAATCAGAACAAGAAGAAAACCGAAGCTTGTTCGCACTTCTGAAGTAGTAATTGTCGGCTGCTAGTGCATAATCAACGAAGACGGTGGTTTTGAGGAAAAACCACCCATTGAAAGAATATTTTTCCATCCTGAACGTGGTTTAACTGATTTCCATTATATATGTGGTTTATCACGCTCAGACCCCGGCCTAGATACTAAGAGCTGGAGGAGCACTTGCTTCTTCCTGCAAAGAAAGAACGTCCGAGTTTTCTACTGAGCTGATCTACAGAGAATTCAACAAACTTTTCACTTCTCAGAAAGCAGATGATATTCACCTCAACTGTTGAACCAACCTATGGTGGCTGTTTCTTATTCTGCATCTCTTCCAACCTTTGTCGGTTTCTGTAGCAGCAAACCTTTTTCTCATCAATAAGCAACATCTGTCCTAAATACACTATGTAGATTGAGGGCAATGTCTAGATCAACATCAATCTTGCCTGGTTATGCAGACAACATTGATAATTCATTCCACTATTCTTTCTCTATATTTGTGAAATTATATGCACAGGCTGCCCATGTACATCTTCAGTGTTTGGCCTCTCTCTAGAATAAGATCATAACAATCCCAAATCTCAGTGTCAGGAAAAGGCTGCCACAAAGGCTATATTGAAGAAAGTGAACCCGCTATCAAGCATCAACTTAAAATCTGTGACGAATAACCATGGGGTTGTTTTATTATAGTTGTCTAGGGGACTAAGCGGTGACCTTCAGGACTTCGGAGCTGCAGCTGGCATTCTATTATATTTATAATATTATATTTATTTTAGATTTCATATTAGATATGTTTGTGTGTGTATTTCACGAAATAATGTTGTATTGCTTTCCGAAACACTACAGAGGCATAGTCAGGCTTGGTATCTGTCATGATTCACAGCTTACCCTTCGGTCTACCGTACCTCTGAGGGTCCTCAAGGGATTTAACTTGTTCCACATATTAGCTTTTAATCCATGGGAGTACAATCAGGTTTGGCACACAACATTTATGTTTCTTCAAGTAAATCAAGCATTGTAGGATCAAAATTCCATCAATTGAAATCTCAAGTTCAACACCAAAGTACTTCAATTTGCCAAAACATGTAGTTTGAATCGTCCATGAAGAAACCTCAAAATTCGAGTTATACCTAGTGACAGCAAAATAGTCTACATGGACAATGAGAAGAATGTAGCAAATGAATTGTGCTAATATAAGAAAACAGATTCCCACAACATCTACGGAGGCTGAATTCAATGAGAACCTAACTAAATTTACCAAACCAGACCCTGAGAAACATGTTGCAAACCACATGATATCAGATTCACACCTAAAGCAGTAAATCCAAGAGGTTCCATTCAGCCATGTCATTGTGCAAAAAGACATTCTTAATGTCTAGCTAGTAGAGAGGCCACGAAAAATACACAGATAGAGATAAAAAAATGTGAATAGATGGCATTTGCCACGAGAGAAGTCTCTCGCTTATCTTCACGATAAACATAACTTTTCTATTAGGCGTACCTTAAGCTTGTCAATGGTTGCTTTTAGATCGACTTTCTCAAAGAAGATCCACTTGCAACCAACAAACTTCGAAAAGGACTTAGAACAAGAGACCACGTATGATTATGTCTCAAAGAACACATCCTCATGACATTAGGCAAGTCATCGTAAAGATTGTTTCTTGCCATCTGATCGTTAAAAATAGAAGCAATTTTAGGATGCTGGAGACCTGCATTGTCCTCCATGATACATGTAGCATGAGGTTCTTTCTCTAGTGTGTGCACATAGGAAATGGGAGGGCAACTAGATGACCTACCCTCTAAATCTTTGATGACAGGTGGAGGGATACATTAAATGATATTAGGATGATGGAAAGATTCTCTAACCACTCCAGAGGACTATCACCAAATATAGTGTATCTTAAAATATGTAATGTCAGCAGATAAAGAAATAACATGCTGCTGGACAGTGGGCCTGTAATGTTTTTGCACTCTTGAATATCACAAAAAAGATGCACTAGCTAGACTTGGGACTGAGTTTGTCCAGATAATTACCCAGATGATGGACAAAAAACACACAACGAAAGAGTTCTGCTGAGCGGTGGCGCATGGCTTCTTGGGATGAAAGATGATGAAGGGATTTGATTGTGGAGGATTGATAATGGCATGTGGTTCACAAATGGTGACTAGAAGCATAGCATCTTCCCATTAATCTTTTGGTACATTCACATAGATAAGAAGGGTATGGCCCGTATGGGCAATCTCCACTATCGGTCGAGTGTTTTTTCCTCTCACTTTGCTTGAGCTTAAGAATCATCAGAAAGCATCGGTCTGATTCATGGGTCATGGAGATAGGAACTTCAATCGGCGTTTCTACCAATTCAGTTCATCATCCATTCGCTCCATGACTCCATTCTGTTGAGTATGAAGGAAAAAGAATCATTGGATGATGCCACGGGAAGAGAGAAAGTGAATGAATTTGTGGCTGAAATATTCTTAAGCATTGTCTATGTGGAAGATATGAATGCATTTGCCAAAATTGCTTTCAATTTCTAGGTAAAAGGATTGAAAAAATGGACAACAAATCAGAACTATCATCTATTAGATAAGGTCATGAAATAAGCAAAAAGTCATTGACAAGTGTGAAAATACACCCATTACCAAGCTTTGATAGACAGTGACTGTTTTGCAAATATATTTTACCTGGATTTTTTGTCTAATATTCAATATAGTTACGTGGTTATGCAAACCATATGGAATTCTGCAACTACAGCCATTTCCTGTTTACCGTGTTAAACATGAGAAATCATACACATTGGACAGTGTTCTCCACCTGAATATATTTCTTCTTATGTATTGCTACATGGTTTCCTGGCACACCTATGTCTGTGCCATGTTTGTGTAAGGACTCTTTTAATCCAACTTAAAATCCAAGACATAGCAAGATGTTTGGCAAACCTAAATGCAATTCTAGTTACTAAGAATTTGTTTATTCTATGCAAGTGTATGTTTTACAAATATATCTTATCTAAAGTATCTGCTCAATATAGTGATATACCATCATAATAGAAAGTACTTGCTCGATATTTAGCATGATTATTTTTGTTAAGCAAAGCATATGTATATTTCATACTTAACACCGCTGCAATGCATACCATGGTAAACATCATAAAAAATAAAAAACAATACACATTAAACACTTTGTCTTTTATCCTATGCACCATGTCTTGGTTTCCTGACACAGATATCTTTATGACATGTTCATGTAAGGTGTTTCACCCAACATAATATACCAGGCATACCATAGCATGTTTGGGCCTCTCATGATTGTGGCCTTTTCATTAGTGAATTTTCCTTTAATATGTAGATTCAGCTTTAACTTTCAAGCTTTAGAGTTGTTAATATATTTCATATTTATTCTATTTTGTAATTTCTATATCCTACTGGACCTCTATGTAAATTATCCAGTTTCTCTTATTAATAAAAAGGAAGAAGGCCTACGGCCTCTCTCAACGTTGCATTGCGGCACCACATTTCACATGGTATCAGAGCAAGGTTCCTAACCTAACCCTACCCAGCCGTCACAACCCAACGCCACTGCCGGTCGGCCGGCCGCGAGCCTTCCCCGGCTGCTAGCGTAAACAGTAACTCCGACGGTGAACAGTAACTCCTGTGGTGAATAGTACGCTGCGTGAAAAGTACGGCGGAGTGAACAGTAATTCCTGCGTGAACAGAGCACGTCGCCAGCCTTCCCCGGCCGTCGCGCCCAAAGCGGGCGGAGCAGCCGTCTCCCGGGCCAGGCGTCGTAGCTGTCGTCCCCCCTTCTCTTCTATCTCTGGATCGTTGGGTCCTTCGGTTGATCCAACGGATTTCTAAATCCCAAACCGGAGGGTCCGTCGGTACGTAAGAAATTCATAATCACATCTCCTCCATGTATGATTAGGAAATTTCAGTTGGGGGTTGTGGATGCGTCAGATACGCATCTGATCTTGCGACGTGGCGTGTATCTCCCCGTCACCCATATCTTCTTGTGACGTGTATCAATCTGTCACTCTTCTTCTCATCAAATCATGGAGGACACCAAGGCATTTACCATCTACAGTGAGATGTCTCCTATCCCCTCCATCAAGCTGAACAGGAAGAATTATCTCTTATGGATGAATGTTGTCCATACTGTATTTGAGTCACGCGACAAGGCGAGACACGTTGATTTTGATCCTCCTGTACTTACTTACAAAGGCTATGCTGAATGGAAGCGTCATAACAGTCTGATGAAGACCTGGTTGTGGGGGAGCATGGAACCTGGGATTGCCTCGAGGTTCATGTTCTACACTACCGCCAAAGAGATTTGGGATGCAGTGAAGAAACAGTATTCTCAAGAGAAGAATGTGCTTCGTCAGTTCATGATATATGATCGCCTGTTTGCATAACAACAGGGAGACAGGCCTTTAAAACAATACTTTGGAGTGATTCAAGGTATTGCACAAGAGTTGAGTTTCTACCATCCAGTAACTGTCCAGGAGCAAGTCAAAGACAGAGATGACTTGATCAAAGCAAAATTCTTGTCTGGTCTGAGTTCTTCGTGCAGTTCAGTCTGCAGTGTTATCTTAGCTTCTGATAAACTTCCCAGCTTGGAAGAGGCCTATCCAAGGATTTTACAGGCAAATTTTGAACTTGTTGATCCTACCGTAGTCTCATCTCAGGGAGATTCTCATGCTTTTGTAGCTGCTGCAGTGAGAGGAGGACGGACAGGTATAGGTCGAGGACGTGGAACTCGCCCTAAGTGCACTTTTTGTGACAAACATGGACACAGTTGAGAAATGTTAGAAGAAACATGGTCAACCTGTTGCACCACCTGTGGGAGCAGCAAACTATGCTACCACTACTGACTCTACTGAGCCTCCTGCTTCGAGTTATGGTCCTTCTGGCATTACACTCACCAAGGAAGAATATGATAGATTTATTCTGGCTACTTAGCATCTGAGCTTAGCATCATCATCTTCAGTCAACTTGGCGTCCACCACTGGTAATCAGGCTACCTCTTTATTGGCTTCTGGTTCTACTTCATCATGGGTCGTTGACTTTGGAGCGTCACAGCATATGACTGGTATGAGGAGAATTCTTCATTCCATTGACTCACATATTCCTCACAAATCTGTAACAATAGCAGATGGTTCAGTGAGGAGAGTGTTAGCCAGTAGATCTGTTTCTGAGTCCTGGAATTGATCTTAAATCCGTACATTATGTGCCAGCTTTTCCTTTTAATCTTCTGTCTGTTGCTAAGTTGATTGATACTGTGAAATGTACGGTAACTTTTGGACCTTCTTGTTTTGTATTACAGGATCTCAAGAGTATGAGGACGATTGGTGGGGGGCCTTGGAAAGGTGATCTCTACCTCTTCCACGGTGACAGTCTGCCTCGCCAAGTGTCTGCTCCTGCTCCAAGTGTCATGTTGAGTGGCTCTCCCTTACTGTGGCACTAAGGATATGGATATCTTTCATTAAAGAGCATGAGAAAGTTAAAACCGGAATTGTCTCAAGTATCATCTTTAGAGTGTCAGTCCTGTCAACTGGGGAAACATCATAGAATGTCTTATCTCGGTCGTGTCAATAAACGGGTGTCATGTCCTTTTGAGTTGAGTCCATAGTGATGTTTGGGGTCATGTAAAAGACCATAGTTATAATGGTTTTCGTTATTTTATCTCTTTTGTGGATGACTTCTCGCGTATGACTTGGATTTATTTTTTGAAAAGTCGAGAGTCTGTGCTATCTATTGTCAAACATTTTCATCAAGAAATAAAAGTTCAATTTGATTGCAATATTAAAGTTCTTCAATCTGATAATGCCTTGGAGTATGTTCAAAATGCTATGGCTGGTTTTTGTAGTTCAGTTGGGATGATACATCGTACATCCTGTCCTCACACCCCTCGGCAGAATGGGGTAGCAGAGAGGAAAATTTGTCATCTCCTTGATATTAGCAGGACAATCATGTTTCAATCTAATGTTCCTACGTGGCTTTGGTCTGACGCCCTTCTTACTGCTTGTTTTCTTATCAACAAGCAACCTTCTTATGTGCTTCAAGGACATACTCCTTTCTCTGTCCTACGTCCCAAGGATCAACCTTTCCTTGTTCCTCTTAGAGTGTTTGGTTGTACTTCTTTTGTCCACAATTTTGATCCTAAGGCTAGAGTTATCTCATAGGTCAATTAGGACTCTCTTTCTTGGGTACTCCAACACTAGCAAGGGGTATAAGTGTTATTGTCCAAGTCTTCGTCGCATGTTTGTGTCTAGAGGTGTGACTTTTCATGAATCCACTCCATATTTCTCTAGTGTTTCCAGTAAGGGGGAGCAATTATGTGAGAGAGTGCCACCATCAGATGCTAGTGAGAGAGTGTCGCCACCACATCAAAGTGAGAGAGTGCCACCTATCATTCCTGACTATACTATAATTCAGGAAGAGCAGCAAATAGATGGTCCACCAATTCAACAATATTCACATGTTTATAGCAGACGAGGCAGACAAGATTCAGAGGAGGTAGGGACTTCAGTCTCTGAGCCCTCTCCATCTTCCTCTACTCAAGGGATTCCTGAAGAACCATCTGACCTTGATGTTCCCATTGTTGTTCGCAAAGGTACCCTTTCTGTACTATTCGGCATCCTATTACAAATGTGTGTTGTTTGTCCAAGTTTTCTCAGTAGGCTCGCTCATTTGCTCTTGGGATTGATTCTGTGGTCATTCCAAGAAATCATCTTGATGCTATGAAGGATATTGGCTGGAAACAGGCTATGCATGTTGAAATGCCTGCTCTGTTACAGAATAACACATGGGAACTTGTTGACTTACCTCCAGATAAAAATGTTGTGGGATGCAGATGGGTATTTATAGTAAAACATAATCTAGATGGTTATGTGGAGAGATTGAAAGCTATTGGCTGGAAACAGGCTATGCATGTTGAAATGTCTGCTCTGTTACAGAATAACACATGGGAACTTGTTGACTTACCTCCAGATAAAAATGTTGTGGGATGTAGATGGGTATTTATAGTAAAACATAATCTAGATGGTTCTATAGAGAGATTGAAAGCTAGACTGGTGGCAAAGGGGTACACTCAGACATATGGGGTTAATTTCTTTGAGACCTTTTCACCAGTGGCTCGTCTGAATTCTGTGTGTATTCTTATTTCTCTGGCTACTACATTTGACTAGCCTCTATTTCAGCTCGATGTCAAGAATGCCTTTCTTCATGGTGATCTATAAGAGGTGTACATGGAGCAACCACCTGGTTTTGTTGCTCAAGGGGAGTGTCAGAAGGTGTGTAGACTGAAGAAAGCCATCTATGGATTGAAACAATCTCCTAGAGCTTGGTTTGATAAGTTCAATGATGTTGTGCTAAAGATGGGTTTTTCTCGTTATGTTACTGATCACTTTTTATTTTATTCTACTTCTTCTGGTGGATCTATTATTATTGATGTTTATGTTGATGATATTATTATCACTGGTAGTGATTTCACAGGCATATCTCGTGTGAAAGCGGGCTTGCAGGGGTACTTTCACACAAAGGATCTGGGAAAACTAAGATATTTTCTAGGCATTGAAATACTTAGATCTCATGCAGGTACCAATTTGTCTCAGAGAAAATATGTGCTGGATTTACTACAGGAAACTGGTATGAGTGAGTCCAAGCTTGTGTCTACTCCTATGGACTATCATGTGAAGGAGATGACTAATGATACTGATTATCCATATCCAGGATATTACAAGAAAATTATGGGAAAATTTATATATTTGACAGTCACACGTCCTGACATTTCTTTTGTTGTAGGAGTGATGAGTCAGCATATGAGCTCTCCAAAACAGTCTCATTGGATCTGTTGTATTCAGAGATATCTGAAAGGTGCAACTGGTAAGGGAATCACCTATTATAGGCCGAAGACTCATGTATCCACACTGTCTCTTACTGGTTATGCAGATGCAGATTGGGCTGGTAATCTGAATGACAGGAGGTCTACGTCTGGATATTGCATATTTCTGGGGAATCATCTTATTACCTGGAAAAGCAAAAAGCAAAATGTTGTGACAAGATGTAGCACGGAAGCTAAGTATAGAGCAATGGCACATGCATGTTGTGAGTTGCAGTGGGTTCAATATGTACTTTCTGAATTAAAGATTCTTGTTTTGTCTTTTTTAGAACTCAGATGTGACAATCAAGCGGCCATCTACATTGCTAAGAATCCAGTCTTCCATGAACGTACTAAGCACATTGAAGTTGACTGCCACTTTATCAGAGACCGGATCAAGAATGGAACTGTTGTGACTCCACATGTCAAGTTTGAAGATCAACTTGCAGATGTTCTTACAAAACCATCGAGTCCGGCAGCTTTCCAGAATTTTTGCAACAAGTTGGGTCTACACGATGTGTACACTCCAGCTTGAGGGGGAGTGTTAATATATTTTATATTTATTCTATTTTGTATTTTCTATATCATGCTGGACCTCTATGTAAATTATCTAGTTTCTCTTATTAATAAAAAGGGAGAAGGCCTATGGCCTCTCTCAACGCTGCATTGCACGTTGCATTGCGGCACCACATTTCACAAGAGTAAAATCCCAAATGCTAGTGTGTTTTTTTAAATGAACTTCCATGAACTCTCTTGAAGTCCAGCTTTTTATGTTCCTATATACTGATATAGATGTCTGTTTATACTTTATACAATGCGATTCATAAAAGAATACCAAAATTGAACTATATATATTCATTAATCGTCATTGGACTCCTATAAAATTGAACAAAAATGATACCTAGCATGAATACAGGTAGACAAAGTTCGATCATAGTTACTGTAAAGTAAAGTTTTCACAAATCAGAAAAGCCGTGCATTGCTTACCTCATCACTCCATGCTTGAGTCTTCAGATTTTGGACAATTTGTGGCAGGCCCAAATCAATCATCTGAGCCCCAAATGCTCCTTTAGAGAGCAGATTCTTTAGGGTCAAAATAATTACTCTCACAACCTAGGAAGCCATTCCAGATCATAACAATATATAAAGTAGCATTACGGGGCGATAGTAATATCAGAGAAAAAGAAGCACCTTCTCTTTTGTGGATCCTTTGACAACCTCGACCAAACGTGGTATGACTTTCGTAGTACCCAGATAATCCACTGCAGCATCATAATATGATAATAGCCAAATGCACAAGCATGTCTCATAAAGAAGCTGTCACAATGCAAAAGCAGATATAGGTTACAGGTGGAGTAGATGAAGCAACAATACAAACAGGCCCAAGTTTGTTAATAGCATATTTAATTCCACTTGTGCATTTTTTTTACAGTTATGGAGATCTGAACCAAAAATGGTTGGGAAAATATTTAGTCAAATACAGTTTACTTTGTGCATTACTCTAGCTAGGGGTTATGACTTATCACCAAATGCTAGGGGTTATGAGCATGAAACCAAAATCATTGGGAATTAAACTCGAGGGTTAAGTTTCAAATAAAGGATTCATATCACAGTATGAGTCATGACATTAAAAACAATTAAGGTTTTCCATTAGCAATCAGATTATACCATAGGCAACAATTTTAGTTAACTTGACCCGAGTTATAAATTCTTTAAGGGGGCATTGGGCTCCAGTTATTAAAACTACTGTATTTCTATGCAGGAGCCGTATTTGATTCTAGGCCTGCTGTGGTTGAGCAGAAAAATTGTACTGTTTAGAGCAGCAGGTCCACATGCAGAATGGTAGACACCAGCTTGAATGTGTGAATTATAAATTCAGCTGTATATGGGGTGACTTAGAAGCTCACAGAATCTGTATTTAGCAATACCAGATTAAATGTCGATTCGCATATCAACAATTAATCTGACTTGCTGTTTATACATAATTACCAATATTTTAAATGGTGTGGGACAAACGGCCCCTAAAAAACCAGTCAAGCAGAGAAAGAAAATATCTCTCATGTTTCAAGCCATTACATACCCATATTGTTAGAATATTAGTTTTTTTCTCCTAATTTTTGTTTTTCCTTGTTGTAGTTGTCTGTCAACTTTAGTCTTTCCTCCCTTTTCTTAATTTTGTTTTTCCTTGTTCTAGTTGGCTGACTCAGCTTTGGTCTCACAGTAGTCAACGGGCCAACTCCCTAGTCCATGATATAGAAGGCTTAGGTTTGTAGTAGTCAATCCCAAGCTGGTCTATACTAATAATTACTGAGGAACTAACAGTGCCCTTTAACATGGTATCATAGCATGAACTATGAGGCCCATCAAGTCAACCCAATAGCCCCGGTTCCTCGGCACACACATTGAGGAGAAGCTGCACCCTCCTCTTTACTCCCTGGCTGCACTCTCCCTGATATCTCCCCTCTCTCCGCTTCTCTTCCACTTCCACAAGGATGAGGGTCTTCATCTTCTCTTGTTTCTTCTCTGACTCTTCCACTTCCACTTCCACTAGCAGCCTGCGTCCGCCTAAAAATACATGAGAACACCTCTTGCTGCAAAGCTGATACATCCTAAGATGTCGGCAAGAATTGTAGATGACCACACACTAAGGTCTGGCTGGTTTTAACAAAGTCATTGGCTTCTCAGTCTGAAACCTAGCCCATATTTGTTCGTGCTACCTACCTTGATGTGAAGTGTTGTATGATTGCCTAGTTAATTGCCTGCCTGTCGGTTACTAGCTGCTGATCTTCTGAGCATGTATGGTTGATTAATGCTACCGTGCATCAGTACAAGGATATATCCAGATTGCCATGACCATTTGTTCT
This sequence comes from Alisma plantago-aquatica, assembly GCA_963693085.1. Lineage (NCBI taxonomy): Eukaryota > Viridiplantae > Streptophyta > Magnoliopsida > Alismatales > Alismataceae > Alisma > Alisma plantago-aquatica. Next base: position 313,972,258 of record OY856412.1, on the reverse strand, counting down.
TTTCCTGCCAAGACTGCTACCCAATTACAAGTTGCTTCACTTAAATGGATGGCTGAATTTATCCAATCTCTATGTAGAACCCCATAGAAATACTCCTACTTGATTTAGGATGTGCATAGGAAACCAACTAAAGACGCAGATACGGAGAAAAAGGAATGTACAACTTACAAAAACTGTTGATTCTGCTAGGAATATGGCAAGGATGATAATTCATAACTAACAACGATTTAGCCATATGTGGTAATGTGGATACTGGTCAGAAAATATAGAATCTGTCGGCAAGGCCATGGATCCCATCATCATCATCTAAGCTTCAATCTCAACCATGTTTGGTCGGCTACATGGATCCTTCTTTTCCAATCAGCTCTGTTATGAGTCATATTCCGATCAAGAGATTGAGTCATGTTGGGGTCGGCAAGGCCATCCAACACAAAAATTCCTTGTGCTTGCTTGTTCTAGATGATGAGATTGAGGACCACTTCTCCCAATTTGTTGATATTCGTGAGAGTTAGAAACTTAGCACCCTTTGTCCAAAGAATTGTACTCCGACATACAATTCTGCACTGAAACTTTGTGAGGTTTGCCAATGAACTATAGCACATGCATTATGCATGCAGCTCCAACATCTTCTATCAGACTTAGCTATCACCCTGGCGACATCCTCCCAAAGAAAGAGGAAAACATGCTGGCCATTCGCAGAGAGCGTATGGCATATAAGGAAAATACCCTACCAGGAGTGCTTCGGTCACTACATTTGTTGTGTAAGGGACAGTCATACTGAAGGAAAAGGTTAGGGAAAGTAAAACAATTAAAGGACAGTCATACTGAAGGAAAGGGTTAGGGAAAGTAAAACAATCATCGTGGGCGAACCAAGATATATCCAACTTTGGAGATGCTTACTGCTGCTATATTTCGTTTGCATAACCGTATGGAGCTGAATAGACTTCTGCAAAGTCAATCTTACGCTACCTTGACCTCTCTTCCACATGAGGCCACAGTTCAACCATGAAGTTTACTCTTCTAATTGAGGGAGTCCAGAACAGTATTTAATCATTTAAAAATGTATTATTGATTCTGGAGCTACTTTTCATATATATAGAAATTAATTCATTTAGTTTATTAGCTGAGAAAAATCCGTCCTGGCCTTGTATCATGTTGCTCAATGGATTTAGCTCTGCAATTTCTTGCTCTTTGCATCCATTCTCTTTGATTTCATACCACTCAGATTCCCTCCAGTTTACCTTGTGTTAGTAAAAATGTTCAAGCCTTACACTGCCCAGTAGCCTCCTTTCTGTCATATTGTATTGTTCACGGCCTTTGCACAAAAATGAAGATTGGTAAGACACTGAAGTACTGATGAGTTGTACCACTTGGAGACGCCTCTAAAGATGTGAGTAGATGATTTTCTGCCATCCGAATATGCTCTCCACAAGTTTATTAATGTCACATGTCAGGGTAGAGTCCTCTCTATGTGAGATCAGTGAACTCAGGAAGCAAGCAAAATATACACTTATTCGAGCAAAAGAATGTTGGGGGTGTGGCATCAAATTAGATTTGTTGGTTCTGATATTTGAGTGGTTCATAGGGTTCCTAGTTAGTCCCATTTCCATTATTTCATTATATGTGTTGATTACTTAGGTAATAACACAGGACTTTACTGTTAAAAAAACGGGCTACAATTTTCCTGGAGTAATCAACTTTCAATGAGATAGAGACTCAGTTCTCTACACATATCTGTCTTGAGCATACTGATGATAAACTCGAGTACATTTAGCATAGTTTCAAAAATAATTAGTGTGCAAAAAGAAGGCATTCATCAACAATAATTGTGCCTATACTTGATAAAACGGATAACAGCATGCAACAATTGTCATCTTCTTGATGGTGCTAAAGCTCTAATGTTTCATTCCAATATTCCTGAAGACATTTTTGGCTAAATGTTTTATATGTCTACTATTTCATCAACCACATTACTTATTTTTTGAGAAATTAAATCTCTTATTAGATGTTTTATCAGAATACATCTACGGCCTTGGGTTTTTGGTGTGTTTGGTTTATGAAAGATCTTCATCTTAGTATTAGTAAAGACAAAATTTTACCCAAATTTGGAAAGTGTGTTTTCCTCAGTTATCTCGAGCACACAACGGTTATAAAAGTTTCAATCATCCTGAGCTTAAGTGCATGTTGCTGACATGGTGTTGATATGCGTTCTTTGAAAACACACCATATAATCCACAATCAGCAATTCCTTGACGGAGAACTTATTAGTAGAGTCATCTGTCATAACACTACTGGAGATTTCGATGTGCTTGTCCCGTTGTATTCCTTTGCTCCTATTTCTGTTCCAGATAAAGCATTGCAAGTCTACCAAAGATGAAAGTGGTTGTTGAAGTTCTGAATATTCCCTCACTGCTCCATCTTCTGTTGAAGGTGATGAAAAGATACAAGTAGCCTTTTCTTTGCCTTCTTTCTAGTGGTTTAAACATACCTACCGCTAACAAGAGATGCCCCACAATCTACATTGTCAGGTTTGTTTCTTAAGACCAACTAGGCATCGTTTTTTCTGCATTTACATATTCCTTTATATGTCGCCACCTAGGAAGCACGGACACTTATAGACAGCCCCCGTGTCTGTGTCGGACACGTTTTGGACACGGACACTTCCCGGACACGGCCCAAAACGTTTTGGACACGGCTGGGACGTGTCCAGATCATTTTGGTCTTTTTTTGCAGCCCGGACACAGTTGGACACTGCCCAGACACTTCCTGGACACATCCCTGCAGCTGCTGCTGGTGGAATAGCCTATTTCAGAGTGCAAATGTTGAATATAGAGCTGACGTTTATGCCTTATTGCTGAGAAAATCTAACATAGAGCTGAGATCTAATCACAATTACAAATAGATCTGTTGAAAAGAACCAAGCAAACTCTAAGCTGAATCAGATATTACAATCAAAAAAAAAAATAACTTCAAAAAAAAAAGATATTACAATCAAATTATAGTCTAATAAGTTGGTTAAATGAGTAATACGAACTAATATATATTTACAAGAAACATACATTTAGGTTTCTACTTCATATTATTTTTACCATACACATAAAGACACATCTATCTGCATATAAGATTATACATACATAGATACATTAATATGGACAAATTTTAAGATAAATTCCAGTTCATACGTCATACACCCACATTTATGTATATATTAAAAAAAAATCCCCTCATCCAATGTCGTGTCCGTGTCCTACATTTTAGAAATTTACCGTGTCCCGTGTCCGTGTCTAGAAACGTGTTCGTGCTTCCTTGGTCACCACTTTCCTAACATTATTCAGGTAACTCTTTCAAATATTGGCTATAAGTAATGAAAGAAAGAAGTCATCCATGTTGGTTGAGGTGAACACTTAGGCGTCACCTAGGCGACTAGACGCCTAAGGGGGTCTACATAGATCCTTCTTTATCAAGGCACCCACCGAGACACCACGTAAGCATTGGGTAGGGCGCCTCAAACTAGGCACCTAGCCCCTTCAGTGGCTAAAGTGAGCACCTAAGGCCTTTCCTTTTAGGCCCAAATCAAGCCACGGAAAGGCTAAATTCGCATGAATTAGGTCTGAATTTGATCAAATTAGAACAACTTGAGTCATTTTATTGTAGAAAGAGGTCTGTCAAATCAGGTCAAAGTTAGACAAATTAGGTTTGTTTTGGGGAAAACATATTTGGCTTGGGGGAATTTCTGAATTGGGGAAAATCAGGTCTGATTGGCCAAATTAAGTCTCATTTAGGCTAATATAGGGCAAATTAGGGGAACTTAGGTATGATTAGGCGATATTATGCAAAAATTAATCTGATTTTGATTAAATTAGAGAAAACTAAGTCAAATTAGGCCTGATTCAGACCAAGTTAGGTCACATTAGGGCCAATTAGGACTAAGTAGTGTTATTAAAACCCGGGTGGACCATCCGATCCGACCGGTCAGACCGTGAACCGGCACCCCTACCAGTTCGGTTATAGTATAAACCCAACAATACCGGTTCAACTAGTCTGATAGCCGGCCTAACTGGTCAGAACTGACCGGTCCACCGGTTGCACCGGTTTATTAACCACAACCTTTGTCTCAGCCAATGAATGGGTGACTAGAATTTCCTCCCCAGCTCTCAACATGTGGCCCATTTTTGGGCATAGACACAAAAACCCACACCCCTAATTTTCCCAGTCCTAACGCCCACCGGAACTTTCTTTCCACCTGATGTAAATGGGTTTAATTATGTTTAGGATTGCATTGTGTTAAACTGTTAATGAACTTTGGATTTTGAAGTATAATTTTGTACAAAACATTAGTATTTTGTAATGTATGAGGTTATAAATTTATTATGTGTTTTATGAATTCTACTTATACCTTCCTTATAGTTGAACTAGTTCATATTTTTCCTATATTATCTACATTTTAGTATATTAATTTTATTTTTTATACATCGTTGACGTCACCGGTTGAACCGGTTCAACCAAAGGTCAAACCGGTTAACCAGGAACCAGTAGCTTCACCGGTTCGATGACGGTCCGGTCCTGATAACATTGGGTCTAACTTAGGTAATCTTAGATGTATTTAGGTCATGTAATGTTTGTTACAGCTTAAAAGCATTATTAATATACACAATGCTGTATATATTTGAATATATTATATTTATATCCTAACAATATAAATGAAAAATACATAAAAATATCAAAAACGCCTAGAATGTCAAGGCTCCCGCCTAGGTGCCCCTTGGGAAGGAAGGACCACCTAGTCTTCTAGACAAGTATGCCTAGGTGGCCGCTTGATTAAAATGGAATAAGTATTCACCTAGGCATGTACCCGGCCAACTGCCTAAGAGTGCCTGAAATGCCTAGGGTGCCTGGACTTTTTCTGGTTTTAAATTTCATGTCATTTTAACATCATATTAACATGTGTAGATGTTTCATGCATTTCAAGCATCTACTTTTACTTTACATTTACATGATTATTTTGAGTGTAGATTTATAAAATAAATACATAAAGTACCTTATATACCTAAATTCAAAAGCGGTTCTCATCCTCCCCAGCAATGAGCCACAACCACTTTTAGCCAGAAGATAGCACTACAATCTACCAAAAATTAAAACATTGCTTCGTAGTTGGTAGACCTTTCCCCAAGAAACAAGATTCCAGTACTTGTGACAAAAATCCCCCTTCCAAAACGATCTGCTTGATTTTGTCCAGCCAGGAAATTGTCCCCAAAGGAAATTCGAAATAGGCATCTCATGAGTTGGAAGAGCAATTACGAGATTTAGAAAGAGTTCACTTGTCATCTTGGTAGAGAATCATCCCTTTAAATCCCGTCAAGCAACCATAAAAGCAGTCCATCATAAAGTCCTGATTTCCAATCTGTAATTAAATTGACGATTGTAGGAGAAAAAAAATACCATAGCGGGCAGTCGCCTATATGGCAATTAATCATCTCGGCTATGTGATTGTCCTCAATCACAAAACCTGTAAGCTCACATTTGTCCAAGTCTATAGTCAAACTAAAAGAAGAGAATAGGGTGTGTCAGAATACTACCATGTTGTCGTCTGAGTCCTCAAGAAATAAAATAGTCGTCAGCATACCGAAGAAGCAGCCACAAGAGGTATGTATATGAATACCAAAGAGAAGACGAGCTCTCTCTACAGTCCGCAGCATCAAAATCATGTATCAAGCAAACAAGAGGAGGCGTAATCACCTTATCTTGTGCCTCCAAAGAAATTGAATTCTGGCATGGATTTGTCACTAGTAACAATAAAAAAATCTAGCAGATGCTTCTGGAAATTAATCTTAGACACCCAGACACAACTTCACAATGCCTTCATGTTATTATAGATCTTCTAGGTCACAAAATCATCGTCCAAAATATATTGATAGATATTGAAAGCGCTTCAAACGGGATCTATACAGTCCGGAAGTACAATGCTTGTTCCAGTAGTAAGCATCTAGGTTACAGTTTATATAGCAGTTCATTAAGGTAACCATCTTGAAATTCCCAATTCTACCATAGCCTTTCTAGGGAATGAAGGTGACCCAATTTTGGTCAAAACGTTCAGTGCATCTAGGGTTGTGAAAAATTCGTCTGGAGCTCTAGAAAGATCCTTATAACAGTAAACAATTAGCCTCTTCATTCATTTATATCTCTAATTCTCAATTAATGGCCAAAAAGTTGGAAATTTTCTTCCTTTCAAGTAGCCAACTTTGAGGGTTTATCCAGAAAAGAGACATAATAATGCATTCAATATGGCTATATTGATTCTGAAATATCGTTGCCCTTTTCAAGTTTCCCCTCCCCTTCTCCATGATGCCTCACTCTCACCGCTGCTTCACTATTCTCTTTGGTGGTCTTAAAGCAAAAAGCTCGAGAGGGGAAGATTCACTGAGGAATGCTAATCTTATTATAAACCTACACATGGACTGAATACTCGGACCCAAGTGCAATAGAATAAAAGAATTAAATTAGGACGATTGATAAGTATAGATGAATAATAACGGATGTTGATGAATGAAAAATATAAGAAAAGGTATTCATTGAAACTGAAGCTTTCTAATTGTTTCTTTACTGATGTGATAATTTTCGATGAATAACAACAGTAACTTATTGACCTTAAACTAAAATTTCACTCATCCGCTCATTTGGTTCCACATTCATAAAAAATTGTCCTAGCACATGAAGCTTAAAAATGTGGATAAAGATGACCACAGTGCAAGAAAGTGTTGTTTTGCAGGTAAAGGAAACTAAGTAGGATATTTTTACCATAATGCGATACTAAAAATTATGATTGCGCGCGGAAAATATAGAGAATCATCAATGAGCTGATAATTAACCTGGATAGATTGTTGAGTAGATGCAGGGGTTATCAGAGGAATCAATATCTTCACACCATCTGCTTGGACAAATGAAACTCTTACAAATGGCTCCCTCAACAGACTTGATAGGGAATTGACGGCCGTAGGAATACCACGGGTTGGATGAGAAGGTTTCTTTAGCTACAAATGTATCCAGGACAAGGATCAGTCTAAAAAATGTACAAAAAAATTATTTTGTTTCTCAACAAAGAAGACTGCTTGAAGGTGCAACAAGCGCATATAAACCGAACATGTTCCAGGATGATCAGTTTCAGCAGATGCAAACTTGTGATTTCATCAGCCCATTACAAATAGGACTAAAACTAAAAAATTTAAGTTAGCCAGCAAATAAGTTACGAAGAGAAAAGGTAGCGAAGGAAAAAATGAATTCATAATAATTTGTATGCGTAATCACAAAGACCCAAAATGACCTGTGATTCCAAGTCATTAATCATCCATCAAATAACTCTCAAGTCTCAACTCCCATATAGTGATACTCAACTGAAAGTCTGAAAGCTGCATTTCTTATATTTAGTTTCTCATTTATCATTACTAACAAAGGTAATCAATTCAGGAAATTGTACTGTAAGTTTGAAGAAGTAAAGGAAACAAAGGGCAAGTCATGTTGATCACAGAATGGATGGCCAGTGATCATTCTAGGCAAGGTTGTCAGAACCGAACCAGTGAGGCTTCTGGTTCTCGGTTCACTGGTTCAACCAGTGGTTGAACCGGTTCAACCGGGTGACGTCAGCATGACACCATAAATTATTTTTATAACTTTATAATATATGAAAAGTCAAGAAAAAAGTAAGCAAATCTAGGAGTATATCAAAAACTAGCATGGAAATGACAATAATTCAATTTGAAAGTGCATTTCCTGTGTCAAATTATCAAGTAATCAAATAAACTTTCATTAACATGAGATACCACGGTATAATTGGCATAAGGATATTGGAAACCTTATAAGAATATAAATATAGACAGTAGCACTAGGCTTTTGTATAGTCACTGACCTGGCAGGACGGTAGGAATATGTTAAAGAATGAGAAAAGGTAGGTAGAATATTTTAACTGTATGGAAATTACTAGGGGACTAGATGAAGAAGAAGAGAGGTATCAGAGCAATTGCAAGAGGATCAATACAACAAAAGAAGGCAACAACAAGTAGCAACAAAAACAGAAGCAAATGCTACAGCAAACTATTGAAATAACATGAAAAGGAGGATAAGGAGGAAGATAAGGAAGAGGAGGAATAGTGAAAAGGGAGGAGGGTATAGCATGTACCTGCAGCAACAAAAAAATTCAGCAAATCATTGGTCAGTCAGACGGGTGGTTCAGTAAAAACCGGACCAGTTCACCGGTTCTTGACCGGTCCAAAGGGATTTCCGGGTTTGGGGCCAAACCGAACCGGTATAGGCACCGGTTCCCAGTTCAACCGGCCGGTTCGGTTCGGTTCTGATATCTAAGATTCTAGGTTACAATGCCTATGCCAGGTGCACTCTAGTTTCTGTTGTAGTGATTGTATTATCTGTAAGACCTTAGATTGTAATGTGAAAAATCACATTAACCATCTTAGAGGCTTGTTTCCTATGATAACAAACCCAAAGCCCATATCAACAATCAGGATTACTCTATGTTATGTATGTGGGAACGAAGGGGAGAGGAAGGGTAGCGAAGAGGAGGGGAGGGGACACTTACTTTGATGTGTTTGGTTGGCATGGGAAAGGGGAAGGAAGAAGATTGTATATAAGAAAAATTAATATAAAACATGTGTGACGAAAAATTAGATTAGTTCTTTTTTTTTCATATTGATTGTGGGGTATGCACATACTTCCCTCTGTTTCTCTATACTTCCACCAAATTTCCATCCAAGTATCTCCGTTCCTTCCACATTTCGATACTCCCCTCTATATTTTTTCATAGTTTCAGAAATTTATCTAAGTTTACCTCTATATTTCAATATTTTACAAAAATTCTCTCCATTTTTTTTCATTCCTCTGTATTTCCTACCAACTATCTCTCAAAATTTTAACCTACCCTCCTTGTTGCCTGTCAATATTTCATTCTAGTCTCTATGTTTTTAGTTCTCCGTCCATGTTTCCATTTTTCTCCCAATTTTCCCTAACTTCTTGATTTTCACTCCATATTCTATTTTTTGAGCAAATTTTTGTATTCCTCCTAAACTTCCTATCAAATTTCTTTCTAGATTTTAAGCTTCCCTCAGTCTTTTTGCCAAATTGTATTCTAAGTTTCTCTTTATGCTTTTATTTTTCCCTTCATGTTTCCATATTTTCCATATGTTTTCCCTCCAACTTGCTATATTTCCCTTCACACTTCCCGATAAGTTTCCCGTCATGTATTTCCCCTTCCTTGTCTCCATTCTGATTTGGCGGGGAAAGAACCTTCATTCCCCTCCCTTTCCGATTACTTTGTCAAACCCAACAGGTTGAACCTTTTCCCTATCCATCTCTTACCCATCATTCCCCTCTTACCAAGAGGCCCTAATGGACATAGGAGTGAAGTAAATCTGATTTTATACCTGGAGCTGCCTAGGTGCCAAATTCACAGTTGTGCTCGTTCAACATAATCAATCATACGATATGACGCATTGTTATCAAGACACCCTAGGTGCAGGAGAGGGCTCTAAAACTAGGTGCCTAGCCCTTTTGGGCTCCCTGGGTGGACTAGAAAGTATAGCAGTCCAGGGGTCGTCATAATTGACAAGGCGGCTAGGAGAGGGCGTTTAGGTTGGGGTGCCACCGGCCACCTGGGCATTTGAAAAAAGATCCAGATGTGTATTTAGTATTTACCAAGTATGTGTATATTGTTGGATAAATTTCTCTAGTTCTATATGTATTTGTATTCTGTAGAATCATGCATATATATGTATAAAGTTTTACATGTGTTTGATAATGCCTAAAGTACTTTATATACATACAAAATCTTGGTTTGACTTGACCTAAGTTAAACTTAAATCAGGCATTGATCAGACCTGATTCAACATGAATGACCTAAAATCAAAGGCAACTTGACCTCAAACAAACCTATTTGACCTAAATTTTCCTAAACCATACCTGATATGACAAAAATTGCTCTAAATAACACCTAATCTGTTCTAAATCAGACATATCCTGACGTTAATTAACTTAAATCAGATCCAAACTTGACCTAACCCTAAACAAGCGCCCAAAATTCTCCTGTCCCTATGGGCACCTAGATAACAACATGAGTGACATGCCTAGGCGCCCCATTCTGCTGTCGTTGCATCTCCAGATTGCTATGTCTAGCTTGCTGCTTCACCAAGGCATATAAAAACTATTTGAACTGAATTTTCCTGAATATACCTAATATGACCAAAATCGCTCTACATAACACCTAACCTGTCCTAAATCAGACCTATCCCGACCTTAATTGACCTAAATCAGTCAAAAGTTAACCTAATTAATCCCTGAACTGACCTAAAATGGCCCCACTTTGACCTAGAGGCCCCATTCTGCTGTTATTGCTTCTCCAGATTGCTACTCATTGATGTTCTCTTGAGTAATGTGTTGTTGTTGCTGCATCATATTACAAAATATAATGAAGTTGTTTAATTTGAAGAACTCATATGCCTAAGAAGCTAGGAGCTTGAGCCTAGGAGAGCACCGCCAAGCAGCATGACAACTATAAAATGAAGAGGTACTTCCCAATGTTTCTTATTTTTGTTAATTCCTCTCTTCAAGTCTGCATGATAGGTGCAGCCGTTCAGATAGCAATTTTCGTCAAGTGTAGAAAACATCCAACTACATTTCTTTAGCAAGTTGATAAAATATGACATCCTCGAAATTGCCTATAACATTTCTATATCCCCCTAATAAATACAACTTATCTATGAGTGAATGTGATGCGGAACAAATTCCCGAAAAGCCAAAATTTAATAATCTGTCCGGACACATAACCCCAACGCTGGCATTAAAGCCCTAGTTTTCATGACAATTACGACTGGACACTAAATTAACAATCAAATAAACTTAATTAAATTAACACAATTTGAAACTCATTAATAAGTCCCTGAAAACACACTTAGGTCCTAAGACTGAAACAATTGCATAATAACCCTACAACACTATAAAATAATAAAAAGAACTCATTAAGCCTTTTTTATTGCGTTGTGAGGCTTCTAGATGCGGGACTGAGACTTGTCTTGCACTTCTAACCTGGGTGCAAAGCCAGTCCACTAAGCCTTTAAGAACATCATCAATAGATGTGCCTTTAGCTTTCGAGATTGATGGTCCACCATTAGCGAAATTTCCATCTGCATGCTTGGGCCTTGTACTGGAAAGTGGAAACACAGAAACTAAAAAAATAGATCATAATACAATACAGGAAAAAAAAATCGGATTAACTGTCTGTACCTCACAATCAGAGACAATATTCTACAACTTTTCTCTTGTATGAACCAATTGTTGTTCCCAAGAAGTCTGGGGGAAAACAATACTTTAAAAAAAAGGCTTGATTGAAGTAGACATTCAAATTAGCATATCAAAGAACTTGGTTCAGGGAGATAATATTTATAACCAACAAATTCGGAGACATGATAATCAGTTTAAATAATTAAACAAATTCTTACCTTAGAAAAGGTTCATATGCATCCTCATTGCTGAGAGAGTTGTCATGAAAAAGTTGAGCTCGCTTTGGATTAGCTAGTAGGAAATGACCTAATCAACATTCAAGTTCTAAATTTAACTAGAGTAACTTATCAAAAGACAATTTTTAAAACCTGATAGCATCTCATCAATAAGAGCAAGAACATATTCCAGTGTTTCTTCCTTGTTTATGTCACGCAAAATATTTACGAACACCCGGATATATGCTGGGCCATCCTGCAATACACAGTTTCTCTGTATTAACTTAAATTCTATAATGATGAAACTTAAGCATGCTATCTGATAAGACTTATTTGTAAGCTTGTAGAACACAATGGTAACTTGGTAAGTAGTAGAAATATATATGTAGAATAGCAGATGTGCTGAGTGCATGACAGGGACAAGAAGTTTAGCATGTATTTCAACTTGCAAACTCAAGCTGTGAGCTTACATTCAGTTATTAAAAGACTGTGTTTAATGCTGGTTTATGGAAAACTAAGAGCACTTACATCATCAAGCAATACCGCACGCTGACTTTCTGATCTGTTATCATATCGCCGTAGGAGTTGAAGGCATGTTCCGCTAATGAGCTTAGTTGCCACGTATGTTTCCCAGGGTATGTCCCTTTTTAGTACCTTGAATTCAGTAGAAGCATCATGAGGCATAAGTAGATCAAACTAAAGGGAAAAGACATTATATATGAAATGGTGAATTATTGAAATATATGATTGTTTATCAACAAAATTGGCAATGAGTTAGACCAAATTACAGAATTCGGCAGTTATGAGTTTTCCTTCTCTTTTTTTTATCAGGTGTCCTAGAAGGTGGGATGAGGGGTGCAGTACTTTGCAATTACATTGTCACTCTCATGAACTCTCTGTTAATTTTGTAATAAACATAGTCCTCTCATCAAGAAAAGACATATTTGTAAATCTCAAACAAGATGGAGAGTTCAGTGAGAACAAAGACAAGTTTCTATATTAAGGATTGAGACTTGGACTGAGATATGTATGCATTACATATATCTTGTGTATGGAATGTGATATTTTGCTAAACCCAAGCCAATTCTGTTCCAAGGAAACTGCATTAGTTATGTTGTTGGCTTCAGATAATTAAAAACATATTTATTTTTCTTGTTACTCAATCTGATTAACAAATTCACTAGCCAACTGTTAAAAAGTGTAAATCTGTCAATTCAATGAGAAAAAACGGTATAATTTATCCTGTGGATCTAGATCATTCTAGTAGTCTTTTCATCTTTTTCAAAATTCATTTCAAGTAGATCAGATGTAACGAATAAAGCTGTTAATCCTTCGTCAAAAAGATTCTTACAATTTCAGATAACAGGTATTGATAACAAAAAAAAAGTAGCAGCAGTGTGCTTTTTGTGGGCTAGAACAGCACACTGCCTTCACCCAAGTCATCTGCATCTCACTGCAACTTTCTGCATGGACTAAGCAAGTCTATTGACGAATGTACATACTTCTTATGTTTTCTATTAATGATACAGAAAAGGCGTTTGAACTCAAAATAATTTGAGCATTAAGACTAGAGACGATATCCAGAATTGCTTCTCCATCATAAACAGCTGAGACAAAAAAATGCAGGATCTAATGGGAAAAGGAGATGGCAAAAATGTTGATTATGGCATTGGGTAACTTAAAAAATAAGGCCCATAGTTGGCCTGATATACAGATGCATCCCAGATTACTCATAATTACAACATATTTCCAATAGGAACATAAATTTGAAAACCTATCCCAGTCCTGCGTTTTTACCCCAATCCATTCTTCTTATATAGTAGCAGCAAGTCGTGAGCATGAATATAATGTACTATCTAGAGGAGGAGGAAGGGCAGATGACAGAAATGGACCTTGAGTTGTGAACTGTGATAGGTTCCAACTTATGCATAGGCTAGATACTATTTTGTAAGTATATATTGGCAGGGATAGAAAAGTTGAACCGGAACAAATATAGGACCAACATTTTTAACGTGCCCTATGGTATTTCATTTTCAACCCTGATCTAGTAGCTATCTAGTCATGAAAGAGGTAAGTACAACAATGTTCATATCCCACCCTCAATAAGCCTGGATGTTCTAATTTCAGCAAAGGTCGGTAAGATAGATTATGAATTCAAGAAATCGCGTCAATAATCTGATCAGTATGTTTCTGTTGCTTCCTACGTGATAACTGATTGCCCCAATTTTGCACAGTGCAAAAAAGAACAGGCTGAGGCTATGACCCTGAAATAATTTTCCGTTACGGATTAAATGTGGGGAAATTCAAACACCTCCAGATGCTTTGACGAGCTCTGTATAATTCTCATCTAAAATCTTAATAAGGCAGGGTAGGACAACAACAATCTCCCAAAACATGCTTTCTTCGTAATTAAAGTGGTATTGCCACCGCTAGCACAAGTAGCAACGGGATCTGTCATTTGTTAAGAAGAAACCAGATTCCCCTTCAAAGCCGAAATCTGTTTTAAATTTAGTTGGTTGAAAGTCTAAACGAAGTGTCCAAGCTACATCTCGTTTTCTTGTATAATGTCCAAGTTCAGCATTTCCCAGCAGACCATACCAAATTCAGGGAGGGCGAGCAAGGTGAGGCGTACAAACCTGCTCGGTTGTGAGCTCTGCGCGATCTGCCAAAGCCATGGAGCCTCGAGGTCGGCCTGCACGACAGGAAACAAAGTGACTACCAGATCAGAAGACAAGCTCGAAGTTTAGAACCTGGCAAGGTCAAAGGAAGGGAACAATAAACACAAGGGAACGAAGCCCTCGTCCAGTGACAGAGAAGCTATAATTAAGAACAAAACCTCTTCGTCGGTGACGATGGGGCGACGGAGAAGAGGAATCACGGATTTGCGCGGGTGTTCTTAGGAAGGACGACGCGGATGGGGACGGGGATGTGTACAGGGCTCACAGGCGTGGAGCATTCGCTCGGACGGTGAGGTGGGAGAAAACTATACAGATCTTTCCCGCACGTCTGCTCTATTGCAGTTATAGCCTCAACCTAACATGAAACCAGTCCTGGATTAAATTGTTAATAGAAAATTTGAAGTTCACAACCAGTTTTATTGTATTACCATTTCAAAAGAATGATTAAAATTTCAAATTCTATCGTTTACATTTGATATCTTTCGGGTGTTATTTAATACATCCAAAATATCATAAATATAAATTTTAAGACGCTATCGTCAACATCTTTGTATTTTATCTTTCCATCTTTTGAGTTTGTCATCTAAAAAGGATTGGGACCCTATTTATAACTCGTGCTTGTACAAAGACATTTATTTAAATTCTTTAAATTTGTAAGAACATATGATTTATGTGTAGTAGGTAACTAGGTATCGTTCAAAATGCTGAAATGAGCACGTAAAAAAAAGTTTCCTAATTTGAAATCGGCCTTCCAAATAGTGAACTGTCATGTAATCGGCCTTTCAATTACAAATAAGGGCTTCTAAATGACCGGTAAGTTGCTAAATCTCCTCATTTAAAATTTCTTTGATAAAAATTAATATAGAGAAACAATTAATTTGTATAACGTATATGTAGATATAAACCTTTTAGAGAAACTAAAATAGTTGTATAATGTATATGTAAATATATACTTTGTAGAGAAATAATTAATTTGTACAAGAGCTTAATGAGAGACACATTTTGTATACTCTATATCAACTGTTTAACGACTTCTTAGTAAAAGATGATTAACATGAATTTATCGTCTACCCTTGCCTACATACTACTACATTATTTGTGCTAATGAAAAATACACGAGAAAGTTGTTATTCTATATTCTACATATCAGAATGGGGAGATTAGACAAGGGAACTCTTTGCACGGAATCCCTCCTTTGTGCCCACGTTAGGCAGTATCATGTAGTCATCACCACCATTGTCAACATCCTCATATCCGTCTATGCCACATCATTCTTTTATGTGTCGCCTAATGCATATGCTTTTACTATTATTTTTTGGACTAATTTAAGTAGGTTTTCGTTAAAAAAAATCTTATATTCATATATTTTATGTATCTTTTATCTAAACAGCATGTAATAACTCATGTACATCCATTTTATCTATGTTTAATGCATTCAGCTCAAAATAATTATATTTTATTATAGTCAGTGTATTGTTTGCAAAATTGCAGACAAATTAAGTACAAATTGAACCAGTTGGTATCTCCGACATAACGGTTGGTACCATCGGCAAGGAGAAATGAGGTTTCGTAACCAAGTGATCTCTATAGTATTGAGATGAGGCTTGATACCTCCATTACGCCATTGACAATCAACTATGTGGCTCCGACTAGAAGAATCAGAAAGCCTCAGTAGAATATCGGTGCCACCGAGAGTCAGCTCGGTGGCACCGAGATAGCCTTGCCTTAGTCGAGTAAAAAGACAAGCTAGTGGCATCAAAATTTTCTGATGGCAGCGATTAATAAAGGCAGCATCCAATTGTCCGTTGGATAAGTTATGTTTTAGCCTCTTCGGTCAAAACCTATGAGGATGGCCACATAGGGGGCATCAACCATTTTATGAGAGACCACAGCATAGGGAGACAGAGATAGTGATATATGGATCAAGCATCAACCCAACTCCTCTAAAGAGTGGTTCGACAGTCAAAATGATGTTCGGTTGTGACAATCTTCAAAGGGGATCATTCATGTGACTGGTTACAAGAGTTTTCTTCATTCTCTATGTTGTTCTTCTCCTTAAAGTCTTCCTTTGATCTCATGTGGAGCATGAGGGACTAAACATCCTATTCTTTAGGATCCAAGAGTAGCTTGGTGTTGACTATGTGCATATTTATTTGCAATATAATATAGATTATCTTTGCTTTGAATTTTGATAATGAGATTTCACCCTTGCCTTATTTATACTTAATCACTGTGAATATATGTTAGATTGCTAATTATTGCGAAAGTGGGTTCAATAATTAGAGAATTCATTGTCAGAACAATCAATAACTCACTATGATAGTAGGCTAACCATTGTGAGGTCGGTTGTCCATGGAGAGATCATATACCGTTCAACTTTTTATATTGACATTGTGTGAGTGGGTTAGTAATTAGGTTAAAAAGTGTATTTTGTTTTGTGAGAGCGAGCAATGCACACTACATGCCTAATCTAAACAAGTAAGATATTTATGTTGATAGGAGTGAATGCATGCATTTTTCACATTGTGCCTAAAGACCTCATATTGATTTGATCTTGAACCTATTTTAATTCCTTAGTATTTTATTCCAATGCTTAGTTTAATCACTCAACCAACTCTTTTCTTAGGTCTAGCTGATCTATTTTAGTTAGTCGTAGTTTTTAGTAGTCCTAATTCCCTAAGATCGACAAATTAGGCCTCTTTGAGTCCCATACTATTATGATATGTACACATGTGTTTAGCACGCACGTTGAAGTCATGCTAAGTTTTATTCTTTTAATTTTCTTTTTAATCAAAATTTATTGTAAAATATTTTTGTTACTCTTAACTAGTACTCTTTGTTCTCACACTGAGTTTTTTTCCTTTCAGATGCTAGTTTGTGGTCTATACGTAGACCACTGGCTGCAGAGATCCCACTCCATCATCCTTAGACCCTACAAAACTCATGGAAAAAGTTCAGAAGTACATTGCATCTTATGAAAGGCTAATTCCAGGTATACTACCAACCAACCAGAGGTTACGTTGGTTGACTAAGAAGAGTAGGTCACCATTCCAGAAGAATATGTGGTAGAAGAAGACAATATGTCTAACTGCGGGAAGGACAATGAGGATGTGGTAGTTTCAGACAACAAGCATATTATATGGGAAAAAATAAAGGCATTGCCAGTAATAGCTCGATCAAGTCTTCTCAGGCAATATGTAGTTAATGTGAGAAGCTATAAAATTGATATACGATTGGTGGCATTAAATAAATCAAATGCATTTTATAGGCACACGTAGAAGACCCAATGCAATATATAAATTGTTTTGTTGAGAGTTGTGATATTTTTAATATAGAAGGAACCCCAATCACAACAATTTGTCTAAAAAGAATACTTATATATTAATGGACAAGGTAAAAACTTGATTTCTTAGTCTACCTTTTGAGTCCACTGGCTCATGGAATGAAATGATAGACACTTTCTTTGAGAAGACCAATGATCTGGTGGGAAACAATTTTGGTTTCAAAGAACATGTAGACGGATTGCATTCAGAGGCTTGGGAGAGGATAGGTACCATAGCATAGCATTGATTTGTATGGTCACGAAAAGACCTTTTACTATGGCTTGCATAAAAGAGAGAGGACTACACTTGATAGTGTAGGTGCATGATTCTTTCTAAAGAATAAGGCGTCAAAGTGTCATGAATTTTTTAGGAACATGTCTAGGAATCAATCCTGGGGCGATGAGTGTGATCTTTCTGCATCATATAAGAGTGTAGGGGAATCATGTGAGGTCATGGAACTCAAGACAGATGGCTCGGTTGATGAAGCAAATGAAGAAGAAGATTGCTACATTTTTTGGAGGATAGGAAGAAGAGTGCATGTATATGCAGTCTTTAATAATAGGAGGAATGAGTACTCACAGAGGAGAAATCCTAAATTCTCCAGGAAGGATCCAAACAATTTTCAACATGACCCATGACAGGTGAAATAGCCTCAAGTGTACTAACAATACACTTCATAACAAAAACTAACATGAACAGGGTCCAAGCAAGTTTGGAAGGCTGGAGAACATGTTTGGAAAATTCATTACCAAGACGATTTCATATCATGATCAATCCAATACATAATAATAGAATCAGGGACAAACTAGAAGTTTGGAGACTTAAATATCACAAATGCCATCATACTTAGCACAACTGGAGAATCTTAATCAACAAGGATTCCCAAGAAATAGCGACATCCCATAAAACCATAAACAAGCTAAAGTAGTAAAATTGCACAATGGGGAGGTGATAGAGAAGGAGAAGATAGTAGGGCAGAACAAAGTGCAGTTTGAGCAAACTATGGTCACTCCTAATGCAACAGTTGTAGAGGAGAAGGTAGTTACAGTCCATGTACATTGGCAACTGGTAGGTGAAGATTTTATTAAGTCCAACTTAGGGGGATAAAAATCCATGAAGGAGGGCTATGTTCCACCACACCTCAAGAAGATTGTTGTGCGTGTGCCTTTCCCAAATAGTCTAAAGAAGACTAAGGAAGATCAACAATTCAAGAATTTCTTTTGCTATTTTTTGCATGCTTTGTGTGAATCTTCCCTTAGTAGAGATTCCTAAGAAAATTTCCTCTTATCGTAAATTTCTGATGGACATTATTACCAAGAAGAAGAAGAGAGCAGATTCTGACATGGTAATGCTACATGAGGAGTTCAACATGTTGATTCAAGGAAAGCTACCCAAAAAGAGAGAATATTCAGGGTGCTTCAACATACCTTGCTCAATAGTCTAGTTCCATTTTTGAGATGTATTACATGATTCAGGAGCCAACATCAATTTGATTCTCTTAAAAACCTTCAAGAAGATGGGTTTGCTACACACCAAGAAGACAACGTGACAATTCAAGTGGTAGATAAATACTTTGTACTACCATATTGCATATGTGAAGATGTTTGGCCAAGGTGGACATGTTCATACTTCCTATAGACTTTGTGGTTATAGAGATGCAAGAAGATATGGGTATGAGTTACTCCTAGACAGACCATTCTAGGCCACATTAGATGTCACAGTGGATATGGGAAGAGGAAGAATGGTACTCACCATTGAAAATAATCTAATGGAGTTCAAGCTACCAGATCATCCCAACAAGCCAACAAAACTGGGCACAATTGTTGAATGCATTGTCGTGCAACATGTAGAATCAGATGTCTCCTTATTGTTGAGAAGACCTTTCTTATACACAAAAAACACAATGTGGTAGGTAGATAATGGGTTTCTTTGGGTAGAAGAAATGGAGGAATTTTATACAATCTAACTTGTTGAAGTTGTTAAATACTCGGAACAATCAGGCAATTGCCTCATTCTCACTCATATTACTAAAGGAATGAGAGCAGCCAAACAACATTCCTATCTAGTGCTTCCACTTAATGCATATTTGATGAACCTCATAGAGATGACCATTCATGAAGAACTCATAAGAGAATATGTGTTGTTTCTAAAAGCACTACCAGCACACTACTCCAGGCATTTTGAGGAATTGGGTCGAATGCCACCTCGCTAGGTGACGTCACTCAAGTGTCCTCCAGATAAAGATTTGAAGCCATTTCCACCACGTAAAAAGTATACTTTATTGGAGGAAGAGGGGAAGCTTCATGTGATCATCTCTTCTTCATTGAGTATCTTAGAGGAGGAGAGATTGATGGTTGTACTCAAGAACCACGATGCAACTTTAAGTTGGTCAATAGCAGACATAAATAGGATTTATCTAAGCATATGCCAGCACAAGATCCACCTAGATGAAGGTCCCAGGATAGTAGCCCAGTCCCAGAGGAGACTAAATCCTATCATGACAAAGGAAGTGAAGAAGGAGGTAACCAAACTCTTGAAAGGGGGTATAATTATGTGAATTTTGATTCCATATAGGTAAGTCTGACATAGATTGTTTAGAGAATGATGGTATTATGGTTATCATCCATTCTTCAAATGAGTTAGTTGTCTACTAGGCTAGTGACGAATTGGTGTGTTTGCATAGATTGTCATCATCTCAATGTCCCTATGCTTAAGGACCACTTTGATTTACCTTATACCAAACAAATTTTGAAGTGGGTCATCGACCTCTCACATTTTTATTTCTGGAATGGTTATTCTAACTACAATAAAATATCTATCGATCTTGAGAATCAAGACAATTCTATCTTCACTTGTCCTTATGGAACCTTTTCCTATCATCGCATGTCGTTTGGACTTTGTAATGTGCCTACAACTTTCTAAAGGCGCATGCTCCCCATTTTCTCTGATATGGTGAATCAATGCCTTAAGGTATTTAAAAATGATATTTGTATGTATGGGGAGTCTTTTGAGGATTGTCTCTTGAGTTTTGTCACGTGTTACAAATATGTGAGGATTCCCATCTCATTTTAATTTGGGAGAAATGCCACATGATGGTAAACAAGGGGATAGTTTTGGGACACTTGCCAAGCAAGGGAATGGAGGTTGACCGAATGAAAATTGAGGTTATCTCCAAGATTCCTACATTGTCACTAATGTAGGCAATGAGGAGTTTTTTATGGCATGCGGGTTTCACATGCAATTTTTCAAGGATTTTTCAAAGATCGCCAAGCCTCTTTTAGAACTCTTGGAGAAGGATGTTGTAAGACCCCTAACCTATATTTATGCTTGGTCTTTCTTGATTAGCATATTAAGATGCTTAAAACCTTAATATAATCTCTTGAGGTGCTTTAATAACATGTGAGATGTTTGTGTTTTTAGTTTGGTCATGTTTGGATGATGTTTGAACTAGTTATGCTATATGTGTGCTTGTTTCAGACCAAGCTACAATTTACCCATGTTGAGGGTTTATCTTGTAATTTGTTACATTTTGGATGTACCTCCTAAGTTTGTGCATCATGAGAGAGAGAATGATGCATAGTGGTGCCTTGTTAGACCTTGGTTGATGAAGTGGCATCATGTGTGGAAGTTAGGGTTTTGCATGGATGCTTGAGTTTATGTTGATGTTGACCCTCTTGTGTGCTTCTACCGAAGTGTTTTCCTTTATTTTTGCTTGTAGTGATGGATGAGCTTTGCTTGGACCTTGTTTGTTGCGGTCAAAGGAGTTTTGGATGTGTGCTTTTGAAGTGACGATCATTTGCTTTTGGTCACCATGATGGTGTAGCAGTCGCTACCATGTTGGTCACCATGGATCCTCTTCGACCAATCTGGCTGGGTGATCAAGTGGTCGCTACCTACCTTGGTTTTATCACCCTTGTTTCATGCAAGTCTTTAGTGCTTGCATGGCTGAGTTTTGGAGGGACGAGTGGGCTAGTGTCTTGACACCCCTCCTCCCTCACCTCTCTCCTACCCTTGGGTATATATACCTCTCTCCTAACATGCAAGTAACCTCTTTGCACCCTCTCTTCCTTGGAGATCATCCTTGTGGTCTTGGTGGTGGAGAAGAGCTCAACCTTGGAGCAAGGAGGCTGAACCCTTGCATGTGTAATCTAGGGTTGGAGCATCTCTCTTTTGGCGATCCTTAGTGACCTTTGATCGTGGTAAGTGGTCTATCCTTCTTGGTTTCATTTTCTTGCAAGCCCTATGCCTCTATTTCTTCTCTTAACTGATTCATGGTTCTCCATGGTGGTTATCTTAAGGAACTTCTCTCTACAAGGTCAAATTCATGGTTTTCCCATGGTAGCACCTATGACGAGATAAAGATATCCTCTTTTCTCTTTCTTTGCGGCCTACGGTTTGTACCCTCTCTTCTTTGTGCACCTTTTGACCTAGGTCACTACTAAAAAAAAGGTCTTTAACTATAAAAAAAAATTGTAGTGAAAACCCCATGTTTTGTAGCGAAAGGATTTGACTACATATTTCTTTACACATACAAATTGTAGTATATGCTCGTATAGCTAAAGCCTTTAACTATATTTTTCAAATATGTAGTTAGATAATCCATTCGCTATAAATTCGTATGTATCCAGAAGCGTAGCTAGATATTGTCCTTACATATTTAAATATAGGTATAATTATAACTAAATGTATGCCTACAATTGTATATATAGTCGGTATGTAGCAAAAACATGAAGTTAATACAAATTATATGTAGTTAATGTGTAGGGAAAGGCAGCATCTACTGCACACATATATATGTAGTTGGATTATGCACTAGCTACATATGTAGTGCCACATATACATATATGTATAGTTTGATTATTCATGTATTGTGTAATTAGTCCAGAAGCTCTTTTAGTAACAAATTTGTAGTAGTTAGACCAAGTTATGCTCTTTATACCAACAAACTTACTTTCACTTATACTGAGACGTCAAATGTACATGGGGAGGACGTATACCTTGCCCCTATTATATAATGTGTACAAAGAAAAGGATATACATATACTAATAAATTCGGTGAGGTCTACACGCATCTTGGAAAAAGAGTATGTATCTTTCTCGACCAGTTTTAGAATCGTTGTTGTCCTCTCCTTCTGTTTAATGAGTTGGTGATAGCATAGGTTCTTGTGTTGCACAAAGTTGTGACCTTGTGACATGTTGGCCCTTCATCCAATTTCCTTAATGAGTGGGTCAATTTTTTTGAATGGAAGAAGTCTTGATTTGAAGATTGTAGCATTGCCCCTCATAGTGACATCTTTCTATTACAACTTGGACCATCCATAGATGTTCTAGGAATCTTCTTTGTACTCTGTTTTGTTGGACTTGATCTAGACCCAAAGAGAGATTCTTGTTTAGCAATAAGTTGACATTGATGCCTTTTTTTTTTATCCTGCATCATATATGTATCAAAATTGCAGTCATTGAATAGAATAATTATTTCATTCATTTTTAAGATGCACCTTATTCGCAATCTCCGTCATTCTTGTTATTCCCTCAAAGTAGTACAATCTTTAAGCATGGATAGAATCTGAACCTGCAATAGTTAATCACATAAAGAAAGGTAGATGACAAGAGATGATTTGTTTAGTGTAGATGTTTTACCGTTTTAGGACTTGGTCTAGTCCACCATCACCATCTGATTCTAATTGCATATGAGGACTACATCTCACATCTAAAATTGTAGTAGGCCTCCTAGTCCAAAAGTTGAGGACAACTCTGTGACCACACAACAATCCCAGTAGATGGCGATGAAAGTGAACTGTAGATGGATACCCTGTTGAATGGAATTTGGTTCATTGACCAACTGAGCTATATATGAGAATTTAGACAAGCTATATATGAGCTAAAATGAAATTATTACTCATCTTGTTAAGGAACAATCAAATATTAAGGAATAGAAACATTACTTGTACCATACATACATACAAGTGTGAGTTTTGATGCATATTCAAATACTTACATGAAAAACATATTTCCATCAGTGACTCTATTGTGACTCCATCAAGCAATAGTATGCAGGAGCTTCCATCAAGAGTTGTGTAAAGAAAAGACCAGCCAATTGTGCAGCTTGTTAAAATACCCACAATCAGACAACTATAAGGGGCCAGAGGGTTTACCCAGTGGGTCCATTAGCGGCCCTACACAGGAGGAGCTCTGTCATTAATCAATATATATACACACACACGCTAAGAAGTTGCCCATGAGTCTTTTGGGCCCAACAATAGTCCACGTTTTATAGTTCAACAAGTAAACATCAGAACCTTTATAAGCCATTAGGATCATCAGATCTTGTGGCTTAATAGGCTACACATAGGCATAATTAGCCTCCAATAATTTGGGGTGAGCAAAATGCCTAGCTAAGAAGAAGTGCAAGCAGTCACACCCTTGATAAAGTTTCCACTAAGTAGCACCAATCTCACATTCTATAGCAATTGCAAATTTTGAACAATGGTTAGTTCATAATCATTAACAAAAAGAGTACATAAAGATGAGAGTATCACTGATCAAATAAACTTTGGGCAAGATACCACAGCTAACCACTACACGTGTCCATCTCAAGACAACATGTAGTTTCCAATTATTCATTACCTAGTTGCTAATAGAAGAAGATGAAGGGAACTTACTTGATGGATTCATCATTTATCTAGTACCTGGCTATGTAAAAACTACACTGTCTTCAGCAATGAGGTGTTGCAACCATTTTAGTGGTGTGAATCCACTACCCAGCAAGGTTATTAGAAGTGGGTACAAGTTCGTCATGTAATAGTCAAAGGTGTCCATGTAGTACCTTTAGATAAATGGGTACACCTTTGTTTCAATCAACCAAAGGCGTGGACCTTCTGTAATCTGAAAGCAATAAGGAGAGGGAAGAACAGTCAATCTTCTCTTCACAGTATCTAGTTAGAAAGTATGCAAAGCATGTAGAGTAATATATCATCTACTGCAAACCTAGTCTCCATCATTCAAGTGGAGTCGGGGGACGTCGTTAAAGAAATTTTCATGGAGCAAATAACCAGCGGCCTCCTTAGGTAGTCAGCTCAAAGGCAATAAATATATACCAACCATAGATACATCAAAAAGTTGATAGTGAACAGGAAGGCAAAAATGAACTTCCAGTCTACCCATGAATTCGACTCACCTAAAAATGTCAAGTATTGTTGGCCACCTATTTACGGTGTGTTTGATATACGCATATAGTTGAAAGTTCCTCATATAACACTCAACAAGATTTTGTCCCATGATGATTAACATCACCACTCCAAGACCTGCAACAAATGAAATACTTGAATAAATAAAAGACAAATGATGATTTGAAATGGGTGTAAGGTTTTACAAAATAGGAAAAAATTCAAAGGCTTTCTCCAGAGCATGTGCCCAACAATTTCTCAAGACTCGGGAGCACTATCCTATGTTCAACAACATATTTTTGTCATTTTCTAGCTACAACCAAATATTTTAAGTCATTGTTGCCTCATTAGGCATTGTCTATATTCAGTAGCTCTCATAAAAAAAATCAACTGAGCCATTGGCTGTAAATAAATTGGCAGTTAAAAGCAGCTTGGAGCCACTTGGTATCACTTGCAACAATTATATATTTCAAAAGCCTTAAACAAAAACTAATCCATGTCGTGGAAAACTAATGTCTAATTCATAGATTGCAGGAAGTAATAGTCTCAAATTAAGCAACAGATCATTTTATTTCTTATCCTCAATGGAGTTGTTAAGGTTCTTCACTCTAATTAGTTTGGTAACATTTTCACTCTTCACAACCCTTCATAAGAAATCTAAGATAATAACAACTAGCATAACCCATATCAAGACATGTTGGATAATTTCAAACTGGCTCATAGAATGATCAAGCACATTTAATACAAATAGACAATATTTCCAACCATGATGTCTTAGATAGGATGAAGATTGTTCGGAACTTTCAAATACCTAACAATTCCAACTGTGTCATGATGCGCTTACGAATAAGTGGAATCTAGGACATAATTACTCGTGTGGTAACAAAACTAAACAACATGAGGAAACCATGATGCACACCTTAACTTCATTGATCTCGGATTACTTTTTAACTAGTAAACCCAAATATATGACAAGCAAATTGAAGTTTATGGCATATTTTAAGTTCTTAAAAAGATACTCATTTATTCCAAATATATAGTATGATCCCAAAATCAAGGATGATTCATAATAACAACAGTAATACCATTGAATATTAGGTGGATAAAACATACCTTTTAGACAAAGTACCACATACTAGGTGATCTTGAAGAGAGGAAAGTGCACAGGGACAATAGAAATTCCTAAAAATATCCATGACATGGCAACTCAAAATATTAGTTCTAGTGTGGATGATGACCATAAATATATAACAGAAGGTTCACTTGTAAAGTTCCCTGTGGAATCTATATCAGACAACACATGAAAATTCAGACCTACATGATATTTCACATAAGATAGATGTACATGAATTTGCCAATGAAAATTATATAAAAAGATACTAAGGATTATAACAGAATCCAGACATGTCAAAGCTCAGATATGACTATGCTAGTGTGACTAGGAGTGTCGATGTCATCATTAAGAAATGCAAGTGTTATGTATTTATAGTTGGATCATATCATTAAAATGCCTATTTTTGCTGGTGTGACCCATGGGCATTGCCAGTCGACCTACAAATCATATCTGAAAATCTTGTAAGGATGCATATTCAAGGAAGCACAACCTAAAAATTTATATGGGACACCTCATAGCTTTAAAAAGTCTGAAAAAGAGCTAACTGAGACTAGTTATTAGATAGATCCTACCAACTTGCTTGTTATTGGCCTCTACAAAATTTCATATAGGTTAGACATATCCTGCCAACTTGTTTCTTATTAGTCCTCTACAAAATTTCATAATTCTTGTGCACAGACACACTCTGTATGTGAAGCAACTGCAATTGACTTATAACCACTTCACTCGAGGAACAACATGTCCAATTCACTAAGTAATTGAACCTTGTTGAACTAAATTTGTTGCAGTATGCTCATCACAAACATTTCCAACACTAGTGATGAGAATGGTGATACCATTTATGAGATCTTCCTTCAGGTGAATGCTCTCCCCATCACGGCCTTAACTAACATAAACTATACATGAGCTTTAATGTTACTGTTAATCGAGTGAACTTATCTATCTGTTATTGATATCCCATCAATTCAAGCTAGGGTACAATGCCCCTCCCCAACTATTCCATTATGGAGGTTCCCCAATGCATTTCAGGTACCACCACAATAGTACTCAAATGGGTTATAAAATACTAATCTCAGATTGATGTGGTCCTTATCTTACATTTAGGTGTTCCTCATCTCCATTCATTGTGATATGTTTCAGAGAAAACTGGGAGATTTCCAGACAAGACCTATACAACCCCTACTTGTTCTCCATGGTCACTGCTGGTCATGGTTATTCACACAGACTACTATAAGGATTACGGTTCTTCAAGGAACATGATATATTGCTGAGTCATTTCCATAATATTAAGTCATATTCATAACAAGATCACCACCTACTATTAATCTAGCCAAAAAATAGCACAATTGATGGAAATGATAGCTGAAACTCAACAATTATAATGTGTGATACTATTACGATAACTCATCATAATACAGTTAACTTACTACTTCATTTAAACCATATATACAACAAGTGACAAACTTATATGATAAATTAGAAATCTATCGCATGAATATAAATTTAGTTATAACCACCAGAATATAAAGCTACAAGCCTGGTCTCCTGAAGCACTGACGGTAGTTGGATTGTAGGGAAATGTTTAAAGTACCCTAGGAGTGATTCTCTAGAAGGTCACCTTCTCACAATTCATGGAGGAATTGACTTTCTGACCTTGAATGTCCCACGAAGCTACACCATTGAGACAAACTCTCTTTTGTCCTGTATGTCCATCAAGCAAGATTAGTGCCCTACCAAATATTATGCATTCAATACGATGATTCAATGCCAATTAGTATATGAAATCAACCTGGGACATGTCATAAGTGGGTTTTCATATCCAAAGATAAGCACGTGAATACCTTTATTCATCACATGAGGATGTATACCAATATGATATGATTCCTTGATCTCTTTGATTCATATGATGTTAACCCACTAACGATGAGTTTCATCACTATTGTTGCATTCGTTGGCATTCAAATTCTTGGTTACTATTGGTTGAAGAAGGCTACCTTGTGCAGCAGCAAACGAACTGCTTTATCAGCTCACCAAGTAGGATTTCCATTTCCTTAATGTACATCTAACTTGGCCTCTCATGTCCTCATTTACCAACTTACAAGAACAAATAATAAGTAACATATGTATAGATAATAGATCCCAGACATAACTATTACTATTTAGTAAATAACTATAAAAAATAGGACAATGCTATATTAAATCCTAGACACAACAAATTAACACATGCGATCCCACCTCCCTTCTTTGTCATGTTGCCCAAGGCTAACCAAGTGTTCATTTCAACATCACCTTCAATTATTTTGGCAAGTTGCAATTCTTGTAGTGAGTGTGATTTAACTCTTTAAATCCATTTTTCATAAACAACAAAGTGAATTTGATATGGGCGATAAGATCACTTGGATCATGGGTTCAAAGAAGGTCCATTTGATCAACATCATGCAAGGACAAGTGGTATGGACTGGAAGCTACTGCTGAAATATCCAGGTCAGGGTACATCTTACTCTAATACTTGGATGTGGACTTCGGTTTTCATCCTATGGCAAACCCTTTCTGCCCCCTCTGTGCTCTAACCACTCCTATGATTGTGTCCTTTAACACTATGCAAAGGAGATATATGGTTCTCAATAGACCAATAAAAGAGGGGATTGAAGGAGGGTGTTACTTCAAACAAGAGATGTGAAGGGGAAGCTTACTAATTCATGTGGCTCAATGTCGCTCGCTACTGTGATATATATATTTACATATAGTATCAAACTCAAACTATATGGGGAGGTCATAAACAGAGATGGATATCAAATAAAATGTAACTAAACCAAATAACCTCTCATCAAAATGTTTCATGTCACTCGGTTTTCCCCACTCCTTGTATGTGATTGCTTAATATACAAGTGTAAAATCAAGGTATTTTACCATGACAAAAATAGTATAATGAACTTGAAGATACATATCTTACACGATTCGATTGAGAAACAAACATGTAAAAGTATTTTAATCATATACATCAATCATTGCAGAACATTTATAGATGTCAGTGGTTATAAGTCAACAAATTAGTACTTCACGAGAAATGTGACTTCAGTGAGCTAAAAAGCGTTGGACCACTGGGGATAACCATGACTCTCAGCTTGTATGATGGAATATACGAAATGATGACCCTAAATACAATTTATTTTTTCTTTCTTTCCCTACAATACATTATTTTCAGGATGTAATCCGTCCAACATATCGAATATTAAAGGGACACATATATACATATCCATTATCGATATGGATGTGAAAGAAAACCATTAAGATCAATAGAACAAAATCCACATTGTTTGTGGTTGATACTAGAATCAAGTCTGGAGTTTGGATTAGTCAAAGATACACATACCTTTCTTTGAGAAGACAAAAGATAGATAATATGTATTTCCCAAGAGCCTTGCATCACTTTAGCAAGAACAGACGAGCATAAGAATCTTGATCCTAGTGTAAAGAATTTGTAATAGTATTGGGATATCTGGACATCATTTTGGGCAGTGTATCTACATCATCCAGTTCATCCTGCAAGTATCACATAGGTCATAGTATATTTCTAATTAGCTATCGCTCCAGGAACCACAATGAACACATCTAGCTTATGATACAACAAAAGAAAGACATGGAAGTGATGAAACATGATGAAGTAATTAGAATTTAGGAGGCACGATCCTATGAACTACATTTAAAAACTAGAAAGGTCAATTGTATACCCTTTAGATGTCCACTACCATATACATATACGGTAAATGAAATAGAATAGGTTATCACCAGATGTCACATCAATTGGATGTAAAAAATTATCACTAGAGTCAGTATATGTTTTAGGACCAGGTGCTAAAAATTGAACAACAAAATTTAGGAGAAATAAAAAGATACTTGCCATAAAAGGAGTTACAATAGAGTGTACAACTAATATGCAACCTGATTACTAGAATAAAAATAACAATCATAAGATGACATCCTACTACTTGTACTGTGTATACTTTACTAGCATGAACATAATAGATTAAGCAGAAATGGAACTGATGGAAATTTCTTGATTACAATAATCGAGAAAGAAATCACTACCTAAAGTTGTAGTTATCAAGATCTCCAGATTTTCTATAATAAGTGAAAATATGAACTGATTGTGGACTGTTTCCCAGCATTACGTTTTGTCAACAGACTAGAATAGGAACTGATTGTGGATTGCCAATATATTTGATTGGCTGCTCACTAAAGCAAATGAGACCATTTCACTACCATAGCTGCCACTGTCTAGCGGCCTGGGAGTTCAAGGGCATCATCATTACTGAATTGAACTTCATTGAGACATGCAAACTTGTATGGTTGTAAAATATGACTAACATATACTTCCTCTTATAATACACAAGAAAATCAATTTAATAGAAACCTTATTGAATCCAGAATTTAGCTGGACACAATGACTGGTCAAACAAGAAAGTAAGCAAGTGATACAAACTCCAATAACTAATCCATCAGTTGATTACTAATAGCATATTTGCTTTTGTTGATAGCAACTAATTAAGTTCTATGTAGAGCACACCACAGTCGCTGCAAATGCAGACTGGCGGTCCTTTAGTGCAATGACACATACTAAAGGCATACCTCTTTTACTAATGATGTCATACCAACTAAAACTTATTTAGATTTTTGTGCATCTGATATGGTAAGTAATGATGTCATATCTCTTTTGGAAAGTTGAAACCTCAAACTTCATGATGGAATACTTGAGAGTGTGTAGGTGACACTGCCAAAGGAGCATGTGTTGCAGGTTCCTAGAAAAGAAAGCCCAGTAAATTTCATATCAAAATCATATTGAAATTAATAGTTTGTCAAAATCACAGTTCGAGGAGGGGTGGCCAAGAGGCGGATAGGGTGACCAACAATAGATATTCTAGTCTTTTTGAGGAAGACAAACAGTTTGTGCTGGGGACAAATACAGGAGAAATGGAAGCCACTACAGGCAATGTGGAAACGAGCACTAAAACAACAAATGTCTGGATAAAGAAGGAGAAAGCACAAGTGAATGCAGTAGAGAATAGCATTGAGTTGAAAGATTTTTCAAATGAGATAAGGGAAAACAAGGAGAAAGTAGCTATGCAGGTGGAAGAAACAAATGACAAGGGTGCACACCATGTGGCTATCTCTCCTGATGTTGATGAGATCATCGAAATCTTTGATGAGCGTCATGATGTGGAAGCTGGAGTTAATTCATACATCATAGTTCAGGTTTTACCTTTCACCACTACGCCCAGTGAGCCACACATGACCAAGGCCTGAAGGAAAGACAAGACCAAATATGTTGGCAAGGCCATCAAAGAGAGTGGAACCCGTATGAAGAGGAGCGGTAAGGGCTCTAGTAGTCACGACAAGCTGAGAAGAAGCCCAATACTTTTAGAAAGCTTGGCTGAGGAAGGATCGTCTGAGGACACTGTCAGAGAGGACGGGACCGAGATAGACAGAAGCAGTGCCATAAGACTAAGAACCGACTCATGCGCAACATCGACATACTACAAACTGAACTAGCAGATCAGTTCAATCTTACCACAGATAGGCTCTGTACGCAGATGCAAACTGAGCTTGCCTTCATTCTGAAAGAGGAGGAGGAAGCATGGAAAATGTGAAGTCACGTGAACTGGTTGAATAATGGGGACTCTAACACCAGGTTCTACCACGCTTATGTAAATCAACAGAGGCGGAGGAACACCATAACTAAGCTGTGAAATGAAGAAGGTAGGTGGGAAACTGAACCTGAAGTCATCACACATATGGTGACAGAGTACTTCAAGAAAATCTTTACTACAGTACCCAATTACCCTTCTAGTACTATCTGTGAGATCCCAACTAATTTTTTAAAACTCAGTACGAGTGACTACCGGGCCATTGCAGAGGTGCCCAACAGTGATGAAATCTACTCCATGCTTAAATGCATGGACCATTACAAGGTGGCAGGCCCCGATGGGGTGACTACTCACTTTCTGTAGAAAAACTGGGAAGTGGTGTGAGATGCAGTGGAGCGAACGGTGTCCAACACACTAAGAGGTCAGGTTCTGGACGAGCGACTTTGTCAGGCCTTCGTAGTGCTTATTCCCAAATGCATGTCACCTGAAAACTGTAAACAATTCCGCCCATATCGTTGAACAATGTATGTCTTAAACTATGCTCGAAATTGGTAGTCAAAAAATCGAAGAAACATTTACCAGACTGGGTTTCTCCGGCCCAGAGCAGCTTTGTACCCAAGAGACGTATCACAGACAACATAGTGTTGGTCCAGGAAATTGTACACAGTATGAAGAGAGCTACGAGTACAAAAATCATGGCTATCAAAGTTGATCTGACTAAAGCTTATGACATGATGAGCTGTGACTTCATTGCAGACACGCTCCTTAGGATTGGCCTACCTGATACCATCAACCGGTACATTCTAAATTCTATCAGAGGAGGAGACAGCCGGATCATCTGGAATGGAAATACCTCTGAGGCGTTCAAATCACTAGGGGCTTGCATCAAGGTGACCCCCTCTCTCCCTATATGTTCGTGTTGTGACTTGAAAGGCTCAGCCAAATGATAGAAATGCAGGTGCAAAAGAAAGAGTGGTCTCCGATCAAAATACCTGGAAGTAGCTTAAGGATTGCTCACTTGTGCTTCACTGATGATATTATCCTTTTCGCAAAAGCTACAACCAGGGATATCATCTCTATTTTACAGTGCTTCTGTGAGTTCGAAATGGCTTCGGGGCAGGCTATCTCAGTAGAAAAGACTAAAATCTTCTTTGCTAAGAGCGTAGAGCGTACTATAAGGAGAGCTATATGTAGGAAAAGTGAGTTTGAGCAGACGTCAAACCTGGGAAAATACCTCGGAGTTCCTATCATTCACAAGCGGGTGACATTGCACACTTACTCTGAAATCCTGAACAAATTGAACGGTAGAATCGATGCTTGGTCGGCGCAAAGCTTATCCTTAGCTGGCCGCATTTGCATGGCGAAGGCTACCCTTACGACCATTCCTACCTATGTTATGCAAACTGTTGTCCTACCTCTCACCCTTTGTGATAGATTGGATGGCACCATCCAGAGATTTATATGGGGTGGTTCCCATACCAGAAGGGCAGTTTCTTTAGTATCCTGGGATAAAATTGTTGAGAACAAGAAACACGGAGGATTGGGGATAAAATCTATGAGGGATTGGAATCAAGCCTTGCTTTTGAAAAAATCATGGGAAATGAGTAGTGGAAGGAACACTCTATGGACTACAACCTTGGGTAGGAGGTATCGTGGCTACAATGGCAGTAAAAGCAACAATCTTTCACGCCTAGGAAAAGTGATGACCCATGGAAAAGACTTTATATGCCGAAACTCCTACATCACCATTGTGAATGGCGAGAACACTAAATTCTGGACTGATGTTTGGGTACCCAGAATCGGGTTTCTGCTGGATAAAGCTATCAAGGACATACCGGAGGACCTCACTGACCTCTTGGTGCACTGTGTGGTATTACATACAAGTGCATGGGACGAGTAGTTCCTTAATGAATGGCTACCTCAGAGCATTGTAAGGGAGATTCTTTGTATCAAGCCGCCAAAAAACTGTACCAGGCCGGACGTCATCACTTGGATGCACACTGGCAATGGTCAGTTCTCAACCAAGTCGGCTTATGAGATCATTAGAAAACCGAAGGAGATCAAGACCCAAGGTTGTTGGGACATGATATGGAAGTCTAAGGTGTCAGCAAGGACCCAGACGTTCATGTGGCTAGTCAACCATGAGGCCATTCTGATAAACGTGGTTCATGTGAGGAGGCATATGTCTGCTGATGAACTATGTCCCCGTTGCAGAAACTAAGAGGAGTCCATTCTTCACGCCCTCTGTGATTGCCCGGTAGTCAGAGATACTTGATCCCTAGTGTTGGGAAATATTGATAGGGGTAGATTCATGGGTGAAGTATACCTACCACAGTGGATAAAATAGAACTTGCAGCAGAATTGCAGCCACACACAACTGTTCTTATTCGCTTGTCGTTTAATTTGGTTGGCTAGGAATGTGTTGGTGTTTGACGAGAAAGCCACTCATAAATGCCATATTGTTAATCAGATCTCGATGGAGATGCAACTCCTCGAGAGCAAGGGAAAGACAAGGGTTGTGAACCTGACTGAGAAAATGCAGCTGCACTGGAAAAGACCTCCGCAGAACACAATCAAACTCAACACGGATGCTGCTCTGAAGAGGAAAAAGGCAACTACGTCAGTGGTGGCACGCGACAATGAAGGTCGGTGGGTGGGAGCAATTGCTGAAAAGATTAATGTTAATGACGTTTTAGAAGCAGAGCTTAGGGCTATCTGGCTATCTTTAGTGATGGCAACGAATGCAACTACACGGCCGTGGAAATCTCGACGAATAGTCAATGTGCGGTGGGCATGATTTCACAAGAAAGTTATGTTAACCCCAGATATGCTAACTGGTTGGCGGATATACAACAGTTGATTAAGCTGAACTGGACTTTGAAGTATGATTGCAGAGACACCAACAAGGATGCGGACTGGGTAGCCAAGAACTTGATAACAAGGAATGAGGAGTTCTATGCTTATATTAGACCTCTACAAGATCTGATCACCATTTTAAACAATGATTATTGTAATGGTAGCAGTACTACCATATTTAATTATGCAAGTAGCTCGTACTGGTGTAATATGTTTTTAAATTTGCATGCACGAGGAGGGCGCGATGAATAGATAGCCTCCTGGCATCCCCAACAAAAAAATAGAGTTTATATGTGACACATGATTGCATTTTACTATTTGAGCACAACAACAACCATGTGATTAGTCCGAATTGGTCTAGCTACAACATTCTAATCGTTGTATTCAATGGTCCTATAAAGATGAAAATGGGAAAAAAATGTGTTGGTATTACAATTTTCTGCTGTATATATTCATTATCTATGTTACCCTATAGAAATTCATAGTATGGATTTATCCATGTATGCATTACCTATTTGAGTGATCTGAACTTGAAGACGATATGGCTACCTTTTTAGATCCACATGCAAAAGAATTAAACAAATTTAAGCACTAATTCGAATCTCAAGTGTGATATTGCTCTAGATGCTCCTGTGAATTCCATCATGGAACCTGATACATATGAATTTCATCTTCTACCTAAACCTTAGTATAGATCCCCTGGGACAAGAACGGATGGCAGCTTGAGTAGAATCAGAACTCAACTTCACTCTGAAATTTAATATGTAGCTCTTACAGTAGAGCATTACCAGAGAGTAATGACTCTGTAATACCTAGGGTGATGTATAAACATCAACCATATTTACAAGGAATAGAGAAGTTAAGTCTACATTACAAAAATCATTCTTCAAATGGTCAAAAAATGTAAACCAAAGTTGAAGAAGGTCAATAAATCTAGCATGAACCAACCAAGCCTAATTTTTTTGCTTAATGAAGATAAAAGATAACAACTCCATAAATACTATGCAAACAACACTCAATAATAGAAACTTCAAAGTGTATAACCCACTAGAGGTAACAATCATCCTACAAGTGTCGTCTGGTTTGAACAATATAAGAAGACAACTGCAGCTTCATGGAATTCTAGAATCATCTTTAGGTGGAAGTCTTCATGAGTGGAAAGAAGCATGTATCATGCCAAGCAGTAGCAAGCAACATGCAACATCCAGCTTCAAACTGTGGAAATCATCACATGGTCTTTTAGAAAGACAACAAGAAGATCTAGGATCTTTTAATAAAGATAACACATGGACTACCCAGGTTCAAGCAACTAGCAAAGAAAGAAACAAAGAAACCAGTGAGGGGATTAAAATATTGTCTAATAGTGACCCTAGATAGATCCATCACAAGACTTCTAAGCATCAACAACAACCACATAAATCTAAGGAAAATGCAAGACCAATTACTACTACATCATATCAGGATGCACGAGCCAGAGATGCCACTAACAATAGCTTCTTCAGAGCATAACAGGTACTACTGAGAAACAAAACAACAAGAAAACATAGTGAAGATCAATGCCAAATTTTCCTATTTTATATAATACATGTATAATACATGAGGTTCAGAACAATAGTATGCATCATTCCTTGACAAAAGTTATCCTCTCAGTTACTTCCTTTCTTCATTATTTCTGAATGCTATAAAATTTCCTAGAAATTTCTTTGACACAACAAATGTCTCATAGTCATACTCATGGCATCTAACAATGGATTTTTTGCATAGTGAAAAAACACCTCCTATTGATTTTGGAAAATTCTAGCAGTCCCTATTGTCAAGTTCAATGCCAAGACTTGGAGTAGCATTTACCATCTACATTTGTACCTCAACACTTGATTTAGCTTCATCCTATCCGGCATTGGAGTAGGCAGTGCAGTATATTAGTCCAGATTTATCAAAATGAATAGAATATGCATGCATGATCAAGAAAAAGAAGACTGAATCAAGCTTAATAGGGCAAAGAAGCATAGCTTTCATGAGGTAAAGAAAGAAACCCCTCGATATCAGAAAACCACATATAGGAGCCATGAAACATTAAAGAGCATGCATCTAACTAGAAAATAGATCCCAAAGAAGCATTAGCCCCTTCTAGCATAGCCACAGTTATAGATTCATTTAAAAGTGTTGACTTGGGGCATGGACTTGAAATACCACTCTTTACGATAGGATCCACACAACCCGAAAGCAAGTTTGAATTGCTCGTGTTATGCAGCATGAGATCCATTCTTTAATGAGTAAAGAAACACAAACATTATGAAGACGTTGATAAAAGAAATAAAACAATACCCAGTAGAAAGTATCAATGAAATGGCTTAGCTACATCTATCTCCTTATGCAAATGGAGCTTGTTCAGCCCTAAAGGATATTGGCTCTACTAAAATGCAGCTTTAGTAATCAATCATCATGACCTATGTAATTCCCTTAACGAGGATATGGATTCAATGATACAATATTAACTACATTTTGTCTCCTATCATCCCTAGAATAAGAGGATCCAAGGTCATGAAATTCCAGTGATGATACATTTACTTCCTCTTTTATGGTTGTGGTATTTTATAATATAAGCAAGTAAATGAGTTCAATACAGTAAGAAGCTTTTGCAAGCTTCATGTGCAGATTTAGGTGGCATGATAATATAGTATAATGTCTATAGTAACATGCAAGGATACCAATACAGAATGTATTCAAATTTCAAATATACATAAAATATAAGTCAATGAAATAATTGTCATTTGAGTTGTGAAACAACATCAATAGAGATACCAGTTGATATACAATTCCAAATCATCAACATATATAACTAACCAAAACAAATACACATATTTTTCCTATCGGTTATGGAGTTACTGCAAAGTAAGATCTCTTGTAGTGGCCAGAAATTGATAGTCTAATTTATATAGACCTGAAGTTAGTAGACATGCTCCCAAACATCTATTCTCAACAAGGGGACCAAACTAAGGCCCTTGGTTACTAGTGGATCCTACAAAATAATCTACATAGTTCAATCGACCAGATCAATCACTGTGTTCTCATTGCAAGGGGTTAAATGCATAAATTTGTACTTTTTACATTAGAATGTGGTGATGAGTTATACACACAAATTAGAGCCAGATTCTCTACTAATGTTGTTACTGTTCTATTTAGAACTAGGGTTAGTCTTGAATTAAGCTGGTTCAATGATCTTAGTCTGGACCAGATATGATGCTCAACACAACAAATAGTTGGCCTGGATTTTCAGCAACTCCAATCTATAATTTCAATTTTAGTTTGAAACCACATTTAGCATGTCAATTTACCAGTTTGTTAACAAGTTTTTTGAGTGAAAAGTGTTGTCTTTAATCACTTAAGTAAAGTTTGTTCTGGTCTATGCAATTCATCAACATGTACTACATGAATACTAAGGCTAATTAATTTGATGATATGAAGCTATCCTTTTCATATACTCAGCATGACAAAAGTTCTAGCATCATGCCATCCATAACTCAGTAGGTACTGCATCTCACCAACCCAGTCCAACATAGAAAGAACAGGGTATGGCTCACAAATCAAAAACACATTCAAGGTAAATTTTGGCCCAAATTGAAATTTTGGTTAGATTAAATAATTGGTTTAGATAGAGTTGATCAAATGTTGTGGCCCACTGATGTCAACCTATGTGCTCCCTTTACACTCTTTTCTAACCCAAGCCAGTTACTTCTAAGAGCATTGAGCCCGTTGTGTACCATGGTCGACCTATGTGCTCCCTTTACACTCTGTTCTGACCCACTATTGTCGAGAATAGTGAATCATCATCATCTTCATCACAGATAATATCTAACCAACATATTTGGGGTGATCCACTTATTTGGCAGAGATTGCAGATCAACCAAATTAACATGAAAATCCAATTATCTTTGGTATTCAAATCAGCAAGACATTTAAACCCCTTGAATTATGAGTCTCCACAGTTCACTTCAGGACCTATGCATTCAAAGGAATATAACTACACCCAGATCCTAGACATATTTCCACTATGACTTCCAGGTCAACTGTTCTCCCTTTCCATGTCGTAGAGTTGCCCCAAGGCTCAAATGGAAGCGTGGTAGTAGATACATCACAAATACTAAAATGTCTTACCTTTGGACATGAGACCAATAGAACAAAGACAAATATCTCACATGTTAACATGAAACTAGATGATTCACTAATGCTTATGGATTCACACTTTTTGGCATCTTCTATTCAAGGGGTTTGATCTACTAGCGCAAAATCTAGTTCATTGCCAATAAAGGTAACACGACATAGACATGAAATCGGTGATGGTTTAAGAAAGAAGAGTTAGACAATGTACCTATAGAAACTATGGAAAGTAGAATCTACCCTACTTCAAATCATGACATGTTTCATCAAGTTGGCATGCACCAAAGTTGTGTAAGCTACAAGCCTACAACAACTCATTCTCTAGTCAACACAAGCCTATTGACTATAGATAGACTGACATAGAGAAACTCGAGACTGAACAATGCTTGTATTGATGCCATAATGGAAGTAGATGTTGTCTTCTAGGAAAAACTCCAACTTCTTAGAGATACAGGAGTAGAGCATGCCATCTAGATTCATTATAAATGGATATTTGAATGGTATCAATATTGCGTGATGTTGGCATTAAGATTCCTTATACTATGAAGTTTCGAGGAGCTTGAATTATAATTGGCAGAAATTCTCGATGCATAAACATATACTATCTGAGCAAGTGTCATCAAATCAAACATATAGTGCATGAGAAGTAAAGTGTTGAAGCAGTATCTGGGTAGAAACGCAAAAACGCTTATGCTATGGCCATATTTAAACTACTCAATGATGATTCATAAACTATAAGAAGAGCAGAATGACAATCGCCCCTGGAGCACACACAATGTGTCTCGTCTGGATTCTTGTATGGAAAAATACCAAAAAATGATGTGGAAAAGAACATAATTAATCAACAAACCTGGACGTCCTGCTCTCCTAGG
Source organism: Alisma plantago-aquatica (assembly GCA_963693085.1). Classification (NCBI taxonomy): domain Eukaryota; kingdom Viridiplantae; phylum Streptophyta; class Magnoliopsida; order Alismatales; family Alismataceae; genus Alisma; species Alisma plantago-aquatica. The sequence goes on along the minus strand of OY856412.1, from coordinate 313,932,954 downwards.
ATTCTTGGTGGGGTATCTGGGGTAGTTTGAGAGAATTGGGACATTCTGCACACAAGATGCAAGGCATTCCCTTTGGCCGTCTATGAGGAACTCTCTGTAACCATTCCACATACAACCACATATATCGTCTGAGCCACTAACATTGTGTATTTAGTCGCTTGAGTCGGTGGAAGGGAAACCTTTTACCATTGTACTGCTTCGAGATCCAGACATCCTAAGAGTGAGCATTGTTATTACCATTTCGTTAAAGGTTGAGATCCTGAGAAGAGAAAAAATCCACCATTATGAGAAGCTAAAACAAATCATGCAAGATATGGTTCATTGTGAATAACAAAGGGGAGGAGATCGAGATGGTAAAGAGAGAGAAAGCTAATAATTGATACAATCAATGTTTTACTGGACCAAACATCACCATTTGCTATCAAATTAGGTGGTACATGTCAAGACGTTGTCCACATTTCTAAGCTGATATTCTAGATGGCGCTTCTAGTCGGGCCGCACAAAATCGTCCATCAACTCTTATCATCGATTGATGTCACTGGAGCTACGGGCGGGGATGTCTGCTAAGGACAATGATCTCTTGCTTGCCTTGACGTAGATGCCAATGTAACATTCTCCTCACTTCTATTTTCTTATAGCTTCATCCTTCCCGGACTTCCTTTCTATGTCCGCTGGGCCGGGTGCTACAAAGGGGAGGAGACTGGGGTGGTGAGGAAATGAGAGTTACAGGGAGAAGAAATAATGAGTGAGGCGCTATCCGAGTGGATGGTCTGGCAGGGTGGGGTGGGGGAGACGGGGATCAGGCGCAATGGGGGCACCGATGGTGATTGGGGGAGGACAGAGTATTCACTCACCGCGCCAATAGGGGGAAGGGAGCAACATTTGGCAAAGTTGAAAATTTTCAGCGTGCTGGTTATTTGGGAGGGGGTGCGGAGAGAGGGAGGGGTTGAAAAGAAAACATTGAAGTGAGTTTAAATATGTAGTCAAATTTGTAGTTATTATAAATATTTATATATGTTTTCTTTACATTTTTAATATTGTAAAGAAAAGTAGTTTTTAACTACAAATATGACATATATAGCTATAATAATTGTAGCTAAATCATGTTTTTTTTGTAGTGGGTTTGTTCTTCTTTTCTTGAGATGATCTTGCTTGGCCGAGGAGTTGATCCAAGCTTTGGCTTTCTCCTCTCTGTTGGAGTTTCTTTGATTGGGAGTTGTTCTTCACCTCAAGGCCAATTATATAACTTTCCCCAAATAATTATTGCATTCATCTTGCATGTTAATGATCTATCTCTAAAACATGATTGTAACTTGTGTAGTGAAGATGTCTTGAACTAGGCTTTATGATTATGTGGTGATCTATGGATTATCTCTTTTTCCTAAACCCTAATTCTTGTACCCAAAATCTAATGGATGGTGGAGTTGTTAGTTCTTACAAGCACATCTTGAATATTGGTTTTTATCCTCATGAGCATGGTTTTGCTATGTTGTTGAAGATGGTGGTTTTGTTTCTCACATGCATGTTGTTAACCATCGGTTTTATCTCTTACATCATGGCTCCTATGTTGATCCTTGTGATGGTCATTCTAGGGTTGTGGTTTTTGCCTTCTTCATGAGGTTTTCACCTTGGTGATGTTTCATATTATTGAAGTAGATCATCTATTCTGGTCACCATGTTTCCCTATTTTCCATGGGGTTGACTTGATCATGATGGTGGTTGAGATGGGTTTTTTGGTTTGGTCGCTATAGCCCTAACCCTAACTACCTTGGACGTTGTGTTTCCCTGATGTTCTTGGTTGTTACGTGTTAGTAGAAGTGGTCTGTTGTGGTCGTGACACATGGAGTACTCTCTTGCGGTCACTATGCTTTGAGGTCCTTGTTGCAGTTGCTATGCATGGTTTGATACAGGTATCTATGCTTTGATGCTTGTTTTGGTCACTATGGCCAACCTAATCCTAGTGGTCGCTAGGGTAACCAATGCCTAACGGTCGCTAGAGATGTTATATCTTGTATGATCATTACACTTTGCTTGTTTCCATGATCATTTTGTTTTGATGACAACGTTTGGTCTATGGACTCCAGGAATGTGGGAAAGTGATGAACATTAGGATTGATTGTTAATTTCAGTTATGAAAACCCTAATTGGTTGGCTATGGTGAACCCTAACCTTAATTTGAGTAACATGGCGATTAATGCTTAGTTGCTTGAGTAATTAGCATGTTGATGAATCACTCTCTCTCTCCTAGCATGTTGTAACCGTAATTGTAGGTTGAATAAACATCATAGCTAATATGGATGTGGTATCTCTAGTGTAATACATGTGTGATGATTATGATACTTGATGAGTCATAGAGAGATAATGATGTTCTTGTAGGAACCATGTGAATGGTCTTATGACATTGGCAGAGGCTTAGTGCCTCATTGAGGTGATATCCTCTATGTGATGTGATAAGGGATTGATATCCCATGGTAATGTGACAAAGGTGGTGGTCTTGTGTATCGCATTGAAACAATATCAAGAGGTGATGTGACAAGTTTATGTCTTATACGTATTATATCTTCTGGAGTTGCAATCTACCTTATCTCGGTAGAATCTGTTTAGGGTTTGTATGTTGTAATTTGATCGATGCAAAATAAAAGACACCCAATCGGCTTAGCTAATCAAGTGAAACCTTAATCATGTAGAGGCCATGTTCCATAGATCCATTCCAGTATCAGAACTTGTTGGATGGTAAAATGAGTATTCCTGAAGGAAACTCTGAGTGCATACTGTTGAGTATGTGGGGTGCTTGGAAACAACATCCTTGTCGTCTAGATCTCAAGTAGTTGAGAACGACGGTGGTCATGTCTTGATATTGGAATATGTGATTTTGTGAGGTAGCGGTGAGAACAACCGTGGTAATACCTTAGTGATATAGGTGGATACAACTTGGTTTCTAATGTCTTGACCTATACCAAGGTGGGCTAGGTGTTTCAGCTTGACTATATGTTGTTGGTGGCAGTTGACTGTTATGTCTCTACGGTGTCTCCCGTACTGACCGAGAGGTGAAGGTGAGATTGTGGATTCTGGATCTTCCCTAGATCTTGTATGGCACTGATTTCGACTCAATAGTGGTCAGTTGGATTTGAGTGGTACCACTCAAATCCTCAGGGCTTAATAAAAGATATAACATAGTCATGTAGCATATCTGCTTAGGGCTAAACACGATTCACATTGGTTGTTGCTCTTGCCTTGTTTTGTATATTGCTCAGTTGTATTATAATGTGGTAAGAGAAATTGACTGTTATACACGTTCTTCATATGCCTTCTATATACATGACATGTTCTTTCTATCTATTATAGTTGTTTAACCTGCTTAGCCTGTATAATCAGTTTTAAGTTATTCAGTTAGCTGAATCTGCTCATCATGTTAATAATGTTACCTTCGTGCTTAAACATAATCTGTGTTTACAATAGTTGTTGGTGGGGAGTTATATCTCTCACTGGGACATGGGTCTCAACCCTGTGGTTCACCACATCTTTTTAGGTGGTCATGCATGGTGTGGTAGAGATCATGTTGTTGAGGTGGAGCATCAAGGAGATCAGTGAACATAGAAGGTTGGATATGCTTCTAGTGTTTTTTAGTAAAATCCTATGTGTTGTCCATGTACTCTCAGGTCCTAGAAGGGGTATTTTGTAGATGTTTTATCGACACGTGTTTTTGGCTATATGACCTTGGTTGTATATAGGGCTTGTGCTTGTGAACATGTTATATTTTGTAATAGGTGTGTGGCAGTTAGCCACTATACGGATGTGCATACCTATCCTTATATGTGATATGGTATAGTTTGTGTACCTTTGATGTAATATGTTTTCACACATATTGTAACGTCTGGGCCCACTGCCCAAGGCTCTAGTAGAGTTTCAGGAATGACGACTGGCCCCACAGACCACCACTAGCCTTAGCTGTGCACTTTAATCTCACTCACGCGCAAGCCAGGATCAACTTCTTGACTGGTCACCCATCCTAGTACTACTCCAAGTTGAGCACACTTAACTATGGATTCTCTAGTAATGGGCTCCCAGAAAAGGAGGTGCACCTTGGTGATATGGGTAGTCCAATCATTCCTTATAAGATCATTTTATCTGAGGCCTAAAATCCTGGGTTGTTACAATCTCCCCTACTTAGAATCTTGACGTCCTCATCAAGGCTCAACTATATGGCCTCATAATATTACCTCGTTTCAGTGTAGACCTAGAATAGCCCATGGACACCCAGCTCCCGATCACATAATACCAGCTCAAGGGTGGCTACATCACCATGGACAACCCTTTCCAACTTGCATGGACCGTACGGCTCAAGACTGGCATGCCACATGCCCACGTGGGCCCCACCTACTGGAGGGGCTATGGCTCTAATACCTTTTATAATGCCCGGGCCCACTGCCCAAGGCTCTAGTAGAGTTTCAGGAATGACGATTAGCCCCACAGACCACCACTGGGCTTAACTGCGTGCTTTAATCTCACTCACGTGCAAACCATGATCAACTTCTTGACTGGTCACCCATCCTAGTACTACTCCAAGCTGAGCACACTTAACTATGGAGTTCTTTAGTAATGGGCTCCCGAAAAAAGGAGGTACACCTTGGTGATATGGGTAGTCCAATCATTCCTTATAAGATCATTTTATTCGAGGCCTCAAATCCTGGGTTGTTACACATATGGTTATACAAGATCGGTGTTAATTTACCATATTTTGTGGTAATGTGCTTGTTTAGTTGTTAATCATGCTTTGGTTTTGAGTTATCTCACTTTTGTGGCATCGGGTTGTCATAGATGTGGATTTTTATTTTGATGACCAATATTTGCATGCCTTCAATGTTTTATACTACAAGAAAATCTGTCAATATCGACACCCTATCCTAACACCATAGGTTTTGAGTTGGTATAAATTATATTTACCAACACATATAATAGATGTCGACATATATTTGGTAGCCCCCCTTTGTATGTGTGTCCTTTGCTTGATCTTGATCATTTTGCAAAAACCACTGGATTTCCAGTTAATTAGTAATTTTTCTATCTTGTTTGAAAAATATAAGCATCATATTTTCATTCTTTTTGTATGAACTTATACGATCAAGTAAGAAAAATATCTATTTTCACCATTTAAAAATGCAACTACTAGCAGAAAACATTGATAGGATGTTTCCCTCCTTTATTCAGATTACATATTTGGATCTAAACCCTATCTTCATTAAACACCCAATGCTAATCTCAAACATAGTTGTCCAACATGTGATGCCCCTAGGAATCCAACATCCTTGCCATGCGACCCTCTCATCGTCACCTTGTTTCAGACCATTGTGGAGAATATGAAGACCATATTTTATGTTGACTGACTTGTCGAGGACATCAATAGAAGGAGCAATCCATGATTCACATGCTTTAAGAGAAAGTGGATAGACGATTCTAGTTGACCATTGCACATAATTGAGAAGTTTGTGTCATCTATAAGTGTGGATTGATTCACCTGACAATTGGGGCAATAAGAATCAATTTTTTGATAGGGTTCTTGTTGATTTGTGCCCGGTCAGTAAATATCTTAGGGTTTTTATGTTCGTAGAAAAGGAAGTAAAAAATTTAGGAATTAGGATTTATCTATATATGTAGCTATCATTCCAAGGGGGAGACAAAGATTGATTATTTCTAGTATGTTCATTTATATGTTTCAATTGTTATAAATGTGGATATTGACTTTCTTGTTGCATGTTATGTTGCTACATGATGTTGTAAAGTCATCATTTGTGTGGTGTTTCAAGACTACAAGAAGGTGTTTCAGGGCATGTCCCATTATGGAATTCGTACATCGAGTAAAAGCTTGGGATAGATAAATCATGCTCCTTACTGTGATGACACTAATCAGGTGAATGGCTTTTACTTATATTACAGTTTGTATATAAAAGGTGTAGATTCTATCATGTGTATGTTTATTATGTGTGAACTTCTTCTTGATTCATGCATTTTTTGCACAATGCCCTTTGTTAGTGGTAGGCCATAGAGTTGAATGATACAACTTTCTCCACCACGTAAGGCATTATTTCATTATCAACTATGAATCTTTATAAACAAAGTTTACATATGAGAATGAAAGATTCACGTGCCATTTAGTGACATAACAGACATTAATGCAAAAATGAACTTTTTGTCACTATATTTATTATAAAGTCACTCATTTTCCCCGAGAACTTAGTCATACTTAGTTTCTATTAGCATGTTGTAAATTTTACCAACAAGGAATACTTTGGGTGGAAAACTTCGATGGTCTCAAATGAAGAGACTTGGATTTGAACCACATAGACAAGTCTTCTTATTTACCACCTCATAGGAGTTTGGTCTCTATCACAAGCTTTGGGAGAACGAGGTGATAAATCTTTCTCTCTTAACCCAACATATTTTATATAAACATAATGATTAAACTCTAACTTAGAAATGTCAATGATACATTTAGACTTGTGAATGCGGTCTCATTGGACCGAAAAAATTAGTTGTAGGATCGATTTTTGACAAATCTGTCAATCTAGGGTTAGATCAAACAAATCAAAATTTATGTCCAGGTCAATTCTGAATTCCAACTTGCACAAAACAGTCTAGTTCTATATCTAGAAAAATCTAGGTGCATGTCAGTTAGACTAGTAGAAAAAACTAAATTATGCAAACCAAGAATTTTGGAACACCTAGCATATGAATGTTGGATCCTAGATGGGTGACTTAGATGCTCTAGAGGGGGGGTGAATAGAGCTGAAAGCACTTACACAAAATTCATTAAACCTTCAAATTATATGACAAGATAAGGTTGCTAAATAGGTAATTTGAGTGCAACTAAATCATGCATAGCAAGGATAAGAGAGATTGAACATGCACCAATTAGACAAGCTATTTAGAGTGGTTCCACACTTCAAACTAGAAGTGTGTCAGTCCACTTGCCTAGAGAGGTCAACCTCTAGGACTTCAACCAATTGCACTCTTATATTCATTAATAAGACATACAATACATGACCAACAAAGGACTTACCTATCCAATACAAAGAGTCTTCAACCTTACCAAGGACTTACTCACTTTGCAAGAGTCTTCGGCCTTCTCCAAGGACTTACCCACTCTTGCACAAGTCTTCGGCCTTGTAGGAATTACCCACTCTTCTTGGATCTTCCGCCTTTGACTTCACCTTCACTCGGAGAAGCTTTCCACCAAGGACTTACCCACTTGAGCTTGAGTCTTCTTCCTTCTCCAAGGGCTTACCCACTCTAGCTCCAAGTCTTCGGCCTTGATCTTCACCAAGGGACTCCTTCCCTTGTTCTTCTTCACCTCTCTTGGACAAGAGAGAGAACCTTCATCTTCAATATAGGAAAAGAGAGATGGGGAGGTGGTGGAAGTAAGAGCCTCACAAGATATACAAATAATACTAGCTCTCTTACAAATCTCCTACTCACTCTAATGGATGTAGCAAGTGATTAAGCTAAGAGAGAGAGGAGGCTGTAGGAAGCACTCAACTATAGAATAGGAACCTCACAAAGAGTTTGCAATGAATGTTCAACCTTGGAATGAAGCCCAAGGGGTCCTATTTATAGCTGGGGATGCCTCTTAGCCTTTGGGAACACTTGTGAACGAAAAATAGCCGTTTTACAAGTTGCAACGGATCTATTTTGGGTCCCAACAAAGTCTCCAACGGTTGGAAATGCTTTTTCTGCATTCCAGTACAGTCTGATCGGCCGAGTTTCTATAAAGGTAATTCGGCCGAACCACTAAAAGACAAGGCTGAAAGCTAGACTGTCGGCCGAGTTTCCTTTGAGAAACTCGACCGATCGGTCCATTTCCAGACTTGGACCAATCAGTGGATCGGCCGAGTTTCCTAGCTAGAACTCGACCGAACGGTGAATCGGCTGAGTTTGTAACTCGGCCGATTCCAACAAAAATCCCAGAATATATGGATCGGCCGAGTTTGGAATTCGGCCGACAAAATCCCTGTTATGGGTATTTTGGAATTTTCGTTTAACCGTACAAATGATGGATTTTTGTGTCCCAATAATTTTTCTAAGCTTAATTACAAGTCATACAATCATTTCAAGTGATTACAAAGCAATTCTAAGGTCATTTACATAGAGATCCCAAATTGCACACTTGTAGCTATTTTGACTTGTCTTTTCTCCAATTTGATATGCACAAGTTAGGGCATTTGGAGTGTGTCTAAACCTAATCTGAAATCACTCAATGTAGAAGCATTAGACACCAATATGTGGAATGGTTAGTCATCATCAAAACAAGGGTTTAGTCAATTTAGACGTGAGTCAACATTGACCTAATTGACCTTGAGTCAACAATGAATTGATTCCAAGATGGTAGTAATTTCTATATTGAACAAACTAAAATTGGTCCATGTTCTAGATTTATTATTTTGATTCCATTTCGGATTTGAGCATAGTGATCAAATTTGGATGTGTTGATTTTGGGTTTGATTGTAACATACTCGATTTTAGGTAGAAAGGATAAACTTCCCTTATTCTAGGTTCTTATTCGATTATGTTAATAACTAGTACCTATGTACCTAATTAAACTTGCATTTTGAATAGTAGTTGTCAAATAGTATCATGTGTTCATAAATTTCCTTTACAAATGATATTTGAAAGATAAAATAACCATGATACATTCAACAATAAGAATATAGGTGTAAATATACTAAATATGGTCTTGGGTCCAAACTGATATAATAAAATACACCTACAATTATAAGATAAAGGAAATCAAGTTAATGTGTGCATAGTGTCACAATTGAGTTTTTGGAGGAGTAAATACCTTAAATGTATGTTTTATACACTAGTAGTGAAATCTAATATGAGACATTCAAAAAGTACAATTTACGCCAAATTTGGATACCTCACTTCTTAAATGGCCTACCTAGTAAATTTGGCATTCCTTGGATAATATTTACCCATTAAATCAAATGAGTAAGAAAATGCATTGTATATCTTAGGTCCAATGGACATAACCAATGTAACACTTGTTTGCCCTAAGGTTCCCACTATCTTTGTACCATCATGCCCTAATGACTTATGTCCCATTCATTTTCTATGTAAGGATACCTTAGTGATTATGTAGTATTCTTTTCTCTCACAACACCACTGGATCACATAGACCTGGTCTCACGAATGAGATTTCATCGTCTCTAAGTCCTACCTTAATTGGTTCTTCATCTCCAACTAGAAACTTCTCACCCATTACACCTCCCCTACTCGGTCTCCCCCTGTTTTTCCTCACCTCCTCTCTAATCCTCCAGACCACTCTCAAATGCCCTGAATCCCTAACCACCCACTAATATCTAGGCCTAGGTCCCATCGGCTAACTGAGAAAAAATGTCACTAACATTACAAACAGATCAACGCTTACCACCTCCTTGCTTCAATGTCTCCCTCAACCTCTAGACCTTGATTCTTTACCTCCTCAAAATGTCTTCCTATCCCTTCTCTTTCTCATCGTCTACTCCAACAACCGTCACTTCTTCTTCCTCCTACTATACCTGCAAATAGGCATGGAAACGACCACACATGTCAGTGGACCTACAACACCTCCGTACTCAAACTTGGTCTCATGAGTGCACATCTTATTCTTCTCTCCTTCCTTCTCTTTCTCCCTCTCACGGTATAAACCTAGTTACCCCTATGGACATCCTCATAGCCATACTGTGCAGACCCACCTCCTACAAGTACCTAGTCAGTGGAGGCATTGGTGGGAGCCAAAACCACCTGATATCTCTGCTACTACGGCTACACGTCATGGCCTCCACCCCCAGTGTTCAGCAGCCAAAGCCAACTCATCTCCCATCATTCTCCTTTCTACATACATGATTTCCACCAATAGACATTTGTAACATACTGAATCTTGGATTCAATTGCAATTTAACCCATTTTTAAGATTTTATTTCCTTCATGTACTTTTTATCCTTTTCCCTAATTCTTCCTATCTTTTCTATCCTCTTTGGCCTCAATGTTAAGATTTAGCTATACTTGATGGATTGAACTATATTTACCCACATTCATTACCATGAATGGGTCTTTGCACAAATATCTCAAACAGTGTGTTAATTAGAGTCTAATAATGCAAAATGACCATTAATGAGAGACAATTACTGGATTATGTTAATTTAGAGTCTTTGTGACTTTTTGAGATAAGAAATAATAATTAATGTGGAATTGTATTAGTTAATGAGATAATAACCCTTTTTCCTTTCTCTCTCCTTCAAAATTGTATTAAAAGCAATAAATAAGAGGCGGGACATGACACTTGAATGACTTTATAATATCCATCTCAAATTTTATTAAAAGAATTGCTACGAAAAAAGCTTTGTATTAATTCACCCTTTAAAATACATTAATATATACATTAATGGCCAATATAGTGGTTAGTGGCCATATCTCATGAAAAATGAAAATATAATTAAATAGCATTAATCTAGGCATTAATATTAGCCTATGGTTCAAAATTGAGGTCATTTGACCCATGATTGACCCTCCAAAAAGATTTTACAAGAATTGATTATAGATTGACTATGATTTGATTATAATTTCATTTATGCGAGCATTTAAGCTAAAGTTTCCGTTATTTCTCGCCTGTCATGTGTTACTGCATTTGACTTTTATCTCCTCTGTGTAATCCGATGATCATCTTTTGATCATCTGAATCTCAACTCGATGGGATGGCCACTAGGTCATCCTCTACCTCCAATAGTTTCGCGGGTCCAAGTAATTTCTTGATGCCTTGATTCCACGACCCCGATCTCCCTCATTACTCAATCATTTCACGCAATTTTTCTTCCTCCATATTCATCTCTCTCCGCCAGTTCTAGTGATCCTTAACTCACACTCCCTCATAAGTTGTGGACAAAATGCCCAATAGAGGCTCCTTACCGTTCTCCACCCCAACTCGGAGAGTGAATCACAAGCCACCTCCCGCCTATAAAAGGCAATGAAGAGCACCCTCAGTCACCACAAATTCCTCCTCTTCTTCCAATTTCACCCGCTTCTCCCCCAAACTCCCTGACCTACTCAGTTTCCTCCTCTGGCAAGTGGACCTCACCCCGACGCTCTTCACTACCTCCCTTCAAATTGACAAACCGGTAAGCTTCACTTACCTCTGTCCTTCATTTCCATAGCGTTAGTTGGTCCTGGTTTGGCTCGAGTCACCGTATCCTATAGCTCAGATCGACCCCTCATTGGAGATCTAATGCCTTCCCATTTTTTCGCATCTCCAATCGCACCAACCCGTCGGTTGACCTCGCCAAACCTTCACGAACATTTTCTAGTGATCACTTAGTTGTTTTGGGATGTTCTTCCTTGGTTTTGGACCCTCGACCACTTCCCTAGTCTACCACTTTTTCCCTTTTGCCCAGGTCTCTCCTGACCTTCTCTTTGGTTCTTTGAAGTCACCGCGACACCGCGAAGGTGACCAAACACTAGTTGGGCACTGGGGAACTATAAGGTTCCATGCCGATGAAGGCCGTGGAGCTCCAGGCAGGTACTCGACCTTTAGTCCACGCCATGGCTCTCAGGGAACAATCCAGGGCTTCAAATGACCTGGGTGACCATGCGTGAGCAATTGCAGATCTAACGAGCATGAGTAGTTTAGGTTTTCCATCGGTATCACTGATCGACAACTACGATTTATTTCTTTACTAAAAGACTAAAATGTCCCCGCATATTTAATCAACCGATTTATTTTGCGAGGGTATTTTTGGGATTTCACATGTGCTTTAGATATATCAACCACAAGCCCCACTTTGCTAGCTGGAAGGTGCCAATTAGCCCAAGTCAGCGTGGGCCCAGGTCCATTGACCGCTGACTGACGTGATTTTTCGTCAAATTATCATTGGTCAGACTTTTGGAAATTCACAATAAATCGTAGGATGGTCAGAAAAATGCAAAGAAATACTCGTTGGAAGGGATTTTTTTGCAAGGAATCTGAGTTTAAGGTTTTTGAGTATCAATTTGTATCCCTATTTCGAGATTTATCATAAATACCATATTAATTATATAAAAAGCCTTAAAATATGGGGGTGAGGGAGTAGCCCAACGGTGCAGCTCGGCAATTCGCAATGAAGGGACCTGTGTTCAACTCTGGCTGCGTAACCTTCAGGGTGCAATAAGGTCCCACGTTGCTGAGTACATTGTGGTGCCCCTATGTACGCAGCTAGTTTCGGGGTTTACCCTTGGCAAGGTGGGGTCCACTAGTGGCTGATCCCAGGAGGGGTTCCTCATTATAAAAAAAGCCTTAAAATATGTAACGAATCCATTTTAACCCCAAATTTAAGAAATAAATATGTTTTCCTAATCAGGATAATCCAAGTAATCAAATGGTCCAAGTTTGGAGTCCTAAAATGATGGTTTTATAGGAAGACCAAAAGTAGTGTTTCTCACATAATATCCTTTATAAACCCTAATCCATGTGTATAAACTTGTATCTATGACAAAAGTGACATTAGACACATTTAATTGATGAAAAGTCTTCTTTAAGAATCTCAAGTGAGGTATGTATGTGCATTCTAAACCCTAAGTTGGCAATTTTTAACCAAACCTATCTTCCCAATGAGGCATGAGCCTATTCTCAATTATTCTTGCTATTTCACTATAATAGTTCAAGGGTCTTGGACCCCACTTGCAATGTTGTCAAAATTCTTATATCTGCCATTGAAATACTTTAGCATGATGATGAAAATGACTAATTAACTAATGTAGTGTACATGAGTACAAACCACCCATAGTTTTGGGCATGAGCCCAGGGGAATGTGACCACTCTCCCCAATTATAAAAATATTATGGTGTTTGGGAATGTGTTACTCTCCCTCACCCAGAGGTTGAGGTTCGGTAGGTGCCTCAGCCCTATATTAGCTTAATGTAGTAATATTAAATCATACATGCAAACTTTATTAGTATTTGACTTGCCATAATTCTTATTTGTTTTACTTGCCTCATTCTTTTACAACATTACTAATTTTTCTCTATGTGGTTACCTTCGTTTATCTCCCTACAAAAATTGTGTCACCTTGGGGGTATGGCTTTGTAAGGAAGCCCAATGTGTCACGAAAACCTTGCCAGTAATCATCACTCCTTTGTATCCCCTTCCTCCTCCTCTTCCATTCCTCCATATCTTCATCTTCTTCCTCTACGTTTATCTCCATGGCATCATTACCCTGATGTGTGAGGACAAACATACCAAGATGCACTAACCACATTTGTGCTTAATTGGTAAACTAGGGTTTACCTGAATGATTACATACTTGATTAGATTGAACATCATTTAGACTTGATTAATGATAGTAGATCAATTGTGATGTTACAAACCTAATAAGAAACTCTAACTATGATTTTAGTTTGAAGAATTAGGGTTTGAGAAATGTAAACCCTAATCGGCAAAAATTAGGGTTTTTATAGTACATGAACATGGAATTTGATCAGGATAGCAGTGTGGTAAATGATTTTTCATATTTTCTAAAAATTTTATATTTAATTGAATTTTGGATAATATATGGATAACTCAATCATTCATATTGGATAAAAAGTTCAGAATATTTTAGTGTTCTTTGAATGTGGTTCTCGGTCGAACTATACTTCGACCAAAATGCTGATAGAGTGCTTTTTAGCAGTATAGTGTTTTATTTTTATTTATTTATTGCTAACTCCAAATGATCTGAAATTTTTATTGGAGATCTGAAACTCAATCATAAATAACATGTAAAATTTTCATAATTTTTGGATGCATTTAGACCTTATCAGTAGATGAATTACAATAATATTTTTATAACAGAAAAATTCAGTTGAAATAAGAGAAAGTATAGTGAGGGGTCAGTGTGCAATTGACCCAAGCAGATAAATTGCTCTATATGGTCAACCTAACACACTATAAGCTCTCATAATTCATGATTCATTCTAGAGAAACGAAATCCTAGAGAGAGAGGGAGAGTTAGGGTTTGAGAGGAGAAATTGATGGAGATGCTGACTTAGGGTTTTGCGGTCCGAGGAATGATGAAATCATGTAAGTTTAGCTTCTTTGCATAGACTTTAATGGTGAATCTTCTCTCACATGTCAAGATCCCATCCCTCCTCTGATTTGATCTGAAATGGTGACAAAACTTCCCCTTTTCTCACTCTTTCTTCATAATCCCTCATTTTTAGGGTTTTCGAGTTGAAAGGAAGAAGAATTGGGTGAATTGTTAGGGATTTGATATGAGATCAAGATTTTCAGGGAGGAGCTACGTTGTTAAGGTGTTTTCACACCTTAGGGTGAGTGGGAACTTCCTTTAAACAATATATTGTATGAAAATTGGTTAAATCAACCATAATCTTTAATTGCTTAGTGTGCGACTACAAACCCTGAATTGTCTATTTGTTCTAAGTTGTTGCAAAATGATATGAAATGGATTCTTCCTTTGTTTGAATGAATTTCAGATGATAAAATCATATTAGAAATGTATACAATGCATTCTAATGAGAATTCCCTAAGTATTCACAGAGGTTATAAGAGTAAACTGAAATATAGGGAATTTGTCTATGACTGAAATTTGCTGTATAACTAAATAGAAAAAGTTGCTTATCTAGATCCCCTTAGTTTTGAATGATTGTTTATCTGAATTCATAGTACATATATGTCAGATACTATCTTGGATTTTTTTTAAAGTGAGTAGTGTTTATTTGGTATCTCAATGAAGAGGGTGAAACCCTAGTTGTGAGGAAAGTTGGATATTTGCAAATAGATATCGTGAAATCCATTTGAAGGGATTTTCTTGACATGATAGACTTTATTTATTCAATGTTATTATTGATGCATGATATCCCAGTGAATGACACGGAAACCCAAATTCAGCTCAGTTCTAAGGTTTCATACATATATTGATTTTATATGATTTGTTGATAGTAGTCTTTATTCAGTGAATGTTTATGTCACATGAAATCTTTATGGGGGCCATGGGAATAAGTTGTTGCCTAGTGAGAGGTGACAAGATGTTTGATGGCCTTGTGAGCCATGAGAATACTTGTACAACCAGTGAAATGAATATCTTGGTCTAAGGACCTAGAGGTAATGGTTACCTATTACAGAGGTAACAATTCTATGTGATGATCTAAGGGTTTGAATACCCAGATCTAGTAATTATGATAATGATGTGATGGGATGAGAATTCCCAATAATGTGATAAGGAATTGAGATCCCAGGTATCATGTGTTGTAAAGATTTGAAAAGTACGTGATAGATGTATTACACCTTTCTTTGTAGCATTTGTTGTGATTAAATGAAACCCTAAGGGTAGGGTGTTTAATGAATCAAGTATTCTGATATCAATGTTCTTAGTTATTATTAATAATTCTTATCATGATAAGTAATTAACTCTTAATTGAGTTATGAGATGCACAACTCAAGATTTGGGTTGATATGCACGTTCTTTGAGAAATTATAGATAAGTTGCAGGTGCTATTGACAATTACTCATATGTCAAGTAATTAACTCTTATCAGTGTAATAAGATGATAAATTGCACGATTCTAGTGTGTATGTGCCAAGTGGACATGTGATCTGTTTATTTAAGAATTTTAGTTTGCTTGCATGTATAGTATGTTGATTACTTAGTATATTATAGTGTTTTGAATATACTGCTCTGCCAAGTTTAGAATGATATACATGTTGTATTATAACTTCAAATAAGTAGACGCGACACCATAGAGATACCAGAGTCAAGTATAAGTAAGAGAAGGGTACAATGTAGAAAGAGCTTTCTAGGAATAATAAAATAATAGACTTAGGAGCCCTGAACACCGTAGAACCCCTATGTGAGGTCTGCGCCTTAGGGGTGAAATGACCTAACCCTGGAAGCATCCAATATACGGGGGTCGAAACGTGCTATTAGGTGACATGGGGGATGAAGCCCTAGTGGAAGTGTCCTTAAATTATAGTTTGCAGTGTCCAACATCAACCAGATGTCCTGGTGGCACCAGAGTACAGAAAAGCCAAGAGGTGGCTTGACTCTCCACATGTGTGCTCAGGTTAGAGGAGGAGTCCAATTTAGGCCAGAGAGCCATTTCCCTGTTTCTGACCAGGAGAGTAGTCAGACTTATCATTTCTCGGGTGTGTCTGCTAAGTCTTGTACGGTGTGATCGTAGTGCACTATGAGTCTTCATATGTAGAGTACACTGCATATGATCAGGGCATAATAAAATGAATGAGAGGTCAAACAAGTGTGTACAATTATTGAAGTATTCTTTGTATGTTTATGAATTATTAGTTCTCTTTATGATCAATCAAGCATTTCATATATTGATTCACTCTTATAGATATTTAGAGTATCCTGCCATATTTATGATTGTCAATTATTAGACTCTTTAAAGGTCACTGCTATTATAATTGATATCAATTTCTCAAAAGTATATCTGTAATTATATCAGTGCTTTAGACTATTTCTTTGAAGTACTCATTCACTGAGCGAGTAGGCTCACCCCTCTGCTCATAATTTTTAGGGAAATCACATGGACTTGAAGAAGATATCATTGAAAAACCACTAGAGGGGGGGGGGTGAATAGGGTTTTATAAAAGTTTTAATAATAATTCAACTCAAGCAACCACAATTGAGATAATAAGAAGGAGGCAAGGTGTTTAGAGTGGTTCCACCTTTAGCAAAAACTAAAGGAGTCAGTCCACTACCCAATTGTTTCCAATTGGAATTTTGAAAGTATTTAATTTTATTACCTCGCAAGGATGTTACATAAAATTACAACAATTTCATCACCCTTTAGACAACCTTCACCTTGAAGTAGTCTCACCAACCTTGAAGCAGCCTTCCTTGAAGAAACTTCAAGCTCCCCCTTGAAGTAGCCTTCCTCTTGAAGTAGCTTCCCGTTGAGACAACCTTCTTGAAGTAGTCCAAAGTCCTCCTTCTCCACCGAGAAGATCAAACCCTCTCCAATCCGCAACCTCCAACCCTAGGAGTAGCAAGGAGAGTACAAGAAATAAGAATGAACAAGAAGGGAAAATAGAAATTACAATTACCGCTTGTAGCACAAGGCTTGATTTCCTATATCAAGCGTTTTGATCTCCTAACCAATGTGTATGGAATTGTAAGTGCAGTGGGTAGGAGATGCTAGCCTATAGGACACGCAATTTGAGCAATGGAAATGAGCAGCAAAAGTTGGAATTGCTCAATTTCTCACAAAAGTGGATTGCCAATTGCAAGTAGTATGCTCAAGTATTGCACAAGTGTGTATTGGGTGTCCTAAGGCATGTCCTATTTATAGGAATGGCCTATGAATGCTTAAGGACATTCTAGACACTTTTTAGGGGATTTTTAGTGCTTAACTAGATGTTAGTTGTCCACTAATTGCTTTAGCAATTGCTAGTTAATTAACTCTGAAAAGTGCAGACAGAGACAGTCTCGGTCGAGGAATTGTCGACCGAGATCCCAATCAGTCGAAGTTTTTGTCGACTGAGGGATTGTCTGGAGCAAGTGTGTATAACGTTCGATTCCAACTCCCAACTACCTTGTCTGCTGTGTCTAACGGGTACTTGGGTCATTCTTGGTCGAGGAGATTGTCGACCGAGAGTGTCTCGGTCGAGAAGTTTGTCGACCGAGAATGACTCTGTTTCAATGTTTTAAACTATGTACTAAGTGTGTGTATCAGTGTGCAGTTGTGACACTATTATAGGGGATGACCTATCTTAAGTGTTGTGATTGGATAGGGAAGATCTAAATGCTTAATTTACATGATATCTAAGTACTTGTACATTATATACTTGTACAAGTTTTTACATTTGATTACAATAATGAAATTAAGGCATTTGAGCATATAGATCTTCCAAAGGTTTGTCATCCACCTAGTTCCTGCAACACTCAAGTAGCATGTTAGATCCACAAGAATGAAATGTTTGTCATCATCAAAACAAAGGGATTATAATAATGTCCAATTTAGCCAACAATCTCCCCCTTTTTGAAGATGACAAACATTTTCAAAATATAAAATAAGGAAATGTAAATCATATGAGTTTCATACCTGAAGTTTACCTTTTGTAGCCATTCTCTTGTTTGCAAGTGTGTGCCGGCCAAAATGAATGATTATGAAACTCATTTTATTTTATATTTGTGATTTTATATTATTCCTCCCCCTTTGTCATTTCAAAAAGATAACCAAGATAATCATTAAGTATGACTTTTATTACTCCCCCTTAATTTGATAATTAGATGCTCCCCCTTAATAAGAGATTCAGTTTTAAAGCAAGGGATGCAAACCACTTATTGTCGAATTTAGCCACAATTTATTTCTCAATCATTTGTAAAGGATGTTAAGCCTTGAAATTATTTGAGATTCTTTTTAGATTCATGGCATATGTGTTTTGATTTCTCATCCATTTTACAAGGGATGTTAAGCCCTAAAAATGATATGAGAATCCTTTAATCTTATAGTAGAGTACATGAATGTATCTCTAACCAAATACACAGGATGTGAAGCCCAGATTTGTTTAGAGAATTCCATTATATTCATACATATTGTAGGCTCCAAAATTACTTTAAAGATACTAAGGTCATAACTAGCCTCAAATTTTCTTTATGATGTTTACAAAGTTTTGTAGGTTCCTTCTTATAGTCAAGATAGTTTTTGTGAGCTCTCCCTTTAATCAAGATAATTTAAGGATTCTAAGATCACAATAAGTATAATAAGTTAACCTTTTATGAGAGCTATGCACTAAAATCTTGTTTTCAATATACTAAGATTAAGTGCAAGAAAATGATTTACAAATAAGCATTTTGGTCAAGCTTATTTTAGGTCGACCTTGACTTCGACCTTGGCGCCCCTTGGTCAAATTTTATTTCAACCAAGAGGCAATTTATGCAGATTTCCAATTAAGCATTTTCATAGCTTACAGAGTATTAATCATGTATAACAAGAATATCATTTTTCATAAGCTAACCACAAGATAATCATTTAACTAGTATGTCAAGATGCATTTGTGCCCTAGAGATTCATCTTAATATGTAATGGGCTGAATCACAATGATCATATCCATTCATGGTTTGTATATATAGATCAAGGATTATTTTAGGCAAACCAAGTAAAGAATGGAAAATAGTAAAAGCATATCTATAATTTTATGATGATCATTTAAGAGCAAATTTCAAGACACATGGTTTTTATATAGATAAACCAAGGAATACTTAGGACAAACCATGTGGATTGTGATAAGATGGTAATTTTCTTGATTAAACCAATCATGGTTCATATTTTCAGTTTTAAGCCAAACCATGTAGGAGATTATAGCAATTAAAAATGAACTAGCAATCTACACTATTTCTGTATAGATTCATTTTGCAAGAAGGCATGTTCAATTTTAGATTGCAAAAAGTATACAAATTTGATAAAAATATATTTAATAAGTCACAATGCAAGCTTAAATAATTTGTCTAAAAGATTCATTCTTGATTTGCAAATTAAATCAATTATTAATAGCAAATTGATAGCAAACGGGATCAATTTAAACAGGTTCAGCAGAACTTGATTCGGTCGAACTATTCTTCAATCGGATTTATCTCGGTCGACATTTTTCTCGATCGAGAATGTTGTTGTTTGTACAGTTTTATCAGATTGTTGCAAGCTTTAAAATAGTAACCTGTTCGATCGACAAATTCTCGATCGACAGTGTTCTCGGTCGAACATTTTCTCGACTGAGAATGTTTCTGTATTGTTTTTCAGTAATTATTTGCAAGCAAGGTACAATAATATGAAAGTTAAAGCTCACTTTTGTTGAGATATGACATTTGTATATCAAAGTAACGTTTTAGGTCAAATCTCAACTAATTAAATTCAAATCTCTAAGTTTTAGGAACCCAAACTAGATCATCATACCTTTTCTTGTAAGGGCATGAAAAAGAGTAGTGTCCAAGATGCAAGCAATAATGACAACTAATAGAGTCAATCTCATTTCTAGGGATTGAGTCGTTCTTGGGTACATACATAGTCTTGGTCTTGGGTGCTTGTGTTCTTCTAGGTTTAGGTTGATAGGATTTCCCTTTTGAAACATATCCTAAACCTCTCCTTCCATTATAACTAGAAGAATTATTCAGAATTTTATCAAGAACATCATTGTTTCTCAAGCTATTAATCTCTCTTTGTAACTTGGTAATCTCATCCATTTTCTTTTTGATATCTAGCTTTGCTTGATCTAGATTGGATGATAAATCATCTTTTTCTTTAACAATAGCATCATAATCTAGATGATTGCGTAGGGTAGGTTGAGTATGAAAATTATGCAGTTTTGCAAGCAAATCAACCTTTTCTTGAGAAAGAAGATCATGATTTGTCTCTAAAGTAAGCAACTTCATATTGCAATCATTTAAAGATGATTTCAAGGTAAGATTTTCAGAATGAATACTATCCTTTTCAAAAGAAAGATTATTTAATCTAACATACAAATCTTCATTAGTTTTAGTAGCTTTCTTTAATTTCTTTTTGCAATCAATATATTTCTCATGTTTATCTTGAAGACTAGCAATTAGATCTTCTTTTGGTAGATAAAAAAGACTTACCTCTTCTTCTTCTTCTTCTTCTTCTTCATTGATTGTAGCAATAAGACATTCTACTTCTTCTTTTCCATCTTCACTATCATCACTTGAATCATCCCATGCAGCTTTATATGCTCTTTCTTTCTTCTTGTGAGATGATTTCTCCCCCTTCTTGAGTTTTGGAAAATCACCTTTCATGTGTCCCTTTTTGCCACATTCAAAGAATCTAGAGGGAGAAACACTAGGAATTTTTTTAGTTTTAAAACTTCTATATTGCTTACCATTTACAATGAGTGTTTCTTCTTCACTATCTTCTTCGCTTGTGTCCTGACTGTTCTTGGTTGATGCTTTGAATGCAATGTCCTTTATTTTCTCCTTCTTGTGTTCAGCTGCCAATCTTTCTTCTAGGTTGCCAATGAGTTGCTCCATCCTTAGTCGAGTAAGGTCCTTGGCTTCTTCGATTGCAGTTACTTTAGGTTTGTACTTTGGAGGCAAATATCTAAGGATTTTTGACACTTGATCCTCTTCACTAATCACTTTACCTAAAGCATTCAAACCATTAACAATAGAAAAAAAATTTGCATACATTTCACTAATAGACTCATTTTGATCCATACGAAACTGTTCAAACTTTTGTTTAAGCATTCCTATTTTAGAATTCTTAACTTGAACAGTTCCTTCATAGGTTATAGATAGTCTATGCCATATCTCATATGCTGTTGCACAATTTGATATTCTATTGAATTCACCAATGAAGATTGAACAATAGAGTATACTTACAGCTTTTGCATTCATTTGGGAAGATCTTACCGTATTAGCATCCCAATTTGCATACTCTACTTGAGGAAATTCATATGGATTTGACACCATTCTCCATAAATCCCAACTAATTCCTTGGAAATAGAATTGCATCCTCCTCTTCCAGTAGGTGTAGTTGGTGCCATCAAAAGGTGGAGGTCTAGCCACAAGTGTCCCTTCCAAGTTGAGGTTGTTGAGTACCCCGTCACCCATTCTTCAAGACTTTGTTAAAGTTCCTTGAAGCCTGCTCTGATACCAAATGAAAAACCACTAGAGGGGGGGGTGAATAGGGTTTTATAAAAGTTTTAATAATAATTCAACTCAAGCAACCACAATTGAGATAATAAGGAGGCAAGGTGTTTAGAGTGGTTCCACCTTTAGAAAAAACTAAAGGAGTCAGTCCACTACCCAATTATTTCCAATTGGGATTTTGAAAGTATTTAATTTTATTACCTCGCAAGGATGTTACATAAAATTACAACACTTTCATCACCCTTTGGACAACCTTCACCTTGAAGTAGTCTCACCAACCTTGAAGCAGCCTTCCTTGAAGTAGTCCAAAGTCCTCCTTCTCCACCGAGAAGATCAAACCCTCTCCAATCCGCAGCCTCCAACCCTAAGAGTAGTAAGGAGAGTACAAGCAATAAGAAAGAACAAGAAGGGAAAATAGAAATTACAATTACAGCTTGTAGCACAAGGCTTGATTTCCTATATCAAGCATTTTGATCTCCTAACCAATGTGTATGGAATTGTAAGTGCAGTGGGTAGGAGATGCTAGCCGATAGGACATGAAATTTGAGCAGAAATGAGTAGAAAAAGTTGGAATTGCTCAATTGCTCACAAAAGTGGATTTCCAATTGCAAGTAGTATGCTCAAGTATTGCACAAGTGTGTATTGGGTGTCCTAAGGCATGTCCTATTTATAGGAATGGCCTATGAATGCTTAAGGACGTTCTAGACACTTTTTAGGTGGTTCTTAGTACTTAACTAGCCGTTAGTTGTCTACTAATTGCTTTAGCAACAGCTAGTTAATTAACTCTGAAAAGTGCAGAGAGAGACAGTCTTGGTCGATGAATTGTCGACCGAGATCCCAGTTGGTCAAAGTTTTTGTCGACCGAGGGACTGTCTGGAGCAAGTGTGTATAACGTTCGATTCCAACTCCCAACTACCTTGTCTGCTGTGTCTAATGGCTACTTGGGTCATTCTCGGTCGAGGAGATTGTCGACTGAGAGTGTCTCGGTCGAGAAGTTTGTCGACCGAGAATGACTCTGTTTCAATGTTTTAAACTATGTACTAAGTGTGTGTATCAGTGTGCAGTTGTGACACTATTGTAGGGGATGACCTATCTAAGTGTCGTGATTGGCTAGGGAAGATCTAGACACTTGATTTACATGATATCTAAGTACTTGTACACGTTTTTACATTTGATTACAATCATGAAATTAAGGCATTTGAGCATATAAATCTTCCAAAGGTTTGTCATCCACCTAGTTCCTACAACACTCAAGTAGCATGTTAGATCCACAAGAATGAAATGTTTGTCATCATCAAAACAAAGGGATTATAATAATGTCCAATTTAGCCAACAATCATTGCATCAGAATAGATCTGCCACAAGAGTTAAGTCTGAGTATAGTTAAGTTTAGTCGGTCCTTGTCACTCTAGGTCCTTGTAAAGAAATAAGAGAGAGTTGTAAATGATGATGTATAACATTATTCCTCTTTTAGCAATATGTGCAAATCAGCAATTCTTATGTGCTTAAAAGTATGAGGAACATAATGAATGTTCATACATGCATTTTTACAGTTGAAATCATATTAGAGAAATCAATGTTTAGATTCCCTTGTAAAGTTGGTTTATGTGGTTCCATGTGAGAAAACAAAGAGTTTTGAAAGAGAAGAAAAAGTTAAGGGTGATCTTTATATTACGTTAAATCCTCAATTTATGCCCTAATCTCATGATTAGTGGAAATTGTGAGATCGGGGTGTAACACAAGACCTATTGCAAGGCAAGGAACCACCAAAATCTAACGATCGGGTTCAACACAGTAGTCCAAAGCTACACAACCTTTGTCTACCCGTTGTCATCCTTCAAGGAGAACCATTTCATGTGATCATCTCTGTTGAATGTTTCAATGGAACTTGCACAACCTCGGTGACCTCCTCCCTACAACTCTTTGAACAACTAAAGATCAAAGGACCGGTCATAATTGGTTGTATGCAGCAAGAACCAAGAGGAGGACTTATACAGTCATAAGTTCAGATCTACATATGCATCAATGGAGGATTTGGAAAACTATAGGTCATATTTCTTTGATGTTCGTAATCTCCTAGATAACAAAGAGAATAGGATTAAGAATAGTATAGAGGTATGTATATCCTTAGAATGTGTATTCACCTAGTCATATAATTATCTAACACAAGTCATCTATCATACCAATTTATCAAAATATGGATATTATGCATGTCCTTAGAACTGTCTGCTAAAATTTATGAACTAGAATGTAATTAGTTCAAGATGATATCAGTGTGATAATTAGAACTTAAATGAAAACCTAGGTGTTTAGGATGATAATACCAAGTGATTAATGTAACTAGGACACTTAAATGGTTATCCTAAAACTAACTATTTTAGTATATGAGGTAGAACATTAATATTATTAAATACTATGAATGTAGTATCTAATGTCAGGAAACTATTAACTCACACATATTGAAAACAATAGATTATATAATAAAGAGAACATGTTAGGTATACATGTCTATATGACAATAAACTAACCTAGACGATACATAATCTTAATGTTTGTCATGTATTAATTAAACCCTAGATTTACTAATAAGGGTATCATGTTCCAATAGTATCTCATCTAATGTGTAACCTTGACTTACATGACCTGATTGAACTATACGATACAAAGAGAGAAAATAACATTATGAGGCCTAAAATTGAAAGAATGCATTTATTACACATATAGATGTAACATAAATGTACTTTGACTATGTGACTAAAGATGAATCTTAGAACTAAAATATATATCTAATTGATAATGTGTTCACTTAATAAGATTAAAATCCTTGGTATGTCTTTAGGTGACTAAAAGAGGGGTAAGAACAATGTGTACTTCTATGCTAGGAATGTATACACAGGTTTGCTTTAGTTTAACTAACACACCTAATGTGTTCTTAGGGTGAAATCTTGGCTTTGTGGACCAAGTATATCTATTGAGTTAGCCCCTAGTCTTGAAGATCAGGTGTGTACATCCTCTATTTTATTATGGGCATTGTTTGACTTAAACCTAATTTATTTATTGATGAAACTCTTGAATATCAATTCTACTTGAAACTCAATTCTTGAACATTCATATTTCCTAATATATGATATTGTTGAATTATGCTATTATAATGGGTCTTTAGACCCCTCCTGTTGTGATTGCGATTTAATATGAAATTGGCTAAAATGTTAGTCTTGACACTCTATTTATGCATGCTACATGTTTGTCTAGAATATCTAGAATAGTGGTACTTATGTACAATCATACTTATATAGTGCACATGTATTTCACCCGGGGTGTGCGTTTCCAACCTTATTTCTTTTAGGACATGATCCAATGGTATTATGGATCTGTTTTAGGTGTATTTGATTTGCATTGTTATGCATGCAAAAATTATTGGTTTATATTGAGATTGTTGATAATTGTTATGGCAAGTCACTTTTATTTTCATGCTTGTAATCCGGATTTTGATATCCATCATTTCTCTTGACATAATTCTATTGAGCTTACCTAATTAAAAATTGCCCCCTTCTTGTGGGAACATCTCTTTTTGCACTTTTAACTGAGTATTATGCCCAAAGTGTTTATTATATGTACATACTTAGCCTTTGCTGATTCCATTTCCTATGTTCTAGGTGATGTTCCTTCCCACCCATGGTGTAGGTACATTATAAGATAAGGATGCATGAAGATTGTGTACATGATTTTAGATATGAGGACAACTTGTGATATCCATGTTGCTCTTTGTAACTGATCTGGTGTATATTATATGTATTGTTTTTATTTTGTTATACCACCTTTTATGGTGAGGAACAATTGTATAATAATACATTTTATAAATTTTTAACAGTTTTGTTTCCAATGAGAAATAATGAAATTCCTTCTTTCCTCTATTTTGGGGAATATGATGGCTTCATTTCTCAATTTTGTGAAGTGTAGCCCTACTCAGGTCCCACTCTTTACAAAATGGTATCTGAGCCTAAGCTTCGGTAACTTGACTATTACAAGTTATCATATATTGTTCCTTAATCAGGTTGATAGGTGATCATCTATAAGTTGTAGACACACCTATTTCTCGGTAGCAGAATTTCAACCAGGGTTTCAATCCCTTCCAAAATTGATCAGTAACCCTCTCCATGCCACATTAGTGGTTGCGACTTAGTATTTTAGAAACCCTTATAACCTTACCCTCTTTAGAGAGGTGGAAATATCATTTTTGGGAAATCAGACATCAAATAAGGCGGCGAAAATAGAAAAATTTCACATGTATCCCAACATGTGATGAGTGTAGTGACTTCAAGTCTAAGAATCACAATCACCACCATCACATTGAGATGTGATTGTGACTGTCATCCATGTATCACTTCTTAGGGCGGTATGTCCGGTACACTATTCTATAACAAGTACCTTTTTGTTTGGTTTGATATCATATATCATGACTAATGAGATTTTGTCATCAACCAACACACACTCTAGTCTTATGTACTATTGTTGTCTATTAGCTTCCACAATAATATCTGACTAGGGACATAATCAAGAATACAAATACTCTTATCATACATATAATCTCATTGTTCAGGTCCTCAACCTAAAGACATATGCCATTGAGCAATATCATTCTTTAAATATCTATCATGTTATTTCACCATCTCATTTTTGAACAAACATATAGATGAAATTGCCTTTATTATTAATCAAATCATTTACAAGATATGTCATTACAATCATCTATGACTGGATCTCTAGGCATACATACCAATAGACTCCCACTTACTCTTAGAGACAATCATTCATGAACTTAATCCCAAGTGATCTTACATGTCGATCACACTTCTACTGTGAAAGTTCTTTTTTAGTGGGTCAACAACATTACTTTCAGTTGGTACTCTATAATCTTCACATCTCCTTGTTGTACAAACTCTCATATGACATGGAACCGTTGTAGTATGTGACTGGAATGCTGATGTGATCTGGGTTCCTTAGCTTGTGCAATAGCTCCATTATTGTCACAATGCAACTCTACTGCACTGCTAATGCTTGGAACCACTCCAAGTTTAGAGATGAACTTCTTGATCCAGACAACTTCCTTTGTTGTGTTAGATGCAACAATGTACTTGACCTTTGTTGTAGAATCAATAATTGTTTCTTACTTGGAACTCTTCCAGCTTACATCTCCGTTGTTAAGGCAAAACACAAATCTAGATTGCGTCTATAGTCATATTTGTTAGTTTGGAAGCTAGCATCGGTGTAACCTTTTACTACTAGCTCTTCCTCACCACCATAAACAAGGAACTTATCATTATTACTTCTTAAATACTTAAGGATGTTCTTTATGGAAGTCCAATGACTTTCAACAGGATCTAACCGATACCAACTGGTCATACTCAAGGCATATGAGATATCGGGACAAGTACATAACATTGCATATATGATAGATCCAATTGCAGATGCATATGGAATCTTACCATGTGCTCCAGTTCTCCATAGGAACTAGGACATTAAACTCTAGAGATACTAACACCATGGGATATGGGTAAGTTTCCTCTCTTTGAGTTCTCCATGTTGAACCTCTTCGATGCCTTGTCAATGTATGTGCTCTGGCTTAGGCCTAGAAGCCTTCTAGGTCTATCTCTACAGATATTCATTCCTAAAATATAGGATGCTTCACCTAAATCCTTCACAGAAAAGGTAATTCCTAGTCAGGTCTTTACCATATGCAAAATAAGGATGTCATTCCCGATCAATAGATGTCATCTACATACAATATGAGGAATACAACTATGCTCCACACGGTTCATCTTCATTTTGACTAAATCCAAACTCTTTGACTATTTTGTCAAATCAAAGATTCCAGCTCCAATATGATTGCTTCTGTGCATAGACTGACCTTTGTCCATATTTTATTGGCTTCCTTTGGATTTATAAAACCCTTGGGTTGTGTTATGTACACATCCTCAAGAAAATTCCCATTAAGTAATGAAATTTTAACATCCATATGCCAAATCTCATAGTCATAATAAGATGTAATGGCAAGCATGATCCTAATGCATTTAACCATGGCAACCGATGAAAAAGTTTTGTCATAGTCAACACCTTGAACTTGTCTGAAACCTTTTGCAACCAATTTGCCCTTATAGGTTTCTACATTACCATTCATGTCAATCTTCTTCTTGAAGACCCATTTTCGCCCTATGGGTTATACCCCTTTAGTTGGATCCACCAAAGTCCATACCTTATTGATATACATTAATTCCATCTCAAATATCATGGTGTCAAGCGATTTCTTAGACTATGTCCCCTCAATAACTTCTAGGTAGGTTGTTGGCTCATCATCTATGACAAACTCATTACCTTCTTGAGTCATAAGATAACCGAGTCTTTTAGGCTCAAGGTGTGTCCTACTAGTTGAATAGGTTCATATGTCACAAGAGGGACTTGAGATTCCACAACAACTTGTGAGTCTTCTTGTTCCTTGTGTATCTCTAGAGGTTCAATTTTTTTTCTTGTTAGTCTCAAACTTCTTTGAGTTCTAGTTTTCTCCCACTGATTCCTTTCGAAATAATTCCTTTTCTAGGAATACAACATTCTGAGCAACAAATACTTTGTTGTCCTATGGAGTGTAAAAGTAGTATCTCTTGGTTTCATTGGGATATCCAACGAAATAACATTTATCCGATTTGGGTCTGAGCTTTTCAGGAAACTACTTTTAACCCCAAATCTTCATAAAAGACACATCGAGATGTTTCCCAAGATGTATCTCATATGGTGTCTTTTGAAGTGATTTAGATGGCACACAATTGAGTAAATGTGATGGTTTCTATAGCATATCGCTAGAATGAAATTGGAAGATAAGAAAAACTCATCATTGCTTGCACCATATCTAGTAGTGCGTGATTTCTTATTTTTGATACATCATTATGTTGCGGTGTTCTAGGTGTGTCCATTATGACACAATACCATGGGCTAATAGAAGGTCCACAAACTCTTAGCTTAAGTACTCTCCACCTCGATTAGAATGAAGTGCTTTAATACTTTTACCAAGTTGGTTATGTACTTCATTTATGAAACCTTGAACTTTATAAGGGTTTTTGACTTGTGTTTCATTAAGTACACATAGAAAAAACTACTGAGATCATAAGTGGATGTAATGAAGTATTGGTAACCACCTCTAACATTTGTTATAAAAGGTCTACATAAATCAATATGTATAAGTCCTAATAGATCAATAGATATCTCACGGTGACCAGTGAAAGGAGTCTTTGTCATCTTTCCTAATAAAAAAGATTCACATGTCACTATTGATTTGAAATCAAAAGAGTCTAGATAACCATCTTTATAGAGTATAAAGATTGCATCTCTCATTAATGTGCCCTAGATGGCAATGCCAAAGGTATATTTTTTTGAGTTATTGAATTTTGTCCTTTTGGTATTTTTGTTAGACACTTATCTTTAGATAAAGACCATAGTACATTAGGGCACTATCATAAAAGATCTCATCTTTAGAAATAGAACATCGACCATTCTTAATGTGAGATTTAGATCCATTCTTGTTCATGAAAGATACATAAATATTGTTTCTATTTATGGCAGGTAGATAATAGAAGTTCTCTAATTCTATTACAATCCCATTGGATAGAGATAAATGATAGGTTAGAAATATTGTGGCAACAACTTTTGATCCACTTTCAATCTGTAGTTTGACCTCACCCTTTCTTAAATGCTTACTTCTTTTTAGATCCTACACATTAGAGCATTTGTGATATCCACATACAATATCTAGTACCCAAGATTAAGAAGTAGACATATTTATCTCAATAATGTATATATCTAAAGTGGAGATATATATCCCATGCCTCTTCTTGCACATTTCCTCCAGATAAAGAGGGAAATATTTTTTACAACATCCAACTTGGTGACAGTGGTGACAATTACCTTCCTAGTTCACTGCTCTCTTAGCTTTCAGTGTAGAAGACTTGGGTTTGTGGCTAGCTTTAGAACTGTTCTTAGCTTTGCCTTTGTCCTTGGACTTCCCTTTGCCTCTGTTGATCATCATCACAAATTTGGGTTTGTCCTTCTTTATCTTTGCTTCCGCTGTTCTCAACATTCCAAGTAATTTTGACAACTTGTCAAAATTGTTCATGTTGTAGTTCATAACAAACTACCTGTATGATTCCAGAAGTGACTGCAAAATCACATATGTGGCCAACTCTTGGCTCAAGGAAAGTCCTAGTCTAACAAGGTTCTCCTACCATGTATCCAATCAACTTGAGCACATGGGGACCTAATAGATCTCCTTCTGCCTTATCGCACTTTAACAATGCCTTCAAGACATCATATATCTATTGTCTTGTATGAGCTTCGTACATGTTCTTAAGATGTGTTACCATCTCAATAACATCCATGTTCTTGTGTTGTCTCTACAACTCATAGTTCATTGATCATAGCATCAAGAACTTGACATCTACGACATCATTAGTATGCTTCTTGTAAGCATCCCTTTAAGCCTTAGGTGCAGTAGGAGTGGGATCATTTGGCTATGGTATCTCCAGGATATAGAGCTTGCACTCTTATGTGAGAATGATTCTCAACGTCCTGAACCATTCGTGAAAGTTATTCCCGTTCAACTTGTCCTTCTCAAGAACTGGTCGCAATGAAAACATGTTGTTGTTTGCCATTAGTTTCTACAAAAGAAATTTGCATTTTGTCAAAACACCTTTTATATGATTTGAGGACATTAAGTAGGCCTTTAATTAATTATCTCTCCCACTATTTTCCTCAAATTGATAGCCCTCACTGTCAATTTATAAGATTGCAACATACAACCTTCTAGTGAGTCAAGATCCATATTTTATCAAAGTCATGAGTCAGCTAGGGCTGATCTCCAACAACTTGACTATTTAGGTAGGAAACACTTGCCATTGCATCATATGCAACTCTCGATGGATGGCATGCACAACTATTTGTCGTGATCATTCCTTATGCTTTTAGATGCTTAATCCCATTAAGATCACCTAGTTAAATCTGATCCATAAGCCAACACGATAAAATATGTACCCTGGAGAGGCAGACCCACATATCTATCATCACACTTCCACTACATAGACAATGCACCACGCTAGGGCATGCCCACACATATTCGATCAATCTTTTCATGGGTGTTGCTTATGGAAAGCATTGAAGACTTAATATTTAATAGAGGGATGTGTATTTATAAATACATATGCATATCTAATCACCACATATTGATTATATGTATCATATATATTCTATATCCACAAATAAAATATGCAATCATAGAATACAAGCGACACTTATGACCATAACAATGCAATTCTTTGGAGAAACAAAGAATATCTACCAAATAAGGTCTACATCATACGTAGCAACCTATTCTCACATAAAAATGTGTTAAAAATAGCTCAGTCGATCAGCTGAGCCTTTTGGCCGATCGGTTGGCCTTTTGGTCTGTTGATTGATTTTCATGGATCAGTCAATTGGATCCTGGCTCAAGCACTATCTGGACTCCTCCAGTCGATTGATTGGATCTTCTTGTCATGTGGCCTCCTTGGTCCTTCGGTCGATCAACTCAACTTATTAATTGGTATAATTGTCTGGTGCAAAATGTCTTCTCTTACTAAAACATAAACTAAAACTATCATGTTCCTATTAACTTATTACATTGTAAAAGTGAAACCTCAAGTTACATTTGAGGGGAGCATGGGAGGGAAGAATTAATTTACATGTGGAAGAAAGGTAGAGGTTTGGTATGTAAACTGAATAACAATAGGAATAAAACTAGTCAACCAAGCACACACATCCACAAAGGGGTTTTGGCCATTACTGTGCATTCATCCATCATAAAAACAAAATTTAGGGTGATATGTATTGGTTATATATATGTGTGTGTATGTATATGTATTGGAGCATATGTGGCTTTAACCGGATATAACCATTAATCATTTTAAGTATTCACATTGTATCCAATAAATAAATGATAAAACAAAATCCTATCATATCAATTAAATCCCAATACACCGTAAATTGACGTGGCTTTGATACCATTATAGGGAAATCACATTAGATAAGGCATTGGAAACAAAAAAAAATCTACCTATATCCCAAACAAGTAGATCGCGTCAGCAATGATGTATTTATAAAAGAGGGTTTGTGAGGTATATATCTGGTCCTAGAGCAAGTCCAATGACAATCCTTGTAGCATGATGCTTCTATATCTGACAACACCTGGACAATAATCGAGGCGGTCTCCTAGTGTGACACCACATACAATAGTTGATGTGGTCCTCTTAGCGTATTTGTAACAACCTCCATGCCTCTACCGTAGTCCACGCAGACCACTGGGAATTCCTCATTGCACTTTTATAGATCCAATGAGAGGAAGTTTGTACCCTCGATGTCAACATGCTAGTGCTTACATGTTGTCCCTTGTTGTCTCTACCTTTAATGGGTAAGACTTGCTTATGCTATCATGTTACCAAAATTGTGAGAGAATAATGTTTGTCAGTGTTAGTTGTGTCTTCTGAAAGCCTTGAATACCCCTCTAATTATAGAAGGGTCACGATAAGGGTTTCCATGTCATTTGGGAGATGAAGAGACAAATTTTCATGAATTTCTGGCTGCTATGAATCCCGATTAAGTCAACTCAACACTTGAGTCAGTCGACTCACACCCCATTTAGTCGACTGGAACATCCACTCAGACAATTGGAATGCTTTCCTATTTGCAAACATATTGGCTTTCAATGTAACAATCAATGCATAACATGACGTCAACATCAATCCTTAATCCAGTCTTATGGATCGTCCAATCGAATGACTGAATACTTGAATCAGTCAACATGACACATGAATCGGTTGACTCAACACTTGTGTTTGTTAATTGTCAGTCAATGTTGTTTAAATTGGTTACCTAAACACTTTAGTAATCTATTCAAACCTTATTCAGGAGTAAACTCCTATTCTAGGTACATCCTATGCATGTGACCCTATAAGTCCTAAGTTATGTTGTTAGTGAATGCCCATAACTAATTTATGATGTCACAAGCAATGAGCAATATCTAGCAAGACATCATTGCTACCCAATTATTTGGAAAGTTGGAGAACAACTTCAACCTATACCCAGATCAATGTTATTGCGATTGTATAATTTCTTTGTCTTAGATATGTAGATTGAACTCAAGGCATGGAAACATCATCCTATTAATCATTAAATCCATGTTCCTTGACCAGAGCAGACTATAAAGATGAATATGATCTTAATATCATATATTGACTCACATGAGCATGACCATATATTTTCTTAGTCTCACTTATCAAGTGGCCAGGATGGACAAATCCCATCTACACCATTCAGAGTCAATCCTCATGTGTCACAATGTACCCAAGCATAACCTTTATGGAAACCCTTTTTCAAGTTCACGTTGGATGATGTTAAAATACATTGAACAACATGTGATGAGTGTAGTCACTTTAGGTCTAAGAATCACAATCACAACTATCACGTTGGAGATGCGATTATGACTGTTATCCATGTATCAATTCTTAGGGTGGGTTTGACAAGAGCCTATGTGTTTGTTTTGATATCATATATCATGACTAATGAGATTCTACCATGAAACAAGGCACACTCTAGTCTTATGTATAATTGTTTTCTATTATCTTTCACAATAATATCTAACTAGGGACATAATCAAGAATGTAAATATTCTTATCATACATATAATCTCATTGTTTAGGTTCTCAACCTAAGACATATGTCATTGCGCAATATCAGTCTTTAGACATCTATCATGTTATATCACCATCTCATATTTGAACAACATATAGAAGTAATTGCCTCTATTATTAATCAAATCATTTACAAGACATGTCATTACAATCATCTTTTGATTGGCTCTCTGGATATACATACCAACAATCACCACATAGGAAATGAATCTTGTAGCATTTTGTTCTTATCTCCTATTTTCTAGGAAGTTATCTTGAACGTTATTAAGTGTAGGTTGACTTGAACATTCATATTAACCCTATTTATCACCTTCGACTCCTTTCCTTTGTTGTTTTTATAGCATGCCTCTCATACATCCACTTTGAATATGATCATTAATGAATGACAAACGCAAAATCCTGACTAAGTTTTAGAAGTGAGATGATTCCCTTTATATTAAATGATAATTGGAATTAGCTCAGCTATGGTTAGGCATTCTTTGACTTCAACATGTAGTATTTCAGCATAGTTATGCCCCCAAGGTCATTTATTCAAGTTTGAGAAACCATCTTTATTAAGCTTGTTATGCCTCAACATGATGATTCGTGGAGAAAGCTACTAA
The DNA here is from genome assembly GCA_963693085.1 of Alisma plantago-aquatica. Lineage (NCBI taxonomy): Eukaryota > Viridiplantae > Streptophyta > Magnoliopsida > Alismatales > Alismataceae > Alisma > Alisma plantago-aquatica. The sequence continues at coordinate 313,898,974 of OY856412.1, read as the reverse complement.
TTTAGTAGAATATTATTAGGAGTTCACCTATTTCTTCTCTAGAGTGTTACTAGATTACATAGTGAACATGATGATGGGTAATCTGACTATATATTTCAGCTTGATTTTTGATGACGCTATGATTGTAAACCATCAAGTGAAGAAGAATCCCTAATTTCTTCATGTACTAGTTGGATGATCATATGATCCCCCATGTCTATAGAGGACCCATGTAACCTATACTTAGAGAGAAGTGAGGAATAATGGATGTCATATTCTTATAATATATAAAGGAGGTTGATGAGGTGTAATGGAAAACCATTTCCCCTCCTTCTATGCCATAGGTTAGGGACATGTTGGTATGCCCTTTTACTAGAAAGAAGTTATGATAGAATAATAGTAGGTTTGTAGTATAATGGAAAGTGGTTGATTTGATTTTGGAATCAATTTTGGTGCCATTTTTGGATTCTCATTGCTTCTACAAAAAAATGTATTTTCATTATACATTATAGATTCAAAAAAGAGCTTTTAGATTTTATCGAACATTTTTGGAACCAAGTCACCACCAAGAAAGTTAGAATAATAGAAAAACCCTTTTAGTGAAGAAACTCTAGATTGACATGATCAACCCTAAGACCCTAGGCCTTAGTGTGGCGTCGAGAGTGCTAAAAATATGTTTTGAACTTATATAGGAAATAATTGTTCCCCTCTGCATGATTGGTTAAATTATATACAAATCATTTTAAGGGGTGGAGTATTGAGGCTTATCCTTTAGGTATGTAACTTAATGTTGGACTATCAGAAGTAAACAACAGTTGCAATAAGTAATACACATCCAATATAAAGGTCGTAGTTATGTAGCTACCACCTAACCATGGTATATGGGCAAGCCTTGCAAATTTTACCACCATGAACATTACTTACATAATTAAAATTAGTTTTAAATTTAACCTCCCCCATGTCCAAGATGGTGAACATATGTAAGGTAGGTTACAAAAAAAGGAATCATGATAAATTATGGAAGTGATGTCAAGCACATAAGCTAGTGGTGAAACCACCATAACAATGTAGGTAACTATAATGAATATAGCCTTGCTAATATGATCCTAGATTTTGGTCTAACTTTCTTAGCTCCACATTATATATGAGTAGACCAACTAAGATTTGATGCATGGATTAATATAGTTCCACCTTGGAATTGGACTATAAGTGTGATATGAAGTGGCGTACTATTCTCCACTACATTATGTGAACTACATATCTATGATTAGGTTGGGAATCATAACCTAGTATATATACCTAGGAATAGTGGATGGATTTCAGGGACAAAATCCTCTTTAAGGGGTGAAGTGTTTTAACATACTCGAATCTAGGTAAATCTATTTGTAATTGGTGAAGTGTAGTTTGGGACTGGAGTAATCATGAAGAGGGCCCGATCTGGGTGGATTAGGTAGTTCACATTTTGTTGCACTTCCTTGTGATCTCCCATGACTAGCTCCTATACTTGGGTGATGTGTCCATTCTTATACCTTATTCTCCCTATTTATGGATTTGCAAAGGAGTTAGTATTTTTCATTAGGTAAATAGGTATTATTTATTAACATAATAGAATTGGGGCCTAGAATAAGGGAGGTTCAAACCTCCCTTCTTCTAGGCCCCAATTCTATTATGTTAATAACTAATACCTATTTACCTAATGAAAAATGCATATTAGTATCGTGTATTCATAAATTTACTTTATAAATAATATTTGAAAGATAACATAACCATGATACATTCAATAATAAGAATATAGGTGCAAATATACTAAATATGGTCTTGGGTCCAAATTGAAACATTAAAATACACCTAAGATTATAAGGTAAATGAAATCAAGTTAATGTGTACATAGTGTTACAATCGAGTTTTTAGAGGAGTAAATACATTAATAGTATGTTTAATACACTTACAGTGAAATCTAATATGACACATATTCAAAAGGTAAAATGTATGCCAAATTCAGACTTCTTGCTTCTCAAATGGCCTACCTAGTAAATTTAGCATTGCTTGGATAATATTTACCCATCCAACCGAATTAGTAAGAAATGCATTGAATAACTTAGGTCTATGGACATAAATAATGTAACACTTGTTTACCCTAAAGTTCCTATTATTTTCATACCATCACGCCCTAATGACTTATGTCCCAATCATTTCCTATGTAACGATACCTTAAGATTACATAGTATTCTTTCCTCTCACAATGTTACTGGATCACCTTGACCTAGTTTCATGGATGATAGGTCATCGTCTCTGAGTCCTACCTTGATTGGTTCTCCATCTCTAACTATAACCCATTGCTTGTTATGCCTCCCCTACTTGCCCCCTGCTCTTCCTCGTCTCCTCCTCGATCCTCCAGACCATTCTCAAACACCATGAATCCCTAACCACCCTCTTATCTCTTGGCCTTGCACCCATAAGGTGATGGAGAAAAGATGTCAACAATATTACAAACAGATCGACACTTACCACATCCTTCTGCCAATGTCTCCCTCAATATCTGGACCAAGCTTCTCTTGCTTCTCATCCCATGTTCCTCTCCCTTTTCTTTCTCATCATCTACACTACCACCTATCACTTCTTCTTCCTCCCATCAGACCTGCAAATAGGCATGTCAATGATCACACTGGCCGATGGACCTGCAACACCTCTATCCTTGAACCTAGTCTCATGGGTGCACATCTTCTCCTTCTCTTTTTCCTTCCCTTTCTCTCTCTCTCATAGTCTAAACCTAGCTACCCCTACAGATCTCCTCATATCCAGACTGTGCAGATCTGCCTCCTACAAGTACCCTATCGGTAGAGGCATTGGTGGGAGCCAAAACCGCCTGTTGTCTCCGCCAGTAGGGTTTCAAGTCATGGTCTCTACCCCCAGTGTTCACCAGCCAAAGCCAGTTAATATCCCATCATTTTCATTTCTACATACGTGATTTCCACTAGTAGGCACTGTTGATCTTTCTCTATGTGGTTACCTTCAATCGTATCCCTACCCTAGTTGTGTCACCTTGGGGGTATGGCTTTGTTAGGAAGCCCAATATGTCAGGGGAACCTTGCCAGTAGCCATCACTCCTTTGTCTCCTCTTCCTACTCCTCCTTCCATTATCCTTATCTTCATCTTCTTCCTTTGAGTTTGCTCCATGTCATATTCACCCTGATGTGTGAGGACAAACATACCATGACCTACTGTAAGACATGGGACCACCAAAATCCAACAACTGAGTTCAACACAACAATCCAAAGCTATGCAACCTTTGGCTACATGTTGTCATTCTTTAAACAGAACCATTTCATGTGATCATCTCTGCTGAAAGTCACAATGGAACTTGTAGAGCCTCGATGACCTCCTCCCTACATCTCTTTGAACAACTAGAGCTTAGAGGATCAGCCATAATTGGTTGTATGCAACAAGAACCAAGAGGAGGACTTATGCAATCACAAGTTTAGATCTACATATGGATCGACGAAGGGTCTGGTAAACTACATGTCATATTTCTTTGATGTTCTTAATCTCTTAGATAAAAAAGGCAATATGATTAAGAATAGTATAGATGTATGTATAACCTTAGAAAATGTATTCACCTAGCTGTATCATTATCTAACACAAGTCATCGATTATATGAATTTATCAAAATATGGACAGTGTGCATGTCCTTAGAACTGCCTGCCAAAATTAATCAGTTCGAGGTGATATCAATGTGATAATTAGAACTTAAATGAAAATCTAGTTGTTTCATATGATAATACCAAGTAATTAATGCAACTAGGCCTCTTAAATGATTACACTAAAACTAATTCTATTAGTATATAGGGTAGAATGTTGATATTACTAAATACTATGAATGTAGTATCTAATCTTGGGAACTATTAACACACATATTGAAAACAATAGATTATATGATAAACAGAACATGTTAGGTATTCATGCGGGCATGACAGTAAACTAACCTAGACAATGCATCATCATAATGTTTGTCATATATTGATTAAACCCTAGATTTCCTAATATGGGTATCATGTTCCAACAATATCTCATATAATGCATAACATTAACCTAGTTGACCTAATTGAACTATACATGACAAAGAGAGAAGATCAAATTATGAGACCTAAATCGAAAGAATTCATTTATTGCACAAAACATATGTAACATAAATGCACTTTGACTATTTGGCTAAAGATGAATCTCATAACTAAAATATATATATCTATTTGATCATGTGTTCACTTAATAAGATTAAAATCCCTAGTATATCTTTGGCTGACTAAAGAGGGGTAAGAACAATGTGTGTTGCTATGCTAGGAATGTATACACATGTTCACTTTAGTTCAACAAACACCTAATGTGTTGTAACGGTGAAATCATGACTTCTTGGACCAATTATATCCATTGAGTTAGGCACAAGTCTTGAAGATCAGGTACGTACATCCTCTATTTTATTTTGGGCATTATTTGATTTAAATCTAATTCATTTAATGAGGCATATCTTGAATATCAATTCTACTTGAAACTCAATTATTGGACATTCATATTTCCTAATTTATTTGATTGTTTAATTATTCTGTTATAATGGGTCTTTGGACCTCTCCTATTGTGATTTCCATTTTATGTAAAATTTACTAAAATGCTAGTCTTGCCACTCTATTTATGCATGATACATGTTTGACTAGAATATCTTGAATAGTGGAATTTGTGTACAACCATACTTACATCGGATACAGGTATTCCACCCAGGGTGTGTGTTTCCACCCTTATTTCTTTTAGGACATGATCCGGATATATTTAACCTACATTGTTATGCATGCAAAAGTTATTGTTTTATATTGAGATTGTTGATAATTGTTATGGCAAGGCACTTTATTCCCATGCTTCTACTCTAGATTTTAATATGCCTCATTTCTCTTAATATAATTCTTTTAAACTTACCTAATTGCAAATTTCCCCCTTCTTGTTGGAACATCTCTTTTTGAACTTTTAACCCAATATAATTCCCAAATTGTTTATTATATGTACATACTCAACATTTTATGACCTATACTCTATTTCCTATGTTTTGGGTGATGTTCCTTCCCACCCAACTGTAGGTATATTAGAAGACAAGGATGCAGGAAGGTCATGTACATGATTTTGGACTTAAGGATATCTTGGGATAGCCAGGTTGCTCATTGTAACTGGTCTGGTGTATATAAGATGTATTATGTTTATTTTGTTATACCACCTTTTATGGTGAGGAACAATTGTACAATAGTACATTATGTAACTTCATAATAGTTTTGTATCTATTGCTTATAATGTTTAATGTTCTGTGATATATGTATATTGTTAGAGAAACAATGAATTTCCTCCTTTCCTCTATTTTGGAGATTAGGATGGCTTCATTTCTCAATTCAGTGAAGAGTGTCCCCTATGAGGTCCCACTCTTTACATCGATGGTTAAACAATCCCGTCAACATTTTAAGATCTAAAATCGGGGCCTAAACCCCATATTTTGATAGCCCTATTATAACTTGCTATTCAAAAAAAACCTAATTCTACCTTTTCATTCATCTTCATACCAATCTAGAGCTATCATTCATGTGCAAATAGGAAGTGTGTAAGTTGATTAACTTAGCGTGGCCTCTACAATCTATTCGTCTAGCTTTAAGTTGCAATTAGACACAGGAAACATCTAGATGAAAAGTAACAAATAAACATAGATTTTCCTTTGTTGATATTGATACCTTTTCTATAATGACTCCATGTTCCACTAATACTTTTTTCGTGTCACGGTCTTGAAATTTTTTCTTTCCCAACAAAGGCATACCATTTGTCGTTTAATATGAAACAACTACTATTGATTCTTCTTCTGAATCATACAACATGTTTACTATTTTTTAATGTAAATAGTTGTTAATTTTCTCCTTAAAATTATACTATAGTAAGTGTTTTGGATAACATGACAGTGAATACTATAATGTTTCTCATGCCACTACAAAAGTAACTCAAACTTTAAGGGTGAGATACTCTATCATTTAAAACCAATTTGTTTGCTTCCATTGTCAATAATTTTACAAATTAGATGTGATACTACTCTTAATTGCAACAATTTTCTAGGGTAAGTAAATAAATATGTGACCTCTCGGTCATACATCAATTCTTTTACCAACTGGGTGCCACATCTTTAGCAGTTAGTAAATAAAACAAGTTAGCTTCAAATTGCATCTTGCTGATATTAAATTTAATTTTTAGATGTAGTCAATTATTTGTTTATTTCCATACTTATACTTAATATATTGTCTATTTTCTTTTTAGTGACTAAATTACGTTATATGCAACATTTTGATACAAATAAGTGGGGGCATTCTTGTAGAAATGAGGCTTTGATGTATGATGCAAGGGACTTGAAGTGATGTATTAATTCAAAGTTGTAATGTTACCATTCTTGCTGCAATAAGGCTTTCACATATGGTGCAGGAGACTTGAGGCGATGTATTAATTCAAAGGTTTAATGTTAAATGATACATTTTAATGAAATATTGGCACCATATGCACCCGCCATTAGTTTGATATCTTTGTTTGTTATATGTCTACAAGGGGCAAGGTCAATGTCCTCCCTATGTAATTGATTTTCAATATGAAATGCAATTTAATATTCTAGTATTTTTCATATTCAATATATATTCATTCAAAAGATAATTGACATGCTTATCATGTAAGGAGAGAATTTTTGTGTTTTTCTACCAACCAACAAATTATGCATTGACAACTACATATCCTAGTTATACTAGAAGGCTTACTTATAAACATACATTTACCAAATTGGTGGCAAATGACTCTAAATCAGTGGCCTTAGTATGATGATATATGTTTCATATGATGTCATTAAACAACTCTATGTCTATGGTCATAGTATCTATACTAATATATTCTCAATTCTAGTGTATAATTTGTAAGTTGTTTTAGTTTGATGTTAATAGTACTTATTCCTATGACCACACATTTTTTTGACACCATATAAGCGATAGCTTAGAAGGCATATCGTCTGATGGAAGCTAGCTTGACACACTTTGACCAGCAACTACAAGTGCCGGTGTAGCCTCAAAAAATTCTGGTAAAGGTCTATGTCGTCATTAGTATAACCAACATTTTTTGGCTTCTAGAATAACATATACTGACATTTTTGGGTCTATACCAACATTTTATTGATGAGTTGGTGTATAACCATATTGTTGTAGTGTTTAAGAGGGAAATTGATCTCTTCTCCCATGGTGGTAGTCCCATACTAGATTTTGTTGTTTGAGCTGATGTGTGATGCTTCAGACTATGCAGTTATGGTAGGTTTAAGTTCAAACAAAAGAGCATTCTTCTTTTGTGATTTACTATACTTTTTGGACTTTAAATGTTGCTTAATTGAGTTACACTAATATAAAGAAAGAGTTATTGGTAGTGGTTTTCTCCTTTGATAAATTTATACAATATTCAATTGGGGTTGGAGTGATTGTTTGGACAGACCATGCCTCAATAAACTATTTCGTGTAGAAAAAGGAAGCTTAACCCCATTCGATACATTGGGTCATGCTTTTGCAACCATTTTATATAGAGACTAGTGATAAGATCGGTGCATAGAGTATTGTGAATGTTATGTAAGACCATCTATCTCTTGGAGAGAGGTGATGAAATTGGATCTAAAGTGCCCAATTGGGAAACTTTTTCTGATGAGAAATTATTGATTTTCAAACACAAAGACCCATGGTATGCTACTGTTGTGTTATATTTAGCAAGTGAGGCAATGCATGATAACTGTAATTACCAAGATAGGAAGATTTATTTTTTCATTCTTTATGTCTTTTTATATGGTATTATCCTATCTTGTTAAAAATGTGTAGGTATGCCATTTTCAGACAGTGTGTTCCTAAGTGGGAGATGGAGAGCATTCTTGCTCATTGTCACCCATTGCCCACACGAGGGCATGTTGCGAGCTCTATAACTGTCACTAAGGTTTTAGAGTGTTGTTTTTATTGTCTAATTCTGTTTAAGGATGCACATAATTTTATAAAGAGATTTAATGCATGTCAAAGAATGTGAAACATAACAAAAAGGCATGAAACACCCCTAACTATATTTCAAGAGGTAGAAGCTTTTGATTTTTGGGAAATTGATTTCATGGGTCCATTCATGTCATTGAATTCAAATTTATATATTTTGTTGGTTGTTGACCACACATCCAAGTGGGTAGAGGTAATACCCTACCCGGACCAATGATGAACAAGTTGTCTACATGTTTGTTAAGAATAATAATTTTTTGTAGATTTGAGGTGCCTAGGATGATTATTAGTGATGGGAGTTCACATTTCACATACCGCCAATTTGGTGCTTTGTTGAAGAAATATGGAGTTCCACATCGAGTAGGCACACATTATCACCCCCAAACTTAAGGTCAAGTTGTGGTCTCCAGTAGAAAGGTGAAGATGATTTTGGAGAAAATGGTATCTAGCACAATAAACAATTGGAGCATGCAACTTAATGATCCCCTTTGAGTATACATGACTGCCTTCAAGACCCCCATATGTATGATACTAGATTAGTTTATTGTAGGCTATGTCATTTTCCAATGGAATTAGAACATAGGGATATGTGGTCGCTTAAGAGGTTAAATTAGATCTATCTTCTGCCAGTGAAAATTGCAAATTGGAGTTGAATAAATTGGATGAAGTTAGACTAGATGCCTATGAAAATGCTAAATTGTATAGGCAACATAGAAAGAAGATTCATGATAGGCACAATTTGCATATGACCTTCCATCTGGGAATTTTTTTTATTCAATTTGATGATGAAATTTCACCAAGGGAAGTTGAGGTCTAGACGGACCGACCCTTAAACCATGCTCAAGGTGTACCCTCATGGAGTTGTGGAGTTTGGTGATATATTAGATATTATTAAAACTAATGGGCATATATTGAAACACTACTATGGGGGAGAGATTGTTTGTGAACATGAAGAGATTAGTCTCTTGAATCTTACTTGATTACAAATGTCTTAGTCAAGCCTAAGGCTTTTAAGAGATTGAGATTTCAATCTTTCTTGATTCAAAGTGACTTAGTTGAGCCTATGACTTTAAAAAAGGGCACTTGGTGGTAGGACCCCATGTGTTCAAACTTTGTTTCAGTAGGTTTAATCTTGAATTTTTATCATAGATGTTTATTGATTAGTTTTGATGCAACTTGATGATTCTTGACACCTTTGTTCCATGTGCAGGCGTAGGGGAAATTTGATACCACTGACCACCAATCAGTGGCACTGACTCACAATCAATAACAAATTGAGATTTCAAATGCCAAAAGTTGGTACCAATTCAATTTCCAGTCGATGGCTCTAACTCAAACTTAGGTAACTTGGGAAATTTAATGATTCTACATGTGAATATTGGTGCATCAAACTAATCCTAAACACCACCAATTTATCTTATCTTAGTTAACTACTGGCATTAGAGGTGATATCTTCAGAGATATCGATACCACTGACTCGACTCTAGTAATGGAATTTGGTATGTGCTACAAGAAAAACTCAGTGGCACCAACGAGTTCATTGGTATGATTGATGTATATTTTTGTGTTTATTGACCCTTTGTTGTAGACCCTCACAGTCAAATATCAATGGAATTAACATGCCAATCAGTTCAACCGAGAAGATGATTAATTTAAATTGATTCTATAGGAAATGTTTTAGTGCCATCAACCCTTAGTCGGTGCCAACACAATCATTTTTTATGTTTAATGATGGGTCTATGCATGATGCACAATAAAATATCAGTGGCATTGAGATGCCAGTTGGTACCACCAATATTGAAACGAAGAGTGATCCATGGCATCTAATCCGACCGTCACAAGTGTAAACATCCAACAATGGTCAGTAATCAATCCACATCATGTTTAGAAATTGGTACCACCGAATTTTGTCAGTACCATAGAAATTGAAGGATTTCACGGGTCAGTACCTCAAGAAATAAAGGTCTTTAGTACCAATAATAGATACCAAGAGAAAACTTATAAGGGTGCATATTGGTGGCACTAACTTTTCACTGATGTGGGTCTTCTCCTCCTATATAAGGAGGAGGATTATTTGTATTTCTCACAGATTAGACACTCATTCTCCAAGACCTATTCTATAAAATTCCCCAAGCACTCCTTTTTTGAGCAACCACTACACCGAGATCTCTTCTTCCTTCTCCCTCTCTATCAATGACTAGCAAGTGAATTTGTAAAGAAGGTACTTTTTTAGTAGTGGCTTCATCTCAACTCATCCCCAAGCCATGTTTTGTGCTTGGGAGTGATGAACATAAGAAAAGGTACGTTGAGGTGGCAAAGAATAATCTTGAGGGGACACATGTTATGAAGATGTGCCCGTCATCAAGCAACTTGACTTCATCAGTATTATGTGTGTGGTGTGCACCTGTTAGGGGAGGGAAACCATTGACCCATTCTTAGGGGGGATGGCCAACGTACATGGAGATGAAGTTGGAGTTCCTAGAGTTACTAGAGGTGTGTTTCCTTACACACCACACTATAAGAAGTGAGTGGGAGGTCAGGTGAGTGAATTTCTAGCTCTACAATGCCACCCACCATATCAAAATAGAGGCATTCAATGTCATCTTTGGGTGGGCCAACTACTGTATGAGATGTCACCCCAATGACTTCAACCACTCCGTGGCATGACATAATATGATAGGGATGTCAGCCCGTGCCAAGATCAGCTGGCATCATTCCAACATCACCAACATCAAACATCCCTTTTCCAATCCTCTTCCTCAACTATTGACAAACACCTTATATTTCTAGGTCTACACAGGGGCAAGGGAAGTTCCATGCCATAGAGATCTACATGGTCCATATACTCTTTTCATTTAGGAGTGATAAGGTTAAGATTGGCACATTGTTCCTTGGTTATGCATACTCAGTGGACAAAAGTAAGAAGTGGAAGTTATCCATTCACTTTGGTGGTCTCATCACAAGGATCACCATCTATTTCATTCTTGATATCTCTCGTCTCTAGATAGTAGAGTCCAGGGGAACTTGGACTTTAGACATATTAGCAATGTCAAGATTTTTACTCAGTGCGAAGAAAGCATTGATGCTATCTCCTAGATGGGTGGGTGAGCCCTTCCAAATCCCTTCTTCAACATCACTGATCTTGATCACCTACGATGGCCATGGGATGATGTGATAGACATTGGTGAGAAGTAAGAGGATGCCAACAAGGGAGGTGATGAAGATGACAATGATGAGGTCACAGAGGTGGCAGCTACATCATTGAGGATAAACAAAAGGACACATAATTTTACCACACTTCTGAATTATTTCTTCCTCCATCCCCACTCAGTCTCAGGAGGGCCCATTATTCCTTTGATGGTGTGTACAACATGCTCAATTCCAGTCATATGGGTCAACATAAACAATAGGCAATGATGAATGGATTAGCATAATATTATGAGAGGATCTTCTAGAACTAGGGGTAGATCTTTACGCATTAGTAGATAATGTTTTCCAAAGAGAGCCTCCTATTAAGCAGCAAGGAAAGAATCCATCAACACATGCAATGTGTGGAGTACACACAATAGCCTCTCTATGACCATTACTGGATCCAGGGACACTTCTCAAGCTACCCACAAATGCCACCCATGCCCTGAGATCTACCCTAGTTCACCAACACATTCTATCCATTAGATCTAAACTTACCGTTGGAATATTTTTTTCCACTTGGATCCTGAGTATCTGATACACCTATTCCACCTCTAGGTTTGATTTTCGATAATGAGGACATTGTTGAATTCAAGCTTGGGGTGTATGGAATGGGATTTATCTATCTTGCATCGATCTCATTTTGCATCCTCTGTCTCATTTTCTGTTATTAGTTAGTTTGATGTTTAGTTTCAATTCTATATTTGGTATTTTTTTCTTATAATCCACATTTATGTAGTTTAGAAGTGCATCTAGAATTAAATACTTACATGTGTCAATTGAAGCAACAACCTTTATTTTAACCAATAAAAATTGAATAAGATTGTTCAAGAGTACATTACGTTAATGTTGGTATGAGTGATTTATTTCTTATTTCTTGTTAATTCGACTTAGGTCCATTGTATATATAATTCTTGTTATTATGTAATTACACTCAAGTGAGAATACATTTACCCACTTACATGTACCCATGTATCCATGTACTACTATATATAGGACACCCATAACAACTTTACATACTAGTAAATATATGGTTATTTAATTCAACATTATATCAGACACATGATCTTAACCCTAATACGTCCCACCCTTCCTCTTTTTTTCTTCCTCTCCTCCATGGACACGGACTTGGAGGAAAACAACAAGCCATCACCCTTACCTTTCCCCACCGCCGACCTCTTCTGGTAGTAGTCGCCATGTACGACTCGCACAAGTCAATGTCAAGCATGCAACACGGTAGCCCTGGCAGCCACCTATGAGAGCGCTACTATTAGGCTTTAGCCTCTGACCCTCTATCATATTTATGCTATGTCATATCTTGACCATTTTATATTCCTTATCTCCCTTCTTCTTCTATAGTGGTTTCTTCCTAGATCGAGTCTAAAGAAAAAAAGAAAGTGAAACAAAAGACCCTAGGGGTGAAGATCGGTCTAGAATCTGAGAAGACCGAGGACTAAATTTCCAAAAATTTAGGGGTTGCCTACAAGATGGTTCAAAAGTAGGGCCATATCATTTTAAAGTTGTACCGGTCGATACTAGACCATTTGGAACACAATCATACTTCTGTGAATTTCACAACATATCTAATAGTAACATATTGATAATCTTAATTGCTTCTAACAAAAATACAAAATGAATATGAAACATTCACACTACTAGTATTTTTATTTGTTTATGACATAATATAACTTTAAATATAAATATATGTTGCATATAAATCAATCTTTGGTCCGATCCATGGTCGGACTGATATTGGACCGGGTAAGACTACAAAGCAAATTTCTAAAATTTTTAGACCCCTAATGAGGCCGAATTATAACAGTCTACTAAACCAAAATGACTGATCGGCCCAGTCTGGTTTCTGGTATGGACTAATATTTGCTCACCCCTAAAAGATTTTGTGCTAACTTATAAATGACCCAAAAAAGTAAAAGGGGGAACTTTTTTCTTAGTTTTTCTTCTTTTATGTGGTTTCCTACCTCACATGGTTGAAAATCTTTGCTTGAATTAGGGATCTCTAATTATGCACATTACAATTCCTTTATTCCTGTAATTCAATCTTCTTCCTAACATACTTATTCTGATAGTGATATCTGTTTTTCCCTATTGTTCTTATCCATGCATCACTTTTTTTACAATGCTATTACTTTGGTGGTGCCTTATTACTATAGTGCGCCTTCAATCTAGTACTTTAATTTTGGTTTACAATGGCTGAGAATAAAAATGTCATCTATAATGATACACCACAATTGATAATTCTATAAAACTCAACAATGTTAACTATTTGTTGCGGATAAATGTGGTTTCTACTTTTCTTGAATCTCATGGAAAATTAAATTTCATAAAAAAAGATGGACCTAATGAACCATATGAGGCATGGATCATGGGAAATAGCCATGTGTTGACTTGGCTTTGGGGATGTATGGAGCCTGATGTGACCGTTAAATACATTTTCTATAAAATTTCAAACTCATGTGAGAAGAGATGGTATAGTTATATACTCGAGAGGACAATTGCCTTCGATTGTGTAAAATCATTTTTGTACATCAATGCAAGCGTTCCTTATCTAGTTACTATGATTCGACAAAACCTCTAGTGAATCAACTAAATTTGTTCTCACCCACTACTTCTATTGAAGTGACCAAGGAGCACAATAGCATTACTATCAGGTGATTTCTTAACGGCCTTAATCCTTGGTATGTTTTTGTATGACAATTTCTTCTTGTTGGGACCATGATCTCATCCAAGGATCAGGTTTATGCCCACCTATCCTAGATTGAGATATCTTCTAATCCAACCCCTCCCTATGAAGTATTTGAAGCCAAAACAACAATGGCAGATGTTGTTAAGGTTCATGGACATGGTTGTGGCACTCACACTGGATCGTGACCAAAATATACTTATTGCAGCAAATTGGGACATGTTGATGATGAGTCTATCGTTCTGAACATGGATACCCTTCTCTTTTTGGATGAGGACTTAAAAGGGATCTACACATGTTGATCGAGATTCTAAATCACTAACTTTCAAAGGTCCTTCAGAAACTATTGTCACTCCTAGCATGACTGGACAACCCACATATATTTTGCTCACAAACGAGGAGTGTGAATGACTTTGACAAACTACACACTAGTACGGTGACTCACCCCTACATAATAGCATGGCAACATTCTCTTTGAAATGACACTTTGTTGGCAAGTCTACTATGACACCATCAACCCTTCTTATTTCTCACTAAGGTAACTTAAGGTCCTCTGTCATTGCCACTCATTCTAGCTAGATAGTGGATTTTGTTGCTACTCAACACATGAGCAGTATGCGACATATTCTTACATCCTCTAATTTTTTTATCCCACACACTGTTGTCACCTTGGTTAATGGCTCGGTTAAACAAGTCAGTTGGTGTGGAACTGTTCCTCTTTCCCCTAAACTAAAACCATCAATTGTTCATTTTGTTCCCAAATTTCCATATAACCCAATGCCCATTTAAAACTTTTTGAGTCGCCGACGAGGTAGTAGCTCGGGTGGTTAAGAGCCCGACTCCCCAATGAAGGGACCCGGGTTCGAAACCCAGGTTGTGCTCCTCGAAAACAAATTATCCCATCGTGCAGACCGGCCCACTGTGCGATTTAAATGTTACCCCCGGTGTGCGGGTAGTCGAGGGGGGACCGGGGGTTTACACTGCCAGGGGGGTCACTGATGCGATGATTTTGAGTCACATTTAGAGACATACTTTACTTATGTTTTATGCATTTATTAGTCATTTTGGTGGTTAATATTGCATAATTCATTTACTTTGATCTATGATCATTCTCTATGTCAAACCTCCCTTATTTCAGTATTTTGAGCACAAATTATTACAAAAATACGTTTTGTGTAGGCTTATGTGGTTTCATGTTATAATTTCAGGAAAAACAAGTATCTGCTTCTGTCGATACCATCGACAGTGGTCGATACCATCGACCGGACCACAGGTTGCCAGCCACAAGGAGCAGAAGAAAGTCGATACTAGCGACAACAGAGTCGATGGTATCGACTTGCCATCGGGTTGCTGGCGAAGAGTGAGTCGATACTATCGACACAAATGTCGATACCATCGACTAGTGGAGCTACAACGATGGTAAAAGGACAAAACCGATGCCTATGAATGTCGATACCATCGACCCACGTCGATGGTATCGAGGTGGCATTAGTTGCGACAAAGAAAAGAAAAGAAATCCAGCCGATACAGTGCAGGGTCGATACCATCGACTCGCGTCGATGGTATCGACACTGTTAGATACATGTTTGCTTCAGATTGATCTAAATCTGACGACTATGATATTTTGGTGACCTAACTCGGTGATTATACCTAATGACGGCGGCTAAGAGCAAGACATCACATCATTAGCCGTTGCACACATCCCGAGAAGGTGTGGAGAGAAGAACGGAGCCCAGAAGCACGCCTCAGTCGATCCGGACACCGAAGAATACGATTTCCACCACCAAAAGGCGGGAGAACGCGTATTCTACGCCAAGGAGCGATTGGATCTTCTCCATTAAGGGGTTTCACCACTCAATCACATTTTTCTCCATGTTTCCCCTTTTCTCTACCATGTTTTACTTTGAGATGAACATGCGGGGCTAATCCCCTTTGTCTTTAGGATCGGGAGTAGCCCAGGAATTCATTGTATGAAAATTTTATCATAGCAATTCATCATTTATCTCTTAAATCTGTGGTATAATTTTGTTTTCTCAATTATATTGTTATGCTTGATCACCATAATAATAATCTAATGCCCTTAATTACTTTGAAAGAAGAATTAACGGTTGAAAAGAGACAAAATTCACGTTAATTGACAAATCCCTTGAACAAGGTGGTGTAAGGTTAATGGTGGATACCGTGAGATCGATTTTAATGCACCTAGTTTAGGGTATAGGTTACTACGACGGTGGAACCAACCTAGACATAGGTAGTGAATTATACCATGACAGTGGGCAATTTTAATTTCAGGCCACTACCCAGATAGAGAGATAAATTTGAATGACTGAATAGAATTTAATACAATGAAAACCTGCGGTGAAACTGCAATCCTAAAGATCTCATCTTGAATTGATTAAACCAAACATTTAATCGATTGCTTTGTTTTGTTTTATTTCATTTTCTTTTAATTTTAACAACAACTTCCAACTCTTTAATCGGTCTAGCTGATTGTGAGTAGTTAGTAGTAGTCTCCGACAATTCACGTATCCCTGAGTTCGACCTGGGCCTCACGAAGGCCTATATTACATTGACGCGTACACTTGCGTTTCTACGCACGTAAAAAGTGTGTCAAGTTTTTGGCGCCGTTCCCGGGGATACAGCAAGTTGTCGGCACTACGAGTGCTGCAAGCGGCCACTCTAGGCCACATTTTTTTTATCATTTTAAAAATTCATAGTCTATTCTCTAAATTTTGTAATCGTCAAGCACGGTACTGAACTTAAATTTTCACTTTACAGGTACTGTGTATGGTGCAGACACGTAGTACCAACTACTCGCAACAGGCGCCAGAGGTTCCACAGACGGGACCTGACGACGAGGAAGGCCATAATCAAGACCACTTAGAAGAAACAGATTCATAATCTGAACAAGAAGAAATGGCATAGCCACAGACAATATGGGAGAAGATAAATGCTTCTTCTTCATCCGCTTCCAAGGGGCCAATCAAGAAGCAGGCGGTTAATATTCCGACATACAAGATTGATCCTGCATTAACCAACTTAGTGAAGTTGAATGCATTCCATGGGCTTAAGAATGAAGACTGAGTCACGCATATAAGTCAATTTGTGGAGAATTGTGATATGATAAAAATAGACAGATTTCCACAAGATGTTCTCTACTTGAAGCTCTTCCCGAGTTCTCTAGCGGGAAACACACGAGAGTGGTTGCACAACCTGGACGATGGATATGTGGAATCCTGGGACCACATGGTGGAGGTTTTCTTTGAAAGGTTCTTCCCGCCCGAGAAGACCAATGACATGATCAGGAAGATCCACAACTTCACCTAGAAAGTAGGAGAGACCTACTCTAAGACCTGGGAAAGGTTTCAGATCATGCTTAGGCGGTGCCCACATCACGGGCTTGGCAAGGAGACACAGGTCAAGATCTTCTATTTTGCTCTCTCCGAGCATGATAGAAGTAACCTCGATTCAGCAGGCTCAAGATTCTTTTTGAACAATACCGACACAAGGTGTTGGGAAATCCTTAAGAACATGGCCAAGAAGCAATCGTGGGGCGATAGAGATGCCGTGGAGCATGTTCGAGTAGCAGGGGAATCTAAAGCAATCAAGGAGATAAATGAGAATATGGATCTTCTCGCGAAGAAACTGCTTGCAAAGGAGGATACTGAGTCCGAGGATGAGGCTCAAGTTAAATTCATGAGGCAGCAACAAGGCTACAGAAATAATGATTATTCATGGAGGAAGGATAAGAAGTTCTCCTGGAAGGATCCAAACAACTTCTTGCAGGATCTAGATGCAAAACCCCAACCAGTAGCGTAGGATAAGAGAACGGATTTGCTCAATCAAGTGATAAAGCAAAATCAAGAATCAATGACTACTTTTGGCCAGCAGATAAAGCAACAAGGGGAGTTTATGAACCAGTTCGGGCAGACACTACAGAGCCATGGGGCTCAAATGAGGACAATAGAGACGTCCATGGCGCAAACGGCAGCGGAGATAGCCAATTTGAAGAAGCCGACACACCAAGGTTTTCCGAGTAACACTAATATTCCAGGAGGAAACCAACAGGCGAAGGCCATCTTGCTAAGGAGTGGCAAGAAGCTTTTAAACCCCAGAGCCGATGAACCAAGCAAACCCCAAGTAGAAATTGAAGGTGAGGCCACTGAGGAGCTGCCCATACCAGTCACAGAACCAGTTGCAGATATAGCAGTGGATGCTACTGAGGTGCCTATTGCAGATGAGGAGGAGACGCAGAAAAGGACACCTTATGTGCCACCGCATCAAAGGGCACAGGCTGTCCCGGTCCCATATCCGAACAGTGCAAAGGCAAGGAAAGTGGATGCCCAATTTAAAAAGTTTATAGACAGTTTCAGAAAGCTTTCAGTCAACATCCCATTATTGGAAGCAATTGAGCAAATCCCTTCTTACGGCAAATTTCTGAAAGACATCATTACCAAGAAGAGAAAAATCCTAGACATGGAGGTTGTTGTGCTTAAGGAGCAGGTGAGTGCCTTCATCATGGGCACATTGCTGCCAAAGAGGCAGGATCCGGGCTGTTTCAACATCTCATGTTACATTGGGAAAGTTAAGTTTGGTGAAGTACTATGTGACTCCGGGGCGAGCATTAACTTGATGCCCCTCTCTACATTCAAGAAGCTGGGATTAAAAGAGTCACGACCGAGCAACATGACAATCCAATTGGCAGACAATTCAGTGGTAAAGCCATACAATATTTGTGAACACGTGCTAGTGAAAGTAGATCGATTTGTATTTCCAGCAGATTTTGTCGTCATGGAGATGCAAGATGAACAAGGCAATGAGCTACTACTCGGACGACCCTTCCAAGCTACAGCTGACATGATACTTGAGATGGGGAGAGGTTGTTTGACCTTAGGTATAGCCGATGATCGATTCGAGATGGTCATGCCTTCTAGCGCCACTTCACCTAAAGCCAAGGAGCAATGCCACATGGTAAAGCATTTTGATCACAATATCTCACTTTGTCTAGGGAAGCCATTTTTAGATATGGCTCATGTAATGACCAAGGTGGAAAAAGGGACTTTGGTTGTGGACATCATGGAGCAGACCAAGGTGGTATCCCTTAGCAAGGCTGTAGGTTTTCCGAACGATGAGGAGGAGGACATTCCTCCCTCTGCTGAAGATGAGGCTATAGCAAATTCGGTTTTTGACACATATCCAGAATTACCACTTGAGGCCTGCTTAGTCAATATCACTCATGATTGGATGAGAAGCAAATCACTGCAGGAGTGCACCAAGATGCTTCAGATGTTTCCGTGCTTCTATGCGAGGTACTATGAAGATTTAGGTGAACTCCCACCACCACTTCAATCATCCTTAATCAGCCCGCCAGAATTGGAGTTGAAGCTGTTGCCACCGCACCTCAAGTATGCATTTCTAGCTGAGGAAGAAAAGTTGCCGGTGATTATATCTGCTTATCTGAGTGTTGAGGAGGAGGACCAGTTGCTGATAGTGTTGAAGAACCACCGGGGAACATTTGGGTGGTCTGTTGCAGATATCAAGGGGATCTCTCCTACTTTGTGCCAGCACAAGATTCGGCTCGAGGAGGGAGCCAAGACGGTGATTCAACCGCAACATCGACTAAATCCGAGCATGATGGAGGTTGTTAAGAAGGAGGTGATTAAACTTCTTTCTGCAGGTATCATCTATGCTATTTCTAATTCTACGTAGGTGAGTCCCACGCAGGTAGTCCCTAAAAAGGGGGGAATCACTGTTACCCATAATCTTTTAAATGAACTTGTCACCACCCACTTGGTAACCTGGTGGCGTGTTTGCATAGATTACCGACGATTGAATGCCGCTACGCTAAAGGATCACTTTCCTCTTCCATTTATTGATCAAATTTTAGAACGCTTAGCCGGCCGATCACATTTTTGTTTTCTAGATGGTTATTCGGGGTACAATCAGATTTTGATTGATCCTAAGGACCAAGAGAAGTCGACCTTCACTTGTCCTTATGGAACGTTTGTGTACCGCCATATGCCTTTTGGGTTATGTAATGCACCAGTGACCTTTCAGCATTGTATGCTCGCCATTTTTTCTGATATGGTAGAACGTTGTCTAGAGGTTTTTATGGATGATTTCTCTATTTATGGTGCATCTTTTGATGAGTGCCTTTACAATCTGGATAAGGTTTTACAATGTTGCGAGGACACACTTTTGGTCCTCAATTGGGAAAAATGTCACATGATGGTGAGTGAAGGAATAGTGCTAGGACATAAAGTGTCTAGCAAAGGTTTGGAGGTAGACCCAGTAAAAATTGAAGTGCTTTCCAAATTGCCCCCACCAAATTCGGTAAAAGGGGTACGGAGTTTCTTAGGTCACGCCGGTTTCTATAGTCGTTTTATAAAAGATTTTTCTAAAATCGCCAAACCTTTATCTGAGCTTTTAGAAAAGGATGTTGTTTTTGACTTCAATGAAAAATGTCTACATGCGTTCAACGTGCTTAAGGAAAAATTGATTTCTGCACCGGTTGTGCAAACACCAGATTGGACCAAGCCGTTTGAACTAATGTGTGATGCATCCGATTTCGCGGTCGGGGCTGTTTTGGGACAGCGGGTGGACAATAAAACCACTGTGATTTTTTATGCATCTAAAACTTTGAATGACGCCCAACTCAATTACACGACTACCGAGAAAGAATTTCTTGCCGTTGTTTTCACTTTTGAAAAATTTCAGCAATATCTAGTTGGATCGAAAGTCGTGGTTTGGACGGACCACGCCGCCATTAAGTATTTGATGGAGAAAAAAGATGCCAAACCTAGATTGATTAGGTGGATCTTGCTT
This sequence comes from Alisma plantago-aquatica, assembly GCA_963693085.1. Classification (NCBI taxonomy): domain Eukaryota; kingdom Viridiplantae; phylum Streptophyta; class Magnoliopsida; order Alismatales; family Alismataceae; genus Alisma; species Alisma plantago-aquatica. The sequence continues at coordinate 313,878,220 of OY856412.1, read as the reverse complement.
TTACAGGAATTTGATATCGAAATCAAAGACAAGGCGGGGATTGAAAATGAGGTCACGAACCATTTGTCTAGGTTAGAGAGGGTAGATGAAAAAGATTTACACATACCCATTACCGAGACATTTTCGGACGAACAACTTTTGAAAGTGAAATCTAAAGATTCGTGGTTTTCTTATATTGTGAACTATCTTTCCTGCAAAATCATCCCGGATGATTGGACGTATCAAGAGAAGAAGAAAAGTTTCCATTCTCTATGATATTATTTTTGGGATGACCCTATTCTCTTGAAGCAATGCAGGGATGGTGTCTTACGCAGGTGTGTGCTGGAGGAGGAATACGAAAGTGTTCTTAGTCATTGTCACACACTACCTGTAACATCCCTGACCTGGGTTATGTGTTAACCCTAGATGTTTTGTCTAATAGGGTTGAGTAGATGCTTAATCTTATCTTGGGAAAAGTAATTAGGGCCCATGAGAAACTTATGTTTCAATTTTGGTCATGTTTGGACAATGTTGAAGCAATGTTTGCTTATTTTGGACTAATGTGCAAATTACCCAAGTTGAGGGGTTTATGTGCAAATTGTGCATGATAATATGTTTCTCATGTGTTGAAACATCATGAGAGTGAATATGATGTTGATGTATGGCTTATGGAAGCCTGAATACCAAGAAAGAGCTGATAAAGCAATGTTTGTGCATTAAAACCTAGTTTTGGAGTAATGTGCAATTTACCCAAAACCTGGGGTTCAATATGAAAATTACCACTTCAATTAGGTCCTTAATGTTGCTTGTCATCATGTAGAGCAAAAAAAATGATAGGGGCACATCATTTGAATTAAGTTGGCGGAGAGAGAATCTTGGTATTAAAATAATCAAGATTTAATCTTAAGTGAAACCCTAATTCAATTTAGGGCAAAAATAAATGTATTAATTAAAGAGCCTTCAACCAAAATGTTATTGGTTGATTTTGAATAAGGATGGACGTTCTTCTTCCAAGATAAGGAACGAAAATATCCTAAGTAGGTGAAATTCCATTCACCTTATTATAAGGAAAAGAATTTCCACTCAAAAAGATATATTAATATTATAATGGATTAAGGTGCTTATTTTCTTTTCCCTTAATCCATGGATAATGGAAGGGAGTTCGGTGGGTATAGAGATTCCCTTGCATGCAAGAAACCAAGGGGGAAGTGGTGGCAACAATTTTGGAATTAAAAGACTTTTATAAAGTATCTTCTCTCTCATCAATCTCCTTATAAAAATGCCCTTTCCAAGCCAAATGAAAGGCTTTTCTCGACCCTTTTCTTTCTCTCCTTGCTTTGGCCGACCAAGGGAGCTTAGGAGGAGAAGAAAGACGAAACCCAACCTGTAGGTAAGGTTCTTGATCCATTTCTCCTTGATTTCATGGTGGAAATCGAAAATAAATTATGGATTCCTTCTTACTTTGATCTCCTCTTCAACCCTAGCCAACTTTTACAATCAAAAGCTTGAGGACGAGCCTAGGGGGAGTTGAAAGAGCTTCATCCACCATTAATGGCGTGAGATTGAAGCTTTGGAGCTCAATTGGAGGCGGGTTTTATAACTTAAACCCTTAAACATTGCTATTGCATCAATTCTCTATGCTTTGTTGATTGATTTCTTCAATTTGATACACTCTTGTTTCTTTGCTGCAATTTCCATCAAGAATGGTTGATGTTCTTGGTTGTTCGAAGGAAGGGGATAATGAAATCATCCTAGATGCTTATCCAAAGAAAAGTACCAAGCCAAACGGTTTTGATAGCTATTCCAAATCATTTTAATTTGACAGGCTATGCAGTTTCAGCAAACCGTTTAAAGGCAAACGGTTTGAAACCGTTTGGGAGAAAACGGTTTCAAGACCATTTGAGATGGTTGACCAAGCGTTGAAAGTTTGGGAATTTTGTTCCTAATTATGTATTATAATGACCCACCAAAATTTAGGGGTTAACTCCAAAGGAATCGTAGGTTGAAGGCCAATCAATTAGGCAAATCGAATTGAATTAAATGCTGATTTTCAACCTGATTAACTTGACCTGTTTGGGAAAATGGTTTCAAGACCGTTTGAGTGAGTTGACAAAGCATTGACCGTTTTGGATTCCTGTTCATAATTATTTTGGTTGATGACCCTTAAAATTTGAGGGATTAACTCCCAAGGAATCGTGAGTTGAAGGCTAATCAATTAGGGAAACCTAATTGGATTAAGTGCTGATTATCAATCTGATTTAATTGAACTTTTTGGGAAAACGGTCTCAAGACCGTTTGAGTGCGTTGACCAAGGGTTGACCGTTTGGTATTACTGTTCCTAATAATGTGGTCTAATGACTCACCAAATTTTAGGGATCAACTCCCAAGGAATCGTGAGTTGAAGGCCATTCAATTGGGAAAACCCTAATTGAAAACAATGCTGAAATTCCAATGAGTTAATTGGAGATTTTGGGTTGATTAGCCCAAACGGTTTCAAGACCGTTTGGGAATCACCTAAACGGTCTCAAGACCGTTTGGGGGTCACCCCAAGACCGTTTGGAGGTCTGGGGTCAAGTATAGTTGACCAATTGAAGGTCTAAAGGTACCAAATCATATTGCAATTAAGTGCTGATTTGTTGATCAACTCGATAGACCAAACCTTGATGAAATTTCACTAGAATCCAAAGGTTGGATGAGACAAACGGTCTCAAGACCGTTTGGAGCTCATCCAAAAGGTCTCAAGACCGTTTGGTGGTCAACCAAGACCGTTTGGAGGTCTAGGGTTGAGTATGGTTAGGTGTTTGAAGGTCTAAAGGTACCAAGCTGATTTACAATGCAATGCTGATTTCGTGATCAATCCCATGATCCAAACCTTAATTGGATGGCTTGGATTTGAGTGATTTGATGGGAAAACGGTCTAAAGACCGTTTGGAGGTCATCCAAACGACCTCAAGACCGTTTGGGGTCAGGTCATACCCAATTTGGATGATGGTTCAAAAGTTTCAAAGTAAACAATCTTGCATTGATGAGTGTTGTTGAATCATCGATTCTAAACCCTAATTCAATTGATTCAAACCCTAATTGATGAATAATTGAGGGTTAATTGAGGGTCAAATCAGGTGAAGGTTGACCTATTTAACTCAATTGAAGTATGAGGATAGGTCCAATTGGTGATTTATTCCATGAATTCAATGATTGAAGGAATGAACATTGGAAACCCTAATCCAATTTGATTGGTTGAGACCATATCTGGTCCATTCGGTTTTGAGGAGGTTTGGACCAAACAGTCTCAAGACCATTTGAGTCCAAACGGTCTCAAGACCGTTTGGGGCCAAATGGTCTCAAGACCGTTTGAGACCAAATGGTCCCAAACCATTTGAAGACCAAAGACCATTCGGTTTCAAAATCGTTTGGTGATGAAACCTCAAAAACCGATTGAAGGTTGTTGGTAATTTAATCACTTGGTAATTGAAGGTAATGATAGTTCCAATAATCCTACGATGTTTAGTGATGATAACCAATGAAGGTACAAAGGTTGAAACCCTAATAGTACCTAAGTGATTAGTGCCAAAAAAGGGATGAACCTTAATCGCTTATAGGATCAATGACTTGATAATCATAGTTGTATGTACTCAACTGAAGGGTGATATGACCTAATCAAGTTGAGAAGTTGATAGCATGAATTCATACATGAATATGATTCATGTGGTGATTAAGGGTTTTGATCCTTAAGTAAAGAGATCATGAAACCATAAACATGAACATAAACCCTAATTGACAGGGTTATTGAACTCAAATCATAGTTGAGGAAGTATCCATGTAAATCCATAGTTGAGGGAGTATCCATGTGAAAACCTAGTTGAGGGAGTATCCATGTGATACCCTAACTAAGGGTGCATCCATGTGAAACCCTAAATGAGAGTGATTTCATGAGAAACCCTAATTGGAAATGATTAGTAAACCCTAATTATGGGCAAAGTGATATGAAACCCTAATAAAGGGTGATGCTATATACAATCTCTATTCTAAAGAAGGGATATGGTATGTGAAACCCTAATCCCTAATGAAAGAATAGAATTCATACTTGAATATGATTCATGAGGTGAACTCCTGTAGCACGACCGTGCAAGGTAGCACAGCCGTGGTGGCTTCCCTTAGCACGACCATTTTTGGTTGCATGGCCGTGGTACTCTAAGTTTGACTTAGAGTTGTTTTGAAAAGGACCTAGAATGGTATTTTTGTTAATTTATGACTTATGGGTGAATCCATAGTATTGGCAATAGTTGTATGCTCCAAGTGAGTGACTGATGATCACTACTTTACATGATGAATGTGATGAAATGGTGCATAAAATATTAGGATGGGTAATACCCTAATACAAGCTAAGTATATGAACTCAAATAAGATAATGGTGTTGAGGGAAGTGATACATCAAGATATGATAGATATCACATCCAACACCCTAATACTGGTATACCTTGATATGTTATAAGTCCAATATAATTGGATGAATAACACATGAGATGTGCCATGTCAATGGTTACATTGAGATGAAATGTACCTTGTTGAATGTAGGCCAACATGCTTTATGAAAAAGGGTTAATCCAAACCTATAAACTATGATGTAATTATAGTCTGGTAAAGATGAAAGAGAAATTCATTCTGTGTGTTGATAATTCATTTAATGATAAATGATGAGAATAATGAAGTATGATTAAAATACTTATTATTCCATAATGATTCCTCTCTATGTGAACCCTAATACAGGGTAATACTATATGAACCCTAACACAGGGTAATTGCTATGTGAATCCCTAATGTAGGGTAAATGCTATGTGAATCTCTAATGTAGGGTGATTGCTATGTGAGTCCCCAATGCATGGTGGTGTTATGTGAAGCTCTAACACAGAGTAATTCTATGTGAAGCTCAAATACAGACTAATGGGTTATGAATATAATAAGATAACCCTTGCATTGCATGGTGCTGATATGTAATTGCATCATGATTACTAATCATGCAGATATGATGAGAAGATGAGCATATCCAGGTATGGGCTATGATGTTCTGTACATTGAAAATCTTCTATAGACCTTATAAGCTTTCATATGTCTTGTTGCCTATTAAGGGGTAATAAGAGGTGATATGAGCTTTGTGAACTATGTGCAGTAATTTGTGTAGCAAGAATTATAATGTCCTTGGTCAGATGACCTGAAGGTATGAAGTTACTCGATAAGTAGTAACAAGTGTTCTATGATGAGATAAGGGTTTAAATGCCCAGATTCTATAATCATAATGATGAATGTGTTAAGAAGATGAATTGTACTTGATGAGTTGAGGGATTGAGATCCCAATACTTTGAGAAAAGAGTGTGGCTACATGCCATGACTCCACTATGACAATGCCAGGCTTTAGATATATGATCTAAGCCTGAAGAGAGTTAATGCTGTGATAATGATTCTGTAGTGGATAAATGTTATACATGTTCTTCATATTCCCTAATGGATATGTGATATGACGATCTTTCAAGTTATAGCTGCAATGTTGAATAAGATTAATGTTCTAATCTGTTAGACATTAAAATATCTGCTGCCATATAAATATGATTCCTCCATTCATAATTATCTTCTTAAGTTGCAATAATAATGTTACTGGCAGAGAGTTATAACTCTCACTGGGGCAATTTTTATAATTGTCTCACCCCGTGGGAACCACATTTTTAGGTGGACGCGGATGAGGAGACATGAATCCTTCAATAGGCGAAGGACAACAACAGCAGCAGGGACAACAGTGAAGTCTCGGGTGGAGACATTGGCTGTTATGTCATGATTAGATGTATATAGAGTCCTATGTGTCGTCTCTGTACTCTCGGGTCCTCGGAGTAGTAGTTAGTGCTTTTAAGATTTTGGCTTAGTGCCTTGAGATTTTATTCTACCTATGTTGAGCTTACCAGTGCAGCTGATGTTGTAAATCTCGAGAAGAGATAGTACAAGACATGTACTTTGAAACAGAATGTAAATGTTATACTTTGGCTCTTGAAGAAAAAGATTTCCAATGTGTGGATCTCTTCGCAAAAAGTTTTAAATTTTTAGTGATTTTCTCTAATCTGCTGCTTAATGAACGCATCCGCATTAGTTAATCTTGTTTTCGCGAATCGGTCGTTACACTACCGACGGGCGGCCACCATGCAAGCTCTCGCACTGCAGCTAAAGTACTGGAAAGTGGCCTATACTGGCCTACCTTGTTTAGGGACGCTTATGAGTTTGTGCGGCAATGTGATTCTTGCCAAAGGGCGGGCAACATTTCAAAGAGACAAGAGATGCCCCTTGATGTATTCCAGGAGGTTGAGGTATTTGACTTATGGGGCATAGATTTTATGGGACCCTTTGTGTCCTCAAATTCTAATTTGTATATCCTTTTGGTTGTTGATTATGTGTCGAAGTGGGTAGAGGCAATACCCACAAGGACTAATGATTCCACTGTAGTGTGCATGTTTGTTAAGGAATATATTTTTTGTAGGTTCGGTGTGCCCCGAATGATCATTAGTGATGGGGGTACACACTTCCGGAATCAAAAGTTCTCAGCACTATTGAGAAAATACGGGGTCAAACACAACATTGGTACCCCGTACCACCCGCAAACTCAAGGACAAGTGGAGGTCTCCAATAGGGAGATTAAGAAGATATTGGAGCGTACGGTGGCTTCCACGAGGAAGAATTGGAGTGCCCTAATACCGGATGCGTTGTGGGAATACAGGATGGCATACAAGACACCTATAGGCACCACACCTTTTAGGTTGGCTTATGGACGGGCCTGTCACTTACCGGTGGAATTAGAGCATAAAGCACATTGGGTGATGAGGAAGCTAGACCTGAGTTATGATGAAGCGGGAAAGAAGAGGTTACTTGAACTAAATGAACTTGATGAGCTGCGAATGAATGCATATGAAAGCTCGCAGATCTACATGGAGCGCACAAAGTTGATTCATGATCACCACATTCAGATGTCAGTGTTCAAGAAAGGAGACCATGTCCTATTGTTCAACTCTAGGCTGAAGATGCATCCCGGGAAGCTGAAATCCTGATGGAGTGGACCATTCACAGTAGAGGAGGTCAAATCACATGGCGCGATCCTGGTGCGTGATGGCGAGACCACGTTTTTTGTCAATGGAAAAAGGTTGAAATTGTATTTTGGTGAAGATTACACGAGGAAAGTGAATGAGGTCAAACTCATTGCACTTCCGAATGCATGACGAGCTTCTAGTCGTCTAGCCTAAGACGTTAAATAAGGGCGCTTGTTGGGAGGCAACCCAGCCATCGGTACTTTAGTTTAGTTTCTTTTACATTCGTAGTTTGATTTGTTTTGACTTTGTTTTTAGTGTAAAAAAGATACCGTGATCGTTTGCTCATTGTGCAGGATTGAGGCAGAGTCGATACCATCAACCCTAGCGTCGATGGTATCGACCATGGTACAGGTTAGCGACTGCAGAAATCACACTGCGTCGATACTGTCGACGGCCTCATTGATAGTATCGACACACCAACATGTTGATCGCAAAGTCAAAGTCGATAGTATCGACATGCCAGTCAATACCATCGAGATCTCTGGAGATATTCAGAAGAAATCGTCTCAGTGAAGTCGATACCATCGATGGGCCTGTCGATGGTATCGACACAGTTACAGGCAGAAGGCGGCGGCTGGGCCTCGCGAGGGTGTTGCCCTAAACGGAAGTCGATACTATCGACTTGCGTCGATAGTATCGACGCGCCACATCACCGATCCGCGAGAGGAGATCAATGGCTATCGCTGCAACTAGATAGTCGATCCGGGGGACGGGTCGATACCATCGACACTCATCGATAGTATCGACACGTCAGCGATTCGGGCCCCGCAAATCCAGCCATCAACGACCGTCGATACCACCGGCAGTACGTATTGTGCTACCCGTGTCGATACCATCGACCCGAGTCGATGGTATCGACGGGCATACAGCAGCGCCGACAACATCTATATATGAGAAGGATTGTCGTCATATGACGTCACAACCCCAGAGCAATTCTTCTTCACTTGCGCCGAGCGTCGTCCAGAGCAATCCGAGCCCGGCGACGAGCATCCAGGAGCACGTTCTTCATCGAGCGGAGATTTCCTTCTCCGATCTTCACCGAGATCTTTCTCTACTCCTCCTTCTTCTGCAACCATGGTGCATGTTGCTGGAGCATCTTCTTCACGCACTAACCCGATGGACATCCCAAAGTTCGTGCCACCACCGACTGCGTCGATTCCACGCCCGCAGATTGTTCACCCGTCCGCGGAGGTCAAGAAGATCTATGAGGAGATTCTGAAGAGGAAAATCGAGCCGACCCGTTATGTTGAACGAGAAACGATCCGCAACTTGGGATTCGAGGAAAACTTGGCCTATGTTCTGAAGGGGAATGCACACCACACAGGCAGGAGGCCCGATGAGCTGGAGTACCATGCCGATGGCCAGCCGTTCTTCAATGAATGGCCTACTTACAAGGAGCTGGTGGAAGAATTTATGGCGTCGCTGGACGTCTGTGTCATGCCAAACGAAATCATAGCCACAGACCGTGAGTGGATCAAGGGCCATGTTTCTTTCCGGCTGTATAACAATGACTATACTCTCACCCTCAAGCAGTTCAAATCTATCTACAACTGGTTCCATGGGCGAAATGACTACCGACGGCCAGACAACCAGACGGATTATGACGCTATCTTCGCCGAGCTCGTGACGGTGCCGCCGGGAAAAGCTGTAAGCTACCACAACGCAGCGGTGGTAGATTTCGAGCATCCGTTCGTGTGGGTTCTACACCGCATGATCTACACCACTTTATTCGGCCGTGGTGATCTGGCTCTTAGCAAGTTTTAGGAGACTGACCTGTTTTTCCTGCACAAGCTACTGAGGCGCCAAGAATGCAACTGGGGCACGTTTTTCTTAACGCGCATTTTGGCGGTAAAGAGGAGTACACGGAAAGCTCCAATTCAATTTGGAGGGCTTATCACAAAGCTGGCCTCCTACCTTAGGTTAAATTTCCAACAGCTTACTCCTCTCTCCAGCAGAAGCAAAGTTAATTTGTAGCATCTTCACCGATCAAACCTTATCTTGCTTCGGGATGGTTTACCTTATGATCACTGCCATGTAAACCATGCATACCAAGAATGCTCACTTCCCGATCCTGTCTTCAATATCGAAGGGGCGCAACATTTCCGATGGCCTATCATAGCCATTGCTGACTCCGATGAAGACGGTGGCAACGACGACGACAACAATGACGACGAGGCTGAAGAGGAAGAGGAGGCTTACACTCCTCTTCGGGCACGAGTAGCACCTAGGAAGCGTCCTCGCATGCATCCGGGTGAATCTTCATCTTCGCAGCCTCCGCCACCACCACCGCCCTCGTAGCCAAGCAAGGATGTCTATTCTATGCAGGGAATGTATGCTATGCTGCAGGACATACAGCAGACACAGTAGCATCACACTACAATGTATACCGCTATTCAGGATACTATGAACCGGTTACTTGACAATCAGCGGGCGATCTTCGAGAATGAGCGCCTCCTCCTTGGCAACCAACAACAGATTCATGACCGGTTGCATAGGATGGAGATGCAGCAGCAGCCCTTTTATGATCACTACTGGAGCCAGAATTACTTTGGGGGGTATCCACAACCTCCACCTATGCCCCAATTTGATCTGAGTTTTCAGGGGAAGTACCCATCCTGGGACCCCACAGCTCCACAATACCAGCCTCCGCCAGAAGAGTAAATCGGTATCTCTGTTCCAACCTTTAATATTGTTTTTGACTATGAGGCCATAGTCGAATTCAAGCTTGGGGGGGAGTTGGAACAGCTCTATCTTTTATTTTCTCAATTTTTAGTTTTTATTGTTTTACTTCTTGTCATTTATTTCTTACAATCTTAGTTTGTTTGTAGGATCCACGTTCTATCTAGTGTAATTGTGGATGTCTTAAGTCGTGTGTCATCTCACTTGCTTGTACATGGGAATTAAGGGAAAATTATTATTTTTTGAGTGTTCTCAAGCTTGAGTGTTGTTCAACTTTGAGCACATAACTTAAGAAAATGATTGGTTTTGTCAGCTTTAAAACATAAAATCACAACTGTACATGCCTAATGGTTCATGAAAAGTGGACGAAATTGGTTGTTTGAGCCTAAACTGACCAAATGATAATGAGACTCTAATTTGAAGTAAGAGAGAGAAACCTCTTAACTGCTACACAGGTCAGTAAGGAGGGACACATAATACTTTTCAAAGGTTCATTCAATTAGTCTTGTGATATTTCCACCCAATTGTTTCTCACAATCCACCATAAGAATTCGAAGTACTTTACGGCTTTAACCTTTTTGATTGCATATCATGTAGATAGGCTTTGCATTGTAGCCATTTTCATATGTTTTGCATCGAAAAAATAGAATAGTGATACATGCACATTATCCTTAGGTGCATGTCATTTAGTTGCATTCATAATTCTTATGCATAGAGTATATCATGTACCTCATTTCTTCTTTAATGGTGAATTAAATTGTTCCATACCTTCTAAATAGTTCAAATCTTTAAGTTATTCAGAAAAGAAAAAAAAAGAGCCCAATAAATTATTCATTGTCATTTGTGGATATAAGGGCCTAAAAAAAGAAAAAAATTGAAAAAGAAAAAGAAAGTTATTCAGAAGCAAGTAGAATAAGAGGGAGAAAGGAACATAATCTCACATGTATCTTAAGATGAGTAAGTACATGATATAGCTCAGTTAGATATCCATCTCATTTTGAGATGGGATGTCAGTGCATGGATCATTCCACCAAATCTTAGGCATTAGGGCATGTTCATGTGCAAATGCATCATTTAGGGAATTCTTGTTTTATGCATGTGGAAACCGTATACTGTTTCCATTTCTTCCATAAGCCACCCATTTCATCCACCTGTTGCTCGAATTGATAGGCCACTGTGATTTTCTCCTCACTTGTGAATATCAGGAGAGCTGCTTCCATGTAGATGGTAGTTAGGACGAGCAACGCAGTATAGGAGATCACAAGATGCACCGAGTCTGAACCAGCGAATTGTATTATGTCAACTGCTTTATGTGATAGTGTTCATCAGTTTTGAGGTAGAAATCTTTTATGGATGATTACTGTCGCCTTTAGGGTAATTATCATTCCATGGTTAGCGAGGGCCGGAATGTGAATGTCCGGTGGGGATCATATGGGATGTCTATTGTGATGATTTGTTCTTTAGTTGACTCTGGCAATTCTATTCTAAGGTTTAGTTGCTCGAGGGCGAGCAATATCCAAGCTTAGGGGAGTTTGATGCGATGATTTTGAGTCGCATTTAGAGACATATTTTACTTGTGTTTTATGCATTTATTAGTCATTTTGGTGGTTAATATTGCATAATTCATTTACTTTGGTCTATGATCATTCTCTATGTCAAACCTCCCTTATTTCAGTATTTTGAGCACAAATTATTACAAAAATACGTTTTGTGTAGGCTTATGTGGTTTCGTGTTATAATTTCAGGAAAAACAAGTATCTGCTTCTATCGATACCATCGACAGTGGTCGATACCATCGACCGGACCACAGGTTGCCAGCCGCAAGGAGCAGAAGAAAGTCGATACTAGCGACAACAGAGTCGATGGTATCGACTTACCATCAGGTTGCTGGCGAAGAGTGAGTCGATACTATCGACACAAATGTCGATACCATCGACTAGTGGAGCTACAGCGACGGTAAAAGGATAAAACCGACGCCTATGAATGTCGATACCATTGACCCGCATCGATGGTATCGAGGTGGCATCAGTTGCGACAAAGAAAAGAAAAGAAATCCAGCCGATACAGTGCAGGGTCAATACCATCGACTCGCGTCGATGGTATTGACACCGTTAGATACATGTTTGCTTCAGATTGATCTAAATCTGACGGCTGTGATATTTTGGCGACCTAACTCGGTGATTATACCTAATGACGGCGGCTAAGAGCAAGGCATTACGTCATTAGCCGCTGCACACGTCCCGAGAAGGTGTGGAGAGAAGAACGGAGCCCAGAAGCACGCCCCAGTCGATCCAGACGCCGAAGAAGATGATTTCCACCACCGAAAGGTGGGAGAACGCGTATTCTACGCCAAGGAGCGATTGGATCTTCTCCGTTCAGGGGTTTCACCACTCAATCACATTTTTCTCCATGTTTCCCCTTTTCTGTACCATGTTTTGCTTTGAGATGAACATGCAGGGCTAATCCCCTTTGTCTTTAGGACCGGGAGTAGCCCGGGAATTCATTGTATGACAATTTTATCATAGCAATTCATCATTTATCTCTTAAATATGTGGTATAATTTCGTTTTCTCAATTATATTGTTATGCTTGATCACCATAATAATAATCTAATGCCCTTAATTACTTTGAAAGAAGAATTAATGGTTGAAAAGAGACGAAATTCACGTTAATTGACAAATCCCTTGAACAAGGTGATGTAAGGTTAATGGTGAATACCGAGAGATCGATTTTAATGCACCTAGTTTAGGGTATATGTTACTATGACGGCGGAACCGACCTAGACATAGGTAGTAAATTGTACCACGACAGTGGGCAATTCTGATTTCAGGCCACTACCCGGATAGAGAGATAAATTTGAATGACTGAATAGAATTTAATACAATGAAAACCCGCAGTGAAATCGCAATCCTAAAGATCTCATCTTGAATTGATTAAACCAAACATTTAATCGATTGTTTTGTTTTGTTTTATTTCATTTTCTTTTAATTTTAACAACAACTTCTAACTCTTTAATCGGTCTAGATGATTGCGAGTAGTTAGTAGTAGTCTCTGACAATTCACGTATCCCTAAGTTCGACCTGGGCCTCACAAAGGCCTATATTACATTGACGCGTACATTTGCGTTTCTACGCACGTAAAAAGCGTGTCAGTCACGATTGTGGCGCTTCCTCGGGGGTGGTTCCCACGTTATAAAAAAAAAAAACTTATTGAGTCCCTTCATCTTTTTGTAACTTTCAAACTAGCTAGTTTTGATCTATAGGACTGGTGTAACTTGACGGTGATTGGAAAGGGGTGGGCTCTGGTGACATTTACTACTTCCCTACCCTCCTCTCCCTAAGACCAATGCTCTTGTTTCTGCCTTGCCTCTTGTGTTACATCTTCATTTTGGCCACCCTTCTCTAGACAAGTTGAAGATTTTAAATAAGTCTCTTTCTATTTGTTTGTTTATTCATGTGATTCCTGTCAAATGGGGAAACATCACCATGTATATTTCCCTTCTCATATTGTTAAGCAGTCTTTGTAACCTTTTGACTTGATACATAGTAATGTATGTGGCCCCTTTCCAACAACTGGTTACAATGGATTTAAATATATTCTCATTCTTGTGGATTCTTTTTCTAGAATGGAATGGATTTTCCTTATTCAAACATAAGATGAGTTCCCCCCTTATGTATTCCTTCCATAAAATGACTATTATTCAATTTTCTATGCTTGTTAAAATCTTGTGCAAATATAACGTACTTGAATACACGTAACCCGTTGTTTCTTCTTTTTGTCATGATATTGGAATCATCCCCAATGTTATTATGCCTACTCTCCACAATAAAACATTATTGCATGGTGGAAAAATCATCATCTCTTAAAATCACAAGCTCAGTTACCATTCATGCAAAGCTACATAAAAACATGTGGATTGGTGCTATTATCACAACTTATTTTTTATTAACTACCAACCATACTCAATTCTTCACAACTAAACACCTTTATCCATTTTTGTACCCACATGACAAACTGTATTCTTTACCACCTCAAGTTTTTGGATGCGTCACATTTGTTCACAACTTTGATCCTAAGGCAGATAAGCTACCCCACCCCGTTCCATAAGAATGGTTTTTCTAAGATGCCCCATATCTAGAAAAGGTTATAGTTTCCTTGATCCTAAAATTAGTTGTATCTATGTGTTCAATGATGGAACTTTCCATGAGGATGAATTGCTTTTCTCCTCATTTCCTTCTCCCTCTGCACCCACACAGGATTTGGTCTCTCTCTTGAACCTTCTCCTACAATTCCAATGTCACCGCCTCAAGAACTTGACCAACACATGGAAGATGATCCTCAACCTATAGTCCCACAATTGTCATCTATTCTGAATTAGTTAGATTCACTAGTCACGGTCTATAAAGGTAAAATATCCTCCACCATTACACATCCAATTTCTAACACATGTTGATTATGTCACCTCTTTCCAACAACTTGTACTTTTTCCAGTCTTTTGGACACCACCTTTATTCCCAAGTGTCCTGCAGGTGCCTTGAAACACCATGGGTGCAAATATGCCATGCTAGAGGGATCATACTTGGATTTGGTTGATCCACCAGTGGGAAAGAATATTGTTGGTCATCTCTAGGTTCTCTCTGTCAAACATCATTTTGGTCAATTCATTGAGAGACTAAAGGCTCGTTTAGTTGTAAAAGGGTTTACTCAAACTATTGGCATCGATTATTTGAAGACATTCTCTCCTATCACATGAATGCCTTCGATATGTATTCTAATTTCTCTGGCAACACATTTGGATTGGCCTTGCTTTCAGTTAGATTTCAAGAATGTCTTCCTACATGAAGATAAATAAGAGTTCTATATGTAGCAACCTCTCAATTTTGTCACTAAGGGGGAGTCTTCTCATAAGTTTTTTTGCCTTAGAAGATTGTTATATGGTCTTAAGCAATCTCCCAAAGCCTGATTCAAGAAACTCAAATAGTACTTGAAATTTTTGGTATATAGCTATCAACCATAGATCATTATCTATTCTCATCAACATCCCATGCAGACACATTATTCTTGTTGTCTATGTTGATGGCATTGTGATTATAGGTACTAACATTGTTGGCATCAGGAAAGTGAAACAGTCTCTACCAGACCATTTTTAAATAAAGGATTTGGGAAATTTCTAATACTTCCTCGGGGTTTGAGTCCTTCATTCAACCATAGGGATCAGTTCATACCAAAGATGTTATGTGTTATATCTACTCCATGAGACTGGGATGACAAATGCTAAACCAATTTCCAACCCTATGGATTACCAAACCAAGTCTCCTCTTAAGGGGGAGTTATTTCCTGATATAGAAAAGTATCATTGTGTAGTTGGGATATTGATCCACCAAACAATTACTTGACATGATATAGCCTATACTGTGTCGGTTTATGTATACAACTGACACCTTGAAAAGTGACTTTATAATCCATTTCTGTAGTAGTGTCTGTATAAAGGAGTGAGTAGCACCCAAATCTATCAAAATTGTAACTGAAATGCTATTAAAGAAAAGCATTTCTCCTGTAATTACTCAAAAAGAAACAATATCTTCTAAACAATCAATGGTTTCTCACTCCAACACTTAATCTAAATACTATGTGATGGCTACACCTGTTATGATCTTTAGTGGGTTCGATCCATTTTGACTGAATTTGGAATTCCTTGTTTAACTCCAACTCATCTTTATTGTGACAATCAAACTTCTATACATATTTTCAATAGTCCAATATTCCATGAATGTATATGACAAATTGAAGTTTATTGCCAATTTGTACGTGATTTGGTTAAAGGCATGAAGATTCTAACCCCTCACATATGGTCCATTGATCAAATTGATGATATCTTTACTAAGAAACTTCCTCCATCACTTTTTCAATATATGGGTGCTAAGTTGTAATACACAATGTCTACTCTCCAGATTGAGGAGGAGTGTTAGCATAAGTAGTTTATTTCTTATTACTTGTTGATTGGGCTTATGACCATTGAATTTTTAATTATTATTACACTAGTACATTTTTGACCTTTGTTGTCACTTTTCTTAATGTTAGTTTCAATTGAAAACTAACACTAAAACTCTATATCGTCGTTGCTATAGCACAAATGTCAATATTGGTAAAGTCTTGTCTATTATGAAAAAATGTGGGTACCACTTTTACTATAATGTCGATTAACAATGGGAGAACTCACATCACAATAATATGTGATATTCAATTTCTAGGAGAAAATTTGATATAGACATTGAACATCAGCTGTGCGAAAACTAGCAGCACACCCCTTCCCTCAAAATAAATTTGGACTCCAAGATACCTTTGTTGTCAATTTTTCCCTAAACAAACTTATGTAGTAGGTCACATCCACCACGAGAAAAAACTAACTCCAAAAAGTATGTGGTGTCAGTTTTATAGTAAAGAACCAAAGACAGAGGGTGCCCGCCACATGCTCTACGGAAAAATATTTCCTCCTAAATTGAGTTATGTCATCGGATTTGGTTTTGTAAACCAAAAACTAAGTCCTTAGTGAGGTTGGCATTTTTTATTAGGGATAGAGGCCTCTGTATCTAGTTTGTAAGTATCCAACCGATGACATAGTATATACTATATCATCAATTTTTCTTACCAAACTGATGACTAAATCCTTAGTGAGGTTGGAATTTTTTAATTGGGGATAAGGACCTATGTCTTTGGTTTTCAAGTAACCAACCAACAATAGAGGGTTTCCACCACGTGCCTTGCAAAAAATATTTCCCCCCAAATAGGGTCATGTCGTCAGTTTTGATTCTAGAAACCAACGACTAAGTACTTTGTGGGGTTCATGTTTTTATTAGAGATAAGGACCTATGCCATTGGTTTCCATTTACCCAACCTATGACAATGTGTTTACTTTGTTGTTAGTTTTTCTTATCAAACCAAAGATGAAGTCCTCTATCGTCAATTTTTTTAACAACTGATGACAAAGTTCTACTTAACAACACTCACAAACTTTCTTTCCCTCATTCTCTATTTCATTATGCAATTTGGTTATGCTATGGTGTTCAGGTCAGCTGTTGTTCCTGCTCTTTACCACCACTACTACCTGATAACACCAAATTTTGTGATGTTTTTGGCCCTTATTTCGTTATCAAAATTGCCCTTTTAAACTATTTTCCTCTCTTTTTATATATGTTTTTGCATAAACAGGCCACACTACGCTCTTAACCCAAAATTATCATCTTTTGCAGAGTTTTCTCCCATTTTTTGACTCATTTATCAGCAATAAGGCCCGTCTCGGCCCACAAACGTGTTCCACCTACATCAACCTTCCCACTAGCCGGCCGACACACCCACTGCCCGACAGGGTGGCGCAATACACCGACGTGTGACATGAGGATGCCGCGCAAGAAGGACTAACGGGAGATACACCTCTTACCCGACAGGGAGCCGGGCTCGCCACAACAACTTAAGCACATCGCGCGATACAGGCCACCCACCGGCAGGCGACACTCGTCACGATGACCGACAACTGACATCCTTGTGCCGGGCGATACTGATATCGGCCATCCCCGACTCCACGATAATAAGAGCTAATGAAGGACACATGGCATCCTGAGCACCATAACTTCACCAACCACTGCCTATAAATAGCAGTTACATGACTCCAATGGGACGGGTTGGAACCCTACGCAAGCCAACTCAGGAAAGCTTCAAGAGCTAGTGTATCGTGCCTCAGAGGTTGTGCTGGGTGATTCTAGGTGAGCACTTCCCCATCCCGAGAGGGAGGGAATGGTTCTCTTAGGGTCGTACCGGGCACCACTGTAGGCCGATATCAGACAACAAGGATACACGATACAAGTGACCGACACTAGAAGCATGACTCTAGCCCGACACGATACCGAATCTCGATATGCATCGCCAGTCACGGCGTGTCTCCCGAGAGGGTGCCACCCGACATGATCGTATCGGGTAAGGGCAACCCGCGCGATACGTCTACCTGTCATGAGTGTGCTGCCTGAGAGGGTGCCACCCGACACGAGCGTATTGGGCGAGGCTCCTACCTGGTATCGGGCCGGAGAGTCAGATGATGTCTGTCTACCTTCAAGATCAAGGAGGCGACATTTATCTTTATTATTTCAGTCATTTACTTCTTTTACTTATGCAATGTGATCAGACCTTTATATGTTAATGGAATTAGAATAGTTTAATTATCTGCTGCTTTATGTTTGGTACCTTTGTTGGATGATTGCTATGTTTAACATCTGAACTCTAGCTTGTACGCTTGGATTGCGTTTCGATTAGCTACCGAATCGTGTTTTCCCATTGCAACAGCCTCGAGAGAGGTGTTGTAGCTCTAGTGTTTGGTCCGATTCTGGAGTACGAGAGTGCCCGGAATAGGAGTTGCTTTAGTAACCTTTCCACTCTAACTTAAGTCCAGCAACCTCGAGAGGGGTGTTGATGCTTGGTTAGAGGTACCCGCTTCGAGAGGAGGGGTACATGATGTTTCTGCTGCCGCTTGTTTTACCTAAGTTTTCTCCTTCATACCTTACTATAGCATTAGTGTTATCTCTCTGTTCCCGTTGCATGAAAACCCCTAAAAAAGATAATTTCTTAAAACCTTAATCTTCCTCGTAGCTCCAGTTGGAGATAGGTTGCTTTTGTTTTATCGGTCTTATCCTGCTGTTCCCTTGGGGAACTTTACCATCTCTTTACCCTTATCGGAGTGTAACGTGTCGATTCCACATTCTCAACACTACCACCCTTGTCCCTGTTTTCGACCCCGTATATCTACTTCGACCCCATAAACAAAGTTGCGGGGGCCTAGAAAGTTTCGGGTTATAAATTTAAAAGTCTGACTACTACAAATCCACTCCACTTTTGGACGCGCGATTTAGGCCGGTCAACTTTTTGGCGCTGTTGCCGGAGACAAGGCAAAATGGTACTATAGACGAACCCGAATCCACTAACTACACTCCAGTGCCTCAAGCTTAGAAATGATCTTGACATCATACTCTTTTTATTCTTTTTATCATTATTATTATTCTTTGCCTGAAATGAATAATTCATGTTATTGATAACATATTTTCTGACTTGATTGTTACACGATGCTCAGGTACTCAGAAGAAATCCATTCTGTTCAACTGAGCACCGACCCCATCCAACATGCCACCTCACGTCAAAGCACCCCATTCAGAAGGGGAACGCCTGGGAAGGGCTAGGCCTCATTCGCCTCCACCAGAGGGCAGCGACCGCTATGACGGAAATGATCAACTCGAAGATCCAGAAATGGAGCAGTTCGAGGAAGATCCTCGCCGTGATAGACGTCGCCACCACCAAAGGCACAGAAGAAATCACAATAATCAAGAACGACGCCAGGAAGGCAGTGACAATGATGATTCAGAAGAAGAAGAGAAAATGCTGAGGGAGTTAGCCTCCACAAAGGCTAACAATTCCCAGTGCCCTGTCATCATCCCGCGATTCAACGCCACCAATTTTGAGCTCAAGCCATCTGTAATCTCCATGATCCAAAATAAAAGCTTTAGGAGGAGCTCCAAGAATGACAACCCCTATCATCACTTAGAGGCTTTCAAGAATATCTGCGACACCATTAAGATGCGGGGTGTTCCCCAAGAGGTCATCTACTACAAGGGCTTCATCTTCTCTTTGGAAGATAAGGCTCTATCGTGGTATCTGGGACTTCCCCACCAATCTCTAAATGGATGGGAAGCACTGAAAAACACTTTCGTGAACAAGTTCTATCCAACTGAGAAGACAATGATGAACATATAAAGGATAACTTCCTTCATGCAAAGGCCCAATGAGAACCTCCACGACGCCTGGGAGCGATACCGGGAATATCAGAGGGACTTCCCTCGCCACAACTACAAGAAAGGTTTCTTAATCACTACCTTCTATAAAGGTCTAACTCCCGATGAAAGGGTTTCACTAAACGCTGTAGCAGGAAATGACTTCCTAGGGAAGAAGCTGAGTAGGTCTGAGAAGATCATCAAAAACATGGCCGAGCTGCAAGCCGACACTGATTATGATAGATCTGACAGAGGACAGGCTAAGAAGGTTAGTGAAAGACCTTCTTCTGAATCCAAGGCTTTGGAGACTATTACTTCTCAGATCCAGAGGATAGCTACGGATGTCAAGCAGCTAAGGGAATCTGGCAGAAAAGGGAAGAAGCAGCTTGAAAAAGTAATGAAGTGTGTAACATGTGGAGAAGGGGGGCATGGGGTAGATAATTGCATCTACACCCGACCAGACGCGTCAAGCAATATTGAATCTGAGGCCGAAGAGACTGAAAATGTCTCTTTTGTAAATTTTAAAAGGCCGGACCACCCTGGTTTTAGTTACGGCAACAAGGATGCAGCTGAGAACTCACATCAGATGCATAGCTCCTCTAAGCCGCCCCAAGCATTCGAAAAGAGGGGAGGACCAAGTCAGTACACCAAAAACACCTCCTTCCAGTCGAACAAAGGAAACTTCCAGGGTCAAGTTAAGTACCAAGGATCAGCCAAGGAGCAGGATAAGGTTTCTAGCCAATCAGATGTGGTTGGACAACTGTTTGATTTTATAAAAAGGCAGGACACAATTAATAACCAGTTAGCGCAGAGTGCACTGTCGAATTTGGGTATTTTGAACTCATTGTAGGTCCAGATGGTGGATATGCAGATGCATCAATGCCAAATTGATCAGCAATGAGCTCAAATGGCCGAATTAATAAAGAATCCTTCTAGCAAAATACCGTACAACACTGAGACAGCCAAGAAGGCAGGGATGTGATCGAGAGAAACAGGGATCGACATGTAAAAGATGGATGATGCTAAAGGCTAGAGAGTGAAGAAGCTGGAACCGGTCGAGCTGGCGATGAAAACTACAGCGTTCCTCGGGAGGCAACCCGAGCTTTTATTTTTCTTTCCTAGAATAGGATGCAATTTACTTTCATTCAAAACAAACATTATGGACATTTGGACTGTAATAAGGCCCGAGTCAGTACATGCACCACATGTGCTGACTCTTTTGTTTTATGGGCCACCACACTGTTTTATAGATCTTGATGAGTAGTACTATCTGAGGCCAAGGCTTAACCTTGGGCCGATGATGTTTTACCCGTCAAACGCCTTCTTCCTTTGCTTCATTTTTGAGTTTTATCTAGTGTTTTGTCCCTAGGGCCTTGTATCAGACGACCGTACATTGAGCTGGTATCTCTTTTCCTGACCGGATCGGGCGGCATCTCAACCGGCGTGCCGAACGCGCCCAACTCGGGAATGGCTTGTTTAATATCGACTTAGATCGCTATATATAGTAAGAAGCTTTTACCGTGTTGGACTACTACATTTTACTGTTCTAGCTACCCGTATCATGCAGTAATTCCTTTCTTTTGCTCCCGTGTCGCGCAACCCTCTTCTGCTCTCATGTCGTGCAGAACACTTAAGAAAGCAAAGGTATAGCCCGACAGCCCTATCATCCATGCTTTCCTGACACAATTTCATATCACGGGCATCGTATCGGGCTTACCTCTTCTTGTATCTCCTGACGCATGCAACGCGTGACACGCCTTTAACACGCACTCACCTGATACGCTATGTCATATCAGGCGATATCCGTGTCGCCCATCCTTGTGCCGCCTTGTTTGTCCTTGTTGTCGGGCGACACATTTTTCCTCCGAGAAGACCGTATCGGGCACTTTCTTTCACGCGACCGTATCGCCCGACACACTCATGTCGGGCGGCGAGTCTAACACACATTTTTTTTTGCATATCGTCTTGTTTTATATCACCTATGATGTTTTTCGAAGGACGATACCCTGATCGTATCGAGCACGAGCCTACATCTTTGAAAGCTTTGTATCACCCGATATAGTGATGTCGGGTGATTTTTGTATCAGACAAATTTTATAGAGTAGCTGGTTTTCCTTTTAAATGCCGATATCAACTTTTAGCTCTACCTACCTTAACATCGGTACATTTAATTGATCAATGAATTTGTTTAATGCTGACAGAAATGGCCCGTACAAAGCAGACCGTCGTTTGAGTTGATGAACACAATAGAAGAATCAACACCGAAGCCGCAGGTGAAGCGACAACGGTCAGGCGGAAACGCCCAAATCCTGAGGTGACTGGGCCATCAACAGTAGAAAAGAGAACAAGGACGGGAGGAGTGACAGCTCCAACAACAGCAATAGAACCCCTGGATCACACACCAGGAAGGTTCGTGCCGAGAGATGACGAGCATGGACGCCGTTATGTAGAATTGGCGACCAAGGTCTACAGGCCAAGCAGATTTTGCCACCAGTCTTCTTTCATTCAGATGGGTATCTTTGAAAGACTGGAGAGCGTCCTCGCCACGACATGACTGAGGAAGATCCGCCTCATCCGTTCTGCCTCCTACACCAAACTCATGAGGGAGTTCATGTCGTCTCTCCGCCGATTGAAGAATACTGCTGAGGAAAAGGAAGAATATGGCGGAGAAGACAGACTGCAAGTGCGGCTATACAACTCGGAGCACGTCATCTCCGAAAAGCTGCTCAATAAGATCTTCTCTTCCAGTGAGGAGGAGGAGAAGCTGCTAAATAATGGTGAAAGGATCACCGAAGGAGACGGGTTCAACCCCATTGATCTTTGGAAAAAGCTGACCGGTGAAACATCGTTCAAGCCGGGAAGCAAGGTGGCGGCGGTGCACTCCTATTTCTGGAGGATAGTGCACAAGCTGGTGGCGTGTCTGATGTTCAACAAGAACGAATCCAACAACATTTACACCGAAGAACTCCACGTCATGTGGCACATGATGGAGGGAAGAGCAATCAACCTTGGGCGGTTTTTGCTGAACATGCTGCACCTAATAAAGGATGCCACCAAGGAATACTGAATGGGTGGCATCGTCAACCTGATCGCGGTTGGGCTTGGGTACCCATGGG
Organism: Alisma plantago-aquatica; assembly: GCA_963693085.1. Lineage (NCBI taxonomy): Eukaryota > Viridiplantae > Streptophyta > Magnoliopsida > Alismatales > Alismataceae > Alisma > Alisma plantago-aquatica. Next base: position 313,855,517 of record OY856412.1, on the reverse strand, counting down.
AACTACGCAGTCTGTCGAGGATGAGGGGTGATGAGTTGATCGACCTCAAGTACCTCATGAGGGCCAGCATTATAAAGAAGGAGGGAGATTCTATTTCTACAAGTTTGCAAGGACAAATACCCTCCTCCCACTCCCCCGCTGTGCCGCCTATGACGCAGAAAAGCTGGTCTTCACCGCAGTAGAAATAAAAGTTGTGGCGGTAGACGCAGCCTACGCCGTCACCACCAGAATACAAGAAAGGGCAGCTGCAAGAGGAGAACCAATCCCTCTTGGCGCTCGGCAAGACAAATCTTCTACAGCCCCTACTGAGCAGCCCACTGCCCCAGAGCACACTATACCAGCCACAATAACGACAACACCTGTCATGGCTGAAGAAGAACCGGCGATCGTTGAGGTCACCCAGACAACGACGGGAGCTGTCGCGAGAGAGACAGCCACAGATTCCGAAGCTCGTGTGGTGTTTTTAGAGGCAAAAGAAGAAGCACAGCCAGACGTCGACAATAGGGTGTTTGCCGAGATCCTCGAGATAGAGCTCGGAGCTACACTGCTAACACTGACACCGATGCCGGTATCTCCTATAGAAGCTGCTGATGAGATCACCAACGATGAAGAGGTGGAGCAGCATCCGCCCACACCACGACCTTCTCCGCCACGACAAAAAGGCGAGGCAAAAGCAACCGCAAAAATGCCGACGCCTTGCCCACCAACATCTGCCTCGCGGACAATCGAGATAGGTTCTACCTGGTCAGGTAGACCTTCATGCAAGGGAGGTATCGAGGGGATGAGAGGGAGATCTGCAGGAGTCCCTCCGTCGCTCGAAAAAATGTTGGGGCACGAATTCGACTACTTGCAGGAGGTAACAGAAAGCCACTTAACTACTTTTACTTATCTATCCTGCAAGTTTTCTTTTTTCCACCAGAGGCTGAATGACTAGGAACAGGCGCTGCTGACTCTAGTTGGACTTCCTGACCAACTAGAGGTATTCAATGCAACTCGTCAGCAGGCCCTCCAGTGTCTTAACATGATCGAGGAAAGGCTAAATAGGGGGGACGACCATCCGCGCCCAAGGCAGCCGAGAAGGTCTTTGTCGCCTCCTGGATCAGGCTCTCCACCCCCTCGTCGACAGCCTTGTCAGGATCATCGTCGTCTCCCTCCTCCAGCGGGCCCTCTACAATGCCCGAAAAAGAGGCGACACGTAAGTTTGCCACATGATCTCCAATAGGAGAGGAGAGCTCCCGAGGCATTGAAGACTTCGCTCCCTCCGCCTCCCTAAATGAAGTCGAAGACAACGACAAATCTGTCAACATTGGGGAGGATTCTTTTGATGAATCAAAGGGAGAATGGGGGACATCTGCGCTGCCAACCAAAGGCACCCCCAGAGGAAGAAGCTCGACGGCATATGCATTCTCTGCGTCGTCGGAGATACCCTCTTTCGAGATAGCAGACTTCGACAGAAGAGCCATCGGATACCTGACGATCAGAGACCAGAAGCTGCTAAATAAGGTCTTGATGTCGCAGGCTGACGAAGAAGAAGTCATCTGGAGTGACAGATATTTCTCAGTGCAACAGGGAGCACTAAGAAGCATATTCCGCTCCCCAGCCGTCGTTGGAAAAAAGCTGTTCAGGGTCCTACAAGGCGCCGTGATAGAGAACGCAGGCGTTAGGACAGGCTGACAGACGATCTACAATGCCACCCCGGCCTTGGTGAGAAAACTGATGAGGGGTTTATATGAATCTACACAGGTGGCTAGTATGCTGAAGAACATTGAAGACCACAACCCAAACCTGATGCTGGCTCCCTACAAACATCGAAAGAATTGGTTTCTGTGCGTTGCTGACCTCCGCAGTCACGATGTTCAACTACTGAGCTGTTGCAACAAAGAGGCCCCATGCACATGCAACACTTTCGTACACCCCAAAGACAAACTTTTGAGGCTACTCCCGCTGCGCCTCCACCGTGTTATTAAGAGTGGAACCCAACGTCACGGCGGTGTCTGGAATTTCTTCACACTAAGGGACTTCCCCATCCAAGAGGAAGAGGGAAGTGGAAATAATGCCTTTATAGTCCTGTGAGCCATGGAGATGATACATGTCTTCGGATACTTAAGACAACTCCAGAGCCAAAACTTCTACCAGCTCAGAAGCATATATGCACTGTTTCTGATCAAGGACAAGCGTTATTTCCTAGATGCGGGCATACCAGAGAGGCTACTGGAAAGTGACCTAGAAGACGTATCTTCGCAACCCAGCAGTACTCCTGAGAAGGAAGCTGAGATGGAGACTGACACCTATGGGGCAGGCAAGCAATTAGAGATCCTGCGGAAAGTGCACGGTTTTGAAGACCCTGCTTCGCCTAAAACTGCAGAAGGACTGATCAACAATTTTGACCGCTTCTCATGCGCTGCACTCACGCAGGAGCAGGTAAACAAAATTCTTCTAAAATTAGTTGATTCTACCCCGACGGATGTCATCTACGAGGCAGGGAATGTCATAGTCCCGGTTGATGACTTAAGGGACATGGTCAAAGATAGAGGATGCTTGGCGGTATCTGTGGTGGCCGCCTACATCCAAACACTACAACCAAAGTTCGAACACGTATACATAGCCCATCTAATGCTGTTCAACGACATCTGCCTCACCGATGAAAAAGGAGAAAAGCAATCATTTCTGGCAGAGTTGGAGCATAGGGTTCCACGCACCATCTTCCTGACCATCCTGCATTACAACCACTGGACGCTCCTGATGATGTACACTCGCCAACGAGCAGGAATCTTTTACAATAGATCGGACAACAATAAAGATCATCCAGTGCAGTGTACATCGACAACATTGACCTCCCTAGAGCGCTTAGTAAGAAAATACTATGACGTGGTGGCAGCACTGATACAACCAATCCTAGACACAGCAGCAAGCAAATGGCACGAGCTTCAGTTCTGCCACCACAGTCCACAACAGATTCCCTTATCCAATGACTGCGACATCTTCATGCTGGAATGGATATCGAATGAAGCGATGCCTGACCAACTCCACCACATCGAATACCATAGAAAACGAGGAGAATACGTGTGGGAGCTTCTATCTGGTGCAGGCGCGCTCACCGGATAACCCTCACTGGGGTAACATTACCCTACCTTATTTACTTTACAACTCTAGGACAAAGTGTGGAGTAAGTTTGGGGGGGTACCATGTACCAGTGGGGGAGGTATAAAATCTTGAAATTTTTTCAGACCTCAGACCTCACCCTTCTATTCTTCTTCTTCTTCTCCTTCTATATCAAATTTTGAAAGATTTTTCTTATTTTGTCTCCATGCATATGTATAAAGACGTATATAGTAAAAATCAGATAGGACTTCTTGTCATTTTATTTTCTAGGTGCCTAAGGAGATGCAAGTCTTGTTATGTCTCTCTGATAACGCAACCTCAAACGACAAAAGACTATGACTTTCCACACCAAAAATTTCAAAAAATAATCTCACGACAGCTAAGAGATGTGTATGCAGAAGGAAAAAGCTGCCCAAATAGCAACAAAAAAAAATTCATCTTGTTTTTCCCTTACCCAACAAAAAGCCCAAAAGAGAGAATAGCCTTATGAGAGTGAATAAAAGCATGAGAGTTGTGCCAAATGAAAAGAAAACAAAAAAAATACATACACACTTGTTTTCCAAAAGTACCCATCTTTAGGCATGGAAGATCCAGGGCAATGGTACATAGGATGTGAAATCACTGCTCTAAAGCCAACTGGCTTGGACTGCAGGGACCACTTGCCTGCTAACGGACCCTTACCTAGATGGACCGATGGAAAACAAGAAAAACCCAAAAATCCTTAAGCCTACCCAAGCACACAACTTTCTGCCCCCAAAAGCTGTTTGATGTGAAAGCTAACTTTGAAATCATGCGCCAAAGTCTCGCTGAAGCTGTAGAGAATTTTTTCTTTCTTAAATAAGGCAGGAGAAATAAAGTCTGTTGTTCATTGTCGGGCTGTATTGTCCGGTAAGACATCTCAATGCTCGCTCAAAACCCTTGGTCTGAAAACTATACCGGTCAAGAAGAAGCATCACAAAACAAAGTATAAATATTGATTGAGGACAATCAAAATGCTAAGTTTGGGAGAGTTGATAACACCAAATTTTGTGATGTTTTTGGCCCTTATTTTGTTATCAAAACTGCCCTTTTAAACTGCTTTCCTCTCTTTTTATATATGTTTTTGCATAAACAGGCCATGCTATGCTCTTAACCCAAAATTATCATCTTTTGCAGAGTTTTCTCCCATTTTTGACTCATTTATTAGCAATAAGGCCCGTCCCAGCCCACAAATGAGTTCCACCTACATCAACCTTCCCACCAGCCGACCGACACGCCCACTGCCTGACAGGGTGGCACAATACACCGACGCGCGACATGAGGATGCCGCGCAAGAAGGACTAACGGGCGATACACCTCTTACCCGACAGGGAGCCGGGCTAGCCACGACAACTTAAGTGTGTCACACGATACAAGCCACCCACCGGCAGGTGCCACTCGTCACGATGACCGACACCTGACATCCTTGTGCCGAGCGATACTGATATCGACTATCCCCGACTCCACGATAATAAGAGCTGATGAAGGACACATGGCGTCCTGAGCACCATAACTTCCCCAATCGTTGCCTATAAATAGCAGCTACAAGACTCCGATGGGACGGGTCGGAACCTTGTACAAGCCAACTCAGGAAAGCTTCAAGAGCTAGCGTATCGTGCCTCAGAGGTTGTGTCGGGCGATTCTAGGTGAGCACTTCCCCATCCCGAGAGGGCGGGAATGGTTCTCTTAGGGTCGTACCGGGCACCACTGCAGGCCGATATCGGACAACAAGGATACCCGATACAAGTGACCGACACTAGAAGCATGACTCTAGCCTGACACGATACTGAATCTCGATATGCATCACCAGTCATGGCGTGTCACCCGACATGATCGTATCGGGCAAGGGCAACCCGCGTGATATGTCTACCCATCATGAGCGTACCGCCTAAGAGGGTGCCGCCCGACACAGGCGTATCAGGCGAGGCTCCTGCCCGGTATCAGGCTGGAGAGTCAGATGCTGTCTGTCTACCTTCTAGATCAAGGAGGTGACATTTATCTTTATTATTTCAGTCATCTACTTCTTTTACTTATGCAATGTAATCATACCTTTATATGTTAATGGAATTAGAAGAGTTTAATTATCTGCTGCTTTATGTTTGGTACATTTGTTGGATGATTGCTATGTTTAACATCTGAACTCTAGCTTGTACGCTTGGATCGCATTTCGATTAGCTACCGAATCGTGTTTTCCTGTTGCAACAGCCTCGAGAGAGGTGTTGTAGCTCTAGTGTTTGGTCCGATTCTGGAGTACGAGAGTGCCTGGAATAGGAGTTGCTTTAGTAACCTTTCCACTCTAACTTAAGTCCAGCAACCTCGAGAGGGGTGTTGATGCTTGGTTAGAGGTACCCGCTTCGAGAGGAGGGGTACATGATGTTTCTGCTGCCTCTTGTTTTCCCAAAGTTTTCTCCTTCATACCTTACTATAGCATTAGTGTTATCTCTCTGTTCCCGTTGCACGAAAACCCCTAAAAACTGATAATTGTTTAAAACCTTAATCTTCCTCATAGCTCCAGTTGGAGATAGGTTTCTTTTGTTTTATCGGTCTTATCCTGCTGTTCCCTTGGGGAACTTTACCATCTCTTTACCCTTGTCGGAGTGTAATGTGTCGATTCCGCGTTCTCAACACTACCACCCTTGTCCCTGTGTTTGACCCCGTATATCTACTTTGACCCCGTAAACAAAGTTGCGGGGGCCTAGAAGGTTTCAAGTTATAAATTTAAAAGTCCGACTACTTCAAATACGCTCCACTTTTGGACGCGCGATTTAGGCCAGTCACTACCTCATCGTCGTTGCCACCATCTCCATCTCAATCTCTCCTTTTCGTCCTCCTTTACTACGGTAGTCATTGGTGCCCTTTTCTTCCTCTGTTGTTGTTGCTGTGAGCACCACTGTCGTTGCTGGTGGTGGTGCTTGAGACGCCTCCATCGCTACAACCATTGATTGAGTTGCTACCACCATCATTGCGGATGCTACTGCTTGAGGTTCTTGCTTATGTTATCTCCTATGTTGTTGTTGCTTACTTTTTTTAAATTTTTAGCTATAACTGTTGTTTGTTTGTTTGTATGTTTGGTTTCTTTAACTATAATTTTTAAAATGCACAATTTTTTTAGTTTGCTTATAACTTTTCATATAAACTCTGAATATTATATTTGGCATCATTATGCATATTTGAATTTTAAATTATATATGTCTAGCATTGTTTATGAGATCAACCCGAAGCTAATTAATGATGATACATTTTTTGATAAATGACTGATAGATGTGTGGCACATACACTGACCTTAATATGTAAACCCTAATTTATAAATCATAATGTTGGCCTAGAAAACTGTTCAAGATTTACTCATTAGGAGTAAATCTTGGATATTCCCTGATTTGGGATTGTTCTTGAACACTTAATCTCACTTAAGATGTTAGTGTATAATGTGTACTCAGTTTCCAATACGTTGTATCAACACTTCCCTATTTGTTGTAAAAGTAAATATATAGGTGAATATTTGCTCATCTACATCGGTGTACTTAGAGAATTGCGGGGAAACACTGATGAAATATTCTTTTTTTTTGGAGAAGGTAAAAAATCACTATATCATCAAAAAAGAGTATAGGGGCAAAATCTCATATACTATATAATAAGGGATAATCCACGAAGCCCCACTGTTTGATAACCAGGTTTCCAATCCCCTTCCTAGTCTTAGGCTTGATTTTAAAGACCACACCTAGATTATTTATAAAAAGTCAAAAAGCTCCACAAAATCTTAATCCCCTTTCCCATGGACTATGTCATTCCTTTCTTTCCAGATAAGAAAGCACAACCCTACAAGGCCAAGACCAACAAAATGCCTATAAGTAGGTTTCTTCTCCCTAATCCAGGTTATGTCTTCATCCAAGGAGGGAGGGTCACACCACCGCACCCCATCTTCATGTTTAGTCTACACCACAAGTACTTAGTGTAGGGACATTAAAAAATGCCATGAGACTCCTCCACCCATCTGTAGAGAACACAGTCTATGCATGTATCAAGAACCCAATATCTGATCCTAATCCTAGTCGGGAGTTTCAACATGATGCACCTATACAAATAGTAGATCCATTTAGGATGATGATATCTATTCTAGGCCACCTCAAACTAGGGAACCTGGGGGGTAAAATAGGAGCATATTTTCCATGGTTGCAACTTCTCATCTCTCAAACACCATATTCCCTGTTCAGATAGATAATCTAAAGCAACATCTAGCCACTTCAATGTCATGCCCGCTACACTCTAGAGGACTTCAACAATAGAGGTTTCTCCAGATTATCCAATCTATCCTCATACCTCATCATCATCCATCTCATCCAGCAGAGGTCCCTACTCCGGATGAAGTGATCAATCCTCTTGTAGGCCGCCGCATCCGCAATGGTAGAGACACTGATGACATTCAACCCTCCTTCCCGAAAAGTCCTTGCAACACACGTCCATGCCACACTATGGTGCTTGCCTCCCCATATGAAGGATGATGTAATGCTTTTCATCTTTTCTAGGACGAATCTAGGATATCCGCTTGGCTGCACCATAATCTCATCTTAGCAGTAAGAGCAGATATGACCAACACCAATCAACTTGCAAGAGATAGCCTGATGTCTGTCCATTTGGTGATTGTATCCTTGAGGTTATCAACACACATCTTAAAGTCACTTCCTTTCATCTTACCCCCACTGATTGGTATGACAAGATACTTAGTGGGGAACAACCCTACATAAGCCTCACGACGTCTCTCAATCTACCTCTTCCCGAGTTGCATGATCGGGAGAAATATATTTTGGATTTTAAGTCACTGATGAACAAACTAGTGAGGGACCCAAAGGATTTTAGCACCACTCTAAGGTGTCTCATAGACTTCACATTACTAGTGAGGAAGAACTAGACACCGTTGGCAAAAATCAGGTGCGACAACACATTCACACCAGCCTCTTTGAAAGTGCTCATCTTCCTATCAGCAATCACTTCATCAACCATACATGACAAAGATTCCATAACCAAGGTGAAAAGAAGGGGAGAAATGGGATAACCATATCTTAGGCCATTGGAGGCTCTGAAAAGGCCGTATAGAATACCATTCAGTAAAATAGAAAATGAAGTAGTGGAGACACACTCCATGATCAAGTCAATCCATCTAGCAGTGAACCCCATCACCTCCATGATGTGCCTAAGCAACTCCCAATTAACATTATCATAGGCCTTTGCCAGGTCCAACTTCATACATGTTTTTTGGTACTTACCCTTGGAGCCAAATCCCATAAGAAATTCAGATGCCAAAAGAGCACTATTCAAAATGCTCCTTCCTTTGATGAAGGTTTCTTGGGCAGGGGTGATGATCTCTGGTAGAATTCTTTTCAATATGTTAGCCAGAAGTTTGGCCAAGAATTTGTACATCACAGATCAACAAGCAATGGGGCGTACATCAGCCATAGATTGCACCTTGTCTTCTTTAGAATAAGTGTGAGGAAAGTGTGGTTGATACACCTTACCACCTTGCCTCCATTAAGGAACCATCTAACATCTCTGCATAGATCCTCCTTCACAACCTCCTACATTTTCTAAAAAAATGCGTTAAATCAGTTAGAGCCTAAGGCCTTGGAGGTACCTATGGAGAATAGAGTTGATTTGATTTCTTCTTTAGATGCAAGTCCACAAAGATATTTGTTCATAGATTCTATGACTTTATGACTAGGCAAATCACCATGGCACACAACAACATGTTCTTCCCTATAATACATGTCAGAAAAGAACTGGAAAACTTTGACACCCACCTTCACCAGAGAGTTGACTGAGGAACCATCTTCTCTATGAAGAGTATGGATTGCATCCTTCAAAACATTCCTTTTAAACACAACATGATATGTACACATATTTCTATCTCCATCACCAATTCTTCTAAGCATGCTTCTCTGCTAGTAACCCAACTCCTTCGCCTTCTCAAGTTGTAAGAGCCTTCTTTCTTTCTCATCATCTGAGAGGATCAACTGAGGACTTAGAGGATTACCCTTGAGTTCCCTTATAGCTTCATCATGGGCCTCTCTAGCATTGGAGACCAAAGTTCTAAGATCTGACAAGCCTTTAGACCACTCCTTTAACACTGACTTGGTTCTCTTAATCTTTTTAGCCATCACGAATAGGGGGTTTCCTCTAACCCCCTCTTTCCATGATTGTCTAATGACTGCATCACAGCTTGGTCACTACATCCAACCATTAAAATATGAATAGTTCGCCCCTGGTAGCCTCCTGAACAAGGTGGACAAGTAGTCACACATGGTCATTATTGGGATGTCCCCCTAACTGGACATTAGCCTGTGGGAACAAGTCAAGCCATGCTTCACTCAAAATTTCTCTATCCAAGTGACTTGAAATCCTCCTATTTACTTCTTGTTTGATATTCCAAATAACAATGGTGTCATTCATATTAAGTTCCACAAGATTGGATGTATCCACAACATTATTGAACAGAGCTATGCAAGATTCTAGAACCAAGAGGCCACCTTTCTTCTCGCTTGCTTTCATGATGTCATTGAAGTCCCCTATGAAAAGCTGAGGCAGATCTCTCTGGTTCGTAGCACCCAAGACCTCCCATGAAATATCTGAGTTGTGTCCATATACTGCTGAGACAATGATATGGAGTCCTCCTTGATTGATGCAGCTAGAAGTGACCACTTGGTCCATCTCGAAGATTATTTGAACATCCCACACCAATGGATTCCATTCAATAGATATTCTGGCACCTTGAATTTGCCCAAGATTGGAAATACACTCCCATCCATTGGGAACAAGACAAACTACTCTATCAGCCACTTCCCGTCTAATGTGAGTTTCCAGGGAGACCACCAGAGTCACCTTGACCTCCATAATTATTTCTCTGAGCTTCCTTTGCTTGCTTGGCTATGATGTACCTCACAAGTTCCATGCCATAATGCACACCTAACTTTTACTATGTTGGTCACCCCTGCCCTGGATGGAAACTCCTCTTCTAGTCTTCCTTGGGGCCATTTGTGATCTACTAGAGCTAGCCACTTTAGCCACAACATCATCTTCTAGTCCTTCTATCACATTAAATTGGTTGGGGGATGCCATGTGAGGCTCCTTTTGTTTTTTGCTGCTCTGAGGGGTCAACAATGTCTTAGCACCATTCCTACCCTCTGGAATTGACCCTCCATATTGTGGTTTCTCACCATACTTCCAACTAGCACCTCCTATGCCTCACTAACCACTATGATCACATGGTAGGCATTAGATTGAACCCCACTATCTGGGGGTTCTTGGGTCATCCCCTGAGGTGTAGCATTCTCCACTGATGGAATAGCACTCAAAAACTCCCTTGCATCAATTTGTGCTTCATTCTCCTGATGATCCCTTCTCTTCGAAGGTCTTCTTTTCCTCCTCCACTATGAAGGTCTTTTGTTGGGATCTCTTCATTTGATAATATGGGGTCCGAATGGACCACTCTAGCACCTGGACACTGACCAGAGACATGTCTGAACACCTTGTACCACTCACACTGATAAGGAAGGCTCATCATAGAGTACAATGATTTCCATCTCCTTGCTATCGGGCAACTCAACCATTACCACCGGAGGAGGTTTCCTCTCCATCGAGATTTCAATGCATAAATTAGATGCTCCCTCCATCTCCCCCTAGTGAGTAAATCAATAATTTTAGGGGTGCCTATTACATAGCCAATAATGGATATGGCCCTTCTATTCTAATGTTGTCCCATATCTGGTAAAGTGACCCAGATTGGGGTGGAGGTCAACACAACATGACGAGCATCTACTTATGGGGTCCACTTTCTCGCCAAAATTAGTTGTTGGATAAAGAATCATGGACCTTGGTTCAATGATGTGTCGAGGTCCTCATCTATGATGAATCTGACTAGGAACAAACTACCATCTAAATGTGAGACCTGGAGCTCACCCTTGACTTGCCAAGTCCTGATCATCTACCCATACAACTGTTCAATCACTGCCACCTTACCAAGCACCTGAACAATGATGGACATTTTGTGTAACTTGTCCATGGCTTCAACCATCGGTGGCAAGAACTTCATCCATGGTCTGTCATCTCCTTGTTTGAAACACAAGGGTCTTCGGGTCTTCTAGCAGCACCACCAGTTTGAAGTTCTTGTGGACCACCATAGGTTTGGCCATTGTCGCAACCCAGGTTCTACCCACCATCACATCTGCTTTAGGGTCTACCAAAGAGGATTTAGGGGAACTGGGAGGGGTAGAGGGAGATGACAGAGGAGAAATAAGAGAATAAGAGGGATAGCAAGTGATGATGGCGGCTAGGGCAGTGGAGCTTGCCCCATCCCAATCGGGCCCCACCATGGGGACAACCAAATCGTCCTTAGGGGGAGAGGGATGGGAGCTCCTTCCTAGAGAGAGAGAGGCAACATTTATGTTGAAATATTCTTGAAAATGGAATACACAATATACACTTACTAGTGAGATTAGGTGTTCAAGAACAAAATAGGTGGTACAAATTCATTATTAAACCCTAAACCCTAATCTGTGAACCCTAAACCCTAATATGTAAACCCTAATCTCTAAACCCTAATATCTAAAACATAATCTCTAGACACCTGATTCAATACTTGTTTTCTATGTGATCATAGAATGGAATGATCATGGATGTCCATTTCAATTCGCTGCACTTCAGATTTTATTACTAGTCTCGATCAATTTATAAGATTTGTAGAGGAACGTAGGAAATGATTTAGAGATAGATTCTATTTTCCATATAGTAATTGCAGTAACAACTTGAAAGTCAACATTGATGACAAAATCAAAACTCATGTCATGTGCAATAGGATTGTACAAGACTATACATAATGGTACTCGCATTGAGAGATTCCTACAATGAGACCAGTAGATGTTGATAGCAGTGCTTGTGTTGAAAAAGAAATTACTGATGATGTAGATGTGAACAAACTGATTTCGATATACATGGTTTATGTAATGCTAGATAGTTGTGGGGTAAATTTTATTGATCCACCTTCCTAATTTAGAAATATCATGCATGATGTTGAGAGACCATTATACTTAGGTTGTACACCATAAAATAATTGTATTTTATGTTAGTAATTACTATGTAAGTACACTTAAGTTAGGATCTCATTACACACTATCCTCACTTAAGTGTACCCATGTATCTTTGTACTCCTATATATAGGATATTGATAACATATGTTGGATCAAGAGGGCTCTGAAGGGGGTGAATAGAGATAAAAAGCACTTAAACAAAATTCATTAGACCTTTAAGTTACTTCAAAAGAGGCAATTACAAATATGTAATTTGATGTGCAACTAAGCATACATAACAAGGATGAGAGATATTGAATGAGATCAAGAACAAGCAATGTAGAGTGGTTCCAATCTCCAAACTAGGAGAAAGTCACTCCACTACCTAGAGAGGTCAATCCCTACAATTTTGCAACCATTGCATACTTATTTTTCATTACAAGACATACAATAAGACCGTCCTTTTGCAGTGCAAGGATGCCTGACCTTCCTTTTTAAGGATCAAAAGGAGCCAATAAACCTTACAAAGTCTTACCTATCCTTCGAGCAAGATTCTTCAACCTCTACAAGGGCTTACCCACTTTTACAACAAGCTGGACACCTTCGCCAAGGATATTCCCTCTTACAACAAGTCTTCCTCCTTGAAGGAATTACCCACTCTTCTAAAGGATCTTCAACCTTCATCTTATCCTTTAACTTGGAGAAACTTTCACCAACTTTGCTTGAAGAAAGGGGTTGGGGAAATAGAAGATTGAGAGATTTACACGATTACAATGAAGTAGCTCTCTCAAAAAAGCCCATCTCACTCATATGGATGTTTTGATTAGTAATAAAGAGAGAGAAAGTGGCTCTACATGGGAAAAATCACTCAACTATAGCTAGGAGCATGAGTATCATTAAGGATCAAACTTGGAATGAATTCCAAGGGTCCCTATTTATAGTTGGAGATGTACACTAGCCACTAGAAGCACTTGGGAACAAATTATAGTCATTTGGGGTGTTGCAATAGATCTATTTTTGATATTTGCAACACTCCAATGGCTAGAAACACTTTTTCTGCACATTCTGTACAATGTAATACGTCAAGTAAAGCAAAACAACTTTTAACCATGAAAATGGGTTTAGGTTTATGGATGGTCGAGTTTCCATAAAGGTAATTCGGTCGATAAAACTATATGACAAGCCAATTTTGGGTTCTCAGCCGAGTTGATCATGAATGAAACTCGAATGATGGATTAATATTAGTTTGTTTGTGCAGAGGGTTGGTAGAGTTTATCCTGAGGTAAACTCAACCAAACCTGTACATTTCTGAGATCCATCCTAGGTGTCGGTCAAGTTTCTGAGAGGGAAACTCAGCCGATCAAATAGCCTGTGATGCCTTTTGGAAAATATCATTGAAGTGCTTAGACGTTCAAATTAAGTGCTCCTGATTTTTTCTCATCTTAGATACAAGTCATAACATCAATAAAAATGATTAAAAAAATTGTCCTAAGTCATTTAGGGCATATTCCACTTTAGTGCATTTGTATTGACTTTGGCTTGTCTTCAGTGAAGTTGGAACTTGATTCAATTAATCCTCTTCTTATACCTAATACCTGAAATCAATCTCAAATAGACATATTATATGCATATGAATGGAATGGTTGAGTCATCATCAAAATATGGATAATGTATAACCGTTAGGTCAAAATTCTCCCCCTTTTTGACGATGATAAACCATTCCTCAGCATATTGAAAAGGACTTAGAAATTAAAGTTTTACCTTTTGAATTGTAAGGGGATACATGAATGAACAATTGCAATTGCTTCCCCTCAATCTATGCTTACCTTTGCATATATGGTTAGTTTCTTCAAAAAGGCAACCATAGAACATATATACTATTGAGTCCTCTTACAAGTCACATGATATTTCATAGAAAGACTAGAAAAGGATCACAATACAATATTATTGAGCTCACTTATCCCCCTTTTCATATAAAAAAGGTAGTAGGGTAGAAGATCTAATAAATACATGTATTATCCATAGGCACAAACTACACAAGCAACCACCACAGTAAGCACCAAATAAAAAACTCAGAGAGAACAAACATGCTAGAGTCATAATCCAAATATGGAAGTACATACCAAGAACTCATAAGATAAAGCCAAATCATAGGATTAAGGTACATATAATCATATTACAACACCAAATATGTCCTCTCTAGATGAAAACTATAAAACAGTGAAAAACAACCAGATATGAAAATAGTGCGCCTCAGATACAATGCCCAAATGTTTAGTACATGATAGTCTACAAAAATATACAAAAATGAGCAGTCATAGACTAAGAAATAAACATCAAAGGCATCTATGTCAACTTCCTCGTCGTCCTTAGGTTGATATTCCTAATCTTCCTCTCAAGGTGCATCTGGGGAAACAAGTGTGGCTTCACCAACATCTCCATCATCATAGCAATCATCACCATCCTTACCTTCATCCTCATCATTATAACCACCAACATCACCCTCAACATCCTCTTCTTCCATCTATGTGTCCTCATAAAGCACGAAGGAGCAAGAACCAAGCCATCTGTAGTTTTACTCCTCCGATGAGATGCCACATTCAAGCAGATCCTTAACTTGCTCATAATTTGGTACAGAAACCCAATCACAACCAACAAGGAAGGTGGTAGAAAGACCGATTGGAAGAGCAAGAGGCTGAGAGGCAACAGGGGCAAGTCCACCATCAAAGGTAGGGGGTACGATAGAAGCAGTAGGGTGGTGATCAGGGTAGAACTGACTGTATGCTTAGAAAGCATAGTCAACACCATGGTAGGGTTGGAAGGTGGAGTAGGGATGGGCACATAATAAGTTCATGTTTGACATAATCTCAACTAGATCCTGACGGATGTGGTCATGGACCTGGAGGTTGTATACTTATTGGTGTATCATATAGCCCATCAAGGTTTCATTGAACATTGAGAAGGAGACACGATCAGGTTTAGGAGGAGGTGGAGAGCTTGGGTGGAGGTGGAAGCACCATGTGTGGTAGAGGAGGTTGGATCAAAGGTCTTCTTCATAGTGGTTTTGCTGATGTGAACACCTTTCCTACTTGCTTTGTAACCAAGATCATGGAAAAGAGATTTCACATAATGGTGAGCAAACAAACAATGAATCAAGTTGGGATAAGGTAGGTGGGTTCCAATGGTGTTCTTCTTGGAGTCAAAATAAGTCATGTGGTGAAGAATGTAACATGCCTATTTGACTTTTGGTAACCCAGGAGACTCGTAAGGCTTGTGCCGAGCCCAACTTGGGGAGCTCAACCCCATCCCGTAAGGAGCGTAGCCCATTAAGTCGCATAGAGTCCAACTGCTCTATGGGAGAAACAACTCTGAACAACACTACCGGGGGGATTTGAACTCGGGACCCTTCATGAGGGGCCCCGTGCTGCGACCACCAGAGCTACTACTCGCCGACAGGCCTATTTGACTTTGACATCACATAAGAGACAATACATTAGCACAACAATGTTCTCTGCACTATCTGTTTGATTTTTATTTGGGTAGATATTATAGTATACTACTAATGCAATGAGGCGAGTCTTGATGTCAAGGGAAGAATAAGGAAGGATGGATTTCTTCCTATAGGGAACATTAGGTTTCTTCAAAACTTGTAGATGTCAGAAAGAGATAACTCAGGGTCAAAGCTCTTATAGAAAGATTTAGGATCAAGGTGGTATCTATAGGTAGGATAGGGAGTCATACAACTAGGAAAAGAGCAAGACAAATACTTATTCAAATATTGTTCAGACATAGAAAATGGGACTCCCCCTATCATGGAGGTTTGGATCACTTATTGGTTGGGGGTGGCACAAGGGTAGTGTAGTTCCATGTGAGATTAGCATAGAATTAATAACCACTTTTGTGCTAGAAAGAGAGTTGGTATTGTTGGCTAAATGGACATCTATAAATCCCTTTGTTTTGAGTATGACAAACATTTCTTTCTTATTAATCTAACGTGCTACTTGAGTGTGCAGGATGACAAAGCAACAAGGGAAAATCTACAAGCTTACATATTTATATTTTCATGCAATGTAATCACTGTTGTAAAAACTTGTACAAAAATATAATGTACAAGTACTTAGAATTGCATGTAAATCAAGCGTTAGATTCTCCCTAGCTAAACACCACAGTTAGACAAGTCATCCCATTCAAATAGGATTACTTATGCACACTCACACACATAATTAGTGCCTAAATTGAAACCTTGAAACAGGATCAATCTCGGTCGACAAACTCCTCGACCGAGACACTCTCGGTCGACAATCTTCTCGACCGAGAAAGATCCAAAGTAGTCGTTAGACACAACAGACAAGTTAGTTGGCAGTTGAAGAAAGACGTTGCAAATCACTTGTTCCAGAGAGCCTCTCGGTCGACAAAAGTTCGACCGAGTAGGTGTCTCGGTCGACCATTTGTCGACCGAGATGGTCTCTGACAGAAACTGCAGAATTAATTAATTAGCCATTGCTAAAGCAACAACTTTGTACCTAACGGCTAGTTAAGCACTTAGAAACCCCTAGAAGTTGTCTAGAATGTCCTTAAGCATCCTTAGGCCATTCCTATAAATAGGACAAGCCATAGGACACCTAAATACACTCGTTTTACACTTGTTACACTTGAGAAATACTTGAGCATACTTGAGCAATCTGTTGCAAGCAAATTGAGCACTGTGATCATTGGCCTACTTTCTCCTTAGCTCAAATTCGTGTCCTATAGGCTAGAATCTCCTACCCACAGCAATCACAAGTTCACACATTTGGTTAGGAGATCTATACGCTTGATCTAGGCATATCAAGCCTTGGGCTTTAAAGGATAAGTTGTAATTTCCTTTTTCTTTCTTATTCCCTATTACTGTTTGTACTCTCCTTGCTACTCCTAGGTTGGAGGCTACGGATTGGAGAGGGTGAAGATCTTCTTGGCAAAGAATGAGACTTTGAGCTACTTCAGAAGGCTGGTGCAACGGGAGGTTACTTCTAGAGAGGAAGGCTACTTCAAGGGGGAGCTTGGAGTTACTTCAAGAAGGCTACCTCAGGGTTGGTGCACCTACTTCAAGTGAAGGCTGTTCAAAGGGTGTGGTTGAAAGTATTGTATTTTGTATAAATCCTCGAGAGGTAATAAAATAAATACTTTCAAATCCCGGTTGGGTAAGCAACCGGGTAGTGGACTGACAACTATAGTATTTGCTATAGTTGGAACCACTCTAAACGCCTGTCTCCTTCTTCTAATCTCAATTTTGGTTGTTTGAGTTAAATATTTATTAAAATCACTATAAAACTCTATTCACCCCCCCTCTAGTAGTTTTTCAATTGGTATCAGAGCAGGCTTCAAGGAACCCTAACAAGGTCTTGAAGAAATGGGTGACGGAGTACTCAACAACCTCAACATTGAAGGGACACTTGTTGCTAGGCCCCCAACGTTCGATGGAACAAACTACCAATATTGGAAGAGGAGGATGCAATTCTACTTCCAAGGCATCAACTGGGATTTATGGAGAATGGTGTCTACTCCATATATGCTTCCTCAAAATGAATTTGCGGAATGGGATGCAAACACGGTAAAGCTAGCCCAAATGAATGCAAAAGCTGTAAGCATTTTATATTGTTCTATTTCGGTAGGAGAATTTAATAGAATATCTAATTGTGACACAGCATATGATATTTGGCATAGACTGTCCATAACCTATGAGGGTACAGTCCAAGTCAAAAATTCCAAGATTAGCATGTTTAAACAAAAATTTGAACACTTTCGTATGGATACTAATGAGTCAATTAGTGAAATGTTTGCAAAATTCTCTACTATTGTTAATGGTTTGAGTGCATTAGGAAAACCTATTCCTGAAGAAGATCAGGTATCAAAGATCCTTCGTTCACTTCCTCCAAAATATAAGCCAAAGGTGACAGCCATTGAAGAAGCAAACGACCTCACTCAACTGAAAATGGAGCAACTTATTGACAACTTAGAAGCTCATGAAGCAACTCTAGAAGAGGAAGAAAGAAGAGCACGTGAACTTCAGCAAGGAAAAAAGAAGGATGTGGCTCTAAAAGCTTCAAAAGCTGTCACACAAGAAAGTGAGGAGTCAAGTGAAGAAGAGGGAGAAGAAGCCTTGATAGTAAATGGTAAGAAATACAAAAGATTTAAATCTAACAAAATTTCCAGCTCTTCTTCTACCCCTCCTAGGTGCTTTGAATGTGGAAAGAAAGGGCATTTCAAGAATGAATGTCCTAAAGTAAAGAAAGGAAAGAAAAGCTCACATAAGAAGAAGGGAGAAAAAGCCTATAAAGCTGCATGGGACGAATCAAGTGACAGTGAAAGCGGAGAAGAAACCGTGGATTGTCTAATGGCAAGAGAAGATGATGAAAACTCTCAAGAGGAATGGGTAGTTGACAGTGGATGCTCCAAACATATGACCGAGAACAAGGATGCATTTCAAACTTTTGAAGAAAAGAAAAGTGGAACGGTCACCTTTGGAGACAATGGTAAGGGCAAAATCGTTGGAATAGGTAATGTTGGAACAAACCTCGAAATTAAGAATGTTCTACTTGTTGATGGTTTGCACCATAACTTGATAAGTGTTAGCCAATTATGTGATAGTGGTTATGATGTTTTATTTAACAAAACCTGCTGCAAGTTATTAATAGAAAATACTACAAATGTTGTTTATGAAGGAAATAGAGTTGGAAATCTTTATATTCTTAAACCTAACTCTATGAAAACAGTAGTGGGAAAATGCTTGCTTGCAAATGACAATACCTTACAAATATGGCATAAAAAGCTAGGACATGCTAGTTCACATGTTATCAAAAAGTTAGTGAAATATGATCTTGTTCGTGGATTGCCCACTTTATCTTTTGATCAAGTTGAAAACTGTGAACCATGCACAATGGGAAAGCAAACTAAAACATCTTTCAAATCAAAACATGTACTTAGCACCAGTAGATCATTAGAATTAATTCATATGGATTTATTTGGACCAATGAGGACACAATAAATCGGTGGTAAGAGATACTGTTTTGTTATTATTGATGATTATAGTAGATATACATGGGTACATTTTATTGCAACTAAAGATGATACTATTCATGTTTTTATGCAATTTTTTTCCAAGATTGAAAATCTCTTACAAAATAAAATATGTACCATTAGAAGTGATCATGGTGAGGAATTTGAAAATCATACATTTGAAGAGTTTTTTACATCTCAAGGATACACTCATAATTTTTCTGCTCCACGCACCCCACAGCAAAATGGTATAGTTGAAAGGAAAAATCGATCACTACAAGAAATGGCTAGAACTATGATGCTTGAACATAACACACCCAAAACCTTTTGGGCTGAAGCTGTAAACACTGCATGCTATGTGCTAAATAGAGTAACTGTTCACTCTCATTTAAAGAAAACTCCATATGAATTAATACATTCTAAGAAACCTAGAGTTGACTATTTTCATACCTTTGGCTCCACATGTTATATCTTAAATATCAAAGACGATAGAGATAAGTTTGACTCAAAATCACACAAAGCATTCTTTTTGGGATATTCCACTTCTAGCAAAGCCTTTAGAGTATATAACACTATATCTAGAAAAGTTGAGGAATCTATTCATGTTTCTTTTCATGAAGAATCTCCATATGAAAATCTAGAAATCATAGATCTCACTAATCAATTCGAAAATTTAAACATACCAAACGATAGTGAGAAAGGTGCTACAAATAATCACCAAACTGAACCACAACCTACACCTAGACTTATTAAAGATCATCCTCAAGAATTAATTATTGGAGATCCTAATGATAAAGTCAAAACTCATTCTTCCTTTAAAGATGTTGCAAACATGGCTTTTGTTTCTATCATTGAACCTAAAAAGATATCTGAAGCTCTTAAAGATGACTATTGGATAATAGCCATGCAAGAAGAATTGAATCAATTCACTAAAAATGATGTATGGGATTTAGTTCCTAAACCACAAGATAAAACCATAATAGGAACTAAATGGGTTTTTAGGAACAAGCTAAATGAGTCAGGAGAAGTAATAAGGAATAAAGCTCGGTTAGTAGCACAAGGATATACTCAACAAGAAGGAATAGATTTTGATGAAACATATGCACCCGTAGCTAGACTTGAAGCCATTAGAATGTTACTAGCTATTGCTGCCCATAAAAACATCAAACTCTATCAAATGGATGTCAAAAGTGCTTTTCTAAATGGCATCATTCAAGAAGAAGTTTATGTTGCCCAACCACCTGGTTTTGAAATTCCAGAAAAAGGTGACTATGTTTATAAACTTAAGAAAGCACTTTATGGTTTAAAACAAGCACCTAGAAATTGGTATGAAAGGCTCAAAACATATCTTTTTGATAATGGTTTTTCTATTGGAAATTCAGATTCTACTTTATTTTTCAAAACATATACATCTGATTTCCTAGTTGTGCAAATATATGTTGATGACATTATTTTTGGAGCTTCAAATGATTCATTGTGCACACAATTTAGTAATATTATGCAAAAAGAATTTGAAATGAGCCTCATGGGTGAACTAACTTTCTTTCTTGGTTTTCAAATTAAGCAAACATCTACCGGAATATTCATAAGCCAAGAAAAATATACTAAAGAACTCTTAAAACGTTTTGGGATGGATCAATGCAAACATGCTACTACTCCTATGGCTACTTCTGTCAAAATTGATAAGGATGAAAATGGGGAACCTATTGATGATTCCTTATATAGAGCCATGATTGGTAGTTTGCTTTACTTAACGGCTTCTAGACCGGACATTATGTTTTCTGTTGGTCTTTGTGCTCGATTTCAATCACAACCTATGCATTCTCACTTTCTAGCAGTTAAATGAATTTTTCGTTACCTAGCCGGTACTACTTGCTTTGGTTTATGGTATCCAAAAGGACAATCCTTGGATTTCAAAGCTTATACTGATGCGGATTATGCTGGTTGTCGACTTGATCGCAAGAGTACTAGTGGTGGCTGTTTCTTATTAGGGAGAGCTTTAGTATCTTGGTTTAGCAAGAAACAAAATACGGTTGCCCTATCTACAACTGAAGCTGAATATATGGCAGCTGGGTCTTGTTGTGCTCAAGTGCTTTATATGCAACAAGTGTTAAGCGATTATGGTTTTAATCTTTCATCTATGCCTATTTTTTGTGACAACACAAGCGCCATAAACTTAGCACACAATCCTATTTTACACAGCCGAGCTAAACATATTGAAATCCGTCATCATTTTTTAAGGGATCACATCTCCAAAAATCATGTTTCCCTTCATCATGTTGATACGGAAGATCAATTGGCTGATATTTTTACAAAACAGCTTCCACTAGATCAATTTAACAACATTAGGAAGCAATTGCTTATCACTCCTTTGGAAGATGTTTTCTTTGATATTTGTGCTACTTAAATAAAAACTCTTATTTACATTTTTGGCTTTTAAATGGACATCTTTTTTATTAGATTTGATGGGATATCTAATTAAGGGGGAGTTTTTATTCTTAACGGTTATCTTTTTGAAATGACAAAGGGGGAGAGATAAATATAAAACTAAAATTTAGTAATTATGTAAAACTCAATTAATGAGTTTCATAAATAAACTCTTGGCTTTACATTGAAAGTTGCTATATTCCCAAATGATCTGGATTTCATGTTCCATAATTCATGGGGAATAATAAGCACACATTTTTTACACAAGAGAAAAAGCTACAAAAGGTAATCTAAAGGTATGAGACTCATATGTTTTATATTTCCTTTATTTATATTTTGGAAATGTTTGTCATCTTCAAAAAGGGGGAGATTGTTGGCTAAATGGACATCTATAAATCCCTTTGTTTTGAGTATGACAAACATTTCATTCTTATTAATATAACGTGCTACTTGAGTGTGCAGGATGACAAAGCAACAAGGGAAAATCTACAAGCTTACATATTTATATTTTCATGCAATGTAATCACTGTTGTAAAAACTTGTACAAAAATATAATGTACAAGTACTTCGAATTGCATGTAAATCAAGCGTTAGATTCTCCCTAGCTAAACACCACAGTTAGACAAGTCATCCCATTCAAATAGGATTACTTATGCACACTCACACACATAATTAGTGCCTAAATTGAAACCTTGAAACAGGATCAATCTCGGTCGACAAACTCCTCGACCGAGACACTCTCGGTCGACAATCTTCTCGACCGAGAAAGATCCAAAGTAGTCGTTAGACACAATAGACAAGTTAGTTGGCAGTTGAAGAAAGACGTTGCAAATCACTTGTTCCAGAGAGCCTGTCGGTCGACAAAAGTTCGACCGAGTAGGTGTCTCGGTCGACCATTTGTCGACCGAGATGGTCTCTGACAGCAACTGCAGAATTAATTAATTAGCCGTTGCTAAAGCAACAACTTTGTACCTAACGGCTAGTTAAGCACTTAGAAACCCCTAGAAGTTGTCTAGAATGTCCTTAAGCATCCTTAGGCCATTCCTATGAATAGGACAAGCCATAGGACACCTAAATACACTCGTTTTACACTTGTTACACTTGAGAAATACTTGTTATACTTGAGCAATCTGTTGCAAGCAAATTGAGCACTGTGATCATTGGCCTACTTTCTCCTTAGCTCAAATTCGTGTCCTATAGGCTAGAATCTCCTACCCACAGCAATCACAAGTTCACACATTTGGTTAGGAGATCTATACGCTTGATCTAGGCATATCAAGCCTTGGGCTTTAAAGGATAAGTTGTAATTTCCTTTTTCTTTCTTATTCCCTATTACTGTTTGTACTCTCCTTGCTACTCCTAGGTTGGAGGTTGCGGATTGGAGAGGGTGAAGATCTTCTTGGAAAAGAAGGAGACTTTGAGCTACTTCAGAAGGCTGGTGCAACGGGAGGTTACTTCTAGAGAGGAAGGCTACTTCAAGGGGGAGCTTGGAGTTACTTCAAGAAGGCTACCTCAGGGTTGGTGCACCTACTTCAAGTGAAGGCTGTTCAAAGGGTGTGGTTGAAAGTATTGTATTTTGTATAAATCCTCGAGAGGTAATAAAATAAATACTTTCAAATCCCGGTTGGGTAAGCAACCGGGTAGTGGACTGACAACTATAGTATTTTCTATAGTTGGAACCACTCTAAACGCCTGTCTCCTTCTTCTAATCTCAATTTTGGTTGTTTGAGTTAAATATTTATTAAAATCACTATAAAACTCTATTCACCCCCCCTCTAGTAGTTTTTCAGGTATAGAACAAACACTCTACATAAAGTGCACTAAGGTTTTGAGATTTGAAAACAACATCGTCTTCCTTCATAAACCATTGTGTGATTCAAGCAAAGCATGAATGGGAAAATGATTTCTAGGAAGAAGTTCCTTATTCCTATTGATTTCTGAGTGGAGATGAACAAGGTGCCATCAAATAAAACATGACTTGGAGAAATGGAGGACGAAGGCACTCCAGTTGGTCTAGTCAATTTTCATTAGTTAAAGCCATGGAGCTCGAAAGAGATGAAATGGAACCAAACCGAGGGAGATGGAAGGTATTGCAGGCTGCCTAAGTAACTAGGTTGAGGTTGGGAGAGGTTAGGATGGGTGATTCGGGGCTAGAGAGGTATGGGATAGGTTTGGGTATACCTAGGGTTTAAGGGAGAACAAGACAAGAGGGGCTATATATCGACTTTGCTCTAGTTTAGAGGGAGTAAAGTCAACCGACTACCTATATATTTTTCACCCAACAATGTTGTCGGTCGAGTTTTAGGTTTGGGAAACTCGGACAACACTATGGTTTTGTTTGATCCTTAACCTATTGTCAGTCAAGTTTATCCCAAAACAAACTCTACCTACAAGTCAATATTGTGACACCCTTTGCTACACAAAGTGAGATTACTCAAATCTTAAACCACAATTAACCATTAACATTGAATTACTGAATATCATGAGAAATTAAAACTAATTTTCAACAAGCACCATGAATTGAAATTTATTACACAAGAGTCAACACTTGCATTTCAATCATATATTCAAAGTGCTACATCATTGTTTTCCAAGAAAACCATTACATAAGATAGCATTTCCACATGTATATACATAACACCAAAGGCATACAAGCCGAAAACCACATATCAATCATCATGTCATCAAAACACATTGAGAACACCCCCAAGGACCTTAGTGTACATGAATGACACATAGAACTCTATTACTAGACACTATCAATTTACCATGATCCACCAGGCGTAGTTATTCTTCATGTTATGTCCTCAACTATTTGATCTTTATCTTGGCACACACGTCCACCTAAAAGATATTTAACCAACAAGGTGAGACAAAAGTCCCAGCGAGAGATATAACTCTATGCAAAATCTATTATTATCATAGATAACTAAGCAGAAAGGAATATTATTATAAGATGAGAAGATTCAATAAATTCTCTTAAGTAAAGCAACTGTCTCTTATTTAAGTAGTTTAGGCATCTACAGTACATAGTAGATTATCTTTATGCTTGAAAAGGAATACGAAGAACATGTATAATTGTTACAAACTAAACAATATAAAAGAAAAGCAAGACCTCATCCAATGTTCTCGTATTTGATCCTATACATGTATGCTACATGGCCGATTATCTATTTGATTGTGCCCTTAGGATTTGAGTTGTACCACCCAAATCCAACAGACCACTGCTAAGATGAAATTGGTGCCATACCAGGTTATTAGTGGAAGAGCCAGAATCCACGACCTCTCCACACCTCAGGGTCAGTACACGAGTACACCACAGAGACATATTAGTCAACTACAAAAGTTACATACAATCACATCAAAGGGGTTGGCTCGCGCATGGCCACCCATATAACATCTAGCCCACATTGGTACAGGTAACGTGGCTAGGAGAACATGCTCACACATGGCCATTCTAACAAGAAGGAGTGGCTCATGCATGGCCATCCATATCACACTGAGATCGGCTCACACATGGCCATATCACACAACCTGAGATTAAGGATGCAAGGGGATACTCGACTTGCACCTCACATATTCAAAAATATGCGCTCCAAGTTAAACTCATTTCACCGTCCAACATTAAAACTGATACTGGAATGGATCTATGGCATAGGGCAAGCTACATGATTAGATCCCACTTGATTTATTAGACCAATTAAAGTGTCTTTTAGCATCAATCAAGTTACAACGTATAAAACCATATCAAACTCTATAAAATAAGGGCATAACATACTTTCAACAGATGTAACATATAGGTTGTAAGCTTGTCACATTATCACCACATAATGTTTGTATCATTTCCATTCACAATACCATCACCACTTCTACATAGCCTCTTAAGGCTAACACCATGTCACATCACTATGGGATATCAATCCCTTACTCCAGTATCGGAGGATATCATCTCAACTAGGTACTAAGCCATTGCCAGGTCCTAAGACCCATCACATCACACTTGTGATTGAGTGTTATCTCATCAAGCCTCATTGAACACATAAGCATTTCTCATGCCAAGCATCACTTGTGCAACGTCACATATACTTACCATAGCAATCATTAGCCAATACATTCATCTCTATAGCAAAGCTAGTATTATATAAATAGAGAGAGAATATGTTTCAACACATCAAACCTCTTTAAGTAAATCAAGCAATACCTCATAAGTTCTCTAATTTAGGATTAGGCTTCATGCTTATTCCACATAGGGTTCTCAAGAATCATTCTATTTCAATTCTATGACCTTTTCTACTTCCCATAAATTGGAGTATATTTAGACAATATAACCAAGTATTCACATTCACATATTTATACTTTCCATGTTCCCTTATCGGGGATCATAGCCAAAGATTAATATTATTTAACCACCTTCATGGTATTCTCTAGTTATAACACCCAATTAACTCACAAGGTTAAAGTCATGTAATTTAAGAGAGAGAGAGTACAATATCATGCTTTCTATTTATATACATTCAATAGTATGACTTGCCCTTAGAATCAGGGTCAATGCTTTTCACATATAGCGATTAGGGTTTCACATCATGGTGATTATCACTAAACCCTAAACACACCATTTCAACCTTCATGGAACTGGTTTAAGTTTGATCAACATTAGTTAGGTATGACTAGATCATTGTGCCATCAGCACTAGGCATCACCATTTCATAAATACATGTGTATCATCTCATTAAGTTATGTGTGGGTTATAACAAAGTATTATGCAACACGTTGACTATTGCACCAATATGATGGTTCATCTTTATGTGACCCATATGTTATTTCCCTACACAAGTTATCAACCACACTATCATTCTAAGGAATGACAAACCCTCGATTACATAACTAGAGGGTTTTACTTCAAACTATACACAAAGCACCTATTAGATCATTAAACTTGTTCATATGATTTCTACACAATAACTAACACCCCTTGATTCCAATAAGGTCCATCACCACTATCATGTACTCACATAGTGGTCTCATTAACCTCTCTCACAAACTATGATTATGTAGAAAGGAACATAGAAGAAACTTGCCATGGATTACAATATTTCACTATGGAGAGCACATAAGTCTTACCATCTTATGATTATGATCAGTGTATGGTTACTTTACCACTAAACCTACTTCTATAACCTCCCACCTTGTTGGAGAGATTTAGGGCTAAGCATCATAATTAAGGATTAACCAGTCATAGTCTTGACATCTTAGATGGATCACCACATTAGGTATTAGCTATGCTCATACACAAGAGTATAGGTGTGATGACCCATCATTACACATGTATCAACTAATCAATTGCATGTCATATTAGTCTATCCTTTAACCCTAATTGTTGGTTTCACCTTCAACTTAAGGCATCCGTTTATCATCAACCCTAGGTACCGGTATCGTCCCTCCCAAGGTGTGTCAGCTCCTCACTCAACATGGTAACATCTTGGCTTAGCCTTACTAGGTCATGTTGCCCTCTTACTTAAGAAGGTGTGTCAGGCTAGGAATCAACATGGTATATCGGTTTACCCCAAAAAGTTGTTGGGTTAGCTCATCTTTATGTCAGCCTCTTACTCAACTAAGGGCATCTCAGTTCAACTTCACCCTGATGTGTCAACCACTTACTCCACAAAGTGTGTCGGCCTTGACACATCAGACCACATATTTGGTGTATCGACCACATCATGGTTTGATGTATCAACCATAGAATTATCAAGTGTGATGGTTTAAGCACCAACTAGGTGTGTCGGTTTAAGCATACTTAGTGTATCAACCTCACCACTATTTTGTGTGTCGGACAAGGTGTGTCGCCCATCCTAATTGTGTTGAGCTAGAGGTGTGTCGGGTTGTTAGGGTTTGGGCATCAACAAGGTATAACAGTTCACTTCATCAAGGTGTATCAGTTCAAGCATCAATTGGGCGTCATAGTTTGAGCATTAGTTGGGTGTAACGATTTGAGAATCACAAAGCATGTCAGATTAGCACCCTCTAAGGCATGTCGGGTTTGAGTGTTGTCTAGATCAAGGTGTGTCAATTTGGTCATCTTTAACCTTGGTATATCAACCACTAGCTCATATATTGTCATAGAAGGAAGGTGCAAGATATGGACAGCAAACTAAACAAAATTCCTTCATCAAATAAGTTCATAAGACCATCTTTAACCACCAACATATATATATGAGATAAACGATGTAGAGATGAGAAACAATATAAGCACATGAAAGAGTGAAAATAATAAAGAAGGCTAAGAGTTATGTAACCCTCCTCAAGAAGGTCTCCATCAATGGTTCAAGCTCTATGATCAAATCTCCAAAGCACACGTTCTCAAGGTGGAATATAGTCCATCAAGAGTCCCAACTTGACCCCATCATTACCTCAAGAAAGAAGAAGGTGCCAAGGTTATGATAGCTCCATAAGAAAGGAAAGAGAGATAGAACCATGCCCTAATAAACCTTCATCCAAGGTATGATCGATGGATGAGAGAGGATGAAGAAGAATATGAAGAAGAGAGATCAAAGAAATGGCCATCAAAGAAACATAACTCACTAAGATGGAAGTTAAATTAAGATTCACCATGAGCAAGGAGCTCGACCTCCCAAGCTCCATGGGGGCTTCATCTAGCTCCTTAAGCTCCCAAGCTCGTCCACCAAGAGGAGAAGAACAAGGATGGATGAAAGAGTTCACTTGTGTGAAGAGGGAGGGGGTTATGTACTTGAGGGAAGAAAGAGAGATCAAAAGAGAGGTGTTATCACCTTAAGAGTCTAGATGACACTTGTTCATGTACAAAGGCCACATGCAACCTAACTAGCTCAACATGCACACCATGGTGATATACTATAGGTAGAGTCTCAGCCTCTTGGTCTCCTACCAAGGGCACCACTTCTCCCAAACCGATACACCACACTACCCTAAACTGATACACTACATTCCAAGGTCAAGACACACATTGTCCATAGACTGTCATCTCTACTAAGGATATCATCCCTTGCCCGATATCCAAAATAGGTGCCCACATTTTCCTATATATTCTAGATTATTTCAAACAAAAGGAGGAACACTCTAGAGATGGTAAATTGCATGTTAACCCTTTTACTTTGGGTAAATTGTAATTTACACCAAAACTAGCACATAAAAACACAAGCATCATCCACACAGGCTCAACTTAGAACTTAAGCTCTTCACAAGGCGCCCCATAGAATCATTCTCTCCATTATGATGCTAAAGACTATGGGCATGCTCAACATATGATATATTACAAGATAACCCCTCATATTGGGTAAATTGCACTTTGGTCCAAACTAAGCAAACATTGCTCAAACATTATCCAAATTGAACCAAACTTGAAACATAAGTGTGTCACATGGTTACAGAACACCTTAAAGGTTTAGATTAAAGTTCTAAACAACTTACTTAGGCAAAACAAATAGGGTTAGCCCAAAACCTAGATCAGGGTCCTTACAAGACATAAACTCCTAACAAGGATTTTGCCCCTGAAATCCCAGGCAAAAGGAGATGGATACTACTCATACATCACACCTTCAAACTTCCAAATAACTTCTTGATGTCAGGGTGATGCCATAATACTTGACCAACATACTATTCTTACATCCAAGGTCAACACAGAATCTGTTGCACAAGATACATACTCAACTTATCTTTTCCATTATCGATTGTAGAGTCAACCCTATGTCAGGTGATACTTTCTTAGCCATATAATATCTATACATACTTATCCAACTCAGGTGTCAACTCTTTCTTATGCATCACCTCTCAACTTGAAACATCATATGATACAATTCTCAAACCCGGAGGTTTACGATACCCTTCTCTAACCTTAGCATGTCTTTTCCAAAGAAAACTAGAGATGCATTTTGTCACTCACTTGGGACTACAAGATCTACCATGCTTCTACTACGCTACTCTAATCTTCTTACTCAACACAAAGCTCACTTACGGCTTGAACCAACTAGCCTGCTATTATGTACCCTCCAAGTTTTACTTTCTCCTCAATTTATCTATATAGGGATTGGAAATCTTGCTCATTAATGTACCACCTTCTTGGAACCCTTCTTACTTGCAAACATGATAGGTGTACTCCAAGGGATTGTACTCAACCTGATGAAATTTTCCCAAGATGATCTTACAACTATCTCTTGAACCTATGCATCCTTGTCGATGTTACATTTATGCAGAGCATAAACACCTAACATGTGATATCCATACCATAGGTTGAACATTTGTAACCATATTGATCCCAAGGTCAATCTTTATATGTAGTCAAACACTTAATCATCTTATCAGGAGACATATTATCAGGTCCACACACAACTGACACCTCTTGGATACTAGGATTCCTCACATTGGTATCCATCCTCACATGTAAAAAACGCATCACATCCTCATGACATCCACCCTTTGTTGCTACTTCAATACCCAAACATATTAGAAGAATCTTTCTAACATCTTATAAGGTTCATAAAACATACACCATTCTCAGATGTCACCATCTTGGAACTAAAGTCCAAGACCAGCCGATACTTATTGGAGTATCCATCTTAAGATCACTTCTAAATCATACACATCAAGTGACATAAGACTCACTGGACTGTCACATCCTTGAAAGGAAAGAACACGAGGGAACATACTTCTCTTATCATCACTTCAGCACCCAGGGATTTCTTATCAAGGTTAAGGGATTATCATTTTCTTTGATTATTTCACGAGTTTTCAATTATTCATGTATCATTTTAACTTGTTTTTACCTTGGTTTCCTTGCCATCATCATAGGAACTGTAAGGATGATTACATGTCATTACTCTTTATTTGATTATTTCTCTTCATGTTCATGAAAATTTCCCTGCTTTACCACATTTTTCATCTTTTCATCATGAAAGGATCATTATTCTTTACATAAAGTACAAGCATCATCCACATAGCCTCAACTTGGAACTTAAGATCTTCACAAGGCTCCCCATAGCATCATTCTCTCCCTTATGATGATAAAGAACTATGGTCATGCTCAACATGTGACATATTGCAAGATAACCCCTCATCTTGGGTAAATTGCACTTTGGTCCAAAATAAGCAAACATTATCCAAACAGAACCAAACTTGAAACATAAGCATGTCACATGATTACAGAACACCTCAAAGGTTTAGATTAAAGTTCTAAACAACTTACTCAGGCAAAACAAGTAGGGTTAGTCCAAAACCTAGGTTAAGGTCCGTATAAGTCTGTCCAAAAGATTAGAAATTTAATTCTAGGCCACTGGAGTGCTATATAAATTTATTTTTCCTTCTCATGTTCTCATTTATTAATATGATTATGCATAAATGATACACATGTAATTTTTTTATCTCTTACCTATTTTTGTATTTTGATTTAGGAATCAACATTCTCTGTGCAAATGTTCACCCTTTTTAGTTTGGTACTTAATGTATCCTTTGTTCCAATTCACATAACTCTATAAGAGTCAAACTTTTATTTTGGTTACTATTCATTGTCATGTAACTTAACCCTTTATTTAGCATTAGCTATATTTTTCCTCATTTTCATCCATTCACTAAAAATCAATGAAGTACATCAAAGTAGAACTAGTTAATGGCTATGTCATGTCATTAAATCTAAACACATGCAAATATAATTATTTGATAGGGAACCTATCTTCCCAATAATTTCTCATCACTTAACCTTCTCTCTTTAAATCATGTTAACTATTTCCCATGTCTATATTTATTCCATCTTGATTTCTTATCCTTGTCTCATCTATAATGTTAAAGTAATGATCCTTACTTCATCCTTTTGGAAAAAACTTCTCTTATTAACATTATTAAGATCCTTTCTTCTTATTCTCCCATCTATTCAAAATTTGAAAGCAATATATTGATTTAGTCATATCCTTGCTTTTAATCTATTCTTTTCTTATCATTCATTTATATATTTTTCATTTCCAAACTCTCATTTTTAGAGTTTCCATCTAATCAAATTGTTAGATTTACAAATTTAAATAAAAACTAGTCCCTTGTGTATCTATCTGAACTTACCTAATTTTTAGATCTATATTTTTAAATACAGGTGAGCCATCCTATGTTGTGTTTACATTAAGCTTGTCAGCTAGAAAGGTTGAGAGAAGATAAGGCGGGTAGATGTTCCATGGTCCCAAGTCTTCTAGTTGTTTCAAATAGTGTATTGCAAGGAGATCTGTGAGACATTTTTGTAAACATTTCAGGTGAACCATGTTTTGAATATGTGAGCTGACTTTTCCTTCGTTGATATCTTTTACAAAGATTTCATATTTTGACTGTCATTGTTTTGCATTAAGCACATAGGTTACTACATTAGAAGAGTCAAAGATTAAATTTCCCGTATTTGCGGATGGTATATCATGGAGGTTTTAATGCCCTACAGTATGGCTAGAAATTCACCTCTAGTTAAATCAGAGCCTATTTTGAGGGAGGTTGAACCGAGTAACCAGTTTGTGTTGTGGTCTCAAATAATGCAACTTGAGGCCATGACATCAGAGTTCTTATTAATAGCAACATCCACGTTGATTTGAACAGAATTGATAGATAGCGGTTTCCATCAGGGATTATCTGTGGTGAGTTTTTGAATGCTATAGAGAGCTTGAAGGATTGATGTTGTATTAGATCTCCATGCAAAAAACAACTACTTAGTAGTTTAAGGGTTTTTGTTGAAGACAAAGGCATTCCTATTTCTCCATATAGACCAACATGTGACTGTGAATGTGCATTCCCATGTTTGTATCTTTCTTAGGCTAACTAGGTTGTAGGCAAGCCATTCTAAAGTTGTATTGAAGTTAAAGAAGTAGAGAAATTCACTGGGAGAAACCAAGACCAAATCAGCTTGGATTCAACACAGTCTCTTAGAGTGTGAAGTGTTGTCTCTACTTCTTATCCACATCTTGAGTAAAGATTATCAAGTGTCATTTGAAACACAAATCTTTTGTCAAGATTATATTATGATGGACTAACCAGATGAAAGTTTTTATTCTTAAAGGAGCTTGTATTTCCCATATATCTTTAAAGTAGCTATTGTTTGCTATCAAATCAAAAAGGACATCAAGTCTTGAGTCAGCTTCCAGGCATATGCGTCAAGTATAAATCTTTAGATCTATATTTTCATAGCTTTTCAAAACAACCCAATAATAATTCTCTAATTTTATCAAAACCTTATTTGTGATGTCACCATTTTCTTTTACATTTCCTATTTGGATAATTCCCTTATATTCTTAATAATAATTCTTCCTTTTAAAGTATTTTATAGCTCATACACTTGATCTCTCTTCTCTCTTTTCTAATACTATATGATAGGGTTAGTCAACTAACTTCCTAGTCAAGTTACAGTATATAATATTGTTGAATGCTCACATGTATTATTGACCCTACACCAAGGATAATTAACATATGTTAGGTGTTCTTCATCTTGTAATATGCTCCATATTAATATGTGCCATAAATTTCTATTCTTTCTTCCTTTATGTCAAATTTGTGTGTCTTGTCTAATGTTCTAGTCTGACAAATAGTTACTAATTTTGATTGATTCATAAATAGATATTCATTCCCTTAGATTTCAATGTACTGATGTTTTTATATTCATAAATGATTTCTAGTTTACTTGATGAAAAAATATAATCAATATCAGACGTGAAACTCCAAACTTATTTAATATAACCACATATGTCTGAAAATTAAGTGTGTGGGATTCATATAAATAGGAACATTTCTATTATTTTCCAATCAAATATCATTATAAAACAAAAGTTAAATCACATTATGTTTTTATTTTTCTTTTGGTTCCATTCTGGTTTACTAGCCATTATATATATATATATATATATATATATATATGGGGTTTATCTCTAGACCATCATCCCTCTGCATACATGTCTAAGACATACAACAAGATAGTCAGAGTAGCTTGATACTAGTTGATTCAAGTATTTATATACCAAGATAGAAATACCCAAATGCTTAAATTTCCAAAGCTATATCCACATCACCTCCTAACTGTTATGCTTGTCTCAATATCAAACTTAATGGTCATTGATGGCATGACCCAAGATCTGATACCAAGCTATTAGACCCCAAATCCCATAATATCTTCTTAGACCACATGGTAAAGATATGAAGTAATAAAGCTAGCTAACACAAACGCATACAAACTTTATTTTTCCTTTTATCTTTGCATGTTAGAGAAAACATGTGAAAATCTATTCACATGTACATTCAACTTATGATAAAACCATAAGAATTGTTCTTATTCATCACTTGATATTTCTAATGGGTTTATATACATGAAGTATATATCGAAAAAATTTATTGCAAGAAGAGAAATTACATCCCTTTAATACTTGACTATCACAACTCTTTATTTACAACACTATAGGGCCTAGTCTAGACAAGGTTTGAGATTGAATAATTATATATTAAAATACAACTAACAACCTTCTGTGGTAAGACTCTTCTAATTGGATATCTTTTCATAATCAACATATTTACCTAAAAAGTTTTTTAGTGTAGTGTGAGATATTTTCTCATTGAATGGAAATTATCCAAACATATAAGATGATACATATAATATTTATTAAGTGATATGAAACATATAATAAATAACAAGGATGATAAAATATTGAGCTAAATGATGAAACATTATAAAATATCAATACCTAGAATGTTGAGAACAACTAAAGTATGAAATTCTTCAGTTTTATTACCTAATATTATGTTCATTTAAATAATGACTTGGACCCACAAGAAGTGTACCACAACATTTGAAAGTAGCACCACAAGCTATGATCTCACAACACAAGACTTGTAGTTGACATGGGATTCCAAGTAGGCTAAACTACCACCCTAATATGCAATGGCTCCCCATATTTAGCATCAAGGGATATATATATATGTTGGTTGATTAAATTGGTTAAGGACCATATATATATATATATATATATATATATGTTGGTTGATTAAATTGGGCTCCTCCTCTTAACTTGGGTGCACATACAGAAAGTTAGAACACTCTATCTAAAAATGCCTACATTAGTGGTTTGACAAGGACTGAATCACTAATTATTAACCAAACTAGATAACATCAAGATCTTCTATTAACATTGGGAACCTAACCATAATTGTGCTAAAACTTAATCCTTCCATATATCTAGTTATTGTTGGTACCATTAAGTACCATTGGGATCTTAGTTGTATGTTGGATTCTCCTAGTATTATTCAAGAGGTCATCCTTGGTAGGCTGAACCCATCATCCCCAAATGACATGCACCAACTACCTCATCTGGATTCTACTAGTGGGTATACCATTTCCTCCATTGAGGCACCGACTTCCAGATGGACTCTATACTATTCATGGAATCTAGCTATTATTCGATCCTTCCATTTCATTTTAAAATGTTCTACTAAATTTTGTAGCTTGAGTACGTAGTCAATACATGCTCTGTATTTATATCTACTATATCTGAGCAGTTGAAAATCACATTAAAACAAATTCATATACTCTAAATGGCATATAATCTAGCTTCTAATTTGCAGCATTGTATTCAGTTGAATTGGATATCTTATACATATATGAAAATATTGGGAGGATTTTTATTGTAATAATACAATTCAACTTTCACATTGAAAGATAATCTTACTTAACTAATTAATCATATCAGACAATTGAATTTCCAAACTTGCATTTTATACATAGTGACAATAATTGACTATATTAAATGAAATAAGCCAAAATATTCTTGCTATCATCATCAGAATACAGAATGAACCAAGCAATGTAATCATATTTTTGGCATTTACTCCACTATTGGAAAATTTATCAGTGTTTAGAGTTCTACTATTTAGAAACTCCACAAAATTCATATGCAAATAAGTCAAGGCTAAACAATTTCTATAATTTATCATATGTTTTTTTCTACATCCAATAATATAACAAAAAGCCCGAAGCATGGGTCATGTATTAAAAACAATAAAACCATGAAATAGGATAAGTAAACATTCTTCACATCTATGCTTACTATGAAATCACAGTTAGATGGTACTTTACAACTCACATATAGTTGGATTTTAGATATTGAGGTTAATTCTATGTTCATCCCTAATACGGAAGAAAAATATCCAAAATTTCCCCTTGGTTCATTGCCTAACTTTTCTTATACACAAGTAGCCTACTATAGATCAAGAAAATGAAAGTAAAGGAAAGAAATAAGAAACCTTTTAAATTATTTTTCCAATGAAGGGCATAGAGGAAGAAAGAAGAAAGAATAAAAAGTGGTTTAGCTTAGTTGATTCCTTCTTAGGTTTTTGTCTATTAGCGTGTTCTTCCCCATTTATCCCCTTTCACCCAAATATCACTCTCATGATCACCATGTTTTGTATTTTATGATTTGAATTAGTGTATTATATTATTATGAATATAAGTTTTAAATGTCATTTTATTTTATTGAGTAAATATAAACATATTCTCATTTTTATGATTGGTTGTACTGGAAGAAACACTACTGGAAAGCTAAATTGGGCAAAAAGGCTTTGAACATGTCACCAAAATGTGATATATTCTCTTTCGAATTATGATAACACATATTGGTTTTGTGTTAGATTCATATTTTATTGTTTTTAAATGTTTATTATGAACTCTTGATTTTCAAATAATAATTTCTTAATTAGATAACTTTGGTGAACTTCTTAAGCAGACAATTATTCTCTTTAAGTCTAGAAAGAATTTCCAAGATGCACGTGCAAGATTTTTCTATATAATTCTTGCCTCCATTAAGGATTAAATTTCAATAGATATACAAATATATCTTTATTTATCCATGTAAAAACTCAAAATAAGACAAATCATTAATTAAACAAATAGTATGGAAAAACAACTAACCTAGGTACAAATTGAGATTAGGGCTTTCCTTAACTAGGGAATTACTATTCAAAATAGAAATAGTTTAACAACAACAATTTCTCCTCATCCTCGTGACATACAAGCAAGGTATAATAGGTCTAGACACAATACGTATGTAACATTCCTATTAAGGTTTAGTCCTAAACCTACCTTGATTATTTTGACCCCTTTATCTTATGATGATATGATATCTTGATATGCAAATTATGTGTTAATGCATGTGTCGTAATAACAATATGATGCTTAATGTTTGCATAAATATCAAACTGAAACCACCCCTAGTCAGATCTTGAATGTGTTATAGGTTTGATATAAATAAACCTTGAGTTGGATTAGGGTTTGGGTTAAAGAGGTCTTAATCTCTAACTTGACCAACCATATGACATATATAGCTCATAATATTTGCAAGAAAGGGGATAATAATATGAATTTATATAGTTGTAGAACATGATAACTCGGATATTATGGAAGAGAATATATGATTAAGGAACAATAAGTTTTATTGTGTTTGGGATGAAGTTTAGGCATCCTAGATATGTGTTTGCAGGACTTCGATCAATAATTGGTTAGATTATTGGACAAATCGGTACAACCTATTAAGGTTACAGTGAACCCTTTGACCGAAGTGTTCATGTCGGGGTGCAAAGGTTGACCAACTTATCAAATAATTAGACCCTAAGGCTGACCAACTTTTTGAAAAGTAAGACTAACTTGATAGGGTCATAAACTTGTTCTCTATCTACAACCCTTGACTTGATCAACCAATCCCCTTTTATCCATATGGTCATCCCAACTTCCTAAATAGTTAACCTACTTCCCATGGTTACAACATTTTTATTGAGTGGTTTTCTTATTATCTAGTTCGGTATATAGTTCAATTTTACCCAAATGAGTACCACACCTATGTTTTATGTTTCTATCTTGCTAGAGCGAGAGGAGGTGATTTGGAGGGTGATTCTTAGATATCTATCTTCCCTTAGCTTGGGTAAGCTTGTTTATTGGCAGATATTAGAGGACAAACATGGCTATAGGTTAGGTGTTCCTTTATTCTTGGTCCTCCTTCTTCTTCCCCAATCCATGGATGGCCTATTCTAAGTCTGTTCTAATGAAACTCAAGCAATGTTCTTCTACCTACTTTTCTTCCTAGATTTTGGCAAGGTCCAACCTATAAGAAGGAATCTTAGAGCTTGATGGTGACCCTTTGGACGTTTGTTGGTGTGGGTGAGGTGTCGTGTTGCTGTCTTATTCATAGAACTCACAATTATGGGGGTGTGGATATATCTTCCTCACTGATTAGTGTAAAATCAGGATGGGGGATAGCGAACACATTTCATGGATAGTTCAATGATGATTTTTGATGCTTTTGCTATGCGAATTCTCCATGTATGTTGCTATATAAAAAATTACCATAAATATGCAATATTAGTATATGCACGTACTTTGCACGTGACCCTAGTAAATTTCAAATAGAATCACATAATTTTAGTCTTCAACCACTTGTTTCTCTATGATACAATGAGATCATTCTCCAATATGATAATGACATACAATAATTTAGATGGTCAAGTAATATATGCCATAATCTTACAAATTCTTTAAGTTAATGTTTAGTAGATTGTATTTTGTTCTATAAAAACTCAAGGGATATATAAGATCTACAATTCTCCCAAGAGTTGTTCCATATAACATAGATATACATTAATCTTTGATTGAATACATGAATAAAAGATATTTTATGTGCTTTCTTTCTTCCACATATAAGAAACTTTAGTGATTTTATATTTACAAAAATGTTTCCAAAATCCTTTATTAGTTTTTCCTGTAAACATATTCATGTTTTTGATATAAACAAAAAAATTATTTGTCATAATATTTTCTTTTTGTTGTAGTTCCCAATGTTGCAAAGGTTTTCTATACAATTTATCAATGCAATATTCATCATCCATCTCATGTATTACATACCATGTAATTATATTTATTCTATTTGTAAAGTAAAATAATTTCCCTTGCTCATGATCTTTAGGAAAAAAGAAACACATGACAACAATATCCACAAATTTCTACTAATCAATGCATGTCCTCAATCTTCAATTTGAACATAAAAGAGGGATATGCAACAAAGAGATTTTTCTATTTAAGAAGATAGTTGATTGGACAAGAGTACATTCACAATAAAATATAATCATCTTTATAAGTGACCAAGCCAAACAAAAAATTGTAGCTGTCATTTAGAGCCAGGTCAAAATAGAAGGCACATAAACAAGACAAAAAGAAAATTTGATTTTTTATGGAGAGTGATTTTGAATGAATTTGACATTAGCTACCAATATTTACATTGATTTCTTATATACATGAGGGTATATGTATCACTTACAGATTTGATGCCACTTTTTGACAAATATCATAAGCGCATAGATGTACATGGAGTCTATCCACCTATTGCATCCTATGTCATATGTAAATGGAAGAAAATGAATAGTGTAACATACACACATATAAAGTCATAGAGTATTAATAACTCAAATTGGATATGAAAATAATATAAACTTCATATAAATATTATTTACTATTCATATAAAACTTATCTTTTACTTCATAGTGGGATAGTTTTATTCATATATAATTTTCATTTGACATTAAAATGATCATTTGACTAAAATTGATCTATGATGTATTTTAAGAGTTGTTATATATTTTGTTTACATTTTGTCACACATATATTTTATGTTAATTAGCATTTCTTCTATCCTAACTTCAATGAGATAGTTCTCATGAATTTTTGTGCATCTAACTAAGCTTGGTTGTCTGTGGGTGCCTTAATCTGGAAATTGTGAGCTTGAGCCAAAATCTACAACCTTATAGGTGGAAATAAGTTGAACATATCTATAATAATTCTTATAGAACAATCTACATGTTAGAAGGAAACCCGAAAATACAACACACTCAATTTACATGTGCATCGATGTTATTCCAATAGCTATTATTTTTATTGCAATTCTTTGTGAAGGGTAATGTTTTGATTTAGTTTCCTGCTTGTTTAAATCTCATTAATATGTTTGGTTCCTAAGTGAATATGAAATGGGTGCATGGTGATATTAGGCAAGATGTAGTAATGATGAAAAATGTGGTGACATGGAGATGAATCCAGTGGAAGTAGCACTCAATATTAACACAATTTGCTCTAACAATCCGATCTATCCATCGAATAAAGGGTGCTAGAGATTTTGTAATGCAATTTTATGTCTAGATAGAAGAACATATTACTAACTAAATCCATATATAGTGAAGAGAATAACAATAAATAAGATCTTAGAGATTTCTTATTTTACGTTCTTGCCCTTTATTCCTTCTTTAATGAAACTCTTTGACATTATAGGAACACCATATTGTTGTGTATAGTAAGGTGTATTACCATCTTGTTTATTGAGGCATTTCAAAACCTAATGATCAATTATTGAGTTCATTACTTTTTACTTGTGAAGAAGTGGGATCCAGTTTATTTTGGGTTGAGATCTATGCCCATGTTAGCCAGACAAATGCATTGTAATTTCAAGTCTTCTTGTGGTCTCTTTATGATGTATTATTTGATTTATACATGAATAATTCCCACACAAGAACCAACACATCTTGGTTTGTGCTTTCGCTTACTTTTCAAAATGAAATTTCTTTGACATGGTGTTTCCAAGATTAGGTGGTGTTGTATGGTTTTCCAATCAAGCACAATAAACACATGATTAATTGTAGTTATTATTTTCATTATTGATTGACATATTTATTATGTTTTAAAGAATTTTTTTTATCCACTCAAATATCTCTTTGAATATTTAATAGCTCTTTCATACAATCACTCAAACATAACCTCTATCATATCAGGTTTATTACATATTTTGTATGGTATGACAATTATTCAGTCGGATATACTACTACACTTAGTTCATACATATACCCCTCATTGTAAAAAAAACCTTACTTGGTCTAATACTCCTTTACACATTCAAATTTTTTACTTTTGTTGTCAAGTTTGGCATGTATGTCCATTAAAGTTAGAAACTTTATTGTGTTGCCTTGATTTTTGTAGAACTCAACCTATTTGTTTAATTAAAATTAAGCAGTGAAGAAACTTTTCCAAAATAAGAGCTACATAAGGGCTAAGTTACATTAGGCCCATGTTTTCCAGTGAAAGTAGAGAGGTATGCCATAATTATGGATAATGATTGAATCGATAAGGCACACTATTCTCTAGCTACTCCACATGGGTGGGGAAATTTATCTATGTGAAAGAGTTCATTATCAGCACACCATTACTGTGAGACTCATCTTAAACTCAAAATTAAATGTTTTTCTAGTTTCTATGATTGGAAAGAAATGTTTCCTTGTAGTTTGTATAATACATATATTTGTAAAGATACAACAACAGAAGAATATGATCAATTTACTTTGTGACTTGTATCCAATTCATACCTCTTTTAGTTTATATTTTCTATCAATATATCATGGTGCAAATAGATTTAGTGCTTAATCTATGATTTATGGAAGTTAAGTATGCATTTCAGAATTTGATGATACTTTTCTGTCAGATCCTTGACCACTACCATATAAATACAAAAAGTAAAAGGAAAATGAGGAAATTCAATTCAAACTATATTGTGGAACGTTATATAGAAGAGACAAGCATGATGCTTCAATCATTGATTGAAGAAATAGGCACATAATGTGGCATGAGCAGATGAATATGTAGTGCATATATGATCTCTTTCTAAATGGAAGGTTTTCATTCTTATTAACTAATAAAAACAATATGTTTGAGTGTATTTTTGCATTTTTTCCATAATATATGTTTGTGGAACCAATATATGTGTTGTTGAATGTGATTATCATATACAAGCTTGTTAATCACTATGAGAACTCCATTTACCTTTATTTCATCATACCCTATTTTAAAATCACTATGATAACTCCATTTACCACCCTCCCGGGCGTCCGACCTCTGCCACGGGCTTTGAGGGAGGGGGGAGACTAATGTCTCTCCTAACTCCAAAAAAAATCATGTCATAATAATTTAATTGGTTGTTTAAATTTTTTTGTTCTATTAAAGGTGTCCTTATAAAATAATATTATTAAGTTTTATATATATATATTCCTTCATATATTTATATATATATATTCATATATGTGTGTGTATGTTGGTGTATGTGTGTGTATAATGTGTGAATGTATGTGTATATATTATAAAAGAATCTAATAGCACATACACTTTTATATATAATGTGGAATTTTTAAAGT
This sequence comes from Alisma plantago-aquatica, assembly GCA_963693085.1. Classification (NCBI taxonomy): domain Eukaryota; kingdom Viridiplantae; phylum Streptophyta; class Magnoliopsida; order Alismatales; family Alismataceae; genus Alisma; species Alisma plantago-aquatica. The sequence goes on along the minus strand of OY856412.1, from coordinate 313,813,640 downwards.
CGGTTTACTTTAGACCTGATTTAACAATTAAGTATCAAGCCTTATTTAAGAGGGAGAGGGAAACATGAAGAACATACTTAAGTGAATAAGGCATGATTTTTAGATTGTTTGTGATTACATATTCTTCATTCTTACACTCCTATCAATCCTATGCCCCTATTTGGGATGCAGTGGTGGGTGATCTTTACTATGATGGTTTTGAGGAATCTGGAGACATTGGTAAATCAGCCACCACAAGGTACAAGGTAGCAATTGGGTTCACCCACCTTGTCAACCGTTGCAAGGAACAAGGTAGTAGCTATGTTCACCTTACTTGCTAATGAATACTGAAAAATTTGGCAATGATGTTGATGAGTACAAGAAACTTGGGGAAAGAGAGCGAGGCTCTGGTAGCACTGCCTTTGTGTTGGGAAGTGATATCATTTAAAAAGTGTGGAAAATTGTTGCACCATATTTGAGTGTGTTTGGTTTTCTATTTTATCGTTGAAGACTCCAAAGCATTGTATGTTTGGACATCCCTTGAAGTGGCATATGCACTGAACTTAACATGGTAAGTAAATTACAAAATGCATAAAAACTTTTAGTTTTCTCCTTACAAAAGAGATCCTAAATTGACAATTTATACTCTACCCGCAGAAGTAGTCTTATATGTGTATAGTAGGAGTTCTACATTGTATCTAAGGTTTCAATAATTTCAAATTTTCAATTGGTTAATTTTCATGTTTATAAAAATTGTTCTAGGTGTGTATATTATCGGTGATACACTTCTTTCACATAAGCAGTCCTATACTGTGGAATATAGTCTTTTCACTGGATGTAAGAAGCCATTATATATAAATCATAGGTGAAAACACAATATACTACATTCAAGTTGTATGACAAGACATTGCACTTCTATTTTTGGAATTTTGACTAAGTCTAGGACCAATAGGAACAAAAAGCACAATCTCATTTGTTATTTGAAAGATTAGTTCTTGGATACATCTAATTTGCAATGGTTAGGCTAAATACAAACATTTACAACCACAATAGACATAACGAAACTTCCACTTGTATAAGGAAAAAGTAGGGTTTAAGAATAATATGTACATGTTTTAAAAGTCAAGGAATTATGGTTATTGACCTTATAACTACATATGAATCCCTTTTTTACAATGTCCTGATGTTTAAACCAAATCTTCATTGAATAAGAAAAATAATTGTATAACAAACATACTATCTACTATTACAATCTAAAATGTTTTAATAAAAGAAATGTGTGTTAGGGTTGCCATATTGAAAATCTTAAAGGAATAAGCTCTCATGGTAGATGTACAAATATATAGAAAAACCTTATTATATAAAAGGATATTGATTCACAATTCACAAAATCAAAAGATTTTAAAAATAAAAATTGGCTACATTGTTCCATAGGTTATGTGAGACATTTGATGCTTTAGATGCTTGTTATAACTAAAACATTCCTCACCATGTGTTAACCCATCGAAAGTAAGTTCAATATATGGTGGGCATAGTTGTAGCTACCAATTTAATAATGTAAAATAAGTTGATACAAGCATCCATCTATATATACTCATCAAAGGTATGATATATTGATTGAAATTAAATGGTAAAAGAATTTTATATAAGCTAATGAAGATGCAAACATTTGGACTCACCCAATGATATGAAATACATAAACTCTAGGAGCATCCCATATTATAAGGCATTGTTTCTCACTTGCATCCATTTGTAGTCTATCCTTGCGTTGCTATGAAACAAATGATAAGTAAGAGATTCAAAAACAAAATTTAGAGCTTAGACTAATACTATAATCATGAATGTATGTAATCAAAATGCTTTTAACTAAAAATTTATATGCAAATTTGTTAATAATTATTAAATATGCATAAAATTTTGAAAGGCAATTGGAAGTTTTTAACAAATATGGAGGAATATGCAAGCATTCAAAAGTCCTATTGTTATCTACCAAATTAAAAGATAACCATTTTTTAACATATTTAATCAAATTGTCAATTTGACTACAATATTGATATGTAGTAAATTGTTTGCAAATAATATTTTATTAATATTGTCTATCATTTTTTAAACACATTGAGAAAACGTGTTATAGTTTTTATAGCCACTAAATAATCTTCATGAAACGTGAATCTATACATTTTTAGGTGTTTTTATAGCCACTAAATAATCTTCATGAAACGTGAATTTACATATTTTTTAGGTGTACTTAAATGAATAACTCATACCACATTGTGAACATCATCTTAAGATTTAAGAGAACCACATCATAGTCTGGAATAATAGAAACATCACTTGCATACAAAAAGTTAGAAAATCTGATTTGTGGATATATCTTTTGAATTTCTTAGTAGTAATTCAAAGCAATAAAAAACGAATATAGGTTGTACACAATATCGGATTAGTTGAATATAATCAAGAAACAAACCAGAATGTAACAGTGGCAATCAATCTGTTCTTTAATCAAAGCAGCTGAACCTTCATGCTACCAATAGAATACCCTGCATGAAGAGGGAAAGTACGTAAAGGAGGGAGGGGAACATAAACATGGATTTAACATTTGGTTTTCTTATTACCAGATACGGTAGTTACATATATCAAATTAAGTGACAACTTTGCCTTCTATTCAGTGACTTCGTTCAAGATCAATGTCTACTTTATACATTTTAGGTCCTTGAACTTCACAATCACGTGTTTCATGATATAAGACCCCTGCAGAAAATTATATATAGGTGTACTTTTAGTACTCCCTATACCATAGCTCATCTGCTCATATCCAGTCTCAATAACGTCCATTGATTTTCTTATCTTAAACATTAGTTTCTACTTATTCCTCAAGCTAATCTTCTCCGCTGCCTTCTTGAATGACTAACTTTAAACCAGTACAGAAAAAAGACAGTTTTGGGTTGACATTCAAGAAGTAACGATTTACTTTAAACCAATACAGAAAAAAGACAGAATTTTGGGTTGACATTCAAGACGTAGCAGACATGGAATCAGTCTGAAGTTATACCATGTGATAGAAAAATATTCATGTGTACAAAAGACTAGATGAAGCTACATCATAATTAGACTGCACCGGGTATCTCTTCTCACAGATCTATGATAAATAATATATCACAAGAGAAACGGCCAGCAACTACCTTGTAAGCGGTGTACCACTTTTAGGCGTGTACCGGTCTTGGGCTCTTTTTCAGGTCGCTAATGGATGGTGTCGTTGTGGTTACATAGATGTAAGTCTTTCTTCACGAGGAAACAAATAGAAGAAACATAGTCAATCCTCTTCCCTTGATGGCTACTAAGTTTTAACAAATTGCTTTTCTTCGTGCGTAGCCGCTATTGCTTGTAGAATATAATAGCTTTGTGGAGTTTACATGGGCATAATGGTGCGGGCCGTAGGGTGAGATTGGTATAGGGTACATGCGCCTTGCGGAATTGGTGTATCCTCCATTAAAGGAGAACACACGAAGGAGAAATAGGTATGCAGAGGGCGGCGAATAGAAAGTTGAGGGAACCGGAATTGCGGAAACGAAGAGACCAATTTTAATATGGAACAACCAGGATTATGGATTTGATGTGGCATTCGTGGGAGAGACGGACTCATGAAAAAGAAGTAAAGGAAGTCGCGGGAACAAATACTACAGAAAACACGGACTAAGGAAACGAGGAGACCAGTTTTGATCGGGAATAGAGAAGACGGAGACGAGTAGAGTAGAATAGTAGATGTCATATGATGAGAACTCCCCTCCCTTGCATCTTGATGAATAATTACTTCTATGTGATAATACAAATTTCTACCTTGAATATACTTAGTGAGGAGAGATAATATCATCATTCCTCATGCCTATGCTAACCTAATATAACTGAATCGTGTTTTTATTTGGAAGTTCTTGAGTTGTGAATGTCCTCTCTATATAAGTGAACTAGATTCCTTATGTAGAGACACAACATATGGTTTTTGATGGATTTTTCCTATCTCATGGATATGGAATATGACAAATGATGGATTTTACCAGTATATCCTAATGGCGATGTTTTTGATTGTGAAGTTTAATTTGAATGTAATTGATTACGAAGGTCTTTGTAAAATCTAATGACATGTGACTTTATTATAGTTTATAATGTGATAAGTGTATAAACAATGTACAATTATTATAACATCTAACTGCCAAAGAAGGAATTCACATGGTCATCAAGGTGGTCCAACATTCTTGGCAGTGCTAACATTCTAGTAGTAGACATCCTTTTATCAACTTCACTCAAGATGGTGCAAACATCAAAACCTAAATTGATAAGGTCATTTAAAAGCATATTGACCTCAACCTCAATTCTACAGATAAATACAACAACAAAGTCGTTACAAAATCTACAACAATGACCATTAATGCCATATCAACTCCACATGCAACAATGAAAACAAAGAAGGTCCAACTTATAGTCGCTAATGCACCAGTAGCACAACCACCAACCACTCTAGTACTACTCAACAACTAGTACAGATGCATCTGGATTATTACCCCACTCCAAACCATTGTAACTACATTGGATGGAGATACACTCTACCCTTTTAGATACAAGTCCAACATCCCCAACACCTATGGCAATAGTACTGGTACCTAAACTAGCAAGCATTGCTCTAGCCACGATCATGGATGGAACCTACAAATATATAGTTAACAAAGCAAACCAATGACAACCACTAACAAAGCTCACACTATTGGAATACACATGTCTTGTTGTTTCCTAAAATTACAAAATGTATTGAAGTTTCAAACACAAGGATTGCTACTAAACCCCTTTCCAAAAAACTTTGATCAAACAGCGTATTGCCTTCCACCACTTCCCATGACATCTACTATGTGAATTCATGCACATAGTTCAAGACCTCATTGACTATGGGGTGTTAGAGGTCACATATGGTCTTTGTGCTACTAATAACATTACAATAATCTTGCAAGAGCTATTCAACTTTGAGCCAATTACTCACTCGCCCATATCTTTGAGGAACTATAGTATTCATGGCCAACCCAATGCTTGGGAATAAAAATACACTGGTTCTCATGTGAAACTTCATGAGCCACTTATGATGGTATAACTGGACTCATTTTATACAAAGAATCTCTCAAGCTACTAATCTCTCTACTTCATAGGATGGACAAAGTGGCTTTGACTATAACACCTGCATTTATAGAGGTTTCACTACCTAAAGGAAAGTTCAAATGGATCAATTGACCTCATGATATGAAGATCCCTAGCTGATGGTGGATCGAATATATTATTACTTTCTAAAACCTTAATGAAGTAATCTTAGGTCATATATCAAGAACCATGTTCATTTTGGTTGTGAATGAAGGAAGCATCTTTGTTTCAAGTGACAATTTGTGTTTATAAATTAATGTTTGTGAATATTTGTTAAAAGATATCTGAGTGACCAATAAATTTATCGGTACATGGTAATGTTACCTACTTTTTTATATGAAGTTGATACTTTGGTGTGTCAAATACATGTTTAGGTAGTTTCATTCCAACAAATTATGATCTTGAATAATGTAGTTTAGTATTTGAGTCTACATTTTGTGGATTTTGGACTTTGGTAAACTATGACGATGACAAATCTTCCCTACCAAAGAATACTGACTCCCATCCGAGGATAACGTAATTTTGTTACATACATAATGCTCAGGAAACATAATGCTCTTCTTCCATATGCTAAATAATACATACAGTCTAGTATTAGTAACCCCAAGTTTTCAAAGTTCTCTGATTTTTTAAATGTTTCCTAGTACATGGTAAAGAAGGTAATGTGAAGAATCATATTTGGTAGTTGCAACTTCCATCAGAATCCCTCAGTCTATGGTTGTTATGTTAGCTATATTTCCCGTTATATGATGAAACAGAACCTATTTAAAAAATGAAAAGAAAACAAGATTATAGAACTTGATGCATGTTGCAACATAAGTTAGTTCGGAGTCTTTGGACTGACCATGACATCATTATAGATAAAGTGAAAAAGTATTAGTTTATAGGAGTTTGGAAAGGAAGGAGTAGACAGATTCATACCATGCAGGCTTGATAAAGTTTAAAAGAAAAAAGAATTTGTTTAGAAGATAAAAACAAAAGTTTAGATGTAAGTGGGCGTAACTGTGGTGGAGAAGGATTAACTCGGTCAACTTCACATTACCATGTTGTTTTGGTTGTTGCGATATAACTAGAAATAATGTGTTGCTTTTATTAAGGCGGTATCAAGTCTTTTGCTTCGCTGAGCAGCAGGAGCAACGCCCCTATATGATATCACCACCCATGGCTGTTTCAAGCTTCCTATACCCCTTATTTACATACAGTGATCCCATGGTCCTACGAATGTAGTCATGGCCGTGGGCCAATCAATGCTTAACCAAGCTTTAATCACTATACATCCAGTTTCGTTATCGGGTAGACTCAGTGGCGAAGCCAGAAAATCTGTATAAGAGGGGCACCATCAATGTAAATGTGTTAGCGGTCATATGAGATAGGGCACAACTAATAGTTTCTCAAAAAATCTAATTCATATCTGTATCAAATCGCATACAAATGCATGAACTGGGTCGGGCACTTGCCTACCCAGGCCTCAACGTGGCTACGCCACTGGTAGACCTGCACAGTTCTTGGTCAAAAGAAGCATATGAGACCGACCACCTCCTCCTTACCGCACCCTCAACTAGGAATTGTTGGATATATAGCTTTTGCAGTTATTATTTAGCATGTGTTAAGCCCAATGTAGTGCAGCGGGTACATAATGAAAAGGGATGTAAGTTCTTTTTGTATAAAATGATAATTACGTTATTAATTATTGATTTAATTAATTATATCTTTCTGTAACGATTCAACAACTTTTCATTATGTGAATAAGAGATTAAGTTAATTACTTATATAATTAATTGTCTTCTTTCCTTAATGGTAAAGACATATACGTTTCGTGTACAAGAGTGATCGAGTGATCGTGTCCATCTAGGATTAGGACATGGGGTGTGAAAGGTTATAAAAAAATACATGTCATTAGGGTTGGACACACAATGACTTCAGTCTCTCTCTGCATAACGCACAGCCTCAGCCGCCGTTTGCAAGAGACGAGAGATGTGTTCCTTTGACAGAGTGTTTCTCTTCTTTCCCTTCGCCCGTCTGAATTGCTGCTTCGTGGAGACTTGTCTTCGGAATGAATCGAGCATTCAGAAAAGTTGTCTCATGGAGATTCTTCTCTTGAACGAGACGAACAACGTCGTTCTTTTATTCCTTTGACATGATCTGTCCGGGTGGTGGTACCTACGATTGTTGGGCTGTACTGGTGGTGCAAATATTTCAGCGTCAAATTGACTTGCCGGAAGAGCAACGTTAAACACAAGCAGACATGCGGAGCAACTCGGCGTCTAGCGTTAGAACGATGTGAAGTCATCTATTACATGACAGCCAAACGACGTGACGTTAGGCGTCAATGTAACAAGCAAGGCTATCAACGTCTAACAACAATGAGATTAGACTGGAAGAACATCGCTTATCCGAAGGATTGCAAGGCAATGATTTCTTTAAGTATATATGTATATAAATATACATGTCGTGCTTCTCAACGGGACGATCCGGTCAGAAATTTCTTACTCTTTTATTTACGTTCTCCTACAATGTTTTATTCTTGTATATCTTATCTTGATCTACCTGTAATTGTTAATTTTTTTGCAATTGTTTGTTGTTGCATGTAACGACGTTTACACCTAAATTATCTAACAATTTTAAAGAAATCATTCTTTGTCGTTAATTAACAATGGAGATCATGGTACGTGTGCTAGAATTAACAATAAATATATGCCTAAAAATTTATTGTTTAGAACGTTGTATATTAGTAATGTTGAATATATAATTGGCATAGTATATGGGTATGAAGAATAGGAACAATCGAAACTAAATAAAATTGATCCCAACAATGTGAATATTATTTATAATTGGAAAAAGGCTGATACGAAATGCAAAGCGTTAATTTTGTTTGTGTTAAAAATACAAACCATATAATTTATACTCTTAGCAAGTATTGCTTATTTCTATAACATTATATAGGTATGATAGAAATAAAATATAAAACTGAGAATAAGGGTACTAAACAATGCTGCATTTCAAAGTTTATAATATTTCTAAACGTTTTATTTAGTAGAGGTAAATCTATTCTTGAACAAGTAATTAATGTTTTAATTCTTGGTGTACAAAATTCTGGATGCATGCATAAATTGCTTGAAAATTTTGTTGTTATGTCTATAGTTGAGATATTCCTAATATTTTAGGAAGTCATTTGACATATATCTCAAATATAAAGGAGAATCTCAATGAGCGGTCTCATGTAAGACATTAATAAACAAGACGTATACTTGAAATTTTTATTGTTATGTCTATAGTTGAGATATTCCTAATATTTTAAGAAGTCATTTGATATATATCTCAAATATAAAGGAGAATGTCAATGAGCGGTCTCATGTTAGACATTAATAAACAAGATGTACACCTGAAAGATACAAAGGTCAACTTACATGTTAGTTCTTACCCGGTAGTTAATTTTAGTGCTAAGACCAAAGATAAGAAATTAAAGATAGTACATATATCTATGCTAAGAACAAAGTATGTCTTTTATATACAAAGGATAGAAGGTTGCCACATCTAAAATTAAGGAGATTATAATTAGATAATTATTTTCTTGAACCTTAATGATGGGTATGTATCTTTAAAACCTGAAATCTCAATTATTAAATGAGATGGTTTTGTAATAGTCTGTAAAATGTAATAATTTATTATTACATACCTTCGTGATACTATGTTCTTTAGAAAGTGATATTTGTATAACATGGAGAACAAGTTTAAGATTCTTGCTGAACATATTTTAAATTGCAATATTTGAATGAATATAGTTCTGCATGCATGAATCTTGTTTCATCTACTATATAACATTATTGTTTGAGATATATTTTATTGTCTCAATGAAACAAATGATGAAACATGAACTGGTTCCCAAATCCGACATTAATTCTGAAAGATGTAAAATATATATGTAAACTAAATTGCCTAGAAGACTTTTTTTATAATAAGAATTCTGAAAATCTAGATTTAGTTCACCATAACATCTGTGAATACAATGAAGTTACTAATAGGAACTGAAAATTATTATTTTATAATATATGTGGATGATTTGTGTAGATATTGTTATGTCATTTTACTTAAAAGTAAAATTGAGACATTAGAAAATTAAAAATATTTTAGATAGAAGCTAAAACTCAAACTAGTATGGTACTTAAATGATTAAGGTCTGATGGGGAGACGAACATACCTTGAACTTATTTGTTGGAATTTTAACAACTCCCATGTGTAGTTCATGAAGGTTGTTGCTCCATATATACCATGGTTTATAGGGATTGTAGAACGTAAAATTTAATTCCTTATTTAAATGGCTAATAACTTTCTCCAGATCTCAAGTTTACTCATACATTTGTGGAAGAAACTTTGACTATGGCTTGTCAAATTTTGAATAAAGCTTTCTATAGACATAATAAGAGTAACCTGATTGAGTTATTGATTGAGAAAGAATTGTTCCTATAATATCTTCAAATGTGGGGGTATTCTTATATGTCTCTGAACACAAAAGAAAAGAAATTAGAAAAATAGTTGATGCAATTTTACTGGGTCATGTAAAGACAAGTTACACCTTTAGATTTATGATTGTAAAATTTGAAATCTTAGGCTATAAGGTTTATACAATTGTGATATTACGTACGGCATTATGTGATAATGTGTTTCCCATGAAAAACGGGTGTATCTAAAGAAATATCTCATAAAAGATTCATTATACACACGGTCTTTTCTCGAGTACGTAGAAAGGATGAGAAATGTGGGGGGCAACTTAGAATTTGCTATTTCTGAATTTATTGATTTTGATGAAATGGCTGAACAAAGGAGAAGTTAACATACTATGATTTTCAAGGATGATAGAAGTGAGTTTCTCACTTATAATATCGAATATGATCTTGTTCCTTTCAAAATATGCTATGGATTCTCCAGAAACTTAGTTTTGGAAATAATTTGTTAACAAAGAAATCTTATGAATTCTCTCAAATCAATTGTGGGAATTTATAGATTTGTCTTCTAGTTGTTCTAAAGTTGTTAGTAAATGGATCCTTAAGATAAAACTAAATTCAGACTGGTTAATCAATAATATACTTTGCTAGACTAGTTGTTAGGGGTTTTACACTCCGAAGGAATAAAGTTTTTTGATACATATTCTATGTTTCCTACATGAACACAATTTGAATGCGTAAGGCATTGGTTGTCACATATAATCTCATATTCAATAAATGAATGAGAATTTTGTATTCTTACACGGTAATATTCACGAGAAGATATATATATATATATATATATATATATATATATATATATATATATATATATATATATATATATATATATATATGGAATAATCTGATGGCTTTGTGCATTGTAGGAATGAGCATAAAAGTGTGTAAATTTATTAAAGCTATTGCATGGCTTGAAACAAGCTCCTAAGAAATGATATGAGATGTTTGATAGAGTACTATCAATGAAATGCTTCATTTCTAATAATTTTGATAAATGTATCTACTGTAAAAATCGTCAATGGTTGATTCATGTTGTTATATATAGATGATGTTTTGTTTCCAATATACAAGTAATAAATTAGACTATCATTCTTATGTAACAAGTTTTAGATGAAATATATAAGAGTCATTTATGTGATTTTAAGGCCTAAAATCATGAGGTTTACTGATGGTATAACTCTCTAAAAGTCTCATTATGTTGAGAAGATACTAGAGAAGTTTGAGTACACATCATGCAACCATGTTAAGACTCTATATGAACTCATCAAAATGTCTTGTATAAGAATGTGACTGAAGTTCTAATGAATTAATTATGATACTTTTTGGATATTGGAAGTTTGATGTATCTTAAGAATCACACATGTACATACATTATGTTTTTTATGTGCAAGTTGAGTAGATACACCAATGATCATGCTAAGACCCATTTAGAAATCTCTTGATAGAGTATTGGGGTCTGTAAAGGGAACACGCTACCTTGACTTCATTATGACAAATACCCTTTAGTAGTATAAGGATATAATAATGCATGCCAGTTTGTCATGAACTCTAAGAGTAATGGTGTCTTGTGATATATTTTCCTAATAAGAAAATATGTTGTTCTATGGATTGTCTTGGTATTCTTCTGAAGCTTAGTTGGGTGTTTTATATATGAAATTGAATTGGAAGTTGAATGGATGTATAGATTTTAATCTCAGTTAGCTATTGAAAATAAATATGATTCCTGTAATTTCATTTCATATTAATAATAATACAACTATAAAAGATATAAAGATTGACAAGTATAATTAAAACAACATTGACATATCCAAGTCAGACTTATGTCTGTAAGGGAGTTAATGTCTTGTGGGGTCAAAGCTTGACTACGTAGGTACCTCTTTTTTTCTTATAAAGCCAATCCTTTGACTATATGTCTTAATATGACATTAGTTGAGAAATTTAGGTTGGAGATGAGACGGAAACCCCTTCTTATTCGTAGGCAGTAACAACTCAACCTAAAAGAGTGGAGATCCCACGAATTGGGTTCAATGTGGTAATAACAAGTTGTCGGGTGAATTGATGACACTATGTAAATTTATCTTTGATGCTCCATGCATCTGTGTGTCTCTCCCTTAAAAACCTATTTAGTGTCATAAGATGCAAGTTAGTAAGAGATTAGTCTCTGAATGGAGTCAAGTCCTAGGACAGGATGCTAGCAGTACATTTTTGGAGACTTTAACTAAGTGATTGATGTTGTGTGGGCCGCAACAAGGAATATGGTTGTTTCATATATCAATCATGATTCCCTGATTAGGATGCATGGCCTTTAATGCATCGTTTTACTTCTTTACTGCCATGTCTTTATTATGTTGTTACCAATCGATACTCTTACAACCACGGTTCAAGTTCAAGACTTTAGTTCACTTAGTTTCTGTGGGAGTCTACGTTGGATAACTCAGGTAGATTCAAACCGAAAGGTATCTACTTAAAGCATTGTATGGAGGACTTTTTGGCAGGCCACTACACATTGGACTTTGCGGGGGATTGTTGGATATATATCTTTTGCAGTTATTATTTAACACGGGTTAAGCCCAATGTAGTGCAGCCAGTACATAATGGAAAGGAACGTAAGTTACTCTTTTTGTATAAAAAGATAATTACGTTATTAATTATTGATTTAATTAATTGTATATTTCTGAAACGGTTCAACAACTTTCCATTATGTGAATAAGAGATGAAGTTAATTACTTATATAATTAATGGTCTTCTTTCCTTAAGGACGTGGGGCGTGAAAGGATTATAAAAAGGGAAATATGTCATTAGGGTTGGACACACAATGACTTCATCCTCTCTCTGCATAACGCACAACCGTCAGCCGTCGTTTGCAAGAGACGAGAGATGTGTTCCTTTGCATAGTATTTCTCTTCTTTCCCTTCGTCCGTCTGAATTGCTGCTTCGTGGAGACTTGTCTTCGGAATGAATCGAGCATTCATAAAAGTTGTCTCATGGAAATCTTTTTCTTGAACGAGACGAACGACGTCGTTCTTTTATTCCTTTGACACGGTCTGTCTGGGCGATGGTACCTGCGATTGCTGGACTGCACTGGTGGTGCAAATATTTCGGCGTCAAATTGACGTGCTGGAAGAACGACGTTAAACACAAACAGACATGTGGAGCAACTCGGCGTCTGGCGTTAGCCAGACGAGCCAAACGATGTGAAGTCATCTATTACATGACAACCAAACGACGTGACGTTAGGCGTCAACGTAACAAGTAAGGCTATGGACGTCTAATAACAGTGGGATTAGACAAACGACTTGGCGTCAAGCGTTAGCGAGATGAGCCAAAAATATAGGCTTTGTTGTATTCTTAATGACTGGATGGACTGGAAAAACATCGCTTATATGAAGGATTGCAAGACAATGATTTCTTTAAGTATATATGTATATAAATATACATGTCTTGTTTCTCAACGGGACGATCCGGTCGAGTTTCTTACTCTTTTATTTATGTTCTCCTACAATGTTTTATTCTTTAATATCTTATCTTGATCTACCTGGGATTGCTAATTTTGTTGTTGCATGTAACGACTTTTACACCTAAATTATCTAACATGAATCAGAGGAATGGAGATCTTACAAGAGGAGGCGGACTTGGCCAAGGCCAATAGATGCCATACAAGTCGTGGTGGTTTCCCCGGGGACTCCTGCATCCAAGCTCAAGCGCGTGGATGGCTGATTCAGCCAGATCATTCATTGGTGCAGCAAACCGCTACCACAAGCAGCAGCAACAGATCAGGCCGCTTCGCCAAGGTCTGGGTTATGACAGGAAGAACGAGGTTACGAGGGTACTGGCCTATAGCAGTTATGGTCGCGGTCACATGTCCAGTCACAGGAGAAGTCTCCTCAGGCGACACTGTTTTACAGAGTAAATAGAGCCCCTCCCAACGGAGAAGAGGGAGCGTCCCTCCACACAAGTGAGTTGGATTAAGCGGTAAACAGATCTCTCACTAGATCCACCAAGATACAAGCATAGAAGGTAATTGTTTAATTAAATCCAAATTTTATATTCTGATCTATAAATAATCACAGAAAATATATAATATCTATATCTATACTTCTATAAAAAGAGCAAATATTTGAAAACTGTCGTTTCTTTATATCTGGAAAATGTCCAGCCAATCACAGTCCAACATTTTCAAAATGCTCTTCTCTCCTTCATCCTCCTCCTCTCACGTTTTTTCTCAGCTTTTAAGTTTTTTTTCTCCCCAGTAAAACTCATGTTCTCACGTTCCTCCGTTAACCTATAAATGTGGTTCAATTTTTGAAAACCGTTCATGTTCCACAATTCATGCTTAGTTACTAAAGACCGCGTCAAGTTCTCTCCCATTCAAAATCCTTTTCAAATTTTGAATTGTTAGCTTCTCCCAATTTCTCTCACGTTTTTAATTATTAAATTATCACTCATTAACAACACTAATTTAACCACAGATCTTACTTGGTCAAATAGTTACTCAACTGCGTTCGTGTTTAGTTATTAAAATATCTGTATTAGATAATACAGAAACAAAATAGAATTACAGCCACATATCAAAATGATCTTGACGTTAAGTTACAACATGATTAACTCTAATCATTATAGATAATTGAAATATATCACAGATTTTTTTGCAACAATACAAAATAATCTTGACGTTAAATTACAACAGGATTAACTTTGTTCTTTATAAATAATTGAAATACAAAACAGAAATAATTGCAACAACGTAATGTCTAGCATTATCACCAACTCTTTAACCGCAAGAGTCCAACATTATCGCCCACTTTTTCAATCCCGAGAATGTGGTGCCGCATTATCGCCCACCTACCCAGATACCCCTACAAAAACCAAACACCAGCATTAAACTTTTGTTGTCCCTCAAGCTTTGAAGCATGTTCCTCGAGCTTTACTTTAATACTATTAGAAGAAAACAACAATAGGTGAGACATTCGGTCTTTACACACATATTTAATGCATATGTTATAAGTTTTCTCACATCCTAAAGCCTCACACAGTAGCCTAATCAGCAGAGCCGCCAACCCCATTAATCTTACTGTCAAGAGTCACAGATTTCATTCTCCCACCTATTGCTGTCACAGTCCCAAAAGCCTGTTCTTCCTCACTTCCGTTGTCTTCACCCAGTAACTAAATAGTAGCCTCATTTCAAAGTTGCTACTACAATCCGAAAAACCTCTTCTTCTAAGAAAATATCTCAAGGTGATATTTTGTAATATATATATATATATATATATATATATATATATATATATATATTGTGCATCAAATACTAGTGAAAACCTCCTCGACTATCATGCATCAACTTATACAACAGAGACAGCAGCCCACTTCAGAGTTGCTACAACAATCTGGAAAGTCTCTTTTTCTAAGAAAAAATACCACAAGGTGTGATTTAGTGCTAAAGTATATATTGTGTGCATCACATACCATTGACTACCAGTTTCTCACCTCATTTGTCCCCACGCAGTAACAGCAAACACAACAACCCCACTTGAAAGAATACCACAATCAAAGCCAAACATGAGACTCCCACCTGTTGAAGATGTAATTATCCGTGAAAGCTAGTTATAAATAAAAACACATACATGTAAGAGCTCATCATATACATATGATACATATTTAATAAAAATGTTTTCATCTCCTTAATCGTCACACATTCAACCTAATCAGTATAGCAGCCCACCATATTGATATTTATGTAGGAGTCACAGTTCACAACAGTCCAGATCAAACATTGGATGCCATTTTCTTATTGTTGTTACTATTCAGAAGCCTCCTACTAGAGGAAAACACTTCCAGGTGAGTCACAAAAAGTGAGTCATAAAAAGTGTTTCATGCATTTGCAAAATATTGGAAGGTATTTTCATGCAAAACCTATACGTTGCTATCTTTGTTTCAATACTAAACTATAATCTAAGGAAAAAAGAGCGACAATAAGTTAACAAAGGCGCTGCAAATATTGTTGAATACCTCAGACAGTGGTGTCACTGGCTTTCTGAACAAGCTAAAGGAATGTCTCAGGTTGTTGGTCCCATGTATCCTATAAGATGGACATTGAGATCCTGATCTTGGTGTCTAGATGAATTTCCAAAAGGGAAAACTCTTTGTAGGCATGACAAGCTTAGTAGCACAGAGTCACATTGCGAAAAAAGTCCATCTTGGTAGTTAGTCAAATTTCGAATCTGGGAAAAGAAAATGATTTGTTAGGTAAGGGAAGTCAAAGTACCAATCCAAACATGTTCAATTAGATTTAGTTTATAGTTTAAGCTAACAATTAAATATACGGCCAAAATTAGGAGATGGAATAGATTTTAAAAAAAGAACATAAAAGAAATTTCTAAGAATAATTAGCCATTATAAAAGAAAATCAAATGGAGTTTAAAAGAAAAGAAACATGTCATTCTAAGTAAAGTTGCATACATCTACATGTTTCTATATCATTGTATCTATGTTAAGCTTTATTTGGCATTCATCAATGAAACCAGAGTTGTACAAAATCCTATGATCCATCATAATCCATTATCACATTTAACTGTGTCGAGATCTACCTAACTAGAATAGTCATTGTATCCATGTTAAGATTTATTGGGCATTCATAAATGAAAACATAGTTGTACTGAATCCTATGACCTTTTAAAAGCCATTATCACATCTGACTGTGTCTAGATCTACCTAATTAGAATACTCGTTGTATCTACGTTAAGCCGTATTGGGCATTCATAAATGAAACCAAAGTTGTATTGAATCCTATGACCTAACAAAAGCCATTATCACATCTAAGTGTGTCTAGATCTACCTATTTAGCATAGGGATAGTAGTGGATGTTCATGGTAATGGACAACCAAAGCATATGGGAGAATATTATACCTTACATGGATGCTCATCTTATTAAAAATAATATAGTTTTTTATTTTTATATGATGTAGTGCAGGCATCCAATGAGGTCTTTCATATTTAATGAACATACTCTGATTTGACTGGGGTTGTTGGGTTGCTAAATGTGACTTTCAATTAAACCAATTAGTCATACAACCCATAAAAATGGACTTATCTTCAAACAAGGTATTGAATGGAAGATGGAGCTTGATATGCTCTTCTACAACAACAAAACCCAAACATTGAAGAAATATAATTATCTATTAAGATAAATATTAAAAATCTTAAAATCTAATGTTAATAATGTAAACTAATATACAAATAGATACTGCATATACAAACTTATAATGGAAATCAACTACCGGTCCCAACATGTCCATTTAGAATAAGTTGATAGTATAACCTAACAAATGGTATGTCTTTAACCATTTAACTAATACAAAATATGCATATACATGGATTTTTTTTTGTAACATGCCACCTACGAGGTAGATGGCCACATTAACAAAACTAATGTTGGTGCCAATAAATTCATAAACAACATATATATTTGACGGTATTGTATGGTAAATCAATTATCAATATAAAGATACCCATTTAGTATAATTTTGAAACCAACCAATGGTAAGTTTTTAAATAAATACAACCATTCGAAGAAAAAAACATAAAAAGAAAAATATGAGAACAAAAGGCATTTATAAGTATACTCAGAAGAAACCTGTATTTTAATGTATTCACATCTCTACTAAACTTTAATTTGAGGACAAAATTTGCACAGAGGTATAATTTGATATTTGCTTATCTATATAAAATTTAATCAAGGAAAATAAAGCCACTACAAGTTAACAATGTGATTCTAGATTTCTGAACATGTTGGAGGAGCAATTATCGAGTTGTTGGTCCCATGTAGTCCATGGATCCTGGTTTTGGTGTCTAGATGAATATCCAAACAATGAAACCCTTTCTAGGCATGGCTAGGTCAATGGCACAAAGCCTCACACTGAGAAAAAGTCCCCCTTGCCCATCATATAGGTAGTAGAATCTAGAATATGGTAAAATAAAATAAATTTATAGTGAAGGAAATGCCAGTGTAAAGTGGGTGCTGAAGAAAGTTCAAGGTCAATTATAAACCCTATTTTAGAAAATTCATTTATGTATTATTATTGTTAGTTTCAAAATAAGAGTTACACATTTCAGATGGTGGTAGAGAGAGAGAGAGAGGGAGGGAGACACACAAAGTCATAGGAAATGACGAAAAATGGAGGATAATATAGAAGCAACATGTATATGATTTTTCTACCAATTTTCTCCCCACTAAATTATATTGTAGATAATAGGAAGGAAAAACATTGAAGAGAAACTTATTTGTATGCTCAAGGGAAAACAAGGAAAAGTAAATGAAAAACTTGTGAATTCTTTTGTGTGGAAACATGGATCCTTGGATAGAAACTCGTAAACAAGAGTTAGACAAGTTACTCATAAAAAATGTAACATTTTAAGTCAATTTCTGACATGACTCTGATTTCAAATCAACTATAGTTGGTTCATATGTGTTTCCATCCACCACAGTTCCAACAAGGTACATGAACAAATAGTATATCCAATGTTATTAATTTCAATTCCAAATGCATTGTAGTGTATTTGTCCCATGCCGTGTATTTTGCATCACTACTCATGTCGTCTAGGTTAATGTTGTTTTAGCATCACATAGCAAGATGACATAAAGTAAAAAATTCAATATATCCATTGTGGCTTGGGTCAATTTTGAGTAAATCCTTCAAAAATATGTTTTACCAAATAAAGGTTTTATGTTAAGCATTATAAAATTATCAAATAATGTTCAGTTTCGATCCAAGTCATAAACAAAAGGATACAGTTAAGTGCACCTATTATTTATAGAATATTTATTCTTAAACTCATGTTTCAAACATTAGTGAATTGCACGAAATGGAAACCTTTCCAAAATTAGCAGGACACAATATAACAAATCAACATGAATGAATAGCATGAAAATGAATTCCAAAATTACCAAGCCACAATATAATAGACCTTATACATATCAATCGAATACAACATATTATATATGTATCTTCTTAAAATTACTCACAAGTAGGTAGAAGTATAATACAAAATTGATTGGCTATTATTGAACTTCAACAACAACACAACCACCAATCTTGATAAAGTTCCACACAATGGGAGGGGAAAATGATTAGGGTAATGATTAATATTGAATTCTAAAGGGCAGTTGCTATTGTAAATGTGTTTGTTATATATATTAGGTATTCTGGTGATATGGAAATTGACTAAAAATCATGCCGCACAACTAACAATTGCAATCAGATCACAAAGATGATGAGTAATGTATATAAGGCTCAAACAACATGAAAAATAGCATATATTTGTTTCAGTGTCATGATTTCTGGTTAGATCTAGCCCAACTGCAAGGATCACTGACTAACTATGTAGCTGGGACATATCCCAAACAACATAAGAAGCAAGATTAGTAAATAATGTCCTAAATACGAGGGAAATCATTGGATATACAATTCGTAGGAGAGTGTGCAAAACTATCATCCATTTTAGCTAGATCTATCCTCGTCATTCCTAGTAGTTGGCCAACTCAGTAGTTACTAACGATCACACAAGAGAGGTGGAGGAAAGTAGGTTTACAATGAAAGAAAAAAATAAGATGAACCCTCTTTGCATGGCTTACCTAAATGATTTTCTGAGACCGTCTCCTCTCTGAAATCGCATAGACTTGTATCAATCACTGAATTTAACAAGGAATCTCTGAGCTGAAACAGATCTCTGACATCATAGGGAGTAATGATTCTATAGAATAGGGCATGGCGAGAGAGAACACAGGAACAAATGAAATCGTTCGGTGGAGATTTGGGAGAGAGTGTGTTAGCACAAATGACAAAGGATGAGATGAAATCAATCATCCACTAGATAGTTTGGGGAGAGAGCAGCTAGAAAGGAGATGGGTGAAATTGTCGGGTTGATTTTAGAGAAAGGGTGATGAGACAAGATATAGCATCCAGACAAAGAAGTTGGATAGATAGGTCTGTAGTGGGGTTTAGACAAAAGTGTAGTAGGTTTGAAGGGGTTGTATTTATCATGATATGGCGTTACATAACATATCGGGATAGTATATAGCATTTAAATATAATGTTGGCCCGCTCAAGTATTGTGTGACCAAAGGGTATAAAGTGAGAAGGTGTGGTTTTTATATGTTTGGTAGGGATGGGAATACGACGTAACATGTAGTCTATAATCCATGTCATTTAATGACATTAACACTGGCCCTTAGATGAGATGTACAAAAACTACAACAATAAATATAACATATCACATGATGGTGCAAATTTTATATAACACTCTGATTTATATGTACTTAAAAAAAGTAGAAATCTCTCTCTCTCTCCAAATATATTGATAGTTTTGATCTCAATTGAAAAATACTAAATGATTCCACAACGACCCCAATTATATCCTAAACTTACTCTCATATTCTCTCATTATTTCACAATAAATTTCCATTGATATAAAATGAAATACGATTATTATGAAGAAACTTAAAAGAAAATGAGAAGGCTTGTGTAAATAAGGAAAAAAATCAATCCATTTTATAACTCACATACAAAATTAGTAATGAATATGTCTACCAATACGTTTTTCAAAAAAGAATGTCAATATTACTGTTTAATGCCATTGACTCACTCTTATTCGTACTTTCTTAATACTATTCCATGATCCTCACAGTCATGCTCTTAATTTCGTCAACCATGGTTGCATATCATCTCTATCACTCACCCTCTCTATGATTACATTTCATTCTTATTATGAATGAAATAGCAAAATAATACCAAAGTTTAATAAAAATACATCATTTTGACACAAAATGTGTCCTAAAAAATTAAAAATGGATATATGAAAAGGCCTATTTTGAAGCCTTCCAACAAATAGGAGAAATTAAAAATAAATATATTTACAAATTATTGTAGAATAATAGCTATAATGAATACATTAATATGTACAAGTCCAATCAATATTGTTAGAAATTCTTTTTGAGCCATTCTCACTTTGTTTTGTACTTTCGCAAGACCATGCCCTTGTTCTCACCCATAAGTTTTTAGGCTTTTAATGCCTGCAATGGCCTCTCGTCTCACTGCGAGTATTACAACTTATTTTTTCCCAATGAACATAATCACATAATGGAATTAAAAAGTATATTTCCTTATGATCTTCAAGTATCTCCTAAACTTTCTCTCTCCCCATCATCTCATCAAAATTGTTATTTCAATATCTAAATAAAATGAAACAATACTTAATGGGGCCATCTAAATAAACCCTCTCCCCACACTCTCTCCTCCCACATTCTCTCCCCCATCATATCAACCTCCACGAAGCATATGGTCAACATTGTAGAGATAAAACTATTATGTTTTAGTGAAAAGGATAGTCTTCCTTTATAACATTGACCATTCCATTTATAATTGATACATTTTTTCTTTCCATTCAAAAGTTGTTTCTTAATATATTAAGACATTTGAACATAGGTCGTGGTTATGTTTGGGTTACATTTGCAAAAATTTGAAGAGTTGCTTTTGTACTAAACTCAACAAAAATTATCCCAAAGCTACGTGTATTTAAGAAGCAGAAGTGGAATTGTAAAATCTATAAAACCCATTATTTATTAAATTTTTACTTAAGGATTACTTTATTTTGTAGAAAGTAAATCAAATAATGTACCAAAAATCTTGTTTTTAATTTATATTAATAAATGTATGTCATTATCATCATTCAAATTTAATAATTTATGCATATATTAACACAACTATGGTGTGGGTTTTTTTATCATAGTAAAATATCTTGATATGAACAAAGCATTTTACATGTATATTCTTCAATTAAATTTACAAGTTATATATAAATGGATAAACTGGATTTTTATGTTCATGGCTCAAGTTTATTTACATTGTCTTCGTAACTAAATCTTCTCACATGCTTGTAATAAAAGAATTTATGAACATTATTGAAATATACTTTGTCATTGATCAATAGAAAACTTTTCTAATATAGATTTATAAAATAAATTCAATATTGGATTAGAAAATTACCACCACGTAGATTAATGTTATATAATGATGTATACTATTTGATCACGTACAAATGAATTTGAGTATACATTTTAATTGAGCATTGTAATAACAAAGGCTAGATTCATATATGTAAGGGTATTGTTTATTGTTGTTGTTCTTATTACATTGACTAAACGCCACACCAACCTCACTATATCAACATATAACATCATGTGGTGAATTACTATTAATTTCTTGAAGTTGATTATTTTCAACTACATTTAAATTTTTTTACTTATAAAAAAAGAATATTTTTATAATATTACAGGAAATACTTCCAATCATATCTTATGAATAAAATTTATTTATAATTTTTTCTTTTTATTATTATTTTATAAAAAAACAACACTTATGATATGTCATTCACTACTGTTAGACAATTGCAAATAAGGTACCCCTGGAAAAGGAAAAATTATATCTATCGTTGTTTGAACTTAGATTTAGTTTTTGATGTTCCTAATAAACTTAGTTCCACGTGACAGGAAATGCATGCCTTAAATGAAAGAATATCATGATAGATGGATGATTAAGAAAACCCCTTAACGTGTAATCAAACCTTTATAATGATATATAACCCGATGTTCGGCCTTAATTTGGATTGAAATGCTTGTTACTAGGTTTTATTATAAAAAATCAAATAGGTCTAAAGGAAGTAATACAAGTCTAGAAAATGCCCTAACGATTTGTAAATGTCCAGAAAAAACTATTATAACCAAGTTAGGATGCATGTAACTTTATTATATTATCTAATGTGAGTAAATATGTTGATAGATAATTCTTCATGTTCCCAATCTGATCTACATGCTTTAAACCTAGTTTTGTTTGGTGATTGTTTATGACCAATAAGTATCGAGATCATATGTTAAGTTTATATTAATGTAGAGAATTAGATAGGAGATTAAATAGGATATTTAGATCTAGGATCATATTAAGCGGGATAAGTTAGGATTTTAATACACACTCAAGGTAAGTGGGTTGTGTCCATTGATTTCAATATTTATATAATCCATATAGTGCACACATCCTTACATAATAACTTAGGGTAAAGTTTATTTTTTGGTTAGTGACTTAAGATATCTATCGTTCCCAAATATGTTATGTTTTTTCAATCATGCTAAAAGGCACATATTCAGATTTAGTTATGTGGACTTCATATTTGAAAGATTTAAGAATTAAGATAAACAATATTTATATGTTTGTTATATATGTATATATATTATTGCTTATGATATTTGCATAAAGATATCAATTATCTAAGTAAAGTAAGAAATAATAAAAGATATGTCTTTCCATCACTTATTAAGATGATACTTTATATCTAGTTTTACTTACTTCATAATTCATATTCATATTCAAATTCAGATTTAGATTTCTCATTTTACAAGTATTCAGATATTAGATCCATATAAATAATAAGTGTTTCAAATCCAATCCCAATTATTTCATAATTGAGATTCATATTTAGATTTAGATTTTAATACATGCTCAGTTATCAATGTTTTGTCTTAGTATAATGTAATAGCTCGGATCTAAGATGAATAAGATAGAACCTTCACATAATATATTATATGATAAGTCCTAATCTAGTAGTCATGGGACGATTCAAAAGCATGCAATGCCAATTTAGAGGAGTATTTATGCTAATCCAGATGTACTTGGTACCAACTCATAGACACCTCGATGTCACTCATAGGCATGTAGTGCCAATTCAGAGGTACTTTGGTACTAATTCATATGTGTAACCACACCAATTCATAGTAGACTTATCATATAATGTCATCTACATAGCATATAAAAGTCATAAATAAAAGCTACCTTAATTTAAAAGTGCACAACTTTTATTTTTTAGTTCATTTGTTCAATTTTGAATGTTGGCTTTCAAGTCTAATATATTCATGTTGATCTTATTAGAAATTTAATGTCACTTACTCTAACACATATCTCTAATTGTGCATGGCTGGGGACAAGTCTTCTGTATCTATCGAGCTTTAAGAAGAGTGACCAAGTTAGAATTTCATGTCTATGTTTGATAGGTTTACATGGTGGGGCACCATATGGATGGTCCCATATTTGAGATTTGAATTGTATAGATATGTATCATGGTATTAAGTTCTTATTTTATACGATGATGTAGTGGAACTCTTTTGAGAAGAATATGATGAAAATTTCTCTCATACACAATTTGTAATGATTCTTGTTTATTATTATCGTGATGCTTACCGTGTATGTGACACCCTCAGTTGAAAAGAAATTGTATGGCTTTTGCTCATGAGATATGAAAATTGGGGTGTTACAATATGGTATATGAGTAATAATGTAGATGGCCACCGGGAGAATTCTCATGTTCTTAATTAGTTCATATTACCCCTCTAGAATCCTAATTAAATAGGATGCAAATGGAGCAATAGTTTTTTACTATTATGGAATAGATGAGTGAGAGATATTAGATATTGAAATAGAGGTCCACTTAGGTAATGGAAGTTTTTCTATGCATTAAAGATAGATTTCTATGTTGTAGTCTTTAAGTGTCAACTCTATATATGCCTATATCATGACCTCTCTATTTTGCAATGGTTTATGGTCTGGAGCACAAATCAATCGATATTGTAGAGGGAGTGGTATGGGTACTAAAACATGTATGATGCTTGTATCATCCTTTTAAGTGCATGTGGTATGAAACATATGCACTAGTTAGATATTGAGATAAGTATGATAATATAGGTCAAATCTAGATACATATATTGTTAGTATGTATACAAAGTGCCATGAGAAAGATTTGATATCAAGATCCTAATCTAGATGCCGACTTGAACCTAGTGGTGTTAGAGTTAAGTAGGTATATCACTTTATGTCGGTATTAGATGCCTAGTAATGACTTTAGGGTGAAGAATTTGAGATAAATTCATGCATAGAGAAAGAAACAAGAGTAGTATAAGCCAAAATATGATAAAAAAAAACTTCATACCTTGTAGATTGTAGGAGTAGATAAAGAAAATATATAGTCCCAGGGAGAAAACTAGGGTCACAATTATGTTATAAGAATAGTAGGCACCACATTAGAAGATTGTACCTATTTTAAGACCCCATATATATTGAATACTCATACCCCAAGATTCAAAGAAATGTCATTTATTACCTAAGACAATGTAGTCTACCGTTACTAGAGAAATAAATGAAACAGTTTGGGTATGAGAAATTTGGAAAACTTTGTGATTTTGTTAAAAACAATAAGAGATTAACATTTTTCATACATATGTTGATACTAACTTTGGGAATCAAAGTTTGAGACGATACTAGAAATCAGGGTCAACAATCTAATGGATATGAATGATAATTAATGTCCTTGTTGAACTCCGTGATCTATTCTCTTAGAAATTCAAAGAATAGATGAGGTGTGGTGGATCTTGATAATGCTTGAATTATGAGAAGGTGATGAAACCTGAATAGTTGTCCTTAACATTGAAGTTTCATCCAAGTGACTTGAATATCACAATAATCAGATCAATAAAACCTTCTGATGAGACTAAAGGTAAAATTGTACAAGTTGGACCATATTATGCCTGAAATAACTAGGCATGTATGAACAAGGAATACCGGGTAATGATTAATTAGTTGTATTTTAGAACATTACTAACAATATTATTTTGTGAATAGATAATACTAGAACCATAAATCTTAGTTTTTGGTTCAATAAGAACTATGTAAGTAATCTGAAGAGGATGAGTATGAGTTATAGATATTTGCACAACCCTACAGTTGGTATCTCAGAGAGTAGTTCAATCAAATTTTGAGGAAAAATCATAAGGTGGGTATAATTGTAACATCTGCATTTATAGATGTTTTAAAATCGAATGGAATTTTCACATGAAACAACTCACCTCATGATGTGAAGATCCCTAGGTGATGGTGGATTGAATATATTATTACTTTCTAAAACTTTAATGAAGTATTTTTAGGTAAAATATCAAGAAACGTGTTCATTTTGGTATTGAATGAAGAAAATATCTTAGTTTTAAGTGACAACTTATGTTTATATATTATGGTTTGTGAATATTTGTGAATAGATGTCTGAGTGACCAATAATGTATTAGTACATGGTAATGTTACCTATTTCATAATATGACGTTGATATATTGGAGTTTCAAACACATGTTTAGGTAGTCTCAATCCAACAAATTATGATCTCTAATAATGTGGTTTAGTGTTCAAGTATACATTTTGTGGATATTTTTGAACTTTGGTACTTGATGATGATGACAAGCATGCCCTATGAAAGACTCTTGACCCCATCTGATTTTTAACAAAAAAATTGTTACATGTATAATATTCTCAAAACATAATTCTCTTCTTCCAATTGGCTAAATAATACATACAATCTAGTATTAGTAACTCCATGTTTTCAAAGTTCTATGATTTGTTAAATGCGGCCTACGACACGGTAAAGAATGTAATATGAAGATTTTTGTCTGACAATTGCAGCTTCCATCAGAATCTCTCAGTCTACGGCTGTTATATTAGCTATATTTCCTGGTATCCTGTGAGAACTTGATTCATGTTGCAATATAAGTTAGTTTGGATTGACCATGACATCATTACAAATAGATTAAAAATGTATTAGTTTATAGGAGTTTGGAAAGGAAGGAGTAGACATATTCATGCCATCCACGTTTGATAAAGTCAAATCTAATTTATAAATAGAATTTGTTTAGAAGATAAAAATTAAAGTTTAGATGTAATTGGGTGTAATCATGGTGGAGAAGGACCAACTCGATCAATTATTCATTATCATGTTGTTTTGGTTGTTATAATATGACCGTGAATAATATGTTGCTTTATTAAAGCGGTATCAACTCTTTCACTTCGTTGAGTAGCAGGAGCAACGCCCTTATATCACCACCCAGGGTCGTCACAACGTTCCTATGCCACTTATTTATATGAAAAATTCTAACTATAGTCAGTTTTCTACCCGCACACCCACATGAATCTCGACAAGCTACAAAAATTACCCACAATCTGATTTTGTATCTCCCAGTGAGATATCATCCACCCATTGCAGAGATTTGCATGAAAGCCTATGAAAACACCATGTAAAAATGGTTGTCCCCTACAAGAACCAAAATCAAACATTTTTAAATTTCACCCTTATGATTTCCTTTATTTTATTTCAAACACTTAGATATTAAAGACATGTTGCATCCCTCTTATTTTTCTTCCCACTCCATGCCTCCTACTAGATGCACATATATTGTATGTACAATAATTCTTTCTTTTAATGATTTTCATTTTTCTATTTTGATTCCAATATCATTACATTATTTACATGTTGCCATTGCAGATGCATTAATCACATCATTTTCAGACGGATTCACACTATACAGATTCATTAATTATTCGTCATTAATTATGTTTTTTATACATTATTTGGAGTAGATTTAGTTTATGTTGTACAATTTTTTTATTTACTAAGACATAATCATATTAAATACTAGAATCACCACAACGTCAGCCTCTAGGATTACATTAGATATTTTTCCAGTCCTACATCATTAACCCATAACAAGCATATCGATATTTACTTCATAAGTACAGTGTGTATATTTACTAGGTCATATTATACTATCCAAGTAGTGTACAGTCGTACGAACATTTTTTATTTACTATTATTAATACATAATCATATTAAATTCTAGAACCATCACAACATTAGACATCTTTCCAACTGTACAACATTAATCCAAAATAAGCAGATACAATTTTACTTCATACGCATAGTATGTATATTTGTTGTCACAGTGGTAAATGATTTGTTTTAGTATTGTAAATTCATATCTTAGCATATGTGTTGATAACCTTTTATGTATTACAGAAAAGCACACCAGCTATACAAGACTCTATTATGGTTATTCGTGTCGGAAGAGCATCATCTCTAGGAAAGAAATCAAAGAGAGAGCTATCAACACCAAAGAAAAAAAAGGACTTTTACAAAAAGCAGCAAAGGATTCCAGTACAAATGCTCATACAGTATTTTCAGACAACAACACAACACATATAGATCCAAACACAATTAATGTGGCAGATATAGGTCCATGACCAAAACAGTAGATGAAACTGTGTCAAATGGACTTAAGACCTAAATGAATCTCCTTATATTTCACATACAACGGAAGAAGTCTGCTCCCCTTATATAGAATTGGGTTTGAATCTATCAAATCATGTACACATACTGGATAATTTTTGTCCCAATTTTCCTGAAACAAACAGATATTTGTACATGTGGTTTAATAATTATCGACCCCAGTTCTGAAATGCAAGTCTATCAAATGTAATGAAAATATTTTAATCATGTGTTACAGACGGTTTCCAACATTCATCATGTATGTCTGTACTAAATTTCTAATGATCTTTAATTATCTGAGTACAATACTAATGAGTACAATACAAAGTCAGAATTGATTTACATACGTCACATTTCCTCCTAAACAAATAGATATTTGTATAAGTAGTTTATTAAATTTTGACTATAATAATATACAATTGATCAATCTTAGAACACCTACATAATTACAGACATTGTACCGTTTTAATCACCAATATGATATTTTACAACTCATCAAGTATTGTACTTTTATAAATAATATGTGCAGTACTTGTACAAATACGCGACAATTATCTGTACATATAGATACATACAGTTTACATTTTTGATGTAAACCACATTGCTACAAAAAAAAGGCGTACAGTACGTCTACGCATAGTATATAAGTCGGTCAAAAGCAATGACATTATGCCATCTGTATGACTAATAACTTACTTTATAAATAAAATCATGTACAGTACGTATGCATGCAATCACGTACAGTGCGAATGCATACAATCACGTACATTACAATATAATTTTATCTAGATACATGCAGTTACATTTTTTTGTACACCCATTCATCATAATTAAAATAAATATTCAATCACTTATATTACGTATACAGACACTTAGTACATACTTTAATGACATTCATTAATTTTCCCAAATTTGTCATAATATTTGCTACACAAAAAGGCATACGGTACGTCTGCATAGAGAATGTAAGTCGATCAAAAGTAACGACATTGTACTCTCCGCATCACCAATAAGTTACTTTACAACTCAACCGTATTGTACATTTGTTCATGATAACTGTTACGTTTGTCAAGCGGATTTTGTCAATAAACATAAAATTACAGATAATTATGGTGTACTGTACATGATGATTTATACACGTATTGTGTGTGATTGTATGCACACATACTATAAGTGATGATATTTATAAGTATTTATACATAATTGCATGCATCTTGACATATCGTACGTGATTAATTATAAACGTACTTAAGGTGGTTGTATGTACAAGTATTGTACGTATTATTTATAAAAGTACAGAATGTGATGAGTTGTAAAGTATCATAAGTAAGTTGATCAAAAGCAAGGACAGTGTACCCTCTGCATCGCCAATAAATTACTTTACAACTCAACATGTATTGTATGTTTGTAGATAATACGTACTGTATGTTTGTAAATACTACGTATTGTATGTTTGTAAATAATACATACAATATGTGTACATACATTCGTGACAACTGTTACATTTGTCAAGAAGATTTTGTCAACACACATAAAATTACAGTAGCAATGGTCCCCATGTACAATACCAACGCATATATAACTTTTGTCACAAACAACTAGCTAAAAAAGTGCCACCAATTGTTGTACCATTAATAAAATAGCTCAGGCTTTAACTTCAACACCATATTGTTAAGTACAAATCATCTCTCCTTTTTGTCATAGCACCGAACAAGTTCTTCTATTAACGCAAGGTCCATGTTGGACACTTCATTTTCAAAATCCCCCAAAATTGGTTCTTTTGAATTTATATTTATGCTCAGTTCCAATTGTGTTAATTCACACTATTTACAAGTACAATACTACTATCCAGTCAGTAATGTACATTTTTAAAAGCAAATCAATGACTCCACTATCAATACAAGTGCAATATTGTTATTCATACAAATTCAAGTACAATACCAATCAATAATATAAGTACAATACTAATCACCAATAGAAATATAATACTATTATCAACAACACTTCACTTTTTATTCGTACAGTACATGCACAATGAATTTAAAAAGAAATATATGAAAATTATCAAGTATAGTAATATTAACATGCATAATATTTACACGTAAAGTATTTTTACTCAATACAATACATTAGTAATATTACTGAGTAATAAACTTTTCCATATGATAAAAAAACCGACAGTCATTTCTTCTGATCCTAATGTATTGTATATAATTGTTGTGTATGCCAAAGATGGGAAAAAGATTGTTGTGTACGTCACGGATGGGAAATATATTAGTACTATACTTGGACAACTTCATAAGACACATGTTCAACTTTTGTTGGAAAAAAGTGTTAATGGTCTTATAAAGATCAGTATGGTATGGCATTACTAACGATTGTTACACCCAACTAGATGTAATCTAAATATGTTGAAAAAAATAGAACATACAGTACCTATGAATGTGTGAAAACATTCATACGTCAAACCATCCTAATGATTTCATCACTTACTGCTTACATTATATTGTACAACAGAATATTTTGGGAGAAATAAAAAATCGGGGGAGCTATATATAAATTAGGAGAAATTAGAAGTATTGTACCTAAAATCGGCCATGAACGAAGGGCTTCTAGTGGGTTGGCTACAGTGTAACCTGTTACAACATCCAAAACCACCACTCCGGCAGGATCCCCCAAGATGGTGCGCTCCGACAGGGCAGTCTTACCAATAGGCAGGGTTAGGGCTGAGGGTCGTACTGTGCTTTTGGTAGGGTTAGGGTTGAGGATGAGGAACATGTTAGGGGAAGAGAGAACAGTGACTGAGAATGATGCAACGGAGGTCGGTGATGGGGAAGCTAGAGTCAGGGTAGGTACTCCAGAGAGAGATAGGGCTTGAGAGCCAGTCGGGGGAGAAAGCGAGGGCTTTGAGCAACCGTTCTAGTGGGAGACTGGGGTGTGGAGAGAGAGGAGAGCCGGTATTTTTTTTGGGAGACCTATATGACTCTTTGAATTTGGTGCACAATGGATTCGTATCTGCCTAAAGTGGTAGGGTGGGTTCTACCAAGGAAATAGGTGGGTAAACAGGTGGATAGGTGACTACACATAATGTGAATCTTATACAAGGATGTCACAGTTATGTAATATGTCATCATAGAGATTGGGAAATCAATGCTTAACCAAGCTTTAATCACAATGCATCTAGTTTCGTTATTGAGTAGAATCATATGAGATCGAACACCTTCTCCTCCTTATCACACCTTCAACTAGGAAGCACAGGTCAAAGATCTTATAAGAGAGGCGGACTTGGCCAATAAATGACATAGAAGTCATAGTGGTTTCCCTGAGGACTCTCACACCCCAACTGAAGCACGTGGATGGCCTATCAAACTAGATCCTTCATTGGTTCAACAGAACGTTGCACACAATGACAGATCAGGATGCTTCACCAAGGTCTGGGTTATGGCAAGAAGAACAAGGGAAGACCTACAATCACCTGGAGAAGGTATGGTACTGACCTATTACTGCTATGATCGCAGTCACATGCCCAATTCACAGGAGATGCCTCTTGAGGTGACACCCTATTTTATAGTGTAAACACATAACAGAGGCCCTCCTAATGGAGGAGAAGAGGGAGCATCCTTCCATGCAAGTCAGCTAAGATTATGCGATAAATGAATCTCTCAATGGATCCACAAAGATACAAGGAAAAAAGGTAAATATTTATCTAAATCCAAATTTTATATTTTGATCTATAAATGATCATACAAATGCATCATATGTCAATAAAATGCAAATAAGGTACTTTGGATAGGGAAAATGTTATCTATCATTATTTGAACTTAGATAGAGTGTTTGATGTTCATAATAAACTTAGTTTCACGTCCATGCAATACATCCCTTAAATGAAAGAATACTATGATAGATGGATGATTAAGAAAACCCCTTCATGTGTAATCAGACCTTTATACTGATATATAACCTAGTGTCGGGCCTTAATTTGTATTTTGATGCTTGTTACTAGGTTTTACTTTATAAAATCAAATAGGGCTAAAAACCCCAATATAAGTCTAAAAAATGCACTAACAATATGTAAATGTCCAAAAGAAACTAGTATAACCAAATTAGGATGCAAGTAACCTTATTATATTATCTAATGTGAGTAAATATGTTGATAGATGGTACTTCATGTTCCTAATCCTATCTACATGCTTTAAAACCTAGTTTTGTTTTTGGTGATTGTTTATGGCCAATAAGTATCCAGATCATATGTTAAGTTTTTATTAATGTGAGAGAACCATAGGAAGAGTAAGAGAACTAAATGATTTCTAAATAGAATGACATAAGATGAAGACCTTAGCAATGAGCAATATGCCCTAATATAACGGTGAACCCCTAATTTGAGATGCATATAATGGTATGTAATATAGATGTTCATTAGCATATGTTATATGTGATGGTGATGATTAGTTGGAGATATATAGGACATCATGTTGGTTTAATATTCACATAAATGGAATAAAATACTTGGTCTAAGATGCCAAAGTGTACACCAAAAGGATAAATAAAAAACCCAATTGACGCTCATGTGTTTTTTTGTAGAAGATTTAGATCCAATATCATTTTTTGTGGGACAAGTTAAGATTTAAATACACATCGGAGGTAAGATTTGAGATATTTGCATTGTGGGGTGCCATCAACACGGTCCTAGATTTGAGATTTGAATTGTATAGAGTTGTATCATGGTATTAAGTTTTTGTTGTATATGGTGATGTAATATAACTCTTTTCATAAGAATATGATGATAATTTTTCTCATGCACAATATATAGTGGTTCTTATCTATTATTATTGTGATGTTTATCATGTATGTGACACCTGTAGTTGAAAAAGAAATGCATCATTTTTTCTTATGTGATATGAAAATTGGAATGTTATATTGACATACCTCATCGTCTACATGCACCAAAAATTGAAAATGTTGTACACTAGGCAACATGAACAACCAACTATTTCTTGACCTAAGAATAAACCATCAACGACATGATGATCTACCCCTCATCTTTGACCCTAGCATTAAGAAACACTCATTGATGATATTTTACACCAAAAAGGGTTGAAGAATTTAGACTCTCAAAAAATGATTTGTTTAAAATAATGAGGGAAGATGTAGCATTATGAGAAAAAGGCATTAAAAACACCCTTCAAGGACCCACAATCATCATGTCTTCTTTTTTCTTCCACATTCGTTTGTCTATGATAGAAATCATTGAAAAGTGATATGACACGATCAAGAAGAGATTCCATGCACCTTTGATTTGGTAGAGAAATTTTTAATCATTAGGCATCCACTATTCGTTGGCACCATCAAAGTCCTCAATATTTAAAATATTACTTAAACAACCCAACAATCGATCAAGGTCTCTAGAATGACATGCTCAACAATAAAAGTATATACTATGGAAGCCTACATAAGGATCTCTAAGGAAACAATGAAACCAATGAAAATGATGCAACCACCATTTACATCTAAGTCCTTGCTTTGAATACCCATTATTCACACACTAATAGACTGCATCGGGAACATCCCTTGGTTAATCATGGACAACATGAAGGGTCCACATACAGAAGTATGACCACTATATGATAAAATCCATCAACAAACAATACAAGTTTTACTTGTCACAACTGCACCAAAACCATGTGCACCATCTTCATTGCCAGTAAACTTGGCAACTACAAAGGTAAGGACAAAGTTACATTCTACATAGAGATATGTTTAAAGTCGATGGTAAACTCAACTAATGACAAAGCTCTACTCATCAATTTATCTACACTATTACACTACCATAGTTTCTTAGCTTTAACAAGGTGTCGCCAAAATCAGAGTATCTCAGATTGCATATTAGTAAATAGGGTATCATCACCATGCAACTTCACAATAAGTAGACACTTCACCTATGACAATTCCTATGAATTGGAATGACACATGAAGAAGACTAGAACCCACATAATTTTATATGGGGTCATAACTAAATTTCATTGATGAATCATTCATCAATATTGAAGATCCTATAAGGAATCTTTGCTTACAAGAACATCTAGCATAAAAATATTGGTTGAAAAAATTGCTTTGATCACTAACATAAAAATAATCACCTTTGACTTTCTAGAATGCCTTAATTCTCACTCAACATCATATTTCAAAACAAATAGGATAATATGAAGGTACCTCTTATCTTTTTTGACATTGGGGAACGTCTAATTATTTTCTCATTACAGACATATGTAATACTTGGGGTCAACTCAAGCAAGTTCCGCTAACATCCACTACATTTGTAGCATTCAACTGCTCACCAAGGAAATTCATGGGAGAAATATAGCAGATGCAGGCCAGCCCAAGGACTTGTAAAGAGTTCGTATATATGCCCAAAGATCCAGGCATATGATGATTCTAATGGCATATATTGTAAATGGTTTGATTAATAATAAAGGAAATCTTCCAATTTCTTCTGTTTTATTTAGTTATGAGATAATGATGTAACATAATAAATGTCTATAGAATGATATTACTCAATGATGTATGTCTTCAAGTTGAGGACTTGAACATTATGATCATATGAATGTTAAGACTATATACATTATTGTTATGTCCCTAGTCAGTTGTTATTGTGGAAGGCTGATAGACAGAAATAACACATAAAACTAGAGTGTGTGTTGGTTGATGATAGAATCTCATTAAGTCATGATATGTGATATCAAACCAAACACATAGATACTTGTTGGAGAATAGTGTATTGGAGAGACCCACCTTGAGAGTGATACTTGAAAATCATAATTGGTAGTCATAATTATCTCTCATAGTGATGGTGGTGATTGTGGATCTTAGACTCAAAATCACTACACTCATCATATGTCGTTTGATGTACTTTGACATCATCCATCATGACCTTGAACAAGGGTTGTCATAAACGTGATGCGCAGGTACATTGTGACACATGGGGATGATTGTGAGTGATATAGATGGGATGAGTACCTCCTATAAGAGTATGACACCCTAGACACTTGATAAGCAAGAGTGATAAATGGATAGCCATGCTCAAGTGATTCAATATATGATATTGAGCTTACATATATCTTAGATAGTCTATTATAGTTCAAGGAACATGGATTGAACATTTAAGAGGATGATGATTCCATGCCTCAAGTTCAATCTGGATATTAGTGACAAAGGAACTATACGATCATTGTAACACTAATGATAGATTATCAGTTTAAGTTGTCCTCTAACTTTTCAATTACTTCGGTAGAAATGATGTCTTGGTAGGTATCACTCATTGCATGTGATGTCATAAATCATTTATGGACATTCACTGCCAACATAACTTGGAACCTATAGGGTCACACACACAGGATACACTTAAAGTAGGAGTTTATTCATGAAGTTTAAACTTGATTACTAAGGTGTTAGGTATTCAATTTAAACAATAATAACTGAAAGTTGACTGATTGGATTGTGAACTGACCGATTCAAGTGTTCAACCAATCGATTCAAGTGTTAGGTCATTTGAACCAAAATTGGGAATCAAAACCCTAAAACGACCAGTTCAACAAGTGAACCGGTCGGCTCAAATCTATGAAGCGGCCAGTTTAGGTTGTGAACTGACCATTTGGTTGATCGATTCATTTGGATCAAGGATTGATGCTGATGTAATATTATGCATTAGTCGAATATTAATTGCCAATACAATTGTGATTGAGGAACATAGTGAAAAGACCGATTCAAAGGTTGAACTAATCGGCTCACATGTCAACCGATCGGTTCAACTATGAACTGACCAGTTCAATGTTCACAAGTTTTGAGAATTCATGAAAAATCCGTCTCTTCAACTCCCTCTTAGACCAGAATACTTGACCCTGACCCTCCTATAAATAGCGGGATAGTCGAGGCTTTCTAGAGATAACAATAAGCTCTGACAATTGTTTGTCTTCTCACAATTGTGGTAACTTGAGAACCTGAGAAAGTCATACTAATCAAAGGGAGGGATAGAAAGGGAGAAACAATTGGGAGAGCAAGTTGTTTCTAGCACGATGACTAGAAGGGACAACTCCTTATCCAATGAACTAGAATGATAGGAGTTCCCAGTGGTCCATGTGGACTATGATAGAGGTGAGGAGGTCGTTGCCATCTACTAGGATGACAAAGCCAACCATCGTCCATGGTGATCAACTAGGAGACCATTGCTAACAATATCCAAGTGCAACTTGAAGAAAGGTGCACACTACAACAAGGGATAGTCATTGGACTTACTCCAGGATTAGGTGTAAACCTTGCAACCATCCTTCCCATTACATAGTTGTTGACGCGATCTACTATTCAAAGGAGAATATGGCAGTTTAAATTTTATTTCTTCTGCCTTATATGATGTCATAATTCCCTATTGTGGTATAAGAGCCATGTCAGTTTACTATGTTTTGGGTTTTAATTGATATGATAGGATTTTGGTTTCATCGTTTATTTACTACGTGTGATGCAAATATTTAAATGATTAACATGCATATCTGATTAAAGGCCACATATGATCCCTATATATATGATATCATACATATGTAATTTATATGCATCATCCTAAAATTGGTTTTGATGGTGGATGTTAGCATGGTTATCACCAATAACCCTAAATCTTAGTGCTTGGTTGGAAGGTTATTTATTCCTATTTGATCTCAGTTTGCATACCAAGCCTCTATCTTCTCTTCCATATGTAAAAGTATTAATTATCTCCTTCCTATGCTCCCCTAGAATATAACTTGAGGTTTACCTATTACCATGTAATGTATTAAATAGTGTTAGGATAGTTTTAATTCTTTCTATGAAGAAGAAGATGCTCAACACTAGATGAGCCACCCATTTCTGAAGACAAATCAATCAGTTGGAAGACCGAGGAGGCCAGATGATAGGAGGAACCAAATCAATTGGTTGGTGGTCCAACTGATCGACTAGAGGTGTCCATAAGACATTTGGATTGGAGACTAGATGACCAATCTGGAAGACCAACTGACTGACCAGGAGGCAAGCTGACTGGTTTAAAAGTTGAACTGATCGACCATGATTAGTTCAATCATAAATCTTCATCAACAATATGTTGCTACATGCGATGCAGACCTTAGGTGGTAGTAATTCCTTGTGGCTTAAAGGAATTATAACCGTATGGCCATAACCATCACTTATGTTTTAAATTGCATGTTTTGTTTGTGGGATATAGTATGTACATGATACATATAAGTATGTGATGATTGGATATGTATATATATTTATATAAATATAAAATCCCTCAATAAAATATTGGGTCTTAGATTCTTTCCATTAGCAACACACATGAAAATCTTGATCGACTAAGTGTGAGCACGCCAAGCATTGTGCGCCATCTATCTTGTACAAGTGTGATGGTAGTCATGTGGGTTAAGGTGCGTCACTATCATTATGGCTATTGGGTCAAACTTGACTAGGTAATCTCAATGAGATTAAGTACCTAGAAGCATGCATATGATTATGGAAATGAGTTGCGCAAACCATATATGCAAGAATTACATAAGATAAATTGGCAAAAGTTGCCTACCGTAATGATTGATTATGGATGATGTCATTGGTCGAGAAATAACTTAATTGTTTTAGATCTTGGCTCCCTAGAAGGTTGTATGCTGCAATCTTCCAAATTGATATGTGAGGGCTATAAATTTGAACAAAATAGTGATAGGGATAATTAATTAAAGGCCTAATTAAAGTTCATCAAGTTTTACTTCAATCAAATCAAATCAAATCAAAAGTGTTTTGACCTATTACAAATTTCTTTTGTAGAAACAAATGTTATTAAATAGTCTTTGTGATCAGTCCTTAAGAAGGACAAACTTAATGGGGAAAATTTGCATATCTAGTTTTGTACTTTGAGAAGGGTTCTCAATGATGAGCATAACCTCTATGTACTAGATAATCTAGTGCCAGAAGAACCAATTCCTTGTGCGCCTAGAGATGAAGTGGATGTTTATTAGAAGCATGCCAACGATGGATTAGACATCAAGCACCTTATGCTATGTTGCATGAACTATAAGTTGCATGAGAAGTGTGAAGACATGGGGATTCTTGAGATGGTCACACATCTTAAGAACGTGAACCATAATCTTGAAAATCAAGAAAGGTACAATGTATCAAAGGTTCTCTTTGAGTGAAAGATGGCAGAAGGAGATCCAGTAGAGACCCATGTGATTAATATGATTGGACATGTGGAACATCTAGAACAACTGGGATTCTCTTTGAGCCAAGAGTTGGCCACAAATATGATTCTACAATTGTTTCTTAAATCATATGGTCAGTTTATTGAGGTTAACACTTGAATAACATGGCCAGACCGCTATCAGAATTTCTTAGTATGTTGATATGCCGAAGCACGAATAAAGAAGGACAAATCTGTAATGGTGATCAGTGGATTGGAGTCCAAGGATGAAAGCAATGCCAAGAAGAGTTTTTAGGCTAATCTTAAATCCAAATCTTCAACATTCAAGATAAGGAGAAAGAAAAGTGCAAGAGGAATTTGTCCTAAGGGATTCAGGAAGATGAAGTTGGGGATAGAGATATCCACTTTAGGTATATAGGTTATTGAGATAAATTTGTCTACTTATTCATCTTAGGTACGAGGAACTGGATGTGGATCTCAGATATGTTTGAATATGCATGATCTAAAAAGAACTAAACCTTTACGAACGGGTGAGGTTGAACTGGGAGTCATAGATGGAGCAAGATTTGATGTTATTGTAGTTGAAACCTACAATTTATCTCGGCCCATAGGTCTTATAATAGAGTTAATGAACTACTATTTTTACCTGCTATAAATGGAAATATTAATATTGTATCTTGTATGGACAAAGATGGATATGAATTTCATGTAAACAATGGTCAATTTTCTATTTCAAAAGATGAGATATTTTATGGTAGTGCCTCAATTTCTTGTGGTCTTTATTTATTGGATCTAAAGACAAATGCTTATAATGTAAATACTAAACGATTAAACCTCTATACCTCAAACAAAACATATCTTTGGCATTGGTGTCTAGGGAACAACTATGAGAATCACATATCTAGACTCCATAAAGATGGTTATCTAGACTCTTTTGATTTTGAATTAGTAGATAGATGTGAGTCTTATTTGTTGAGCAAGATGGAAAAGAATCCCTTCACTGGTAATAGTGAGAGGGCTAGTGATCTATCAGGACTCATACATATTGATGTATGTGGCCCTTTTAGAACAAATGCTAGAGGTAGTTATTGGTGCTTCATTACCTTTATTGATAACTTCAGTAGGTATGGTTATGTTTACCTGATGAATCATAAGTCAAAAACTCTTGAAAAAATCAAGGATTTCATGAATGAAGTACAAAACCAACTTGGTAAAGTAGTAAGGCACTTCATTCTGATCGAGGTGGAGAACACCTAAGCCAAGAATTTGAGGACCTTCTGTGATACTTTGGTATTGTATCACAATGGAGTCCACCTAGAACACCACAACATAACGGTGTATTAGAAAGAAGGAATTACATTTTGCTAGATGTGGTGTGATTATGAGGAGTTTAGTTGATCTTCTGACTTCTTCTGGGGTTATACTGTGGATAGTGCCACTTTTACACTAAACTGTGTACCATCTAAATTGGTTCAAAAGACAACATATGAGATATAGTATGGGAAGTGTCCTAATATGTCTTTTATGAAGAATTGGGGTTGTGAAGCTTATGTGATAAAGTAGTTTCCTGAAAAGATTGGACCCAAATCAGATAAATGTTATTTTGTTGGATATCCTAGGGAAACCAAAAAATATCACTTTTATACACTATCTGACAACAAAGTGTTGTTGTCAGGGTGGTTGTATTCCTAGAAAAGGAATTTATTTCCAAAGAAATCAGTGGGAGGAAAGTAGAACTCGAAGAAGTTCATGACCAATAAGAAATCATTGAACCTGTAGAGGTACAAGAGGAACATAGAGTGTCACAAATTGTTTTGGAATCTCAAATTCCTCATGTGATACATGATCCATGTAGATCTAGTAGGACACACCTTGAACCAGATAGATTTGGTTGTCTAGTGACTTGAGAAGGCGATGAGTTAGTCATTAATGATGATCCAACTACCTACCTAGAAGTTGTTAAGGGTCAAGAATCTAAGAAATGGCTTGAGGCCATGAGATTTTAGAAGAACTACATGTACACCAACAAGGTATGGACCTTGGTGGATCTGCCTAAAGAGGTAAAACCCATTGGGTGCAAGTGGGTTTTCAAGAAGAAAATTGACATATATGGTAATGTACAAACTTACAAAGGTTGATTGGTTGCAAAGGGTTTCAGACAAGTTTAAGGTGTTGACTATGATGAAACCTTTTCTCTAATTTCCATGGTGAAGTGTATCAAGATCATGCTTGCCATTGCATCTTATCATGACTATGAGATCTGGTAGATGGATGTTAAAACAACATTCCTTAATGTGAATCTTATCGAGGATGTGTACATGACACAACCTGAGGGTTTTATAAATCCATAGGATGCAAATAAAGTATGTAAGTTATAAAGGTCAATCTATGATTCGAAGCAAGCATCTAGGAACTGAAATCTTCAATTTGACAAAACAGTCAAAGAGTTTGGCTTTAGTCAAAATGAAGATGAACATTGTATTTACAAGAAAGTTAGTGGGAGCATGATTGTATTCCTCATATTGTATGTGGATGACATACCATTAATGGGGAATGACATCCCTACTTTATAGATAGTAAAGATTTGGCTAGGAAATACATTCTCTATGAAATACATAGGTGAAGCATCCTATATTCTAGGAATTAAGATATATAGAGATAGATCTAGAAGGCTTCTTGGCCTAACAGAAAGCACATACATTGACAAAGTGTTTAAGAGGTTCAACATGGAGAACTCAAAGAGAGGAAACTTGCGGTGTTAGTATCTATAGAGCTCGATGTACCACTTCTTGTGAAGAACCGGAGTGCATGAGTTGAATTCCATATGCATATGCCATTGGATCTATCATATATATAATGTTATGTACTCACTTTGATGTCTTACCTGCCTTGAGTATGACTAGTAGGTATCAGTCAGATCCCAGACAATGTCATTGGACTACCATAAAGAACATCGTAAGTACTTGAGAAGAACTACGAATCATTTCCTATTATGGTGAGGAAGAGTTGGTAGTAAAGGGTTACATCGATGCAAGCTTCCAAACTGACAAAGATGAATATAGATCGCAGTCTGGATTTGTGTTTTGCTTGAACAATGGAGTTGTAGGCTGTAAGAGTTCCAAGTAAGGACAATTACTGATTATAAAACGGAGGCTAGGTATATTTATGTAATAAATGCATCAAAGGAGGATGTTTGGATCAAGAAGTTCATTTCAGAACTTGGGGTGGTTCCAAGCATCAGCAATGCAATTGAGCTATATTGTGACAACAATGGAGCTATTGCACAAGTAAGGAACCCAGATCACATTAGTGTTCCCATCAGAGATAAAGGCGGTTCCATCTTATATGAGAGATGGTACAAGGAGATGTGAGCATTTGTAGAGTACTAACTGAGAGCAATGTGGTTGACCCCTTGATGAAAGCACTTTCATAGTAGAAGCATGAATGTCATGTTAGATCACTTGGTATGTAGTTCATGGGTGATTGGCTCTAAGTGCAAGTGGGAGTCTATTGGTATGTATGCCCAGAGAGCCAGTCATATGATGATTGTAATGGCATATATTTTAAATGATTTGATTAATAATAAAGGCAATCTTCCAATTTATTTTGTTTTATTCAATTATAAGGTAATGATGTAACATGATAAATGTCTATAGAATGATATTACTCAATGACGTATGTATTCATGTTGAGGACCTGAACAATGAGATCATACAGATGTTAAGAGTATATACATTCTTGTTATGTCTTTGTTCAGTTGTTATTGTGGAAGGTTGATAGACAACAATAACACATAAGACTAGAGTGTGTTTTGGTTGATGACAAAATCTCATTAAGTCATGATATGTGATATCAAACCAAACACGTAGTTACTTGTTAGATAACAGTGCATCGAACAGACCCACCTTGACAGTGATACATGGAAACCACAATTGTTAGTCAGATTATCTCTCATAGTGACAGTGGTGATGGTGGTGATTGTGGTTCTTAGACCTTAGATCACTATACTCATCACATGGTGTTCGATGTACTTTATATCATCCATCGTGACCTTGAACAAGGGTTTCCATAAAGGTGATGTTCGGGTACATCATGACACTTAGGGATGACTATGAGTGATGTAGATGGGATTTGTCCCTGCTACAGGAGTAAGATGTCTGGCCAATTGATAAGCGAGACTGAGAAATCCATGATCATGCACATGTGAGTCAATATGTGACATTCAGCTTACATATATATCAGAAAGTCTACTCTGGTTCAAGGAACATGGATTGAACATTTAATAAGATGAAGATTCCATGCCTCGAGTTCAATCTGGATATCAGGGACAAATGAACTATATGATTACTATAACACCAATCACATAATGTAGGTTGAAGTCGATCTCCAACTTTCTGATTACTTGGATAGCAATGATGTCTTTCTATATACCACTCATTACTTGTGATATCATAAATTGGTTATGGACATTCACTGCCAACGTAACTTGGAACCTATAGGGTCACACACATAGGATACACTTGGAATAGGAGTTTATTCATGAATGAAGTTTAAACCTGATTACTAAGGTGTTAGGTATTCAATTTAAACAACAATAACTAAAAGTTGACTAACTAGACTGTGAACTAACTGGTTCAAGTGTTGAACTGATTGATTCAAGTGTTAGGTTAATTGAACCAACATTAGTAATCAGAACCCTGAAACGACCGATTTAGCAAGTGAACCGATCGGCTCGAAACTATGAACCAACTAGTTCAGGTTGATCAATTTATTTGGATCAAGGATTGATGATGACGTCATGTTGTGCATTAATCAAATATCAACTGTCAATACAATTACTATTGGAAAACATAGAAAAATGCCCGCTTCAGGGGTTGAACCGATCGGCTTACATGTCAAGCAATTAGTTCAACTATGAACTGATCGGTTCAGCATTTGTAGGTTTCAAGAATTCATGAATAATATGTCTCTTTGACTCCTACTCAGGGTAGAACTTCTGGCCTTGACCCTCCTATAAATAGAGGGGTAGTCGAGGCTTTCTAGAGACACAACAATAAACTTTGATAATTTTTGTCTTCTCACGACTGTAGTAACGTGAGAACTCAAGCAAATCCTACCCATCAAAGGAGGAATAGCAAGGGAGAGATAATTGGGAGAGAAAGTCGGCGCTAGCACGCTGACTAGAAGGGACTACTCCTTCTTATCTATTCAACTAGAATGACATGAGTTTTTGGTGGTCCGTGTGGACTACTATAGAGGCGAGGAGGTTGTTGCCCTCTGCTAGGAGTATAAAGTAACCGTCATCTATGGTGATAACCAAGAGTTTGTTGCTAATGTCGTCCATGTGCAACTTGAAGAAAGGTATATGCTATAGTAAGGGATAGTCACTGAACTTGCTCCAGGACCAAGTATAAACCTTGCAACCATCCTTCCCATTAAATAGTTGTTGATGTGATCTACTATTCAAAGGGCAATATGGCAGTTTATTTTTTTTTCACTTCCTTATTTGAT
The DNA here is from genome assembly GCA_963693085.1 of Alisma plantago-aquatica. Classification (NCBI taxonomy): domain Eukaryota; kingdom Viridiplantae; phylum Streptophyta; class Magnoliopsida; order Alismatales; family Alismataceae; genus Alisma; species Alisma plantago-aquatica. The sequence goes on along the minus strand of OY856412.1, from coordinate 313,770,089 downwards.
GTCATTTTTCCATACTTAAAGTGCCTTCATCGTCATACAAATTAGTTCATCCTCTAACCTTATTTTGGGATGTTTGTTGATCCACTAAAACAAGGTACTACTGTCTTCCCTTCATTAATGTCTTAAGTTTATACATGGAAATACATCATTATATTAGTGAGCCTCTTCTTCTGAAGTCAACAGAACTAGTATGACTATAAATCTAGACTAGTGTCTACATGCATAGCTGACTTAGGTGATAAAATATGTACTAGAACAATTTAAATTGTTCCCTGCATTCAACCATGATCATGAGAATTACCTCAAAACCTTCTAGAAAATATGCCTCAAACTAGGTCATTGTCTAAGCAAGCTATGACAAGGCATTTCCAAATGTTTTTCTACCCCACCCTACAAACAAGATACCACATGTTTATGATATTGCACACCTCTTTGGTGAAAGGGAATCCACATCACATAGCTTGGGGAATGAATGACAACATAGTTGTTGTACGTTTTCCCGACTTTCATTTGAATATTATAACAGTTGATAATATACTCACTTCGGCAATGAACTTAGGGAACAAGACCACCACTTCCCAATAATGGAGATAATCAACAAGGTTAACAAAGGACTGGTAAATGATGAATTCTACAAGTTTAGTAATCAAAACATCCCCATCATCAACAATATGCCTCTGACTATCCAATGTGTCATCACCAAATTACAACCAGGTGAATCCCCAAGAGTAACCACATAGACATTTGAGTTGGTTTGCACTCACAAATGCCTGAATCATAAAAATGGACAACTGATCATGAGGTCCCATCATGGCTCTTTTTCTAGGCTCCTATTTGGGTCCTACAGCAAGCATGCTACACACATTGTACCAACTTCTACCTAAAGCCCGACATCTATTGCTATAATTCATCTCGATATATGATTAGTTTAGAAGAAATTGTTTTGCCACGTTGTAAAAATCGTCATAGAAGAACATCCTAAAGATGCAACCATATCTTAGTACATGAGCAAGGAGCATAGTCATTCCACATATAAAACAACATGGAAACAATCCACATTAGCACGGTCCCACTCCCTTGTTCTATAAAAATTAGTGTTGCACTACAATCAAGCTATGAATATAACCTTTATTAAACTCATATGCCAGTATATTAACATATTCTCCTAGAGTTATGAAGATATGACAGAACTTGAAAAATCATTTGTTGTGCACTAAATCAAGAAACATTAAGAATCAAATCCATGAAACGATATGCCTAATGCATTTGCCCTTAATGGGCTTGAATATATGTGAAGAAGTCCAGAATCAGTTTGACATAGGCTTCATACATTGGTGTTGTATCCTACTTGGTTGTCCTACATTGTATTGGTCCCCAAAAAAGGTACATGTGTTTGTATGTGCCTCGACCATATGGAAATCAATAAGGCCAACCCTAAGGATGAACTCCCACTATCACATTTTGAAGTCTTTGTGAAAAAATATGTGCATTAACTACCCAAATTCATGGATAGGTTATCAATATTCAACTAGATTAATATGGCTTCAATAGACATGAAGAAATCTACTTTCACAACTGCATGGGCCATTTTTTATTATAAAGTCACATCAAACTACCAATGTGCCATTATAGACATATTTGGCAACCCCATGCTCAAAGAGATTGAGGTATATGTAGAAAATATGGTCATGACGTCAAAACATATAGAAGATCATGTGGGATGTTTGGAAAATCCATTCCAAAAAATATAGAATTTTTGCCTTTGGCTAAATCCAAGCGATGTGTACTTTTGGTGTAACTTATGACAACCTATTAGGATACATATTCAACCAACAAGGTATAGAAATTGATCTTGGAAAAGCTTGAGAAATGATAGGTTTACCTACTTTGTGCATATACTAAGCGATTTAAGAATGCCAGACCACAAATTATCACAAAGATGATGATGATTATTTTCAAAGTAATAATTGCTACATGATAACTGTGACTAGTTGGAATCATCAATGTCAATCTACATTCCAAAAGCTAAAGCGGTACATGTCTAACCCACTAGTTCTCACATGTATAAGGTCATCCCTGGATCTTGATTTTATTTTTCATTGAAGGGTCCATGGGAGGAGTCCTTATTAAATAAGTCAAAGGCAAACACACTATCTACTATATGTCCATGAAATACACCATGGTTGAAAATCATTTATTACTTTGATTCTTCCACTAGGAAACTAAAATACTACTTCACGCCATACCATTATTCCTATTTGCATTCAGTGAACCGTAGTGTTTCCTCTATGTATGACATTACACAAACACACCCATGAAGGCATTGAGATCTCAAACCCTCATCAATCAACTAGCATCAAATCCTACTACTTTATTAGTAGACTATGACTTTGACTTCCCAGATGATGATATCTACATGATGGACTCTCTAATATGTTCAACATCCACCCATAGATATACATGGACCGCAATATCAATAGTGCCTCAAACAAAAATGGCTATGATATGGGAGTTTTTCTCATTAACCTCAAGCATAAAAAAGTTCCTATTTCCATTGTCTTCAATTTGATGCCATCAAAAATATTGTTGAATATGATGCTTGCATCTTAGACCTCCAAGTGACCAAAAATATAAAGATCCACATGCTTTATCTCATTGGTGATGCTTTGTTGATTGTGTAATATAGATCAATGGAATATGGAGTAGGAGAACATTATTCCCTATCAGAGTTTCCTCTACCAACTACAAGAATAAATTAAGTAAATGAAATTCATTCACTAGAAAAGAGACATAAACACTTATCATAACACACTGAACCCCTCAGTTCTTGGATATCTAAGATACATAAACCTTTGATAATGGGGTGAAATCATTACCCCTACCGATGTATTGCACGTAGGACGAACCACCACTTCAACAAAAAAGTGAACCTCGGTTATACAATGTCAAGTGGTTCCTAGAAGGTCATCCCTTACCCAAGGCACCTCCAAGAGGAACCAAGAAATAATATAGGTATGTCAACTAACTACGTGTTGGTAGATGACAAATTGTATTAACAACTGGGCAATCAAACACTAGTATGTTGTCTAGATACAAAATGAAGCAAACAACATCATGCAATAAGTCCATGAAGACATCTAGAACAACCACAGGGTGGGTCCACCCTCACCATATTTACTCAACTCCTCATATACCAATGGATAAAATGGAAGAAATTTGTTCATCATACATTCAAAATGAAGAATATGTCAACAAAACATGGATTACATCCATTTACCATGACTCATCTATACAACATGGACATTCATAGTATGAGGGAGGGGCTTACAAGATCGGTAAGATACACAAAAAGGCTTCCAACGGTCATTGTTTTATTATGGTCACCATCGACTATTTTACCAAGTGGGTAGAAGTTGCTTCAAGTTCCATCACATAAGCTTCCCTAGTCAACAAATTCTTTTATAATAATTCCACCACTAGGTATGATATTTCTAGTGAAAATATATTTGATGATGACAACAATTTTATCACAAAATCAACAAAAGATTATCATGATTCTTTCAACATTCAACATCACCAAACATCATCTTAGCAACCTCGTATGAATGGGACACTCGAAGTGTAAGACCCATGACCTAGCTTTGTGCTCAATTGTAATTTCTTTGTGTAATAAGATACTTAAACCTTAATTTAATCTTTTGAGATGTTTTTTTCATAAAGCTTTTGAGATGTTTTAATATCATGTGACATGCTTGTATTTTCAATTGGGTCCAATTTGAATAATGTTAGAGCTATTTTTGTTATATTTATACATGTTATGGACCATATTGTGATTTACCCAAAAGTGAGGGTTACCTTGCAAATTGTCACATGTAGAGAGTGTTTCTTATAATTTAGCATCATGAGAGAGAATATGATGCAATGGGGCACCTTGTTGGATTCATGTATGGTGATATGACATTTCATGGTGATTTTAGGGTTTGTTTGATACGGTGACTATGCTAGGGTTTGATGTCATGACCACTACACCACCTTTGGTGAGGGTCACAACCGAAACACATTGTCTTGGATGTGTGGTCACCAAGACAACCTTGAGATGGGTGGGTCAAAATACCTTGTCTTCTAGTGTATCGACCATCTACATATATGACTTAGGGTTCTGACCTAGACATGTATAAGGATGTGTCTTGACCGAGACAAAGTTGATGGAAGTGTCTCAGTGTGGGTCGAAACACCTTGTCTTCTAGTGTATCGACCATGTACATATATGGCCTAGGGTTTTGACCTAGAAATTTATAAGGATGTGTCTCGACCGAGACAAAGTTGATGGAAGTGTCTTGACCGAGACAAGGGGGCAACTAACCTAGTTGGTTGTGACATTTTTGATGCATAAGTATAAACATTTTTTATATTGCATGTGGGTGGAGGAAAAGTTATCTCTTTGAAGGGCATGTATCCCTTGGTGATCTAATATGTTGACACCTCAAAATCTTTTACCTCCCTCCTCCTATGGGTATATAACCCCTTCTCTTCCTTTTAAGAAAATATTTTTGGCCCTACACATTTTCTTCTTCCTTAGGATCATTCTTGGAGCTTCAGAGCAAGGGAGGTCAGATCTTAAATCCTAGTGTAAAGAGTGGGATCCTAGAGGGGAACCACTTCCTACTAAAATAAAAGGTCAACATACCAAACTAAACACCAACATAAAAATTTTCTTTAAAGGGATGAAACCAATTTATTCTACATGAATGTATCATAACACCAAAGTTTAGCAGCGGAATATAAAACATGTCTATTATCAACTTTCAAAATGATTATAAAAGTACATCATAATCTCTCACATAGGGTTTACATGTAAGATACTACATATGGATCTATATAGAGGGAAATCTAAACCATATCAATATTGTCTCCAAGCTTTAACTCCTTAAGCTAAGTCCAAGTCTTCATGCCATATCATCTAAGTCCTTCACTTAGGGTTGGAAGCATACCCCAACAAGAAGAGAAAAAGAGATGACATCAGCAAAGGCTGGTATGTGCATACTAAATAAGGAATTGAGCAATTTATAAAGAATAAATGACATCAAAATAAAAAGCTTCCCATAGAAAAGTAAAAGAATACTCAAGAGGGCATAAAATAAATGAATCACAATAAAAGAGATAAAGAAGAGAAAAGTATAAGAACAAGGCATTCATGTATTTCACATGTGACAATGCTAGACAATATAAACATGTAGGTAGGAAATAACACATCTATCAAAAATAATGTGGGGTGAGCATGGTCTTGTATACATCTGCTCTAAAATGTGGGGTGATAGGGCCTTGTATACATCTGCATGGGCACGTCTGCCCAAATTTTTTTCATATGAAGGAATTTTCACATCTACACACATATGTGGGAATTTTCACATCCACATAAAATAACATGTAGCATTATACTAGTAGTCACCACATGATGCATAACAAAAGAATAAACAAGAATGAAACAAATAAAAGAGATGAGAACATCCAACAAAATAAAGTAGGATCAGAGGATCCATGCCATCACATAATGTGCCATATAAAAATCCACTACTAGGGTGGGCAAAGAAGCACATATCACAAAACAATATTCCATCATGAGAAAAACATAAGAAAGAGACCAAAAGGATGTCCAAATATGATCACAAGATCAATAACAATGTAAGGTACTTCACATGAACCATATTTTCCAAAAGAACAAGCTAATGTCCATAGGACCAAGAAAAGAAGAAAATAACTGAATTTCTCTATAAGAATAATAGGGGATGCAAACATACCTTATAACAGAGTCCTAGAAACACTCATCACCAATCTAGTTCTTTGCAATATCAACTTTACCTAATTATAATTATTTGTATGTATCAGGGTTTGTCATTTGCATTAATGTAAAGAAAACCCTAGTTTTAGAATTTTCTCACAAAACTCCAATTTAGATTGTGAAAACATCACCATTGATCCAGTTAGGCTCTCTTGTTAAGAAAACATTTTTTTTATTTTGGAGTCATGATGATTAAAGTGCATTTTTGGTGATTTTTATCTATTAAATTCATTTTTAGAAAACACCTTCTGATGAAACTCAAAACCAAGTCTCAAAAACATTTTTTATTAGAAAACTTACATTTTTCTAATTCTAAAACATATTTTCTTTTAATTTTTGATCAAACAAATAAATAGATATAATTTTTCTAAAATGGACCAATCAAAAATGTCACGTCAGCAATTCCATTGCGAGAAAGGAAGAGAGAGAGAGAGAGAGGACAGCCACACTGAGTTTGCCCAATCATTGCCAGACAACTTGTCTTGGCCCAACAGACAACAAGGCGACCCACTCCAGCGTGAAAAGAAGAACAACAGAGAGAGAAAGGACTATTTTGCCCCTAGCATGAAAAGCAAAACTAAAAGAAAATGAAGGGCAACGAAGGAAAAACATACTAGGGGATCACCTTCTTCGTTCGACCTGGCGAAGAGCTAGTACCCCAGACACAACTCAAGCAGACAACTCCCAATCTGGTAGGATATACGATCAAACAAAACCGAACCTGAGTCCTATGACTCCTAACGAACTCAATGATCCCTTCCAAGCACTCAGTAATGATCAGAAGAGAGTAACCAGACTTTCACCATGACTACAACAAAGAAAGGCAAACCAAAACTAGGCTTTTGAGACATTCAACAAAATCCAACACTCATGGAAGGTTTGTTAACATAAAATGAAGAAGAACATCATAGAGATAGAGAGAAAATAGTAGCAAAGACCGCTCAGTTTTGCTTTTTGTGCGGACAACCGAAAGAAGAACAAAACGAGGGAAACAACCTTTACTCAAATCTGAGGGAAATTGGGGGTAGCTGAAGTGCTGAGGAGTCATCCCGAACTGATACCAACACCAAGCAAGGCCCACAAAGGACCTCAGTGCGGTAGCAAACTCCAAGAGGTCAACAGAACCAAGCGGAGCTGGGAAGGCATGCTCCCGACCAGCCGAGGCTGAACCAAGGCAAGAAAATTCACCATGGGACCTCTGCGGAGGTCAGGGAACATATCCCATTCGGTCTGATGGCTTACATCCACGAGGAGAAAGGAAAGAGGGGGGAAATAGGGGACGAACAGGGCAGTAAAGCGGTCGGGTCCCCAATCCTTATATAGGTTATAAACCCTAAAAATTAGGACCGGATCAAGAACACAGATGCGACGAACACCAGGGAAAAGAAATCATGGGAAAAGGTGGGAAGTTGAGGGAGAAATCAGATAAGGAAAAATCGCCAGACCTGGTTTCCCAATTCACGTGGGAAACAGGGGGAACGGAGGTAGGGGACAAGGTCCTAACTGTCAGATGCAGAATCAAACGGCTGAGGGAAATCACGTGCCTTATTAGAAAAAAAGACTCGCGTGACATCTAATGCTTACCAAAAAAAATCGAATAAAGTGAGAATGTATATATGTATCTTTTTCTCTCTCCTTCTTTGAGGGTGCAAACGAGCCCCAAATTAAATGAACTTTGACATACAGCCTATTTTTTATATGAGGAATCTGAATATGCAATTAGATTTGCCTTTTGAGAACTTTTAATGTGTTAAATAAATCAAAACTTATTTCCTCTTTCCTCCTTCATTAATGGTTATATGATCCTCCAAATTTGATAACACTTCACCCACAAGTCACATTAAGTGCTTGGGATGAGAATTCACCATTAATTTTACATATTGAAGTTGTTTATACATTTATTTAATATTTTGAAGGTTCTACACACTTTCTCTCTCCTGATCTTACATGTATATTAAACATTATCCAAATTTCATGAAAATTCATCCAAAGGCTATTTTAAATTTTTAGATCATGAATTTAAGATTATTTTCTACTTTTGGAGTCATTTGATATTTTATTTTCTATTTGGATGGAAACTTATATTTCCTTTCCTAGAAATAACATGAATTATTATTATTATGCAAATAAGGTGAAACTTGACTCCAAAGTTAATGGGACCCAAGGAACACGATTCTTAACTTAGATTCCCCTTTTGAGATTTCTTTTTAGGAGATATGTCACATATATTATTATGGCCATTATTATATTATTTCATCAATAACCCAAATATCCATCCAATTATGTTCCTTATTTTCATATTAGCATTAAAGGAGTTATTATGAAATATTTTATGTGTTCATTATTGGCCTACGACTAATGTGAAAACATTAGGTTACATTAGGGTGATTTATACATGCATTAGTTCATTAGTTTATACTAAACATCCTTTAGCTCTAAAACCTTGTTTCGATAAGTCCAAAAGGTCAAAGTTCTAGGGTAGGGTCCAAGATCTGGTATGTTACACCAAGGTGGCTGATCTACCTTGCCTGAGGAAGATCTTGTCTTAGATCAACTCCTTGGTGGAAGTTTCTTGGAGAATCTTTTCTTGGTAAGTGATCTTCTTCTTTGAATCATGTTTTCTCTTCTGACATCCCCATCTTCTTCTTCTTCCTCCTTGTCCGTTGATAATCCATGGTGGTTTTCTTGAAGATCTCATAAAGGGTCATAGACCATGATTGACATGGTGAACCCGAGTGAAAATATGGTTCTTTCTTTTTCCCCTTTCTTTCTTGGTTCGGCCAAGAACTGTTTTCCCCCTTTCTTGAACTCTATGGTGACCATGGTTTCTTTCTCTTCTAGAGGTGATTTTTGGCGGAAGTGTTGGAGTTTGGTTGAAAATCTTGGAACATGAATCTTGGGAGGTTGTTTCTATCCAAATTAGACGGATTTTATAACTCTTTTCCCATCTATAATTAGCATCTTAGATCTGATCATATGTTGTTGTTCTACCTGTTCAAAACGTATTCCTGATGATAGAGGAAATAATATGTTTTAGGTTTAATCTTGTAGTATTTTTTAAAGGACTACTCTTCTTATAAACCTTAACTCTTTATCCACTCGATTTTTTGTTGATGGCAATATTGATGTGTTCCTTTAAATTATCATCTATAGAATTGCAACACCTAGTGTATGGTCTGTTACTATAGATATAGAAGGTTTTAAGGATGATAACATGTATAAGAACCTTGGTGTTATCTCTCCATACATAATCCTTTGATAATGTTCCATGAACAAGTATTAGGGTTGATGAGCACCATGATCTAAGGTGTTAATTGCCCTATAAATGGTTGGTATTCCTTGATTATAATCAGTTGTCTCAACCTGTTTGAATCCATTCAGATGATCTGCATAGGGATATCATGAGGTCGAGACATCCCTCGGTCTTCCTTGGGTCGAAACCATGCATCGATGGTTGGTTAGAACTCATCAACACAAAGGGAGGGTTGTTGTGAGGTTAATTGATCGCAACACAGCATTGCGACCTCAACTGAGCTACACGCATTGTGACTGAGACGAAGTTGCACGCATCGTGACCAAGATTGACTATGTACATTTTACAGGCAAGATGAGCCTTGCATGCATCGTGGGCGAGACAACCCTACATGCGTTGTGGGCGAGACGACCTTGTACACATTGCAACTGATACTCATTACAGGCGTTGTGGGTCAAGGTGTTGTTGCACGCATTGTAGGTAGAGTCACCTGCTCCACACGTGCATGTCATGATACCTTGTTGTGTGAGCAATGATTGATACACTTAGATATGTACATGGACTTTATATAGTGTAATGACCTTTACATGATGAAATAATTATAATTGGCTAATCATTAATAATAGTGCTTAACCCTAGTGCTCCTCAATAAAGTGGGAGGTAATGGAATTTGGGTTAGTGGTTGAGTAACATTATGAAACCATAATTGACTAAGTATGAACCCTAACCCTAATCATGTGACCATGTGATACATGTGTTCACTTTAATTGAATATTTTTATTTCATAATAGTGTTTTCTCTCTCCTGATAATGTAACACTAACTCTGCAGGTGAGATGAAGGGCATAGCCATGTGAGTGCTATGGTGAACCTTATATAATATAGTGAGGTGATTATGAACACTATTGAGATATAATGTGTTATCATTTGTGTAGGACTTATATGAATGGGTCTAATAACCTAGCAAGTGCCTTGAGCACAGTTTGAGGTGAAATCCTCTAGTGATGTGATTGAGGGATTGATGTCCCATAGTTATGTGTTATTGTTAATGACATTGTGAGAGGTAGTAATACAAGTTTTATGTGAAGATGATGACAATTTCTCACCTTATACGTTTCATAGCTTCTGAAGTTGCATCCTACCTTGATTTTGTAGAATTTGTTTAGGGTTAATATGTTGTAACTTGATTGATGCATTAAAAGATACCCAATTGGAATGCCTAATCAAGTGAAACCCTAATCATGTAGTTGTCTTGTACCATAGATCCATCTTCAGCATCAGTATCTAATTGGATGGTGAAACAAGTAACTACTATGAGAAACTCAGAGTGCATATTATTGAATATGAGGGGTATCAGTGGAGATAACTCCATATATCCTTAAATTGTTGTTCTAGTGGTATAATACATTATTATAGAACGACCAAGTGTGGGTCTGTTCTCCAGTGTTGTGCCATGTACCAAGGTAGAGTAGTTGTTTTATAAGACCCTAGCATTGACTGATTTGTTGTTTCTACAGGACTGTAACTTTGACTACAAGTTGTTGTCTTTGCAGTTTGACTATTATATCACTGTGTTCCAGACTCAAACTGACTGAGTAGTGTTGGTGATGATCATGGAATCCATATCTTCCATGGATCTTGTATGGTGTTGATTTTGACTTAGTAGTGGTCAGTTGGATCTGAGTGGTATGCCTCAAATCCTCAAGCCATTATAATAAAAGTGATAATATAGTCGTGTAGTAAATTTGCTTAGGGTCAATTGTGAATCAAATTGAATGACCCCATCTCTTATTTCTTGTACTATTTATTTTATAACAGTTATATGTGTTGTTCATATTCCTTTTTAAAAGTATAAATTGTTCTACTGATTAGTTGCAAGTGTTGATATTGCTTAACCAATATTTTCTACTTACTTAAACTACTTTATTATCTCACTATGCTTATAACAGATGACGACAAAGATTTATATCTCTTTTTGGGATGTTTGGTCTCACCCTATGGGTTCCACAATGTTTTAGGCAGTCATGGACGAGGAGGTCAAGGTTGTAGTATCAGTGTTGAGCAGTAAGGAGAGAAGTAATTATTAGAGGTTGGACTTGCTGCTAAAATTCTATTATAGAGTCTTATGTGTCATCCATGTACTATGGCATCTTTGGGGAGATTTTGTTATTTTCTATATTGACACGTAGATTTTGGTTTTGTGCCATGAGTGTATGTACATATAAACATGTGGTCATATGTAATAGTTGTGGCTTGAAAGCCTTTCAACATGATATGTACCATCTTTTGGCATATATGAAATACAGATGGCCTGAGTTGAAGGCTTGTTTATAAAATACTTCTTCTTGAATTATTGAATTGCAAATTATTTTAATTTACCTTTTTTGTGATAATATTGTTGTTAATGGTGATTTCGTGCTTTGTTTTTAGTAATCTCACTTTGTGTGGAGATGGTCGTCACAATTTAGTGGTATCAGAGCTATAGGTTTGTTGAGTATATAGGGACATAGGACTAGGGTTTGAGTCTGTTCTAGCATTCTCTAGTATATCTTATGGTCACTTCTACTTATGCAAAAGAAGAAGAAGAAGAAGAAGAGAAGAAAAAGATGTTTGTAGAACATGAAGAACATGTTGTTGAAAGTGGTGTTGTTGCACCAAGAGGTGGTTCTAGGAGATAAGAAAGGGTAGAGGTTGTGCCAGAAGTGCCTCAGGTTGATCTAGACAATGTAGCCAACCCTGCTTTAGAGTCCATGGTTGGAAAATTTATGACTACCATGAACTGCATGATGGATATGATGCTTATACCTCAACCTAGGGCAACTATTCCCGGTGTTGAAACTTGTGGTTCTGGAAAGAACTTTGAATGACTTTGATGTGTAGGAGTGTTGGACTATGTGGGGACATCTGACCCAGCCGATGCAGATATGTGGTTGACTGAGCTAGAAAAGACCTTTAAGATCCTCAACATCCCCGAAGAGGATGAGGTGAAACATATTGTGTAACTATTAAAGGGGAGTGTTGGCCACTGGTGAGTCATTGAGGAGGATTAAAGGCCGAGATATGTGGTTACATGGGAAGAATTACGATGGGAGTTCATAAGTATGTACTTTTCAGAGACTCATTTAGATGAGAAAGTAGTATATTTTGAGAAGATCCAGTAGGTATCTATGTTAATCAATGCATATGAAGCTAAGTTTATGGAGCTTCTAAGGTTTTGTCCACACATGGCAACAATTGACAAGGAGAGGATCAGACACTTTGAGAAGGGTCTAAGTACTGAGCTGACTACTCCAGTGTCATCCTTAGATAATAGAGAGAGATTTTCTACTTTTGTGGAATCGATTCAGAGGGTAGAATGATCAGTTCTAGAGAAAGAGTGAGGCGAAGGCCAAGAAGAGGCATGCATACTATCAAGGACAATCTTCTGGGGGATTTAAGAAGCCTAGGTCATCAACACCGGAGTCTCAGTAGAGATCAGTGACTCGGTCATAGTGGACTTAGAGCCGAGGTAGATGCCATAGTTTTCCCCCTACGGGAGCTTGTAGCACAATGTCAGTGTCAGTGACAGGGCCGTCCAGGCCGTGGTACGAGGGCAAGACATGTTTTAAGTGTGGATATGTGGGGCATATAAGTGGTACTACCCTGTAAAGAATGAAAAGGTGACTCATCAGTCCATGCAGAGTCAGCAAGGGTCACAACACTGACAACAACACAGTGGTAGAGGATGCAGACAAGCATCACAGGTGGGTTCTTTGAGACATGCTAGCAGAGGAAGAGGGCGACAATAGGAGACATATTGATTCTATGTGATGAGTCAGCCAAAAGGATTCGTTAACCCTCAGGTCATGATAGGTTATATGGAATTATTCCTTTCTGATTTGTCTTCTTCAAGTTGTATATATATATATTGATTGACCCGAGTGTGACACATTCTTTTATCACTAGAGAAGTGATAGCTAAGTGTTTCTTGCATGTTAGTCGAAGACATGACATTCTTCATCTAGAAACTCCTTTAGTTGGTTTTGTAGAGATGCGGGAAGTATGTTCATCCTTCTTTCTTTCCTTTTTAGGATGTAGCATTCAAGTGGATCCCTTACCACTTGAAATGCATGCATTCAATGTGATCCTTGATATGGATACTTTGGAAAGGTATCGGGTGATCTTGGAATGTAGTTCCAAGATGGCGACATTTGTAGATGGTGATGCTTCATGGGTTTTCCAGGGTGATAGGAATATCATTTTAATATGTCTAGTTTCAACTATGACAACAGAGAAGTGGATGAGATAGGGTTGTGATACGTTCTTGGTACATGTTGTGGATACCAAGGCAAAGGGCCCTAGTATTCAGGAAGTGCTCGTTGTACAGGAGTTTGAGGGTGTGTTTCCCAATGAGTTCCTAGGTGTACTTCCTACTAGAGAGATTGATTTTGAGATCAATCTAGTACCATGTACCCAACCTATAGAACAAACACTGTATAGAATGGCACCAACAAAGATGTGGGAACTAAAGAAATAGTTGTAAGAATTGTTGGAAAAAGGTTTCATTAGACCGAGAATGTCTCCTTGGGGTGCTCCGATTCTATTTGTGAAAAAGAAGGATGGATCAATGAGGTTGTGTATAGACTATCGACTGTTATATAAGATTACAATTAAGAAGAAGTATTTGTTGCCATGTATAGTTGATTTGTTTGACCAGTTAAGAGGTGACACAGTCTTCTCTAAGATAAACCTGAGGTCAAGTTATCACCAGTTGCGGACCAAGGCAGACGATGTACCAAAATCCGCCTTTAGGATAAGGTATGGTCATTACGAGTTCGTGGTTATGCCGTTTGGGCTAATGAATGCACCAGAAACATTTATGAACTTGATGAATAGGGTATTCATGCCCCATCTATACCAGATCATGGTAGTTTTTATAGATGATATTTGATCTATTCTAGATATGGTCAATAGCACGACCAACACCTATGTTAAACTTTATCTTTATTGAGGCAGCGCCAATTGTATGTGAAGTTCAGTAAATGTGAGTTCTAGTTAAAGGAGGTGGTCTTTCTAGGACATTTGATATCTGTCAGGGGAGTCTATGTAGACCCAAAGAAGGTGGAGTCATTATTGGAGTGGGATCAGCCAAAGAGACCTATAGAGGTTCACATCTTTGTAGGTTTGGTAGGATATTACAAGAGGTTCATTAAGAACTTTAGTGTGGAGGTGTTACCCCTAACAAAGCTTAAAAGAAAGTATGTACCGTTCATATGGGACAACATATGTCAAAGTTCCTTTCAATTTCTGAAGGAGAAGCTGACCAATGCACCAGTATTAGTATTACCAAAGTAGGGAAAGGGTTATATTTTCTTTTGTGATGCATCCAAAAATGGTCTAGGTTGTGTGCTTATGCAAGATAAGAATGTGATTTCTTTTGCTTCACAGAAGCTTAAGAAATATGAGGAGAACTACCTGACACACGATCTAGAGTTTACCACTGTGGTCTATTCCTTGAATATATGGAGACACTACTTGTATGGTGAGAAGTGTCTGATCTTCACCAACCATAAGAATTTGTAGTATATCTTTTCAAAGAAGGAGTTGAACAAGCGACAATGACGTTAGATGGAGTTAATCAAAGATTATGATTGTACCATATATTACCATCCAGGGAAGGTGAATGTGGGAGCATACACTTTAAGTAGGAAGTCTTCTTTGTCCTCATCCGCTAAGAAGGCATAGTTGAGTGCTTTGGTGTATCATAAGACAGAAATTTTATTCTCCTTGCAACAGATGAATGTTCAGTTAGAAGTGTCAATGTTAGCAGGTTTGTTGTCACAGTTACAAGTGAAGCTGATGTTGAATCAGCAGATCAGAGATGCGCAACAAAATGATATTGCGGTATAATAGACTCAGGAAGAGTTGGGAAGTGAGACGCGTGATGGCTTCCATGAATCTGATGATGGGACAATGAATTATCATGGTAGACAAGTTGTGCCAGATGCAGATAATTTGAGAACTTTAGTTCTAGAGGAGGCTCGCTCTTCTATGTATGCTATGCATCCATGTAGCACCAAGATGTTTCAGAATCTGAAAGATCTATATTGGTGGACAGGACTAAAGTGTGATGTAGATGAGGTTGTAGCTAAGTGTGCAGTATGTCAGTAGTTTAAAGTCGAGCATCATAAAACTTCAGGGACTTTGCAACCATTGCCTATACCTCAATGGAAGTGGGATCATATCACAATGGACTTTGTGGTTGGACTTCCAAGGATAGCCAAAGGTCCTGATTCCATCTGGGTAATAGTGGATAGGTTGACTAAGTCAACACACTTGTTTCCAGTAAAGGCAACATATACGGCTGAGAAGCTAGCACAAGTGTATGTTGATGAGATACTGCGTCTACATGGTATCCAAGCTACCATTGTATCCAATAAAGGTCCATAGTTTACTAGTCACTTTTGGGTGCGTCTACATGTAATGATAGGTACACAGTTGAGGTTCAGTACTATTCCATCCACAGATAGATAGATAGTCTGAGAGGACAATATAGACCTTAGAGGATCTGTTTAGAGCATGTGTGTTGCAATTTTTGAGAAGTTGGGATATACACCTTAGTCTAATAGAGTTTGCCTACAACAATAGCTATTAGAGGAGCATTGATATGGCATCATATGAAGTGTTGTATAGGAGACATTGCAAAACTTCTTTGTTTTGGTATGAGATGGGAGAATATCAGCTTTTAGGTCTTGAGTTAGTGCAGAAAACAATAGAATAGATCAAAGTGATTCAGCAGCAGCTGAAGGCAGCTTAGGATAGACAGAAGTTTTATGTTGATAATCGCCATAGACCTTTAGAGTTCCAAGTGGGAGATATGGTGTACCTCAAAGTTTCTCCTTGGAAAGGTGTTCTAAGGTTTGAAAAAAAGGGTAAGTAAGCTCCTAGATATATGGGACCTTATCATGTGGTTACACATGTTGGGAACGTGGCCTATAAGATAAAGTTGCCACCTAAGTTACATCCTCTATTTCATATCTCTATGTTGAGGAAGTGTCACCCTGATATGGAGTTGACTCTTCAGCCTATTGAGGTGGAGTTAGATGATGATATATCTTATGTAGAAGGCCTTTTTCTAATCTTGGATAGAAGGATAAAGAAGTTGAAGAGAAAAGAGATGGTTCTAGTCAAGGTTTTTTGGCATCATCATGGCATAGAGGAAGCCATGTGGAATCTTTAAGATGAGATGCATAAGAAGTATCCATCTCTTTTTGCATAGGATTTTGGGGGCTAAATCCCTATTAGGGGTTTATAGTTGTCTCCTAACCTAGATTTGTTCTCAACTATAATTTCTTTGTGAAATAAGATACTTAAGCCTTAATTTAATCTTTTGAGATGTTTTAATATCATGTGACATGCTTGTATTTTCAATCGGGTCCAATTTGAATAATGCTTGAGCTATCTTTGCTATATTTGTACATGTTTTGGGCCATTTTGTAATTTACCCAAAAGTGAGGGTTACCTTGCAAATTTTCACATTTAGAGAGTGTTTCTTATGCTTTAGCATCATGAGAGAGAAGATTATGCAATGGGGCACCTTGTTGGATTCATGTATGGTGATATGACATTTCATGGTGATTTTAGGGTTTGCTTGATATGGTGACTATGCTAGGGCTTGATGTCATGACCACTACACCACTTTTGGTGAGGGTCTTGAATGAAACACATTGTCTTGGATGTGTGGTTGTGACTGAGAAAACCTTGAGAGGGGTGGGTTGAAACAACTTATCTTCTAGTTTCTCGACCATGTACATATATGACCTAGGGTTTTGACCTAGACATGTATATGGATGTGTCTCGGCCGAGAAAACATTGATGGAAGTGTCTCGACTGAGACAAGGGGAAAACTGACCTAGTTGGTCACAACATTTTTTTTGGATAAGTATAAACATTTCATATATTGAATGTGGGTGGAGGAAAAGTTGTCTCTTTGAAGGACATGTGTCCCTCAGTGATCTAATATGTTGACACCTCAAAATATCTTACTCCCCTCCTCCTCTGGGTATATAACCCCTTATCTTCCTTACAAGCAAATCTTTTTTGTCCTACATGTATTCTTCTTCCCTTGAATCGTTCTTGGAGATTCAGGAGCAAGATAGGTCAGATATCGAAGCCTAGGTGGCTGATCTACTTTGCCTGAGGAAGATCTTGTGTTAGATAAACTCCTTGGTGGAGGTTCCTTGGAGAATCTTTTCTTGGTAAGTGATCTTCTTTTGATCACATTTTCTCTTCAAAAGTCCCCATCATCTTCTTCTTCCTCCTTGGTCATGGTCATCCATGGTGGTTTTCTTGAAGATCTCCTCATAAAGGGTCATAGACCATGATTGACATGGTGAGCTTGAGTGAAAAGACGATTCTTTCTTTTTCCCCTTTCTTACTTGGTTCAAACAAGAACTATTTTCCCTCTTTCTTGAACTCTATGGTGACCATGGTTTCTTTCTCTTCTTAAGGTGATCTTTGGTTGAAGTGTTGGAGTTTGTTTGAAGATCTTGGGCTTGAATCTTGGGAGGTTGTTTCTCTCCAAATCAGGAAGGTTTTATAACTCTTTTCCCATCTATTATTAGCATCTTAGACCTGATCATATGTTGTTGTTCTACCTATTAAAAATATGTTCCTGATGATAGAGGAAATAATATGTTTTAGGTTTAATCTTGTAGTATTTTTGAAAGGATTTCTCTTCCTATAAACCCTAATTCTTTATCCACCCAATTTTTGGTGATGGCAATATTGATGGGTTCCTTTAAATTATCATGTATATAATTGTAACACCTTGTATATGGTCTGTTACTACAGATACATAAGGTTTTAAGGATGATATCATGCATAAAAACCTTGGTTTTCTCTCTCCATACATAATCCTTTAATAACATTCCATGAACAAGTATTAGTGTTGATGAGCACCATGATCTAGGGTGTTAATCACCCTATTAACAGTTGGTATTCCTTGATGATAACCAGTTGTCTCGACATGTTTGAATCTATTGAGATGATGTACATAGGGCTAACATGAGGTTAAGACATCCCTTGGCCTTCCTTGTATTGAAGCCATGCATAGATGGTTGGTTAGAACTTATCAACACAAAGGGATGGTTGTTGCACATTTAACTGATCACAACGCAACGTCGCGGCCGTGACTGAGCTACACGCGTCACAACTGAGACTGAGTTGTAGTGTCATGACTGAGACTAACCGTGCACACATTGCGGGCAAGATGAGCCATGCATGCATCGTGGGTGAGACAACCATGCATGAGTTGCAGGTGAGACGACCTTACATGTGTTGCGACCGATACTCATTACACGTGTTGCAGGTTAAGGTGTTGTTGCACGCATTGCAGGTAGATTCACCTGCTACACGCGTGCAAGTCATGATACCTTGTTGTGTGAGAAATGATTGATACACTTAGATATGTACATGGACTTTATATAGTGTAATATCCTTCACATGATGAAATAATTATAATTGGTTAATCATTAATAATAGTGCTTAACCCTAGTGCTCTCCAATAAAGTGGGAGGTAATGGAATTAGGGTTAGTGGTTGAGTAACATTATGAAACCCTAATTGACTAAGTATGAACCCTAACCTTAACCATGTGACCATGTGATATATGTGTTCACTTTAGAAGATTTGTATTTTATTTTAGTGTTTTCTCTATCATGATTATGTAACACTAACTCTGCAGGTGAGATGAAGGGCATAGCCATGTGAGTGCTATGGTGAACCTTGTATAATATAGTGAGGTGATTGTGAACACTGTTGAGATATAATGTGTTATCATTTGTGTAGGACTTATATGAATGGGTCTAATAACCTAGCAAGTGCCTTGAGCACAGTTTGAGGTGAAATCCTCTAGTGATGTGATTAAGGGATTGATGTCCCATAGTTATGTGTTATTGTTAATGACATTGTGAGAGGTAGTAATACAAGTGTCATGTGAAGATGATGACAATTTCTCACCTTATACATTTCATAGCTTCTGAAGTTGCATCCTACCTTGATTTTGTAGAATTTGTTTAGGGTTAATATGTTGTAACTTGATTGATGCATTAAAAGATACCCAATTGGAATGCCTAATCAAGTGAAACCCTATTCATGTAGTTTTCCTATACCATATATCCATCTTCATCATCAATAACTAGTTGGATGGTGAAACAAGTAACTCCTATGGGAAACTCGGAGTGGATATTATTGAATATGTAGGGTATTAGTGGAGGTAACTCCTTGTATCCTTAAATTGTTGTTCTAGTGGTATAATACTTGGTTATAGAATGACCAAGGTGGGTTTGTTCTCTAGTGTTGTGCCATGTACCAAGGCAAACTAGTTGTTTTATAGGACCATAGCATTGACTAGGCGTTGTTATTTCTACAGGACTGTAGCTTTGACTACAAGTTGTTGTCTTTGCAGTGTGATGATGATCATGGAGTCTAGCTCTTCCATTGATCTTGTATGGTACTAGTTTTGACTTAGTAGTGGTTAGTTGGATTTGAGTGGTACACCTAAAATCCTCAGGGCATTATAATAAAAGTGATAATACAACCGTGCAGTATAGTTGGCTAGGGTCAAATGTGAATCATATTGAATGACCCCATGCCTTATTTCTTATATTGTTTAGTTTATAACAATTATACATGTTCTTCATATTCCTTTTAAAGGATAATTTGTTCTACTTCTTAGTTGCAAGTGTTGAAACTGCTTAACTAGTACTTACTGCTTACTTGAACTACTCTATTATCTCACTATGCTTATAATAGAGGATAGAAAAGAGTTCTATCTCTCGTTAGGGCGTTTGGTCTTGCCTCGTGGGTTCCACAACCTTTTAGGTAGTCGTGGATCAGGAGGTCGAGGTTGTAGAATAGGTGCTTAGCAGCAAGGAGAGCAGTAACTGTTAAAGGTTCAACTTGCTGCTAGAGTTATGTTATAGAGTCCTATGTGTTGTTCATTTACTCTCGGGTCTTTGGGGAGATTTTGTTATTTTATATATCGACATGTAGATTTTGGCTTTGTTCCATGAGTGTATGTACATATAAATAGGTGGTGATATGTAATAGTTGTGGCTTGATAGCCTTTGAACATGATATGTAACATCTTTTGGCATATATGGAACACAGATGGCCTGAGTTGAAGGCTTGTTTATAAAATACTTCCGCTTGAATTATTGAATTGCAAACAGTTTTAATTTATCCTATTTTGTGGTAATATTGTTGTTAAAGGTAATTTTGCACTTTGATTTGAGTAATCTCGCTTTGTGTGGCAATGGTCATCACACGAAGTAGCCAATAAGAACATTAACAAGATGCTGAAGAAGAGCATTGAATCATCCATTTGATCGGTACAAGCAACTGCCAATGTCAATATGGGATCATACTTTCAATCTAAAAATCAATGGATGTGAACCCTTGCTCTCTCATCTAAAGGACAAAGGATATGTTTCTATTGGATGTAGAAATACCATCCTTGAATATACATCAATAAGAAGACATCCCTGAAGCACTTTGGGTTCAAGATTGCATTCACACTCTTAATGTGAATGATAAATGAATATTATGCACTCTTCACAAAGCACAAGGTTACTAGTCCAGTATGCCCATAACCATCACTAAAAAGTATGCCTTGGTGATTCTATAAAAGTGACCTCATGTTATGCATGTACATTATCCATATCACCCATGACAAATTCAACTCAATGTTGAATGGAACTTACATTGCATGCAAAGTATACAATGCTATTTCATGTAGATACAAGATACGTACACGACATGTATTTTTTACTGACCAATACCAATCATGTAAAGAGGTAATACAACTGATGATTAGACAACTATAATAGAACATATTCTAAAACAACATTTTGTAAATCCATTCTCAACTAGGATGGTAATAATTGTGAGTCTATTTAGAAGATGAGAGTTTGTCAACAAGAACTTTGGGGCCAAAATAGAGTTTATGTCGACCATTATATGTAACCTTGAAGGTTTGGAAACTATAGATCACCTAAAAATTCTCACTTAATGAATACCACCATGATACACATAACTGAAGAGGAGACATTACAAACATTATCAAATATGGTTCCCAAAATTCAGAGAAATGTGATCCATATGTTGCTTTACATTAAGGCAATTGACATATTGCTCTACTTTGAATACATATATAAAGACATTCTTTATTGGTATACATAGCATTCATACTCTAAAGATGTCCCATGTCCAATACCATAAATAATTGTGCCACCCATATCTAGAACTAGTATTTTCCATTTTTGAAGAGATCTAATTGTAGATTATTCGACTTTGGGAAACCTCCATGCATTATGTATGTTCAAACCTTTACCTCTATCCTAAGGATTTGAGAACCACTATCCAATGGTGGTCCCACAACCACTAGGTACTTGCTCGTGACAACATGCAAAAAAATAGAATAGTCATCAAAAAATCATTAATCAATATAATATCAACAAGTAGAGAGGAGGCAACCTTCATCCTAAGGTTATATGCACCACTATCATGCATTCATACCGTTTGACAAAGCACCATACATATACTTGCAAAAAAAATGTTCCCTATAATATATACCCTTAGATGGTCAGTTTCTATTGGGGATTACAATTTTTGTAGCTAGTGGGGTCGTAGTCTTATATTCTCCCCCAAAATAAACAATAACGATGACACCCCATTTTTTCTCACTCAGCATAAATTCATGTTGAATGTTCATTCTCTAGCTAATAATGGATTTCACATCCAAATTTTTCACATTTTCCTACATTTTTTCCATTTTCCCATGTTTTATCATATTTTTCGTATATTTACTTCGTTCACTTTCACATGCTTTATCCCAAATCGGATCTTCCTTAATGTAATTCTTTCTCAAACCCAAGAGAAATTTGACCATCACCTCTACTTTTTATACTCCTTTTTCTTAAATTGTCCAATTGGATTATCTTGAATAAAATAACCCTTTTTTCTCTAAGGATATTCAATTGCCAAAAATGCATATCTCTTTGATAATAGTGAAGGATAATCTAAAATTCTCCTTTGTCCATTATTTAATTCATTTTAATTCAGAATATGCTAATCTACCCTATTTTCTCCATATCATTCATGAAATAACTAGAAAATCAAAAACAAGATGTGTATTGCCCAGGCCTGTGGCAAATCTCCTTGATCTATGCACCACACATTCATGGTGCATCTCCATGATGCAATGCCTCTTCTGGAATATTCTGTTCAAAATCCAAACACTAAAATCTACTTGTATATCCCACATACCCACCATGTTGTGGGCCCCTTTTGAACCTCCTAAAGCCAAAGGATCGACTATCTCCCCTTTTACTTTCTACATTACTCATGATCAAAGGATCCTTCCTCTGACACCACCTACCTCTGAATGTCGCCAGGCTACAAAAATGATAATCAGATCATGCTCGTAACTTCTTTATATACTCCTAATAGCTCTTGAATGTTATAACTGCTTATATATATTCATATCTGCTTAACTACTCATGTTATCTATTTATTAGTCTTAATTCACCTAATTACAAAGACAATACCTTCATGTTAATCTATATCTTATCATCATCCTCTAATATTTCTACACATCAGTCTTGAATACATGTGAAGGAGATCCTCCATGACATGTCCTGGGGCGATTAGAACCCCAACATACCTAAAAATTAGGAACTTTATGACTATGATGGGATGAACATGCTATCTCCAGCTCCAAAGGCCCGCCAACAATAACACATGTTTTGTCACTTTTTTGTCTTTTTCTTATTAATAAACATGAATTTGCTACCTTTTTGAAATGCTTAGAAATGGTTCAATATCGGTTTACTGGGGGATGGGGTGCTAATCCTTCCCCACTCGTAACAAGATCACTGGATCTAAATCTCTATTATGATTTCTTTTCCCATATGTCAAATTCGGATTCTACAGTTACATTGCAACATGGAATTCTGATCACTTTGTCTTATTTTTCCTTGTTCTCCACATAAGATGTCATTGTGACTCCAATATCAGCTTTGTTGTTTTCCATGTGGTTTTCAAACTATGTTTCATTACCTAAGATAGGTGTTGGCACGTATTTCTTCAGGCAAGGTGTGATAGACTGACAACTTCACTAGGGATTACCAAGATGATCTAAGTTGAATTCCCCATTCTCAGTAAAATTACAATGCTTCAATGGTTTCAGTTTTATTTTCTTTTTTTAGTTTCTTTTTTATTATCTCTCTTCTATACATAGACATAGTCGTGCATCACCCCTTCCCACGAGCCCTCTGGCTCACATATTGAGGTGACTTATCGAGCCTATGCACCTTATCAGTTTGGGTCTCTATTTGGTTCTGTTGTTTTGCACCATTTTTCACCTTTCCTTTCTTTCTAGGGTTCTTCATATCCCATATGTTGTTTTTGGTCTTTGTGTTCACTTCCCTTTCTAATCTTCTTTGTTGATAACAAGATCTCTTCTTTCTTAAATATTTATGTGGTTGTTTGCTTGTATGCTTATCATCTACCTTTCTTTCTTTATTATTATGGGCTTGCTTCAAAAATGTTAAAAGGTTGCACTTGCAATAGGCGCTCCTATGATAACCTCCCATTTTGTGACGTTATCTTATTAGTTATCTTTAGTTTTCCATACTCTTTCTTAGATAAACTAAATAGAATCATTAATCTTTCTTACTTTATTGCAGATACATCAATAAACTAATTTCTCTTATCTTTCCATTATAGAAAACACAAAAAAATTACAAAGACTCCTCACGGTCCCAAGACCGCGAGAAGCCTCACGGTCCCAAGACCGCGAGAAGCCTCACGGTCCCAAGACCTCAAGATGCCTCACGGTCCCAAGATTGCGAGAAGCCTCACGGACCCAAGACCGCGAGAAGCCTCACGCTCCCAAGACCGCGAGAAGCCTCACGGACCCAAGACCGCGAGAAGCCTCACGGTCCCAAGACCGCGAGAAGCCTCACGGTCTCAAGACCGTTTGGGCTCAACTTGAGCCTATAAATAGGACCTTAAGGGTCACTTCATGGGGATCGAATTTCAAGACGCCCAAAGGCTGCCTCTCCAGATCCAGAGCACTCTGGTCTTCCGTCCACTGCCCCAAGGCTGCCAGTTTTGAGATCCGTGCTCATCATCAAACTACCTTCTTTCTCTTCTTTCTCTCTCCTCAACAAAGAAGGTGGGAAGAGAAAATCCTTCATCAAGGCAACCACAAAGTGCGAAGATCGTTGCTCTCTTCACCAAGGGTTCAACCTTCCCTCCTCCGTGGAGATGACATTCTTTCTCTCTCTTCTCGCCTCCTTCTTTGTCATGAGCGAGTAGTTTCATTCACTAGGGTGCGGGGAGTAGCCCCGCTACCCATGTTTTCATTTCATGCGATGTAATTCAATAACTTGTAATAGAGATACTCTTCTTTTCAGTTTGACTTCAATCGCTTAATGAATACTAGTTGCTTGATCATCAACTTGTGTTACATATTGTCTTTTGGTATGAATTGTCTATGTTTGTACCTTTAGATCTGAATATCGATTGAATGTTGGTTATGGATGTATGTAGTCACCATATGTCTGTTTCGGTGTCTAGAAGTGTTTTCATGAGTGGAGTAAACTCACCCCCATCGTTGCACTTTCATACTATGAAATGGAATCAGTTGACGTATGGAAGTGCAACCTTGGTAAGGTCGAGGAACACATTTTATGAAGAAGTAATGCAAAGCATGTGACCATTCATTATGAAATGGCTGGCATTGCAATACTCCACACTTCTCGTAGCTAGTTATCCGAAAGAACGCTAGGACTACAAGATACTAACTGATTTGTCTCTCTTTGCAGGTTGTTTTATTATGTTGCATGACTTGATCCATGTGTAGTGGTGTGAAACCCGATAACATCCTAGTAGTTTTTATCATTGTTTACAACCTTAATCTTTACTTTCTTGCTTTACTTTCCTCGCATTTAGCTTTAAAACCAAAATCAAACTTTCGATCTAAATATTAACTGTTAAGTAGTTAAGTAAAACTAAAAACGTTTTCCATCTTGACTTCGTCAAGACTGTTGTCCCGAGGATTCGACCCTTAACTATACTACGATAAGACTTCCGCGTGTCTTAGCACACGTGGGTGGAGTTCTTACCATAGTACTAGCAAGGCTAAACCTAAGGATTCATCACCTTAGGATTTTTAGTGGTGTTGCAAAACTCCATCAAAAATTGGCGCCGTTGCCGGGGACAACGGAACTTTTTAGTTTTTACTTAACAACATCTTGGTTGATTAGGATTTTACACTTTTTCTTGATAACTACTCCAAAACTTCTTGATTTCTTCATTTCCTTCCATTATCCTAACATGTGATTTTCCTTCTACTCAGGTAGAAAACGTGTATGCAACCCCCGCATAGCATCAGATTCTCCCCTGAACCAGAATACGATTCTAAGGTAGAGAGAAGTTTCCACCGAAGGAATAGACTTAACCGCCAAAGAGCCAGACAGATGGCCGAAGAGCAACGCCTTGTTGCAGAAAGAGTCAACGCCGCCATAGCAGCACAACGAGCACAACTTATTGCCGACACTCGTGCTCAGGTGCAAGCTGAGATCCGAGCTGAGGAACAAGCCCGCATCCAAGCAGAGCATGCTGCTGCTCAACTTGCGTTAAGAAACAAGCAACTTCGGGACTACGCAGTCCCGAAGAATTATGAAGACGATCATCCTGTCCGACCACCGATTATTAACATACCACACTTTGAAATTCGGACGCAATGGATCCAGATCATGCAAGGCATCTCTTTCTCAGGAGCACCCGGAGACGATTGCATGGATCACCTTAAGAGATTCAAGTCACTCTGCCGACTTGTACCCCAAGCAGGAATTGCCTTGGAAGCAATCATGTTACACCTTTTCCACTTCACTTTATCTGGAAGAGCACTAAGCTGGTACAACGCTTTGGATAGACACCCCATCATCACTACTTGGACTCCTTTAGAAGAGAAGTTTCTTGAGAAATTCTTCCCACCTTCGCTAACCTATGAGATTAGGGGACAGATTAATCACTTTTCCCAACTACCTGGAGAAACACTTGCTGAAGCTTGGGAAAGATTCAAAGAACTCCTGAGAAAGTGTCCTCACCATGGCATATCTCAAAATCAACTGATAGAAACATTTTATAGAGGAGTAAGTGATGATATCAAGCAATTTATAGATTCCTCATCTGGAGGAAACTTTATGAGAAAGAATTATGAAGATGCCTGGAATATAGTTACGCTAGGGGCCGAGAACCAATCCAATTGGGGAAGGTCATCTAACCAACCCAAAGGCATTCTCAAGGTTTACAAAGCAGAAGAATCCATGGAACTCAAGGCCATTGCTGAGGCCTTGAAGACTATTGCTAGCAAGCAACAAGCCCTTGAAACTTCTTTCGGGGAATATGATAAGAAGAAAAGCTCTCAGGTTCAACAAGTTAAGGCAGCTACTGGAACTTGTGAAGCCTGTCATGCATCCGATCATCCCACATTATCATGTGGCCTCTTATACAATGTCATGATGGATTTACAACCACCTATGCCGCAATATGAACCCATTATCGAGCATCCCGAGGACCAAATGCCATAGCAAGTCAACTCCATACATTCAATACCTGGCCAAGTGTATTACAACCCAGATAAACCAAGGAACCATCCTGGTTTTCAATACGGGAATCCTGCAGGGACTGCCAACCCACAGCAGCAGGCACAAGGTGGATCTTTCAATAGACAACCACCAGGATTTCAGAATAACTTCAATCAACGGAATTATAGACAAGGTTTCCAAAGATCTAACTATCCCAGGAATCCTTCTTACCAATATGCCCATTCAGGACTGCACCCTCAGTTGCAACAACCTCAGTTGCAGCAGCCACAGCAACCCCAGTTGCAGCAGCCCCAGCAGCCACAGTTAACTGCACCTCTACAACAACCAGGACAGCAAGTCACTCAGTATCAACAAAGGGGTGCTCCTCCCCAATCATCTAATGAGATATCCTTGATTAGACAAATGCTTCAATCGCAACAAACCATGCTTGCAAACCAGCAAGCTCAACAAAAGGTCGTAGAAGCCCAACTGGCACAGATTGCCGCTCAATTGAAACCTCAAGCCGGCACTTTTGCTGGGCAACCAGAGGCAAACCCGCGTCATAACCCAAACAGACCAGAACAACTTAATGCCGTCACCACGCGGTCTGGTCGTGTCCTGCCTGATGTCACCAGAATCGACCATGATGATGATGACGTAGCCATTCCTTCCCCAACAGGGAATTCAAGCAGAGAAACAGAAAATTCTGCAGAGAAAGAAAAGGAAAAGGAACCAATCCCAGAAGTCCCACCAAGAATTCCTTACCCAGACAGACTAAAAGGAACCAAAATGGACACTAGGTTCCAAAAATTTAAAGAAGCTATGAAAAAGTTATACATTTATATTCCTTTTCTTGATGCCCTTTCCGAAGTACCCGCTTGGGCAAAATACCTGAAAACCCTCTTGTCAATAAAGTATATGACAGAAGAGCATGAAACAGTGAAACTTGCTCAGACCACTTCAGATATTCTGCTTAATAAAATGCCAAAGAAAAAGAAGGACCCAGGTTCCTTCGGCATTCAGTGTTCCATTGGAAATGGCTCCAGCAAGAAAGGATTGGCAGACCTAGGAGCAAGCATATCTATTATGCCCTATTCAATGTGTAAAAGATTAGGCTTCACTGATTTGTTACCTACGACAATGACAATTCAGTTAGCCGACTCTACCATAACTGCCCCTCTTGGAATTATCGAAGACATCCCAGTCAGAATAGGAACAAATTCTTATGTCCCGTGTGATTTTGTTATTATGGACATACAAGAAGACCTGAGATATCTGATAATCTTCGGAAGACCTTTCCTAGCTACCGCCCGAGCTCTCATTGATGTCGAAGCAGGAACTATTATTTTGAGACTTGGGAGGGAGGCTTTCCAGTTAAGAGTTCTAAACAGCATGAAAGGTCCAAGCATTCAAGAGGAAGTCTTTCTCCTGGATGCTATATATCAAATGTCCCAGTTAGAAATGTCTGAACCATCCGATGAATTGGAAAATACTCTTACAAATCCGGAGGTAGAATTCTCGGCCAGTGAACTAGTGCAACAATGCCTGCAATACTTAGAAAAAGCTGAAGAAGCTCCGACAGCCACGTTTGAAGAACTTAAGGCCATCACAACTATAGAAGCCACTGAGCCACCTAAGGCTCCAGAAATGAAAGCCTTACCCGAGGAGCTTAAACATGTTTTTCTTGATGATGAGAAGCTCTGTCCAGTAATCATCAGCTCCACTCTGGAGGATGATCAAGAAAACAGACTCCTCGATGAACTGAAAAAGCATAAGAAATCCATTGGCTATAAAATGACTGATCTGACAGGCATAAACCCTGCTTTATGTATGCACAAATTGCCCATGGTTGAAGAGTTTAAACCATCATGAGAACACCAGAGAAAGTTAAACCCCAACCTCAAAGAGGTGGTTCGCCTTGAGGTCCTCAAGCTTCTAAAGGCAGGCATTATCTACCCAATTTCTGATTCTCAGTGGGTAAGCCCAGTGCAGGTGGTCCCTAAAAAGGGGGGGAACCACCGTTGTTCTTAATGACAAAAATGAACTGGTGCCCACTAGAACCGTTACAGGGTGGCGTATGTGCATTGATTATAGGAAACTTAATAAATCAACACGAAAAGATCACTACCCCCTGCCCTTCCTAGATGAGGTCCTCGAGCGCCTAGCTCATCAGAATTTCTTTTGTTACCTCGATGGATATTCTGGTTTTTACCAAATCCCGATACACCCGGACGATCAAGAGAAAACTACTTTTACCTGTCCTTTTGGGACGTATGCTTTCAGAAGTATGCCATTCGGGCTCTGTAATGCACCAGCTACTTTCCAAAGATGCATGTCTGCTATCTTTGCGGGATTGACAGAATCTATAATGGAGGTATTCATGGATGATTTCTCAGTTTATGGAGACTCCTTCGACAACTGTCTGCTCAACCTTGTTCAAGTTTTACAAAGATGTGAGGAAACAAACCTCATTTTAAATTGGGAAAAATGCCATTTTATGGTAACATAGGGTGTTGTTTTGGGGGACAGAGTGAGCGACAGAGGGATCGAGGTGGATCAAGCAAAAATTGACGTTATCTCAAAATTGATGCCACCAAAAGACGTAAAAGGAGTATGTGCCTTCTTAGGACATGCTGGGTTTTACAGAAGATTTATTAAAGACTTCTCCAAAATAGCAAAACCCATGACACAATTGCTGACCAAGGACACAGAGTTAAACTTTAACCAAGAATGTTTGCAAAGTTTCACAACTCTGAAAGATGCCTTGATTTCTGCACCAATTCTATGAGCTCCAGATTGGTCGCTACCTTTCGAAATCATGTGTGATGTGAGCGATTATGCCATAGGGGCCGTTTTAGGGCAAAGAATCGACAAGAAACCCTATGTTATATACTATGCATCTAAAACGCTGGATGAAGCACAAAAAAATTACACCACTACAGAAAAGGAATTTTTAGCTGTCATCTACGCGTTCGAAAAATTCCACTCATACCTGATAGGAGCTAAAGTCATTGTCTACACCGACCACTCCGCTATACGATATCTGATTCAGAAGCAAGATGCAAAACCTAGACTTATCCACTGGGTACTAATGCTTCAAGAATTCGATTTGGAAATTAAAGACAAAAGCGGAGTGGAAAACGTCGTCGCCGATCATCTCAGCCGTATTAGAGTCGAGGATGAAGACAAAGTACCTATCCAAGATTCCCTCCCGGACGACCACCTAATGAAAGTCTCTAATGGATTTCCCTGGTATGCCGACATTGTCAACTATTTGGCAACAGGAATCATTCACCCGTCCGCATCCTATCATGACAAAAAGAAGTTCATTCACGATGCTAAGCAATATTTCTGGGACGAGCCCTATCTTTTTCGCTTATGCACAGATGGACTCTTTCGTAGATGCATCCCAGAGACGGAAATCACTTCGGTCCTTGAGCACTGTCACTCAGGCCCCACTGGGGGCCACATGAGTTCTAAGAAGACAGCCCTCAAAGTCTTGCAATCTGGCTTTTATTGGCCCACCATCGCAAAAGACGCACATGAATACGTGTGATCATGCGACAAGTGCCAACTATCCGGAGGGATAACCAGAAGAAATGAAATGCCATTGAACATATGGCAAGAAATCGAACTCTTCGATGTATGGGGAATAGATTATATGGGCCCTTTCCCCTCATCTTATGGATTCAAGTATATCTTGGTCGCTGTGGATTACATTTCAAAATGGGTAGAAGCTCTACCGACCACCTCTTGCGATTCAAAGCCGGTAATCAAGATGTTTAAAGAGATAATATTTCCCAGATTCGGCGTCCCAAGAACGATTATATCTGACGGCGGATCACATTTCTTGGAACGGAGCTTTGAAGCCTTATTAAGAAAATATGGAGTCAACCACAAAGTTTCTACACCATACCATCCACAGACATGTGGACAGGTTGAAGTCTCCAATAGGCAAATTAAAGCTATCCTGGAAAAAACTGTCAATCGGCACCGCACCGATTGGTCCACCAAACTATCTGATGCTCTATGGGCTTACCGTACAGCTTTCAAAACACCCATCGGAACAACACCATTTCTATTAGTGTATGGGAAGTCTTGCCATTTTCCAGTTGAATTAGAGCATAAGGCTTGGTGGGCCATTAAGCAACTAAATTTTGATCTCAAAGGTGCTGGTGAATTCCGACAACTTCAACTCCAAGAGCTAGAAGAACTACGAATGACAGCCTACCACAACGCAAGAATCTACAAAGAACAAACTAAGATGTGGCATGATGGCCACATCAAAAGAAAAAATATAATCGTCGAAGACAAAGTCCTCCTATTCAACTCCAGATTAAAACTCTTTCCTGGAAAACTGTGTACTAAATGGCCGGGGCCCTTCACAATCAAACATATATACCCTACAGGAGCTGTCATTATTATTGACGATAATGGAGGAGAGAGGACCGTAAATGGCCACAGATTAAAAAGTATCACACTCCGGCAGACAAGTTATCAAGACAAACCATAGAGATTCATGACCCTATAAAGTCAGCATAGCTGGGGCAAAATATTGTCGAGCCAGCGACGTTAAACCAAGGCGCTTCTTGGGAGGCAACCCAAGGCCTGAGTATCACCTTCCCTAATTTTTCTAGCCTTTTCTTTTGTTTTTAAACACCCTTTTGTTTATCTTTGTTTTTCCTTTTTCTTTTGCTTTCTTTAAATCCAAAAATACATAAAAATCCACATGATCTTGAGGTCAAACGGTCTCGAGACCGTTTGGGCCCTCGCGGTCTCCAGACCGTGAGGCCCCTCACGGTCTCCAAACTGTGAGGCTCCTCGCGGTCTCATGACCGTGAGGCTCCTCGCGGTCTCAAGACCGTGAGGCTCCTCGCGGTCTCACGACCATGAGGCTCCTCGCGGTCTTAAGACCGTGAGGCTCCTCGCGGTCTCATGACCGTTTGAGCTCTCTCGGTCACCTGACCGAGAGGGCTCCTAAAAACCTATAAATATACCCCCCACCTACGTGTCCCTCTTCTTGATTCCCGAATTCTCGAACTCTCCTGTTTCATTCCACTCTGACCTTCGTCTCTACACTCCTGTGCGTCGTTGTTTCAAGTGCTTCGTCGACGAATCGGCTTCGTCGCCTTCGTTCTCGACTTCGTCGTCGTCGTTCCTAGCTCGTCGTCACTCCCGGCTCGTCGTCAGCTCTGCAGCAGCTACCCCTTCGCCGACCCACCGACCGCAGCGACAGGTTGACGCATCACCATTTAAAACTCTCGTTCGAGCTCCTTTCCGCCGTTGTCGCCATCATCGTTTCCGCAGCTCTTAGCCGACGAACGGCCGCGCGGTTCGTCTCCCGCGCGATTCGTCTTCCTCGCGGTCTCAAGACCGTTTGGATCCTCGCGGTCTCAAGACCGTTTGGATCCTCGCGGTCTCAAGACCGTTTGGATCCTCGCAGTCTCAAGACAGTTTGGATCCTCGCGGTCTCAAGACCGTTTGGATCCTCACGGTCTCAAGACCGTTTGGATCCTCGCGGTCTCAAGACCGTTTGGATCCTCGCGGTCTCAAGACCGTTTGGATCCTCGTGGTCTCAAGACCGTTTGGATCCTCGCGGTCTCAAGACCGTTTGGATCCTCGCGGTCTAAAGACCGTTTGAGACCAAACGGTCTCAGGACCGTTTGAACTAAATCAAACTAATAAAACTCAAATTCAAAATAATTTTACTTTGTTACAATTTCAAAATTTAAGATTTCTAACTTTTGTTTCTTATCAATTATTTCAGAATGACTTCACCTGCTAAGCAAGGACCAACAGACGCTCCCTTCTGGACAAAAGACAAGCTCATTGCTGAACGAGCAAATCTGCAAAGCATAGTTGACGACTTCAAAAGGACTGGAAAAGTCCCAGCAGAAGTGAACCTGACTGCTGTCATGAAGGACATCAAGCGAATCAACCGTTGCCTAGATGAAGAACCTTCTGACGAGGAAGTCGAAGAGACCTCATCCGACGAGGCCTTTGAATACCAGCCTTCCCCTGAGAAAGAATCACCCACTACAAAATCTAAGGGGAAGAGATTGGCTCAAGAACCAACAACTAAGCTAACATCTAAGAAGAGAGCCAGGAAACAGGTCCACCCTGCCTGTGCAAGGGAACAAATCCTAGCAGGGTGCATCCCACCATCCTCCACCACCGTCACCAACCCTGCCACAATAACTGTTCCTATTTTTCCTCCCATCACCACCACAGCACCACCACCCGAGAACCTTCACCTCCAAATCTTTCCCCCCATCAGCCAACTCCTTAAACCGACCAAGTATGTCTGCCCCAGCATATTGATGAAGATGGGGATCTACCACAGAATCCTCACTCTTCTTGACAATTCTAACCTTTCCCGGCTCTGCTTTGTATCTGAAATTTCCTACTCTGAGCCCACAACAGAATTCTTCACTTACTTCAACAAAGAAGTGGTGGACATCATGCATACAGAAAGGGACGGTGGTGACCGCAGAATAACCTCCAGAATCTTTAACCATGAGGTAGTCATTACCGAAACTTTTCTGAATGAAATTTTCATCGACAATCAAGACCAGCTGAAGAAAGCCAAAGCTGCTGGCACAGACAACCCCGGGTTCAACAAGCATACCTTCTGGAAGTCATTAACGGGGTTACCAACCTTCGATGCAAGGACAAGCAAGGCCTCCAACATTCATTCTGGCCTAGTGCGCATGTTACACAAAATTATCGTCGGCGCACTTTTCCCCAGATCCGAAGGAGGAAATGTTCTTATATCCGACCTTTTTGTCCTCTGGTCAGTCCTCAACGGAATGCCTGTCAACATTGGAAGGCATATGCTGCTCAAGCTATCAGCCTTCGCCCTCGGGAAAGAAATCTGCACGGGTGGTCATATCACATCTATCATTAAATATCTTAAGATGGATAGACTTCTACCCAAATGCAGCCCAATAAAAGGCGACATCCTTACCAACGAGCAGACACTAAAGAACTCTCACATCTTAAAGGATAAGGATGGAAGGCTGAACTACGTGTTCTGCCCCACAAAATCTTCAAGAACCCTGCTTCCACTTCCAGAGCTTGCTGACTATGATAAGGACAAGCTCCTATTCACTGAAGACGAGATCGCCAAAACCATAGCTTTAGTCAAAGCCAGAGAAAAGAAAACAAAGGCAGGGCAGGCAGAACTTAGTATAACTGCCCCGGCAGCTACAACAACAAAGCTCCTAGTCAAACGACCTTCCAGAATGCTCGTAAAAGCTCATGAGCTGTCGGGGACACCTACATCGAAGCCTAACCCCGAAGCTGAACCCCCCCTCCCTGAAGAACATATTACATCCTCATCACTAGACTCTTTTATAATGAGTCTAAATGTTGAGCTCACTACCACCTCTCCACCCTCCACCACCCCAATATCCACCACCCCACCACCATCAACCACCCTTCAATCATCCTCCGCTCCACCTTCCTCTACCACCCCTCCACCACCCCCACCCTTCTTCACTTCGGGCACCCCATTCTCCACCACAATGCCCGAATTCTCCTCTTTCACATCCACCGAATTTCCATCAACATTCCCGGATCCATTTCTCTCTTCGGGAATGCCACTTTTTTTTCCACCCACCACCACCCCGACATCGCTGGTGACCCCATCTACAGTCACCACGCAATTCGCGGGTCCATCAACAGTGTCCCTTCCGCATGACACTATCATTCCACCCCGACCCCAGCCACCTCACCCTTCGTTCACTGGGGTCCCTTATACTAACGTCGGTGCGGAATTCGGACGTCAATTTGACACCATCCGAAACCTCCTCACCGACCCATCTAACATTTTAAATTCTATTCTTTCATGTGTGCAGGGTCTAACTCAGCAGGTTGCCCAGATTGGCGAGCAGAACCGCGCCATGCCAGGCATCCTCCAACGCTTTCAACAACGTCAAGATTCAGTGGCCAAGCAAGTCGACCACATCGACGGCCACTGTAACAACTTGCCCGAGTTGATCCAGGGAGTACAACGCCAGCATGAAGTGTTGGCAACGCAAGTCGATCGGATCTCTGCGCAGACTCTGCCTCTGCCAGAGACCCTCCGCGAGCTGAAGCAGCAACAGCATGCTTTCAGCACGTGCCTGGACGACATCACCACGACCCTCACACAACTACATAATCGCCAGGAAGAGTCGTCAAATAATGAGCTTATTCAGTTAAGAGCTCAAGTAACCGACCTCTCAGCACGACTCCTCTCGGCCAAACAACGTTATTCAGATCTTAAAGAAACCCACGAAGCACTGCTCGAAACACATGAGCACGTGCAAGTGGCATATGATGAACTCCAATCCATCCATCGTCTGTGCAAAAAGAAAGCAAAAAAGAAGACAACTGATGACGATGAGGATGATGCTGATGACGAGGAAGATTCTGACTCCTCCGCTGACTCAAACAATAGTTCCTCCTCAGCTGATGACTCGGACAAGCCAGATGATGCTGGGGCAGGCCCCAGCCAAGGAGCAGAACCAAAACAACAGCAAGATCACCAAACTGGTGATAAAGATCACAAATCCCCTGCTCATACAGAGAATGTCAACATATACTTCGGGGATCAGTTTCTAAACTTTTCTGCGAGATCTTTGGGGGAGGCTGCCAAAGAAGTGGCTTTTGCTGAGTTCGAAAGATGCATTCAAGGAACCAGCACTACTGCACCAGCCACAGCAGCCCAGCAAATCTCTGCACTCGAACCATCTGCGCCTGAACTTGAAGAATCAGAAAGAGTATGCCTCGACACTGATGAAGATTTAGACACTCCTTCTGATTCTGATAAAGATCACGATCTGCAACAGTACATGGACAACCTGGAACAACCTTCTCCCCCCACACCACAAGAGCTACCTCCGCCGCCACCTCTACCTAACAAAATGAAAGACTTAGATATGGCGGCCATCTCTACCTTAGACGCACAGGATATTTTCATCCTCAACACTATTGTAGATGATGCCAAAGCAGGGGAGGATGTCATATATCAAAACACAAAGACCAGACGCGATCTGACGCGTGAAAATTTCCAGTCACTTCTTCGACCCCAGTCGCCGGTGAAGATGGCAATCTTTTGTACTCTCCTTGCCAACTCTATCGAGATCTACAAAAGTTCTCGGCGACAGCAACCGGTCCTCAACGCCTCACCCACACTGGGATTGTGCTTACTGTATAAAGAATTACAGCACAAATCCATTACAAGGTTGAAAAGGGGAATTGCAAGAAAAGCAAGATACATAACCGTGTCTTTCCAAGTCTGTAAACACTGGTTACTCATGATTGTGGACACTGTCGCCCGCGACGCCAAAGTGTACAATTTCTGTGCCAGTGACCTAAAGGCCGGGATAATAAATTTTGTCGGACTTGAAGTCGGGGAGGCCCGGTGCATCCCTTGCCGGCTTCTCAAACTCATTTGGGCCGCGTGCCCTTCTCTTCGCCAGGACTGGAGCTCCCCCTGGTTCCAAATTATTAACCCACAAGTCCAAGCCGCTGAAGGCTCTTGGGACAGCGCTTTCTACGTCATACGGCACATCCTAGCGCTAAATCAGCAGGTCCCTTTTACTGAACTAATCAATGAAGATTTCCACTCCCTACGAGGATGTTACGCCATGGAGCTTATTTGCGACAGACGGTTCTTCAATGACCCTACCATGGCGGCAGACGACGTCCCTCGTTATCTCTTTTCATCTATACAACGACCGCAGAGGAGACCCTTCCGACAAACTCTAGCGGCGTTGCAAAAAGAAAACCAACCATCCAATGTCACCAAGCAAAGCCAATGGAACCCTTACATCTTCGATCTGGCTCCAGATAAAGGTGACATTGATCTGATATCAGGGGTAGCCATCAAGACATCCTCATCACATATGGAACCCCAATCTGCCATTAAACCGTCTTTTCCCGATTTCGACCCGGAGGCTTGCAAAACACTTTCAGATAACGAGCTCCGGCTAATAATGTCACGGCTATACGCCGAAAAAGACGAGATGGTATATATCGATGGGGATATTTTAGTTATGGCAGATGCCCTCCGTGAGACCCTACAATTCAAGGGTTCCATGTCTGTAAGTATAATGACCGCCTATCAATACTTACTTGCACAGAATCACAGCACGGTCTATATGGTGTCAGCTTACATGAAGGATGATCTTCTCGGGCTGAAGAACTTCGGAACAAAGGAGTCAACCATCTCCTATCTCCAACATACAACTCCGAAGTTCATCATGCTACCTTTCCTTCATCAAGAGCACTGGATGTTACTGGCAACCAACCTTCATGAAGGAACAACAATAATCTACAACAGTTCCGACAGCCAGTATGATCCAAAACGGAAAGCATACACTACAACTCCAAGGACACCAACGGAGGAGGTGGCAAAGGAGTGTGCTGACAAATTACACGATCTTTTGGGTCAGCACACTCGGGCGTATGACAGAGATCATTTCCAAGCACCAGCCTTCTGCCACAGATGCCCCCAACAAATCCGAGAATCAAATGACTGCGGCTTCCACGTCCTCTACTGGATGTATACAATCCTGGCCCTCCACAAGCCGGTAGAGGACATGAGGTGGATTACCACGCGCAACGAGGGAAGTTCGCCACCAACTTACTCAGAACACATGGGGCTAATAAAGGATTAACTGACGCCTAAATGCCCTTGTCCATGCATTTCTCAACCTATCACTTTGACACTCTGTGGACAGAGTGCGTGATAAGTTAGGGGGGAGTGCACCGGACAAGGGCGAGGTATCATTTCTGCTTCAACCTTCCTATTTTTCCCGCTTATCTTTAGACTTTTTTTCAATAAAATAACTTTATAAGTATAACTTTCACCCTGGAAAGAATCACCCTTAGCTAAGTTAGAGATAAAGTAGTCCTCATATAAATAACAAGATTAGCATACAGGCTTGAAATGGCGAATTCATAAATTTCATTCACTATTGGTTTCTATACTTTTGCTTCAATTCTATCTCAGACTCTTCACAGGTCAACTTCAGGGCCAAAGCGAACCGAAAACTCTCAAAGTCAAGAGGGAAATTAGGGAAATCCAAAATCAAGAAATCTCGCAAGCGGACCACCAATAAAAAAAAGTGCATGTCAGGAACCCTAAGAACAGTTTTCTTCTTTCAATAAAAGAGGCTTGGCCGCCCAATCAAAAACCCTAACAAAACCCACTTCCTAAGCCTGTGAGACTCGAATAAAAGCCAGAGTGCTGAATAAAAACATGAGAGTTGTGCCATGCATAAGGACCTATATGAAGAGCCAACACAGATCTCACCCGGCCGGTACATACAGCTGCCCTCATGAAGGTAGATGTGTCGTGCCCGGTAATGATATCCTAAGGTTTCCTAATATATGATAAGGCTGATAAAAGAGCTCACCCGGCCGGTACATTCAGCTGCCCTCATGAAGGCAGATGTGTTGTGCCCGATAGTGAATCTCTCAAAAGCATAGACAAACCCTTCCCCACTTGAAAGGGGAGTTACACAATAAGCCTTTTAAGCCAGCCCTCATACCCACTCTAGCTACCAGTAGGTTTCTTTAAAGAAGTATAAAACTGATTAGAGTCGATGACATGCACATAATAAGAAAGGTGGTCCCAATGCGAGATTCACGATACAAAGGGATCCTGAGATCCATGTAACTTTTGATACTCGAAAGAGTTAGCATAAGCAGAAGCCCTGATAAGACCTCGGTAGATCTCTGACCTAGAATTGAAGCAAGAGTATGGAAACCCTAATTAAATAAAATCACCTCACCCTTACATGCCTCAGCTCTATCTAACTTGAGGACAAGCTAGACTCTAAGTTAGGGGGGGTGATAACCTCCCATTTTGTGACGTTATCTTATTAGTTATCTTTAGTTTTCCATACTCTTTCTTAGATAAACTAAATAGAATCATTAAACTTTCTTACTTTATTGCAGATACATCAATAAACTAACTTCTCTTATCTTTCCATTACAGAAAACACAAAAAAATTACAAAGACTCCTCACGGTCCCAAGACCGCGAGAAGCCTCACGGTCCCAAGACCGCGAGAAGCCTCACGGTCCCAAGACCGCGAGAAGCCTCACGGTCCCAAGACCGCGACAAGCCTCACGGTCCCAAGACCGCGAGAAGCCTCACGGTCCCAAGACCGCGACAAGCCTCACAGTCCCAAGACCGCGACAAGCCTCACGGTCCCAAGACCGCGAGAAGCCTCCCGGTCCCAAGACCGCGAGAAGCCTCACGGTCCCAAGATCGTGAGAAGCCTCACAGACCCAAGACCGCGAGAAGCCTCACGGTCCCAAGACCGCGAGAAGCCTCACGGTCCCAAGACCACGAGAAGCCTCATGGTCCCAAGACCGCGAGAAGCCTCACAAACCCAAGACCGCGAGAAGCCTCACGGTCCCAAGACCGCGAGAAGCCTCACGGTCTCAAGATCGTTTGGGCTCAACTTGAGCCTATAAATAGGACCTCAAGGGTCACTTCATGGGGATCGAATTTCAAGACGCCCAAAGGCTGCCTCTCCAGATCCAGAGCACTCTGGTCTTCCATCCACTGCCCCAAGGCTGCCAGTTTTGAGATCCGTGCTCATCATCAAACTACCTTCTCTCTCTTCTTTCTCTCTCCTCAACAAAGAAGGTGGGAAGAGAAAATCCTTCATCAAGGCAACCACGAAGTGCGAAGATCGTTGCTCTCTTCACCAAGGGTTCAACCTTCCCTCCTCCGTGGAGATGACGTTCTTTCTCTCTCTTCTCGCCTCCTTCTTTGTCATGAGCGAGTAGTTTCATTCACTAGGGTGCGGGGAGTAGCCCCGCTACCCATGTTTTCATTTCATGCGATGTAATTCAATAACTTGTAATAGAGATACTCTTCTTTTCAGTTTGACTTCAATCGCTTAATGAATACTAGTTGCTTGATCATCAACTTGTATTACATATTGTCTTTTGGTATGAATTGTCTATGTTTGTACCTTTAGATATGAATATCGATTGAATGTTGGTTATGGATGTATGTAGTCACCATATGTCTGTTTCGGTGTCTAGAAGTGTTTTCATGAGTGGAGTAAACTCACCCCCATCGTTACACTTTCATACTATGAAATGGAATCAGTTGACGTATGGAAGTGCAACCTTGGTAAGGTCGAGGAACACATTTTATGAAGAAGTAATGCAAAGCATGTGACCATTCATTATGGAATGGCTGGCATTGCAATACTCCACACTTCTCGTAGCTAGTTATCCGAAAGGACGCTAGGACTACAAGATACTAACTGATTTGTCTCTCTTTGCAGGTTGTTTTATTATGTTGCATGACTTGATCCATGTGTAGTGGTGTGAAACCCGATAACATCCTAGTGGTTTTTATCATTGTTTACAACCTTAATCTTTACTTTCTTGCTTTACTTTCCTCACATTTAGCTTTAAAACCAAAATCAAACTTTCGATCTAAATATTAACTGTTAAGTAGTTAAGTAAAACTAAAAACGTTTTCCATCTTAACTTCGTCAAGACCGTTGTCCCGAGGATTCGACCCTTAACTATACTACGATAAGACTTCCGCGTGTCTTAGCACACGTGGGTGGAGTTCTTACCATAGTACTAGCAAGGCTAAACCTAAGGATTCATCACCTTAGGATTTTTAGTGGTGTTGCAAAACTCCATCATCCTATAAACCCATGTGTCACAAAATGGGTTCCAACCTCATATTGGATCCCTGGATGTGGTGTGGGGGTGTTAGTAAAGGTATAAATATAGCATTAAGTTGGAAATCCAAAGGCCTTGAGGACACCCCTCTTTTAGAACTGATAATTGATTGTGATCTCCATGGTCACGAGGTGTATTAGGAGCAATAACATATCCACCAAATCTAGGTAACCCTTCAATGAGAACCATCTCTCAGTAGCAAAGTTAAGGACCAACCCTCCTATGTAGGTCATGTTTGAGTGAGGACGTAAATGAGATCTAAGTTCATGGGCTAAAAAAGGGAAGGTTAGTTTCTTCATGTACATGAATTTGTGTTGGTTGCTGAAATTGAGATTATTTCTAACAACTTTGTGTGCATGTTAATCTTTTTCAAATTCATAAAATCTTTCAAAGATTAACAATCATGCCAAACTCAAAAAAATTTACAAAGATTAACTATATTTTTCAAATCCAAACAATCTTTCAAATATTAACATTCTTTTCAATTTCAAACAGTCTTTCAAAGATTAATAATATTTTTCAAAATCAAATAATATTTCAAAGAAGATTAATAATCTCAAAGAAGGTTAACAATATCAAACAAACTTTCCAAGAATATTAACAATCTCAAACAAACCAGTCAAAGAAGATTAACAATCTCAATGAAGGTTAACAATCACAAATAATATTTCCAATTAGATTAACAATCTCAAATAAGGTCAAATCTCAAACGGTCTTTCAAGGATTAAAAATATTTTCCAATTCCTAATGATCTTTTAAAATTTTATAACCTACTTTCAAACTCTATTGAGCTAGATGATTCTTTGAATGAGGCTGAGATTTCACTCAATGTCGGGTCTAGTCCACAACAATGTTCCTAGACTATGACCTAAAACTAGACCATCCCATGCTCTCCATCTCAACACCCACGGTCTTACACTATGACCTAAAACTAGAACATCCTTTTCTCTCTATGCATATCCATGGTCTCGCACTATGACCTAAAACTAGACCACAACCCACACCCAATTTCATTATCCATTCGGATATGTTAAATCGAGGCTTCCTCTCTTTTGACTACTTGTTGCTTCCAAGGGGTAAGAACCCCAGGAGAAACTCATCAAACAAAGAAGAAAAATAGGATATCATGGATGTTGCCAAGGATTTCAATCTAGGAATCCTGTTGGATGAGGGCACCCTAAGGATAAAAGTGATTGATTGAGAACATTCACTAGCCTATAAGGGGCTGCCTTAATCTTGATTAACCACTTACCCTCCAAGTCTCCCCCCCCCTTTTGAATAACCCTCTTGAGGACACCCATGGGAGGAACACTTATATATATATAGCTTTGCTAGATCACACATGATCCCACTTTCTAAAATAATGACTCCACCCAGCCATGGCATTGGTAGGTACAACTTACCTTAAAGTTGAATAACACATCCATCTTACCCAGTCTCAGGGCAGGCATCATCAGAAAATAGAAGAAAATTGTCACATGTACTCATCGTCATGACAGAATTGCAAAACATAAAGAAACATCCTTTTTGCCTCCCCCAAACAAAGGGGGGAGTCTACTTACCCTTTCCAGCCAATATAGTGTGTGGGGAAGGATTTGTCATGAAGTACAAGATATCCTCTCATTTCATGTTACACCCTTCTTTTAAATCTCATCGGGTACAAATTATAGGGTGTCATGAGAAGATAAAGGAGTATGTATTTTACCCAATCTTACAAATGATTGGTCCAGATGGCCGAGAACAACAATGCAGACCGACAATGTGATCCATCATCAATGGGATATCCTAACAACAATAAGCAAGATAAACCAATCATAGGAGAGAAGCCCGTAGAAACCCTAGTGGCATAGGAAGATTCCACCTCTTAGGATATTCCTCATCTATGCATGCCACAGTAGTCGAAAAATGCCACCTTTGGGCCTCTATCAGGTAAAGTTTACACCGGAGGGTGGCATCATCTAGGGTTTGCCATACCAAGAGCTTCATATGTAATCTTGTCAATGCATCCTCCCATATGGCATGTAGAACCCCCATAAATGTCAACTAGAGCCATTTCAACTAGGGTCGTACCAATAACCACCAAGCGTAAATGTTGGGGCGATCCCGGTGATTCTAGAAGCCAAAATATCCATTTTGATTCTTTATGGTGAGGCCCAAGGGAAGAAGAAGTCAAATCTACAAAGGAAGATTCTAAACTTTTAGATGTGTCCACACCATAAAAAAGACCCAATCACAA
Source organism: Alisma plantago-aquatica (assembly GCA_963693085.1). Classification (NCBI taxonomy): domain Eukaryota; kingdom Viridiplantae; phylum Streptophyta; class Magnoliopsida; order Alismatales; family Alismataceae; genus Alisma; species Alisma plantago-aquatica. The sequence goes on along the minus strand of OY856412.1, from coordinate 313,727,409 downwards.
TACATGAACAATGTGGGACTGTTTCATTCTTTATTTTGCATTCATTATATCCACCACCACTCTCGAATCATACCTTATAGGGATGTATAGATTCCCACCAATAACATACACAATGTTGTCAGCAACAAGTAAATTGCCAGGAATATCAGTAGTAGTCGCCCACCAAGAAGAAAAAACCCCAGAGCCTGCCATTGTGGATCCTATCATGCTCATATTTATACATAAGATCAAATAGCTCCAAGGAAAAAAAGATAGTGGTAAAGCTTTCAGTGTCTTCTTCCATTTCATTGATGTAAAGTTTTGTGATAACTTCAACATGCCCAAGTTTCAAGAGTACTCTAGTAAAGAGGATCTAGTGACTCATGTCAAGGCATACTTGTTTGAAATTGTGGAAGTTCAAGAGGATGATAAGATCTTGACCTACTACTTTGTGCATAAACTGACATGTCTAGCTTTGGCATGATACAACAAATAGGATATGATGACAATCACCACATGGGCCACGATATCCAAGAATTTCATCAAATAGTACACATGGAGCCTAAACTAGGTCCTCATGAAGGAAGACTTGGAAGCACTACAACAAAGAACAAAGGAGAGTTTCTCTAAATTCGTTAGATAATAGAGAGAGATAGATTCCTAGGTAGAGTTCAAGTCTATAGACAAGGAGGCCCTAGACATGATGATCACAATAGCTAAACCAGCACTCAAATCTCTTCTATCTCTATAAAGGTACAATACCATCCCATAACTGATCCAAGAAGGAGTCTAGATAGAGAATTCAATCAAAAGAGGGGTCTATTAGAACATAAGCCTACCTTCTAGCCTCAATCTACCCCCAACAACATCCAATCAAAATCCAAAATGGAAAAAGGCTGAAGCAGCAGACTCTACTATGGAGTTGTACTGATTCTGTCCAGCAATAATAAGGGATAACAACCAGATGTACAAATATCTTTAATTCAAGCTCAATCATCACGATCTATCACCATTACAATTCCATAGTAGTATCAAGATCATACAACACCACCCAACTACCAACCTCAATATGTAAACAATATTCATGGCCACGAAACCGTTCCTATGGGTACAAACCACCACCATTTCAACAATTCATGCAACATATAGTAGCATGTAATCCTCCAGCAACAAGTAACCCACCACCCTAAGCGGAACCAGCAATAGCTACTCCTACATTAGAAGAGCATGTCAAGCCAAAGAGGAAATTCACACCCATGGGAGCTTCTCTTAGTTCTATCATTCCTAATATCAAGCATCTAGTAAAGTTTCCTGCCATAAGGGAACCAATGAATCCATTATCAAAGAATTACAATATCAATGTCTTATGTGATATTCATCGAGTCAAGGGCAAAAGATAGACTTGTGACTCACACTCAAACATGCCTAACAATATTTAATTGACTTTGGTGAGGTCAACACAGTCACAGTAGAGGAGAGACCATCATGTTCCAGCACTATGTCTATCATCATGCGATCATGTCTTCCAATATTGAGTGTTTAAAATAAATTCATACATTACTGCCATATCTTGATGATGATTGGAATGTTACGATTAAATTCTTCCATTTCATTAATATGATGAACGTGTCATGTTATTTCTACTAAGTATCTATGTTTCTTTTTGCTTGAGTACAATACATGGATTAAGCTTAAAGGGATTTGATGTGCATTTTATATCATCTTTTGGACAACTTTTGGTTGCATATCAAAATCAACTTTCACAAAAAATCACTATTAGTCGTGTTAAATCCCTACCTTTTTTAGTTCTTTACTTGTTTTATGATTTGAAATGTAGATACCTTGATTGGATAAAAAATAGGGATTAATTGACCATGATTTGACCTTCATCACATTTCCCCATAATCCACAAAGTTTTTGGAATATTTCTACATATTTTGATAGCAACAAGATGTGTTGATCAACTAACATGGTGTGTTCACACTAGGAGAATCACTCCCTACAACAAGCAAAGAAACACGCCGTGTTGACATAACAACACACTGTGTCACTTCAGATCTAGAGATGTCGCAAGTTATTGAATCTTAGCAACACGCCGAGTCAACTAGCTTCAATTTTTTACTAAAGTCTCTAACATCCAAAAAATAGTGTGTTGGCATAATGGCATGTGATGTCTACACGCTCATGAATTCCCCAAAATTCCCAATCATCAAGAAACACATAGTGTTCACACAAGTGACACATCGTGTCACCTTTGATCGTGGCAGTTCAAGACTAGAAACCTCAAGTAACATATCAAATTGACTTGCCAACAGACTATGTTACCTATAGTTTCTTTTCTAGTTTGAAGTTAAAATGCTTCACATTATTTAATACAAACCAGACTGATTTGTGATGGTTAGCAAAGATCATTTGGAGCAAAATATGACCAAATCATAGCCCAAAGCACTTGGAGGTCATTTTGAAGAAGACGAAACGGTTACTCAAGAGATAACCACCTTCTTCCCTATTTCTTCTTTGACGATTATAGCTAGGATAAGAGAAGGCACTAGAGATAGTAGAGCAGCAAGGACGGAGTTTGCAGTTGTTTCTCACAGAGAGCATACTACATCAGTGTCTCTTATGTGGAGAGAACCACTTGCTGGTAGAGAGAAGGGCATGTCACTTGCAGAGAGCATCAACCATACCGCATGTTGCAATTGCTGCTCTCTCCCTTATGGTTGCTAGCAGCGGCATGGTTTTTGCTTCTAATTGTTGCTTGCTCTCTTCACAATCAGGTCTATCCTAAGCTCTTCATCCATTCTACTATTTCTATGGATATTCCCACTCATCTCTCTCTGACTATGTCATGCATAATTTTCTACTACATGTACTTGTGTTTTCTAGCCATGGATGAGTAGACTCTTTGTTCTTGGGTGTCGGGAGAAACTCCCATGTCGTAACTTTATGGAACGTGAATTTCTTATATAATGCTAGTTTTTCACAGTTATAGGTGCATTGGTGTTCATTTCTTCTTACATGCTTGATTGGCCGCACGGTATGTATGTTTTATGCTCCTCGTATAATTTGAGAAGATATGCATATGAGTAAGGAGATGTTACCTTAGTTGCACTACCTTTATCACGAGAGTGGCTAGGAAGTGTTGGGGAACAAATATGTGTAATCCAAATCTAAATATATGCACAAGAGTGCTATAAAAAGTTAGGGTTGTTTTACACCACCGGGAGGGGTGTAGGACACAAACCTCTCTTTACATTATTGGTCGTATGCTTGAATTTTGTTCTTCTTCATTATATGATGTGGAAGTGAAACCTTGTTCTCAAGATCTTCTAATATAATAGTGATCTTTAAATCAAGTGATCCTTGCTTTAGTTTCTTTCTAATTAATTTGTTTAAGTTTACTTGAGGGAAACCAAATTCTCTTCTTGTAAACCAATCTATATTGTTGAAATTTGTTACTCTTGTGTTTAACATAACCTTGCTCCTTAGATGACATTGAATATATTACATGCACCCCTATACTTGTGGGGTAGTGCTCGAGTTATAAACTTAAGATTTGTGCACACGGGTAGCACCAAGTAATGAAGCAAGGAGCACCATGGAAAGACACTTAAAAGATCAAAGTGCAAGAACAAGCCCCCAAAATGGCCATGGTAATTCATCATGGTTGTGCTAAAATTGAGAATATTGCATGCTTGATCCAATTTGAAGCTACCCCAGGACATCACAGCCACCATGGTAGTTTTCACCACCACGCCTCTGGTACCAAGCAGCTAGAATGCCAGTGTCAACAGAGCTCCTTGAATCCCCTCCTACCTCCTCCATTATGACTATAGCACCCACCACAATCGTTCTACCATCAAGACACCAGGACGGTGGTATCTACCATGGCCATTCTAGTCCATCACATTACACCTAAATTGTATATGACTTTTGAACTTTTCACTACGACCATTTTTACCTTCACCCACCACAACTATTTTACCCACCTAACTGTACTACTTCCCACATGTCATTTTATTCTATCGCTCCACTTTACCCTAGATCCCCTAGGCCACTATATATACACTATTACAGCTTAGAGTCTGAGGTTAGATACTTTAAGCCTCCACAATGACCATCCTCATTCTCCACTCAGTTCACATCACTCCCTTCCACCTTTCAACCCAAAATGCTAGTTTCCTAGGGTTTTGGGCATATCTCTTGCATTTTTCATGCATACTACATCCTCAGAGGAGGAGGAGGTGGAGGAGGACCTTGGAGCTACTTGAGTTGAAGAGTGGAGCTTCTTCCTCCACTATCCATGGAATTTCTACCTTCTTTCCCTTCTTATTTTGTTATTTCTTTGATTATGAGTAGATAAGATCCTTTTGGGTTGTTTGGGGAAAAATATGTAACTATGATACCATGTTGGGAAATATTTATGCATTAAACTCTTATTTCATTATCTAATGCTATTTTAATTCTAGTTATCATTCCCTAATATTTCTATGGTTGTTTGAGGTATGAAATCACTTAGGGATTAGGAAAAATGAATCATTTTGGGATCTTTGGTATAGAAACTCCTAAGTCCCTAGTGGAACCTTAGCTAGTTTCTCATCCTTCCCCTTTGTCTACTAATTCCCATAGTCCTAGGTATGAGGTCTAACTAGCTAGAGGTGCCCTTCCATATACACTCAACTTAATGCCTTTCTCAGTGGTTAGATGAATCTAGTGGGAGGTGAAATGCCCTCCTTCTACTCTTCGCACCATGGCTTGGGCCTAAGTGCATTAGGAAGACCAATATAGAAACCTAGACTTGAATAATCTAGAACTATTCTTACCTATTCCTTAGTCATTGGAGCCTTACAAGGGTGAATGGACAGTGATAGGGAATAGCTCCCCTACACACTACCATACAATACATGGCCAACTAATTGAATAGGATGCACGCTCATTGGAAGTTTGTGCATATATATTACTCTTTACATGGTTGATTGCTACTTATCCCTCAAAAATCCCACTACACCACCTACTTGGTTGAACCCAACTTTGCCTTCTTGCTAATGAAATTTCCTTACTTTCATAGCTAGCTTTGTTTGTTCATGCTAATTGATTCTTCATTAGAGTAAGTAATGTTTTCATAGTTTCTTGTGTTAGGTTTGTTTATTTACCTTTTTAGTGTAGTTCTTTCTTACTTATTTAACATAATTGCTAGCCTAATTTAGCTCATTTCTCTTTCTTTCTCTTTGTCTGGTTAGAAATTAGTCTATTTAGTACAATTTCTCTCTTAACTAGTTTAGTTGAACAACATTTATAGAACATGGTTAACTTAGGTTTGATTCTTGTTTGCTTTTCTTGCTTGCTTGTCCACTCTAGTGTAATAAAAAACACCTATCAAAACCTAAAATTGTAACCCCTTTCTCTAGAAACCTAAAAGAGAAACCATAGCTAGATGGACTACCCATTTTTTATGGAATGACCCTTAACTTGTCCAATCTCTATGCTATGATGGAACCTTGCATGCATGCGGGAGTTTTGTGTGTGCTAAGAGTGTGTCTAGTAGGGATTTATAAATCTTTGTTAGACCAGTGTGTGCAAGGCACATTAAGATTTTAGGAACCACTTAGTGTACTTCAAACCCCTAAGTGAGACCTTAAAAACTATACACTCCACAATAGGAACCTAGTAAAGTAAGTCTAGCTCTGGTGCCTCATCTTTCCCCATGGATTGAACCCTATTTTGCATGATCTATACCACACTCTGAACTCATGCACTTGCAAGAAAAGTGTTTTGTGTATTTGAGCTTGTCGATTAGGCTAGTAATTACAGTAAAAAATAAGCAATAAGTACACCAAGCAAGTAACTAAATAAACTTAACACAAGAAACTAAGAAAAACCATTTACTTCAATCAAGAACCAATTAGCATTAACAAAACAAGATAGCTAGGCAAGAAAGTACAATTCACTAGCAAGAATGCAATTGTAACACCCCAAGATTTCATACCTAATTTAAACCTTAAAGGTGGATTTTCCTAATAAGAGTTCACAAAGGGGGAAATTAATCATAACCATAGTTTACTATGTAAATGGGTACATAAAAGATGTAGTTTATGTCACCTTGCTCACCAATACACATATAAAGGCTCAAATGTGCATAATTAACAATCATGTGGGGCATGGAGATGAATGAATTTTTCATATGGAGAGTAATGTAACTAATGGACATAGTGTGGTAATGATTGAATGTTTAATATAAGTGAAGGTAAATAAATGTGTTGGATATAAGTTCATATTGAATCAACAGAGACAACAAAATTAATGAGTAAATTATCACAATTCGTGTAAAATAATTTCATGTAACCTTGCTAGAAGAAAGATGATGATAATTGAACCATGAATCCTAAATACATATGATTGAGGTAATGTATAATAATTAATATCAAGATAATTCAGCTAAACCCTAAATGTGGTGAAACTCATACAAGATAATCCTAAAAGTGGAATCAAACTCCAAAATGTGTTCCTTGGGTCCCAATTAGCTTGGGTACTGATTTTAGGTTAATTGGATAATTCTAGATAACACAAATTTTAACTAGAAAAGAAATGTCTAAGTATTCATCCTAATGTAAATCAAACCATGTTTTATCATATTGTTTCTGGTCATGTTCTTGATTACTCAGTTTTCCTAAGGTTGGTGTGTCACAAATCCATAGATTTTGATTTTTGTTGGGACTGTTAGATGTGGATCCTATGGGGGAAGTACCATCTTCTTCCTTGAGTCCTCTTCCTCCTAGACTCTACATAGTACCATGTCCTCCCTCCTCCATATGCTCCCTCCATAGAGTCCCTCTAACATGGTTCATTTTCCATTGCAATCCTTGCATATTTACAAACCGATATATACCCAATTTGAAACCTAACCCTCTCTCTCCAAAAAATGCCCAAATTGTCGCCGCTCATCTTCCCCGACCGTGAGTTGCAGTCGTGAGTCTTTGGCTCTTTGACACCCAATATGGATCCCTGGAGCTTTGGCATCCTTTGAGGAGTTTTTAGAGTTGATAAATTGTATGTGATACACCTCTATTTGTCACCACCAGTCCAACCTTCATCTCTGGTGATGACAACCCAGTATTCACATGTGTGTCTGCCTTCATGCAATTCATCTTTAGTAAGCTTCTCCTTCAATGATATCCTCTTTTTAAAAAAAATCTCGTATTGTGGTTTATCCTAGATGGGATCCCAATCTCCATCCTCATTGTTCAAGATGGTGGTTTTTGTCATTCCAATGTAGTGGTGTCCACCATACTTTTTCCAACTTGGACCTTGGACAGGGTCATGCAAAGCCAGTTATGTATATTGTTCTACATATCTATCACCCATGATTCATTTTCACCTTTCAAGCACTATAAGCTCTGTCTTCCAACCATGGCTAGACCGCACCAAGATCTATGCATGATCCATCATCCTTGTTGGTCACTTCACTTTTGGTTGGCCATGGTGGAGACATTTTAGATCTCCCCTTCTTGCATGTCATAATCAAGACAGATGTTGGGTCGAAGGTCCTTGTTTTGGGATGCTGGTAATGCCATGTTAATCATAGAAGAAGCATGGGTGCAAAAGAGTTGTAACCCCTTAGGATCTTGATGATTTGTCATATGTGCTAGGGTAGTTTAGGATTTTTGCTCAGTTCTTTGTATTGTCTATGTGACTTTACAATCACATATGTGACAATAATGCCCCAGTCACGCTCTAAGTCTATGATATAACCAAAGGGTTTTCTTGTCTTTTATTTTTATTATATTAGAACTCCAGGTTAAATCTAAATCAATTTATCTAGACTCTAATTGACTATTACTTGGAATTTCATATCTTTGTGTTGGAAAGTCATGTGGGGTCATGTAAAATATAATTTTTTATTGATTTTATAAACTTGCTAATGGGCTAGGTTCTGAGTCCTGTATTGGTAATAGATTCTCGAAGTTTAAGAATTGACCTAATTAACATTTATAAGCTATTAATTAGGGTTTTGGGCTATAATGAAATGAAATTAAAGGTTTGAGATCTGAAGATTCTAGGAGTAGTTGTTCCTACTAACCTAGGTAAGTGGTCCACACCCATGAGTATTTAGTGACAATTATATTTAGTATGTTCCCATGTTCCATTATGTTCCATGCTAATGAACAAGTTGTTCATAATTTACTTGATGTTATGTTCCCAAGTAGAGCAGCATAGTTAAGATTACTCTATGAAGATTAATGTACTTTAGTTTCCAAGTAAATATATGTTATTATTATCTCTCAAGATGATTATGATGTAAGTCCATTAAGATTTATGCTTCAAGATTTCTTAGAACGATTGGGATTCATGAACTGGGTTTATGAGAAAATTAAAGGATCATGTTCATATAATATTTCTTAGTAGTGATCCATATTAATGAATAAGAGTACAAGATAAGATATGCAAACAAGATAGTCATACATGATTATGTGGGATAACATTGTATTTACAATTTAAAGTATAAATATGCTATTATTTTTTCTTGGATAGATTAAGATCTAAGAGCTAAGTGTTATTTATATTTCTTAGAATGGTTAAGATCTAATAATTAAGTACACAATAAGATTATAAGATTTAAATGCATTTAGTCATGATTGAGTTTGCAAGATACTTGTGTTTTAATATTTAAGATTTAATCTCATGTCAATACCATGCGATTAGAATGTATTAAGATTCATGTTAAGACCATAGAGAACAATATTGCTGGTATGTATGTCTAGAGAGACAATCATATGATGACTGTAATGGCATATCATGTAAACAATTTGATTTATAATAAAAGAAATCTTCTGATTTATTTTGTTTTATTCAGTTATGAGATAATGATCAAACATAATGAATGTCTAAATAATGACATTACTCATTTATGTATGTCTTTGGGTTGAGGACCTAAACAATGAGATCATACGGATGTCAAGAGTAGATACATTCTTGTTATTTACCTAGTCGATTGTTATTATGGAAGCTGATAGACAACAATAATACAAAAGGTTGGAGTGTGTGTTGGTTGATGATAGAATCTCATTAGTCATGATATATGATATTGATCCAAACACATAGATACTTGTTGGAGAATAGTGCATCAGACAGACCCACCTAGAGAGCAATACATGGAAATCATGATTGGTAGTCAGAATCATCTCTCATAGTGATGGTGGTGATTGTGGTTTCTAGACCTAAAATCACTACACTCATCACATGTTGTTTAATGTACTTTGTCATCATCAAATGTGACATTGAATAAGGGTTGCCATAAAGGTGATGTTCAAACATATTATAATACATGGGGGATGATTGTAAGTGATGCAAATGGGGTTTGTCCCTCCTACAAGAGTTTGGTATCCAGGCCACTAGATAAGCGAGATTGAGAAAAGCATGTGCATGCACATGTGAATCAATATATGATATTGAGTTCACATATATCTCAGACACTCTACTCTAGCTCAAGGAACATGGGTTTAATGTTGAGAGGATGATGATTCCATGCCTTGAGTTCAATCTGGATATCAGAGACAAAAGAACTATACAATCCTTGTAACACCAATCACAAATTCTAGGTTGAAGTTGTTCTCCTCCAACTTTCTGATTACTTGGGTAGCAATGATGTCTTGCTAGATACCAATCATTGCTTGTGATGTTATAAATTAGTTATGGACACTCACTGCCAACATAAATTGGAACATATAGGGATACACATATAGGATACACTTGGAATAGGAGTTTATTCATGAATGTAATTTAAACTTGATTACTAAAGAGATAGGTAATCAATTTAAACAACAATAGTTAAATGTTGATTGACTGGACTGTGAACTGACTGGTTCAAAGTGTTGAACCGATCGATTCAAGTTTTAAGTCAATTGAACCAAAATTGGCGATCAGAATCATGAGACGACCAATTCAGAAAGTGAACTAATCGGCTCAGGATTGTGAACCAACCGATTTAGGTTATGAACTGACCGGTTGGTTGATCAATTTTATTGGATCAAGGATTAGTGTTGAAGTCATATTGTGCATTAATCAAATATCAATCACCAATTTGATTGCAATTGGAAAATATAGTAAAACGACCTATTAAAGGATTGAATCGATCAACTCACATGCCAACCTATTGGTTCACTTTTGAACTGATTGTTTCTTCATTCATAGGTTATGAAAATTCATGAAATTTTTTCCCATTTGACTCCCTTTCAGACTAGAACTCCTGACCCCGACCCTCCTATAAATAGAGGGGTAGTCAAGGCTTTCTAGAGACACAACATAAGCTCTCACAATTGTTGTCTTCTCTGGTTGTGGTAACCGAGATAATCGGAGCAAGTCCTACCCATCAAAGGGAGGGATAGTAAGGAAGAGATAATTGGGAGAGAAAGTCAGTGCTAACACATTGACTAGAAGGGATAACTCCTTCTTATCCATTCAACTAGAATGACAGGAGTTCTCGGTGGTCCGTGTGGACTACTATAGAGGCAAGGAGTTGTTGCCTTCCGCTAGGAGGATGAGGTCAACTTTTTTCTGTAGTGATCAACTAGGAGGTCGTTGATGACATTGTCCATGTGCAACTTGAAGAAAGATGCATGCTACTCAAGGGAATGGTCATTGGACTTTCTCTAGGACCAGGTATAACCTTGTAAACCATCCTTCTCATTGCATAGTTGTTGACGTGATCTACTATTATAAAGGGGAATATGGTAGTTAAATTTTTATTTTTTGTTGCCTTATCTAATGCCTTATTTCCCTACAGTGGTATTAAAGCCACGTCAATTTACTATGCTTTGAGATTTAATCGATATGATCAGATTTTTTTTATTTTCATTTATTTATTTTATACAACGTGAATTTTTAAAATGATTAACATGTACATCCAATTAAATATACAATACCAACTAATATATATGATATGATGTATAAGCAATTTACATGTGTTACCCAAAAAGTTAATTTTGATGGTGTATGTGTAGCATGGTTATGGCCAATAACCCTAGTTATTTCTGATTGGTTGTTTGTGGTTATTTATTTCTTTTTTATCTCAGTTTGCATATTGAGCCTATATCTTCTCTTCTATATGTAAAAGTATTAATTTCTCCTTCTTGTGCTCCCCTCTGATGTAACTTGAGGTTTCCCTATTACAATGTAACATGTTAGGATAGTTTTAATTCTTGTTATGATAAAGATGATGTTAAACACTAGATAAACCACTCACCTCAGAAGACAAGTCGATCAGCTAGAGGAGCGAGGAGGACAGACGACAAGAGTAGCCACACCAATCGGCTGGTAGCCCAAATGAGCGATTGGAGATGTTCAAACATCTTTTGGACCACATGCCAGACAATCGATCCGAGAGACCAACTGACCGACTAGGATGCGAGACAATCAGTTCAACTGTTGGTTTGATCAACCCAGATTGGTTCAAGAACGTATCTTCATCAACAGGATATTGCTAAATGTAATGTAGACCTTAGGTGGTAGTGATTCCTTGTGGATCCAAGGAATTACAATAGTATGGCCATAACCATCGCTTATGTTTTTATTGCATGTTTTTATTTATGGAATATAGCATGTATATGATACATACTATAAGTATGTGGTGATTGGATATGTACATGTATTTAAAAAAATAAAATCCCTCAATCAAACATATTAAGTCTGAGATGCTTTTCATAAGAAACACGCATGAAAAGCTTGATTGACTCTGCGTGGGCACGCCAAGCGTGGTGCATTTTCCATCTCGTGGAAATGTGATGGCAGATATGTGGGCCTGCCAAGAAGGGTGCATTACTATCATGTTGACTTTTGGGTCAGACTTAAATAAGTGGTCTTAACGAGATTAAGCACTTAGAAGTATGCAAATGGTTATGGAAAAGAGTTGCGCACACCATCCATCCAAGAATTGCTTAAGATGCAATTAGCAAAAGTTTCCTACCTTAATGATCAATTATGAATGTTGGTGTTGGCCTGGTAATAACTCAATTGTTTTGGATATTGACTTACTATAAGGTTTTACACTACAATCTTCTGAATTGATATATGAGGGATATCAATTTGAACAAAATAGTGGGAGTGATAATTGATTTATAGGCTTAATTAAACATCGTCAAATTTATTCAAATCAAATCAAAAGTGTTTTAAAAAATTACAAATTTCTATTTTAGAATCAAAAGGCAACAAATAACACATTTTACTTGCGATCAGTCCTTGAGAAGGATAAGTTAAATGCGAATAATTTTCATGACTGATTCAGGATGTTGAGTATTGTTCTCACACAGGAGCACAAGCTCTATGTCTTGGAGACACTAGAACCAGATAAACATGCTCCCACTATATCTAAGGTTGAAAGGGATGTTTACAAGAAGCATTTTGAAGATGTCCTTGATGTCAAGTGCCTAATGTTTTGCTCCATGAACTATGAGTTGCAGAGACAACATGAGAACATGGATGTTATTGAGATGGTAACACATCTTAAGAACATGTACCAAGATCAGTAAAGATAGGAGAGATATGATGTCTCCAAGGCATTTTTCAAATGTAACATGAAAGAAGGAGATCCAGTGGGTCCTCATGTTCTCAAGCATATTGGGTATGTGGAGAACCTTGCTAGACTGGGATTTCCCTTGGCTCAAAAGTTGGTCATTGATGTGATTCTACAATCATTGTCAGAGTCATACAGTTAGTTTTTCATGAGCTACAACATGAATGACTTTGAGGGGATTAACATATGAGTACTAACATTCAAGAGTATTAGTTTAAATTGAGTTTCATAGCTACAATCAGATTTTGACATCAATATCATATTAATCAACTCTAACAAATTATTTTGAATTTTAATTTTTCCCCATACATAGACTACCCAAAATAGAGTGATCGTGTGAGCAATGGGTCATAGAGTGTGCTCACACTTGGAATCTAACTAATCCTCGTCTAATTGGGTGGCTTGGGGTAGTCCTTAAAGAAGAGAGGAGATGCTAGAAGACTCTCTAGGCTTTAAGGAAGAGTCCAATCCAATCTTGGACTCACTTAGGGAAGGTAGATGTGCGGAGGAACCCCACGTGGTGCACCAGACCTGCTACCTTAGTTTCACCATTATGGACATAGGTTATCCCTATGCTCTAATGATGTTTCATGCCCTACTTACACAGAGGCTCATGTGTTTGGCTCTGATACCATTTGTCACAGAGTTTTTTGTTACCCTCAACCTACCTCCACTAACTACAGAGTCAGTGGCAATAGGTTTTGAGTGCCCATTTATAAAATGGCACAAGACACACAAACATATGTAAATAAGAGCACAATAGTGTCCATCATCATACATAGAACTGAAGAATCTTAATTACAACGTAGTTCAGGGAAACAACATGAAGATATTATAAGATCAACATAACTATTCTATTACATGAAGAGATTGAGAAACCCATTTATCTACTACAAGCCTCGTGTTGAGATGTTGTTCTTTGTTGTAGAGGTTCCCTCATAAAGCTTGACTCACTTGTTGATCACCTAATAGGGAACAAAATAGGACACAAATTCAATGTGGGTGCATTGGTACACTTTGCAAAATGAAACTAGAAAGATTACGAGATTAACATAATATAAGCTTAGCAAGATAACAAGAAGTAAAGACTAAAGAACAACAAACATAAGAAACACGTAACAAAGTTTTCAAGAGTATATTTTAGGTGAATTTAACCATTGTACTTAACAACATCGTAAGGCCTTATATTCGTATGACAACTTCCAAAGAAAGAGTCTATATGGCAAACTAAGGCATAGCTAATAGTTGTATGTTTCAACCATGAGGGGCGCAAATGATCAAAGTCGTAGGGTCACTCTATATTCAACCAAGTATTTTTCTCCCCTCTTGAAAACTCAAGGAGGAGTCATCATGCCTTATGCTCAGATCCCATTAGTTGGGTAGGGCACAAGGGTTATTGTACAATGGTTTTCTACATTAATGTTTGAGGGTGATGTTCAACATATAATATATATCAAAGCATGAAAAGGATATCATAAGGTCACATGTCACAAAATATTCATAGCAAAGCATTTAGACTCTACATATACAACTAGAAACCAAGTCATAGCACTATCAATAATTCAAGAGTAAAAAGTGTAACTTGCAAGTGTAGAGTAAAACTTAGCACCAAGAGCACAAGATAAGGCCCTCAATGTCAACCTAGAGTACAAGGATAGATATCATTTTAGTATGGAGTGGGAGTACCCACATGGACATTCTCAAGCACTTAGGTCCCCTTTTATACAAGCGTGGTTCTAGTCATATCAACGAATTCACAAAAACACACTACATGGTGCACAACATCATAGGATACCTTAGGCTAAAAGAATGTCCATGTTCAAAGTATATTCAAGGCAAACCAATCTAATTATCAAGATGAACAAGTGAAATCCATATCCTTAAGAGAATGGTTTCATGTTAGATCATTATAGGCCATAATCATCTACTAGAGTGAGCACATAGGGTCTTAGGATGTTAACATGGCACAAGAGTGTGAGATATATATTAATTCTAGAGTGTACAAGACATAATAGTGGCTACTAATTTCAAGGTGATAGCATTTTGTAGATATTAAAAGATACAAAACTACTTAAGTGCTCAAGTTACACCATTTAGTACACAAAAAGGACAACTTATGAGTCATGCACTTGAATTATACCATTAGAGGACAAGTAAAAGTACTAGATTAGTTTAAATTCATTTAAATAGAGTGTAGGTTTTTGAGGTACTATGAAATAATGTTATTAACTATTATGGTCACATCAAAGCATAGATGATTACGATTATATTACTAGAAATCAAGCAATGTTATTAAATAGTAAATCATGGGAGATATGAACAAAAACATGATAAATAAGTAGTACCATGAGATAGGGGGTGTTTTTCTGATCAAAACCATATATTACATCACATGATTTGGTTCGATAATTAGGGATATATGAAGGTTTGGATATTAGGCATAAACATGATTTTGGTACCTAAATGGGTCGAAAATAGGTGCCTGGAGCGGTTCCAGCTGCACCTGGCCTTCATGGCCTTGGGGCCCACGGCGTGGAGACCTGCGATCCTGCCCTAGATCCCCAATCGCTACCCACTATGGCTCGGAGTCTCGGAGATGGAGCAGAGTGCCAGCTAGCATTTGAAGGAGGGTGGCGAGCGCTGGTGGACTCCGCCTACCGTTGCCTTGAGAAGCTCTACGTTGGGTGCAACTAGCGTCGTGCAGGCACTCCCTACTCACTGGAGTAGGGTCTGAGTTGGAGCTTTAGACCTCAGGACACCCTCAGACATCACCATCCGCCATAGCCGAGATCTCATAGACGTGATGGCGTACCTGGATGGTCGTAATGTAGTCCAGGGTGGAAAACCCCAAAGCTTCTCCAGGGTGGCGTCGCCATGGTTAAGGGAGGAGGAAAACGGAGTGCTAGGTTTTGTGAAAATGAGAGGAAAAGGGGTGATACAAATTGGCGAAGAAGTTTTATAGGCATATAAGGGGTTGATTAGAGGAAAGAAGGAACACAAAGGAGCCTTGTGTTGGTGCCATGGAGGGGTGGGTAGGTGAGGCTACCACCATTGGCACCGACACTGTACGGAGGTACAAGACAAAGCATGGCCCTCGGATCTGGGGCATAATCCATGGCACAAAAGATGGACGGTCATGATTAGTCAAAACGTAGCTAATTAGATCGATGACATGGCCAGGGGCACCCAATCTAGTAGGACCGGAGCTCCCAGTTTGGGCCCATTAAGCTTAAATTTGTTTCAAAATAGCCAAAAATCAAGTTAGTTCAATGAAATTTCAAACAAGCATATATCTCTCCTCCTAGCTCGAAATTGAACAAAATTAGATGTGTCAGAAACCTTAGAGTGTCCTCTACACAATGATCACAAAATAAGTATATAGTGAGATGCATACATGATATCAAAATGGGATGGCAAAGGATGATGCATAATAAAGGTGCAACATCAATTTTATATCAAAAAGGGTGTCAACACTTCTCTTGTCATCATGAGAATTACCTCAAAAAGCATCGAAAAAGAACTATGACTATGAAATTGAGGGTTAGAGTGAGAAATTAGAGCACATATAAAGTGCATAGCGCATAATATGACCTAATTATGTATCAAAACACACTCAATTATGAAATTAGAAGTGAGAATAAGAATGAGGTCCAAAATGTGGAGTCACATACAAAGGTCCAGGTATCACATCCTCCCCACCTTAAGAGAAATTTTGTCCCCAAAATTAGATCAAGTCACCAATCAAGAGTGGGAGTCATAATCCACATCATACTTAATCCGGTATTCTTCGTCATCAAGATCTTCCAAATTTGGGTGATTGAGTATCATGGTTGAGGTAACATCACATTGGTCATTATCTAGGTAAATTCATCACATAGATGGAAAATGAAGAGGGATCATCCCATAGATCACAAAATTGGAGAGACCACATTTCAGATCAAAAGAATAGAACTCTTAGAAATAAGAGTAGTCATGACTTTCAATTCAACAATCATTTAGGGTTTTAGCCTCTATATTGTCCTAAGTGGGGGATACACTTCCATGATCAAATTATCTGAAACGACATTTCGAGACATGCATCATTTTTCAACATTATGGTTTCATCATGAAAATAAAAAGAAGGTCCCCTCTCCTTAGTCCCTATGTGGCTTACCCCTAAGTCATAAATTGAGAGATCGACATGATCATAATGCTGACAATAACAAATTTGGGAACATGAAAGTCATTAGTCATAAATCAGGGTGATCTCCAATACAGTACTGGGCGGTGATGTGAGTCAAGCCAAATCACGCGTCCGTAGGTCATAGATCAATATGGAGGGTTGATGTTTGCATATCCATGGCATAGATCCAGACATTTCAAAACTAGGGTTTTACGGTTTCTACTAGACCACAAGTTGATCACCATTTCTTTTTTTTCAAATCGAGACATCAAGATCAAGTATCATCATTACCATGAGTGTGACCTATTATGGGCTTAGGTCAAAAGATCAGAATTTTGAGAAAGGGGTCACCTTTCCATGTTTTAAATAATCATCAAGATGAAGATTTAGAGGGGTCAAATAGGGATGTGTCCAGTTTAGGGCAGTCAAGAGTCAAACATCAACCCTTAATCTATCACATTTAGTACATATTAATCATGATCATCAAGTATGTATAGAATAGGGAGAGTACCAACTATCAAGTCATATTCTATGAAATCAGGGGTCCAAAATCATCATGTGGGCCCAAAGTTCAAGATCTTCATATTTAAGGTTAGAAATAGTGTTCCCTTCCTTTAAAATCAAGGCAAGGGCATATTTGGAAATAGAGTAGTCAAATAGGGCATTATAGAAGTATGAGTATAATGGGAAAGATCAAGGGTCCTAAATCATCATGTCATGTCAAAATTGAGATGGAGGCATAGAAATCAAATATGGGGAGGTGCCTCATGTATCAAAGTCTTAAAATCAAAATAATGAGTCCAAGAGCAACATTATGTCAAGCATAATCATGGTACAAGTCAAAATAGGGTAATATTTGTTTAATTATGTTTGAGATTTAATCAAATCGGGACATCAAAGGTACTAATTAAATAGGTTTCTCATTACGCATGAGGTATAAGGTATACATCCTCCTTATTTCACCACATCAATATCATTGTCATTATCCTCAAACATAGGAAGCATATTAGTCATAATCGGGCATAGTCGAGTTTCACATGATCTAGGGGATTAACATATGAGTACTAACCTTCAAGAGTATTAGTTTAAATTGAGTTTCATAGTTACACTTAGATCATGGAATCAATATAATATTAATCAACTATTACCAATTATTTCGAATTCTAATTTTTTTCCACACATAGACTACCCAAAATAGAGTGATCGTGTGAGCAATGGGTCATAGAGTAAGCTCACACTTGGAATCTAACTAATCCTCATCTAATTAGGTGTCTTGAGGTAGTCCTTAAAGAAGAGAGGAGATGCTAGAAGACTCTCTAGGATTTAAGGAAGAGTCCAAATCCAATCTTGGATTCACTTAGGGAAGGTAGACGTGCGGAAGAACCCCACGTGGTGCACCAGACTTGCTACCTTAGTGTCACCATTATGGACTTAGGTTATCCCTATGTTCTAATGATGTGTCATGCCCTACTTACACATAGGCTCGTGTGTTTGGATCTGAAACCATTTGTCACAGAGTTGTTTGTTACCCTCAACCTACCTCCACTAACTACAGAGTCGGTGGAAATAGGTTTCGGGCGCCCATCCATAAAATGGCACAAGACACACAAGCATATGTAAATAAGAGAAAAATAATGTCCATCATCATATATAGAACTAAAGCATCTTAATTACAACGTAGTTCATGGAAACAACATGAAGATATTACAAGATCAACATAACTATTCTATTACATGAAGAGATTGAGAAACCCATTTATTTACTACAAGCCTCATGTTGAGATGTTTTTCTTTGTTGTAGATGTTCCCTCATAAAGCTTGACTCACATGTTAATGACCTAATAGGGAACAAAATAGGACACAAATTCAATGTGGGTGCATTCGTACACTTTGCAAAATGAAACTAGCAAGATTACGAGATTAACATAATATAAGCTTGGCAAGATAACAAGAAGTAAAGACCAAAGAACAAAAAACATAAGAAATATGTAACAAAGTTTTTAAGAGTATCTTTTAGGTGAATTTAACCATTGTACTTAACAACATCGTAAGGCTTTATATTCATATGACAAATTCTAAAGGAAGAATCTATATGGCAAAATAAGGCATAGCCAATAGTTCCACATTTCAACCATGAGGGGCCCAGATGATCAAATTCGTAGGGTCACCCAATATTCAACCAAGTATTTTGCTCCCCTCTTGACAACTCAAGGAGGAGTCATTGTGTGTTATGCTCACATCCCATTAGTTGGGTAGGGCACAAGGGTTATTGTACAATGGTTTTCTACATTATTGTTTGAGGGAGATGTTCAACATATAATATATATCAAATCTTGAAAATGATATCATAAGGTCACTTATGTCACACAATATTCATATCCAAGCATTTAGACTCTACATATACAACTAACAACCAAGTCATAGCACTAGCAATAATTCAAGAGTAAGAAGTGTACCTTGCAAGTGTAGAGTAAAACTTAGCACCAAGAGCATAAGATAAGGCCCTCAATGTCAACCTAGAGTACAAGGATAGATCTCATATTAGTATGGAGTGGGAGTACCCACATGAACATTCTCAAGCACTTAGGTTCCCTTTTATACAAGCGTGGTTCTAGTCATATCAACAAATTCACAAAAACACACTACATGGTGCACAACATCATAGGGTACCTTAGGCTAAAATAATGTCCATGTTTAGAGTATATTCAAGGCGAACCAATCTAATTATCAAGATGAACAAGTGAAATCCATATCCTTAAGAGAATGGTTTCATGTTAGATCATTATAGGCCATAATCATCTACTAGAGTGAGCACATAGGGTTTTAGGATGTTAACATGGCACAAGAGTGTGAGATCTTAATTCTAGAGTGCACAAGACATAATAGTGGCTACTGATTTCAAGGTGATAGCATTTTGTAGAGATTAAAAGATACAAAACTACTTAAGTGCTCAAATTACACCATTTAGTACACAAAAAGGACAACTTATGAGTCATGCACTTGAATTATACCATTAGAGGACAAGTAAAAGTACTAGATTAGTTTAAATTCATTTAAATAAAGTGTAGGTTTCTGAGGTACTATGAAATAGTGTTATTAACCATTATGGTCACATCAAAGCATAGATGATTACGATTATATTACTAGATATCAAGCAATGTCATTAACCAGTAAATCAGGGGAGATATGAATGAAAACATGATAAATAATTAGTACCATGAGATACATGGTGTTTTTTTATCAAAATAATATATTACATCACATGGTTTGATTCGATGGTTAGGGATATATGAAGGTTTGGATATTAGGCATAAACATGATTTTGGGTGGTGAAATTACCCTAAATGGGCCAAAAATATGTGCCAGGAGCGGCTCCAGCTGCACCTGGCCTTCATGGCCATGGGGCCCACGACGTGGAGAACTACGATCCCGCCCTGGATCCCCAGTCGCTACCCATTGTGGCTCAGAGTCTTGGAGATGGAGCAGACCGCCAGCTAGCATTTGAAGGAGGGTGGCGAGTGTTGGTGGACGCCGCTTACTGCTGCCTAGAGAAGCTCCATGTTGGGTGTAACTAGCATCGTACAGGCACTCCCTGCTCTCCGAAGTAGGGTCTAAATTAGAGCTTTAGACCTCAGGACACCCTCATACATCACTGTCCACCATAGCTGAGATCTCGCGGACGTGATGGTGTACCTAGATGGCCGCAATGTATTCCGGGGTGGAAACCCCCAAAGCTTCTCTAGGGTGGCGCCGCCATGGCCAAGGGAGGAGGGAAAAGGAGTGCTAGGTTTTGCAAAAATGAGAGGAAAAGGGGTGATACAAATTGGCGAAGAAGTTTTACAGGCACATGAGGGGTTGATTAGAGGAAAGAAGGCATGAAAAGGCACCTTGGGTTGGCACCATGGAGGGGCGGTTAGGTGAGGCTACCACCATTGGCGCTGACACTGTACGGATGTACAAGACAAAGCATAGCCCTTGGATCTGGGGCATAATCCATGGCACAAAAGATGGATGGTCATAGTTAGTCAAAAAGTAGCTAATTACATCGATGACATGGCCGGGGCGCGCCCAATCTAGTAGGGTCAGAGCTCCCAGTTTGGGCCCATTAAGCTTAAATTTGTTTCAAAATAGCCAGAAATCAAGTTAATTCAATGAAATTACAAACAAGCATATCTCTCTCCTCCTAGCTCGAAATTGAACAAAATTAGATGCGTCAATTAGAGTGTCCTCTACATAATGATCACAAAATAAGTATAGAGTGAAATGCATACATGATATCAAAATGGGATGACAAAGGATGATGCATAACAAAGGTGCAACATCAATTTTATATCAAAAAGGGTGTCAAAACTTCTCTTGTCAGCATGAGAATTACCTCAAAAAGCATCAAAAAAAGAACTATGACCATGAAATTGAGGGTTAGAGTGAGAAATTAGAGCACACATAAAGTGCATAGCACATAATATGACCTAATTATGTATCAAAATACACTCAACTATGAAATTAGAAGTGAGAACAAGAATGAGGTCCAAAATGTGGAGTCACATACAAAGGTCCAGGTTATCACAGTATGACCTTGATGGATCCACCTGAAGGGGT
This sequence comes from Alisma plantago-aquatica, assembly GCA_963693085.1. NCBI lineage: Eukaryota > Viridiplantae > Streptophyta > Magnoliopsida > Alismatales > Alismataceae > Alisma > Alisma plantago-aquatica. Next base: position 313,706,105 of record OY856412.1, on the reverse strand, counting down.
AAAACCCATACAGTGCAATTGGGTCTTCAAGGAAAGTACCAACATGGACTTTAGTGCAAATTGGTTGTAAAGGGTTTCAAACAGGTTCAAGACATTGAACATGATGAAATCTTTTCATCAGTTGTCATGATTAAATCCATCAGGATCAAGCTTGTCAATGCTACTTATTACAACTATGAGATTTGGTATATGGATATTGAAATTGCATTCCTTAATAGGAATATTGTAGAGGATGTGTACGTGACACAACTTGAAAGTTTTATAAATCCAATTATTGCAAATAAAGTCTATAAGCTACAAAGGACAATCTACAGATTAAGTAAGCATCTTAGAGTTGGAATCTCTAATTTGAGAAGATAGTCAAAAAGTTTGACTTTAGTCAAAATGAAGTTGAAATCTATTATTACAAAAGTTTTATTGGGAGCATATTTATATTCCACATAACTATGGGGAATAAAATCCTTATACGATAAGTATTAAAAATTGTCAAATAAATTACCTTCTCTATGAAGGGTTTAGGCAAAGAATCCTATGTTATAGGAATTGAGATCTATAGAGATAGATCTAGAAAAAAAATTGACCTAAGCAAGATCACATACATTGGCAAGATGTTGAAAGGGTTCAACATGAAGGAAATATATCTGTGTTCCTAACATGGCTTTTACTACACTAACAAATCCACCTAGGGCTGAAATCCCTAAGTTTTTACCAAAACCTTGTGCAATAGTACCACCCGCAAGCGGACGGGTCTTATCACACTATAGTTAAGAATTGAATCCCAAGGGACAACATTTTTAAGAATCTTTCTAGTCGAATCTGGATCAACTAAGACTAATATTTAGAACTAGAGTTGATTTGGGTTTAATTAAACTAATTGCAAGGAAAGTAAAAGAGTGGGATTAAAACTGAGTTTAGATTTATGATGAGAATCACTGGGGTGGACTTGGTTTTCACCATTACTACACATGCAAACACATCCAAAACACTGAGTTTAGATTTATGAGAGGGAAGATTCCACTATGGTCATGGTGAAGAGGATGGTCACGGCTCAGTGGAGAAATGGCCTTCTACACGATGGCGAGGCAAATCTTGACGAGGAGGGGAAGAACACCAAGACATATGAGGATGATCTTCTCTCTCCTTCTTCCTTCTCTTTTATGCTCTTGCTCATAGGAGATGGAGCAGTGGATGGGTGATGGTGGAGGGTGCTATAAATTTGAACTCCCACTACTCTCGTGGCTAGAAGATAGATCTGGATGGAGTGGAGATGGTGGAGTATCAAGGACACTACAGAGGCAGTCTTTGGTGACGGAGATCGTCTTCCTTGGTTGGACACAGAGCAGCAACCTGTCAGTGTGGATGGAGTGGAAGTGATCCCTCAAATGAAGGAGTGGGTCATCTATTTATAGGTGCAGATCTAGAGGGGATCGACTTAGTTGTCGCGGTCATGACCTTCAGTAGCGGTCACAGTGGTAATTCTCGGCACGATCATGTCGTGGTCATCCCGACTGTGTCGAGGTGCCATGGTCACGATCGTGTTTCATGGTCGAGGTGTCTGTCGCAGTCGTGGTCATGTGCCGCGGTCGCACTGGTGTGCCACGGTCACGTTGGGGTGTCGGTCGCGACACCTTGGCCTCGGCCTGACCGTGTCGAGCTGGGCCCAGTCGTGTCGAGTGTCACAGTCACAACATTGTCTTCTTGGCCGCAGTCGTGACTTCCTTCTTTGTCACAGTCGCGACCCTCATGGAACAAACCCACCCCCAAGGGGAGGGGGGATATTGCTAAGGGTCGATGGGCCTGCATCGATGAATCCTCTGACTGATGAGGATGTCTAATGAAGGAACTGGCCATCAAAAATAGGGTCCAAATTATCAAAAGTTTCTTGGGATCGCTAGTTGGTTGGCGGGACCACCATATCCTAAGCTGGTGCACATAGTGTGATGCTTAATCCTACAATAGAGACGAATGGATTTGATCAAAACTCTAAATAATCATTTGAAACTGAGGAAAATTATATATGAGCATATTCAAGGGGTATATGAGAGCTTTTAGTGCAAAACTGGGCCAAAATGGTGACTAAAAATAAGATGAAAATGCATTCATCAGTTCCATGGGATTAGTCTCTTAAGATCCAAGTATTTCAATCCTTGTGAAAAATGGGAAAACATGAGTAAGATGACATATGCATTCACATTTAGATCCATCATGTATGCAATATAATGTACTCATCCCATTATCTTGTATGTATTGGACATGATGAGATGATATCAGTTAGATTCCAATGAAGGTCATTGGAGTGCCATAAAGAATGCCCATAAGTACTTGAGAAGCAGTAAGGAACAGTTCCTAGATTATGGTAATAAGGATGAGTTGGGTGTAAAGGGTTACACCAATTCAAGCTTCCAAAATGACAAACAAAATTGATGATTGCAATCTAAATTCGTGTTTGACCTTAAAATGTGGAATGTTGGCTGGAAAACTTCCAAGCAAGAGACAATTATTTAATTCTACAATAGAAACCAAGTATCTTGGTGTTGTGAACACAATAGAGGATATTGTAAGGATCAAAAAGTTAATGTAGATGAACTTATGAAATGTTCCAACCATTGATGACACAATAGAAATACTATGACAATAATGGATCTATTGGATAGACAAGGAATCTCAGATAGCATATTACGACAATTTCATCTCATACATGTTGTACAATAAATAGATGTGAAATTTGCAATATACCAGCTAGAGGCAAATGTTGCTAACCCGTTGGATAAGCACTTGCTCAGTAGAAACATGATGGACATGTTTAAGATCACTTAGAATAAGATTTATGGGTGATTGGCTCTAAGTGCAAGTGGCAGTCAAGATACATTCATGTTATGTCCCTAGTCAGTTGTTATTGTGGAACTTGATTGAGAGAAATAACAAATAAGGCTAGAGTGTGTGTTGGTTGATGATAGAATCTCATTAGTCATGATATATGATATCGAACCAAACACATAGATAATGTTGGAGACAATGTACCAGACAGACCCACCTTGAGAGTGATACATGGAAACCATGATTGGTAGTCAGAATCATCTCTCATAGTGATGGTGGTGATTGTGGTTCATATACCTAAAATAACTACACTCATCACATGTTGTTTGATGTACTTTGTCATCATCAAATGTGACCTTGAATAAGGGTTGCCATAAAGGTGATGCTCAAACATATTTTAACACATGGGTAGTGATTGTGAGTAATGTAGATGGGATTTGTCCCTCCTATAGGAGTTTGATATCCAGGCCACTTGATAAGCAAGACTGAGAAAATCATGCACATGCACATGCACATGTGAATCATTATATGATATTAATTTCACATATATCTCAGAAAGTTAGGTCTATTTTAAGGAACATGGATTGAATGTTGAGAGAATGATGATTCCATGCCTCGAGTTCAATCTAGATATCAGAGACAAAAGAATTATACAATCACTATAACACCAATCACAGATTGTAGGTTGAAGTTGTTCTCCAACTTTCTGATTATTGGGTAGCAATGATGTCTTTCTAGATACCAATCATTGCTTGTGATGTCATAACTTAGTTATGGACACTGCCAACATAACTTGGAACCAATAGGGTCACACACATATGATACACTTGGAATGGGAGTTTATTTAGGAATGTAGTTTAAACTTGATTACTAAAGATTTAGATATTCAATTTAAATAACAATGGTTAAATGTTGATTGTCTAGATTATGAATCGGCAAGTTCAAGTGTTGAATCGATTGATTCAAATGTCAAGTCAGTTGAACTAAAATTGGCAATCAGAACCATGAGACGACGGGTTCAACAAGTGAACTGATCAGCTCAGGTCCATGAACTAAATGGTTCAAGTTGTGAACCGATTAGTTGGTTTATCGGTATGATTGGATAAAGGATTAGTGTTGACTTCATGTTGTACATTAATCAGATATTAATTGGCAATTCAATTGCGATTGAGAAACATAGTGAAATGACCGATTCAAGGGATGAACTGATCAGCTCATGTGCCAATCGATTGGTTCATTGTTGAACCGTCCATTTCATCATTCACAAGTTTCAAAAATTCATAAAAGTATGTCCCCTTTGACTCCCACTTGGACTAGAACTCCTAAACCTGACCCTCATATAAATAGAGGGGTAGTCGAGGCTTTCTAGAGACACAACATAAGCTCCGACAATTGTTGTCTTCTGTGGTTGTGGTAACCGAGAGAACATGAGAAAGTCCTACCCATCAAAAGGAGGAATAGCAAGGGAGAGACAATTAGGAGAGCAAGTCGGTGCTAGGACACTAACTAGAAGGGACAACTTCTTCTTGTCTGTTCAACTAAAATGACAGGAGTTTCTGGTGGTCTATGTGGACTACTATAGAGATGAGGAGGTTGTTGCCTGCTGCTAGGAGGACGAGGTCAATTGTTATACATGGTGATCAACCAAGAGGCCACTATTGACAATGTTCAGGTGCAAGTTGAAGAAAGGCACACACTACTACAAGGAAATTGTCACTGGACTTGCTCTAAGACCAGGTATAACCTTGTAACCCATCCTTCCCATTGCATAGTTGTTGACACAGTCTACTGTTAAACATGGGAATATGGCAGTTAGATTTTTGTTTTTGTTGCCTTATCTGATGCCATATTTTCCTACAAAGATGACATTAGATTATAGAGTTAGACCTAGGCCCTAGTGCAAGTCAACTCAAGAGACATGACCTAGTAGCTATGTGCAAGCCACGTGGCCCAAGCCCCTTAGCATAGGCCAATATAAGAGAGACATGACCTAGGCCCCAGTGCAGGTCATGAGGCCTAGGCCCTTAGTGGAGGCTGATTTAGATGATAATCCACATCTTTCATGTAGGTTATGTGACCTAGATACCTTAGTGCAGGTCATCAGACCCAGGTACCAGAGTACAAGTCTCTAAAGAAAGATAAGTAAAAAGCAAAGAACTAAGTTAAAGAAAGAAGTGATATATATATGTTTTAGAATATCTATAGATCTAATGTCAATTCCCCATATATAATGTTTAAGAAAATTTTATAGTATTTTTATTTTAGTAATGTTTATGTTAGCCAAAGATGTGTCATTAGAGTTGGTAAAATTGATGTTGTACGACTGAGAGATCGAAGGTTCAAACCCAGGCGATGGGATGAATAAATCACGATTTTTTATAAAGTAATGTTTATGTTAGAATATTCATACCACTTACTCTAATGACTGTTTTTTCAATACATGGCTGGAGACGAGATGTCCTCATGTGAGGAGCAGAGGTAGAAGTAGCACCCAGAGGCTTGGAACACCATGTTAGAGCAGTATAATATATGGTGGGGTGCCAACTTTAAGATGATCCTTAACTTTATATATGAAGATATATGTTTCCATGTTTAGAACTTTAGAGTAGAGTCTCAAAATGTTAAATGACTTTTTCATGTGATAGACTTTAAGTTTCTTTTTGTAAGAATGGTGATGAAAATGTTCATCTTTCAACTTTGTGTGATTGATTATATTGTTGTTATGAATGCCAGTTTTATGTAATGCCCCATTGAGTGCATGAGTTGTAGATAACTCAGTATTGCTTCCTCTATGTGCATGTGTGTGCTTAGGGAGGGTGTTAGAATATGGTATCAGAGATACATTATAGTTGGCCACTAGATGATCATTATTCTCAAGTTCTTATGTTAGTCTAATTTGTCTATTTAGATGGCTCCTAAGAAGAAATATGATAAGGACAAAGAGCACATGGATGGAGAGGAAAGCTCGTACGATGTAGGGAATGACCTGAGATGTTTGGAGGAGAAAATCCTGGTGGAAAACTGAATCCTCCACTTAACGTTCTTGTCGAGGTCATGTCTGACGCCCTGACCAACCTGAGAGGAGGGAAACCACAACTGAGAGATCAAGAGTTGATCTTGGTGGAATTTTTGAAGATCAAGATAGAGACTTTCTCTGGAAAAGCCAAGATGGACATGGTCACTCATGCTTAGGAGTGGTTGCTCAACATTGAGTACTGCTTCTGTGATTTGGGATGCCCAGAGCATTCCAAGGTCTGCTTTGGGACACACATTGAAGAGTTCACCCTACACTTGGTGGGAGAACTTCACCCATTCACGAGGACCAGATGTTAAGTCATTGATGTGGGATAAGTTCACTACTACCTTCAGAAATCATTACATCTCAGAAACTATGATAAAAAAGTAGTTGTAGTTGAAGCACATGAACCAATATAACTCAACTGTCAGCCTACATGCAATGAAGTTTTGTATGTTGCATAAGTACGGGTACGACTTAGACAAGACATGTCTGATAAAAGAGTTTGTGTGTGTTATGAATCCCGACCACATCTACGCCCTGGTGGGACGTGGCATTAGATCAATTCAGGAGGCACTTGAGGCTACCCTAGAGTTGGAAGACCATCCAGGATGATGGTGGAATAAAGGAAGAAACAACAACAAACATCATGTAAACAATTTTGAGAATAAAAGGAAGGCTCCTAAGGAATATGTTCCTCAACATTTCAAGTGTTATAAATGTCACAAGATCAATGCTGGGGTGTGTAGGATGGGTATCTCTACATGTTTCTACTACATTGAAGAGAATCATCTCAAGAGAAACTACCCCAAGCTCCCAGAAAAGGAAGATCAACTTAACAAGAACCCTAATGAAGATCTTCTAGAAAATAGGCAAGCAAGGATTTTTGCCATGGTAGAATGAAGGTATGATTTAGATTTCAAGATCCATCAGTAATACATGCATTAGTAGTTTTAATAATTATTTTAGATATAAATAATTGGCCACGTAAAGGCCATACCTTGAAAAGTGCTTCTGTGAGAGTTAGAAAGTGAAACCTTAAGGTGGTAGATTAGTAAAATTTTGAGGACAAGATTTTTGTAAGGTGGATAGAATTGTAACATCCCAATATTTCTTACTTAATTTAAGCCTTAAGGGTGTTTTTTCCTATAAGAGTCCACTAACAGACCAATTAATCTTGACCATGGTTTACTATGTAACTAGGTTCATAAAATATGTATGTTTTGTCACCTTGCTCACCAATACACATATAAATGCTTAAATGGGAAATAATTAGCAATCAGGTGTTTACTAAGATGAATGAATGTTTCATATGGACAATAATGTGACCAACAAATATAGTGTGGTAATTAATGAATGTTTATAAGTGAAGGTAAATAAATGTTCTGAATATAAGTTCATATTAAAGTAATTGAGACAAAAAAATCATGAGTAAATTATCAAAATTCGTGTAAAATAATATCATGTAACCTTGGTGGAAGTAATATGATGGTAATTGGACCTTGGATCCTAAGTACTGATAATTGAGGTGATGTAAAATAATTAATATCAAGATAATTAAGCTAAATCATAAATGTTGTGAAACTCATGCAAGATAATCCTAAAAGTGGAATCTAACTCCAAAATTGTGTTCCTCGGGTCCCAATCAACTTGGGTACCAATTTTTAGGTTAATTGGATAATCCTATATAAAAAAATTTAATTAGAAAAGAATGTCATATTTATCTTAATGTAAATAAAACTACAGTTTTATCATATGATTCTGGTTACAAACCTAATTATTCAGCTTGCCTATGGTCGGTGCATCATGTGATCATATATTTTAACTTTTGTTGGGATCATTAGATGTGGATCATGTGGGGGAAGAACATCTTCTTCCTTGAGTCCTCTATCCCCTGAAGTGTACACAATCATGCATCCTTCCTCCTTTGTATGCTCCCTCCACATAGTCCTTATGACCATGGGTTCTTTGCCTTTAGAATCCTTGGATCTTTCTGAACCTATATATACCCAGTTTGAAACATAACCCTCTCTCTTCCCAAAATTCCCAAATCGCCGCCTCATCTTCTCCATTGGTGAGTTGCAACTCGTGAGTCTTTGGATCTATGACACCTGATATCAATCCCAGGAGCTCCGACATCCTTTGAGGAGTTTGTGGAGTAGGTCAATTATAGGTGAAACACCTATGTTTTTGCCACCAATCTAGCCTTCATCTCCAGCGATGACGATGCAATCTTCTCAACTACGTCTACCTTCAAGCAGTTCATTTTCCAGTAAGCTTCTTCTTCATATATCCCTTCTTTTCAAAAACATTTCTCATATCGTAGTTTAGCCTATATGGGCTTCCAATCTCCATCCTCATCGTTGAAGATGATGGTGGTTGTCATGCCAATTTAGTGGTGTGTCCACCATAGTTTTTTCTTCTTGGTCCTTCGACAAGGTCATGTGAAGCCAATTATGTAGGCTGTTCTACTTATCTATCACCCATGATTCATTTTCAGCTTTAGAGCACTATTGCTCTGTCTTCTGACCATGGCAAGGCCGCACTAAGATCTATGCAAAAACCATCATCCTTGTTTGGTGCTTCTCTTTTAGTTGGTCATGGCAGAGACATTTGAGATCTATCCTTCACCCAGGTCATAGGCAAGACAAGTGATGAGTCAGAGGTCCTTATTCCAGGAAGCTAGTAACGCCATGGTAATCGGAGAAGAAGCCTAGGTGGAAAAAGACTTGCATGCCCTAAGCCTAGGGTGATTTAGGGTTTTTGCTTAGTTTTTTGGTATTGTTTGTGTGACTTTACAATCACATATATGACAATAATGCCCTCAGTCATGCTCTAAATCTGGTGATATAACTGAAGGGTTTTCTCATCGTTTTATTTTTACTATATCCAAACTCCAAATTGAAGTTATATTGATTTATATAGACTTTGATTGGCCAACACTTGGAATTTCATATCTTCTTATTGGAAAGTCCTATGGTCTCATGTGATATATGATTTTTGATCAATTTTTTGAGATGTATCCAATGGGCTAGGTCCCAAGTCATGTTTTGTTCTTATATTCTCGAAATTAAAGAATTTACCTAATTAGGATTTATACAATATTAATTAGGGTTTTGGGTTATAATGACATGAAAATAAAGGTTTGAGATCTAGAGATTCTAGAAGAAACTGTTGCTACTAACTTAGATAAGTAGTCCATGCCCATGAGTAGTGACAATTATATTCAGCATGTTCACATGTTCCATGCTACTCAACAAGTTGTTCATAATTTACTTGAGGTTATGTTTCAAAGTAGAGTAATATAGTTAAGATTACTCAGTGAAGATTAATGTGCTTTAGTTTCCAAGTAAAGAGATGTTATTATTATCTCTCCATATGATTAAGATTTATAATGTAAGGCCATTAAAATTTATGCTTCTGATCTCTTAGAATGATTGGGATTTATGAACTAGGTACATGAGAAAATTTAAGGATCATGTTCATATAAGATTTCATAGTGATGATTCATATTAACGAATAAGACTATAAGATAAGATATGCAAGCAAGATAGTCATACATGATATTGTGGGTAATGTTGTATTTAAGATTTCAAGTAGAAATATGCTATTGATATTTATTAGATAGAATAAGATCTAAGAGATAAGTATTATTTAGATTTCTTAGAGTCATTAATATCTCAGAATTAAGTACACAATTATAAGATTTGAATGCATTTAGTCATGATTGAGTTTGTAATATACTCTAATTTTAAGACTTTAGATTTAAACTCATGTTATAAGAATGTGTTAAGATTCATGATAAGATCATATTTGATAAGATGACATCATATTATGGAGTTAGACCCAGGACCTAGTGCATGTCAACTCAAGAGACATGACTCAGGCCCTACGTGCAAGTCATGTGGCCCAGGCCCCCTTAGTGTAGGCCAATATAAGATAGACATGACCCATGCCCTATGGTAGGTCATGAAGCCCATGCCCTTAGTGCAAGCCAATTCAAATACATAACCTAGGCCCTTTGTGCATGTTATGTGACCCAAGCATCTTAGTGCAAATCATGAGATCCAAGTATCAAAGTACAAATCTCCAGAGAAAAGTAAAAATGCAAGAATTTAGTTAAAGAAAGAACATATATTTATATTTTAGATTTTTTATAGATTTCAATGCATGTTCCTTGTATGTAATGTTTAAGAATATTTTGTAGTATCTTTTACTTCAATGATTTCTATGTTAGAATGCTCATGCCACTTACTCTAATGGTCATTTTTCCAATGCATGGTTGGGGATGAGATGTCTGCAGATGAGGAGCATGGGCAAAAGTAGTATCTATAGGCTTAGAGCACTAGGATAGAGTAGGATAATATCTGGTGGTGTGCCAAGTATAGGATTATCCTCAACTTCATAGGTTAAGATATATGTTTCCATGTTTAGATCTTTAGAGTAGATACTCAAAATGTTAAATGAGTTTTCCATGTGTTAGACTTTAAGTTTCTTCTTATAAGAATAGTGATGAGAATGGTTATCTTTGAAATTTGTGTGATTAATTATATTATTGTTATGAATGCTAGTTTTATGTAATTCCCCCTTGAGTGCGCGAGTTATGGATAACTCAGTGTTGCTTCCTCTATGTGCATGTGTTTGGTCAGGGAGTGTTTTACGCAAACTAGGATTTAAGCATGTAGATGGGGTAGAGGAAGATATTGGAAAGCTATTACATAGGAGCACTCTTCTGTTCTTTATTTATATGATATTACATAAGAGCATCTTTTCTTTCTTTTTGAATTTTTCTCTTTATTTGTCCTAGGTGAGCTAGTAATATTGTGGTGTGAATGAAGTAGAGAGGAGTAGGTGTTGTCCACCCCAAACTTTTGAAGGGTGGCCAAGGCTTACCCTTTTTATGCTTTTAGCATCTTTTCATGAGGCATATGTATAATATGTGATGGAAGAATGGTGGATCATGATAGGGGTCACATGAGGTAGTTTTTCACATAAGGTTTCCTAAAAAAAATATTCTTAACATATTCCACATAAAATTTAACAGAACCATGATAAATGAGTAATTATAGTAAATAGCATTCCTTCCATAAGAATTTAATAACCCTAAATGCAAATGTCTTGCCACAGTCACATTTCAACCAATCGATCTAACAATTCATAAGAGAGGTGGAAAACATGTATAAATTTTAATTTTGAAATCATTTGGTCACAATCAAGTGCATGTAGAAGTGCAGTTATCATTAGACATTCAATTTCAATTTCTCAATCAACAAGGTGAAGATTTAAGCTAGAAGAAACTTTAGAAATAAAACAATTCAAGTTTGGGAAAAGTTTGGAAAAATGGTGCCAATTTTTTGTACATGTCCAAGTACACTTGTGAGTTATACCCCATACACTTTCATGCTATGTAGTATGTTTCTTTGTAATTTTTTATAATTTTTCAAAAAATTTGAACTTTTTGCCATACCACTCATCCATTTTGCATTGTATGTAAGTTTTGACAATATATTGTGTGTGATTAGCTAAATTTTACTTCCATATCATTTTTGGATTTATAGCTTAGTTCTTGTTGTGAATAGGGGCACTTGGCACAATTTTTCCAAACTTTGCCCATACTTGATTTTTTTGTTCCTAAAGCTTGTTCTAGCTTAAATCTTTGCCTTGTTGATTGAGAAATTGAGATCAAATGACTTATGATAATTGCACTTCTACTAGTACTTGGTGGCCAAATGATATCAAGTTTTGTTTATACATGTTTTACACCTCTCTTATTAATTTTTAGAATGAATGCTTGAAATGTGGTTGAGGCAGGCCATAGACATTTACAGTCATTTAATTCTTGTGAAAAGAATGTGTTTTACCCCAATCACTCTTTGATAATTTTATGTGAAAGGTGTTTATAATAGTTTGCATGCAGGAAACCTTAAGTTAAAACCAACCTTATCTAACCCTTCTCTTGATCCACCATTCTTCGATCACATCTTATTCCTCTGCCTCATGAAAAGATGCTAAAAGCACAAAAAGAGTGTGCTTGGATAAAAGATGGAGGGAGGTGATCTGAAATGAGTGGATAATGAGGGGTGGAAGTTGTGACAGCTTAGAGTAGCTAACCTTAGACTCCCAATCGCTACTAGTGTATATATAGTTCTCTAGGGGGTTTATGATTAAGTGGGGTAAAGTCATAAAATTATAGGTGGGAAGTAGTAGGGTTAGGTGGGCAAAACAACCATTGTAGATGAAGATGCAAATGATTGTGGTAGATGAGAATGATCATGGTGAAAACATGAAAATCTCATATAATATTAGGTGGATTGAGGTGGAGTATCATGGGTGTGGTGTGTACCAAAATTGTGGCATTTTGATGGTGGAACAAATGTAGTAGGTTCCATGGTTTTGGTTGAGGAGGAAGTAAGGGAGTCAAGGGACTCTGGTGAGACGTTCGTTCTGAACAACACAATCATTCTGGTTGCTTGGCATTATGGCCGTGGTGGTGGCAATGAACATGGTGGCTAAGATGTTCTAGAGTTGCTTCAAACTGGATCAAATCTATGAACTTATCAATTTTAGCATGGTCATGGTGAAGTACCACAATAGTTTTGAGGGGCTTTTGCTTGCACTTTGATCTTTTAAGTTTACTTCCCCCGTGTTCCTTGCTTCAATTCATTCCATGGTCAGTTGGGGCAGGTTGGGGTAGCTTCATGGCTTTATTAGACTCATTCATGGTTGTGGAAGTCCTAGGATCCTCTATGCTTCTCTCCCTTCTTATTGAAAAAAATGGCATCAGATATGGAAGCAAAAAAAATAACTCGCATATTCCCCTTAGACAGTAGATAGCATCAACAATTATGAATTGGGAAATAGGATTGCAAGGTATATACCTGATCCTGGAGCAATTCCAGCTACTATCCCTTGTTGCAGTGTGCTCCTTTCTTCAACTTGCACATGGACTGCATCGGCAACAGCCTCCTAGTTGATCACCATAGACAACAATTGAATGCATCCTCCTAGCAGGTAGAAAAAACCTCCATGCTTATACTTAGTCCACGCGGACCATCAGGAACTCCATGTTGCGCTACTAGAACCAACAGGAAGGAGTTGTCACTTTGAACGTCAACCTACTAGGGTTGATTTGCTCTTCGGTGTTGTCTCTCCCTTGTTCTCTCTCCCTTTTATGGATAAGACTTGCTTGGGCTCTCTAGTTACCACAACTAGAGAGGTCAACAACTTGTTAGAGAGTATTGTTGTATCTCTAGAAAGCTTCGACTACCCCTCTATATATAGGAAGGTTAGGGTCATGATTCTAGTCTGAGCGGGAGTCAAAGAGATAGAATTTCATGAATTTCCTAAAACATGTAAACCATGAACCGGTCGGTTCACACATGAGACAATCAGTTCAATACTCAAACCAGTCATTTCACTATGTTTCATATTCACAATTGTATTGACATTTAATATTTGATTAATGCACAACATGACGTCAACGTCAATTCTAGATCCAACCATACTAATCATTGAACTGATCATTTCACATCTAAAACGGCCACTTTACACTTTAAAATGGTCACTTTATTTTTGTATCGTTCGTTTCATGTTCTAAAATAGGTAGCTCAAAATTCTTGTTCAACCAATATACAACCAATGTTGTTTAAATTGAATACATAAACACTTTAGTATTCTCAAGTTAAACCATAATTATGAATAAACTCATATTCCAAGTGCATCCTATGTGTGTGACCCTATATGTCCCAAATTATGTTGGCAGTGAATGACCATGACCAACTTATGGCATCACAAACAATGAGCGGTATCTAGCAATACATCATTGCTACCTAAGTATTGGAAAGTTGGAGAACAACTTCAACCTATAATGTGTGATCAGTGTTATTGTGATCATATAGTCCCTTTGTCACTGATATTTGGATTGAACTGAGGCATGGAATCATCATCCTATTTGACATTCAATCCATGTTCCTTGAACTAGAGCAGACTATATGAGATGCATGTGAGCTCACTTATCACATATTGAGTCACATGAGTGTGTCCATACATTTCTCAGTCTCTCTTATCAAGTGTCATGAATATCTATCTCCTATAGGAGGGAAAAATCCCATCAACATCACCCACACTCAATCCCCATGTGTCACAATGCACTCAAACATCACCTTTATGGCAACCCTTATTCAAGGTCGGGTTAGATGATGCCAAAATACATTAAATGATATGTGATGAGTGTAGTGACTTCAAATATAAGAACCATAATCACCAGTATCACTATGAGAGATGATTCTGACTACCATTCCATGGTCTCCATGTATTACTTTCAAGGTGGGCATGTCTGATACACTATTGTCTAACATGTACTTATGTGTTTGACTTGATATCACATATCATGACTTATGAGACTTTGTCATCAGTCAACACACTTTCTAGTCTTATGTGTTACTATGGTCTATTTTTCTTCCACGATAATATCCAACTAGGGACATAACAAGAATGCATGTACTCTTATCATACACATGATCTCATTGTTCAGGTCCTCAACCTGAAGACATATGTCATCGAGTAATATCATTATTTAGGCATCTATTGCATATGTGTCATCATATCATGATTGAGACAAACATAATAGATGAAATTACATTTATCATTATCAAATTAGGTATCTAATGCCTCATGTCAATCATCATATGATTGGCTTTCTATGCATACATACCAATAGACTCCCACTTGCACTTATAGCCAATCACCCACAAATCTTATTCCAAGTAATCTTAACATGTCCATCATGTTTCTATTGTACAAGCACTTTTATATTCGATTAGCAACATTTACTTCTAGTCTATATTTTGCAAGTTTCACATCTCCTCACCATACGACTTTTTGTATGAGATGGATTTATCATAGTATACTGTCGAGATTCCTTGTCTATCTGGTAGCTCCATTGTTGTCACAATATTTCTATTGGGTCATTAATGGTTTAGAACCTCCCACAAGTTCATCCAAAGAACATCTTGATCCATACAGTATCATTTGTTTCTCTCAAAATAGCAAGGTATTCAACTTGTATTGTAGAATTAAACAAATGTCTCTTGCTTGAAACTTTTCAGCTTATAGTTATCATTTTAAGGTCAAACACAAATTTATATTGTGATCATTGATTTTATTAGTCATTTTGGAAGCTTGTATTGATATAACCAACTCCTCCTCATTACTGTAACTAGGTAACTAATCCTTTTAGTGCTTCTCAACTACTTAAGGATGTTCTTTATGGTAGTCTAGTGACCTTCACTAGGATCTGACAAATATCTTCTTGGCATGTCCAATACATATGAGACAACGGGATTAGTGCATAACATTGCAGACATGATAGATCCAATTGTGAATTCATATGGCGTCTTAGTCATGTTTTCCCATTCTTCATAAGAACTGGGACACTAGGCTCTTAAGAGACTAATCCCATGGAACATGGACAAATTTTCTCTCATTGAGTCTTGCATGTTGAACCCCTTCAACATCTTGCCAATGTATGTGCTCTTTCTTGGGTCAAGAAGCTTTCTAGATCTATCTCTATAGATCTCAATTCCTATCACATAGTATGCTTTGCCAAAACCCTTGATAGAGAAGGTACTTTCCTTGCTAGGTTTTAATATTTGTAGTATAAGGATATTATTGCCCATCATTACGTGGAATGTAAATATGCTCCCTCTAATTTTTTGTAATCATAGATTCCATCTTCATTTTGACTAAAGTCAAATTCTTTGACTATCCTATCAAATTGAAGATTCCAACTCTGAGATGCTTGCTTTAATCCCTATATTAACCTTTGTAGCTTAAAGACTTTTTTTGTACTAATGGATTTATAAAATCTTTAGGCTATTTCATGCACACATCCTCATAATTATTCCTATTAAGGAATGCATTTTTAACAGCCATATGCCAAATCTCATAGTGGTAATAAGTTGTAATGGCAAGCATTATCCTGATGGATTTAACCATGGCAACTGTTGAAAAGATTTCATCATGTTCAACACCTTGAACTTGTTTGAGATCCTTTTCAATCAATATGCCCTCATAGGTTTGTACACTACCATCCATGTCGGTCTTCTTCTTGAAAACCCAATTGCACCCTATGGGTTTTATCCTTTGGATGGATCCAGCTAGGTCATACCTTGCTGGTGTACATAGAGTTCATCTTTGATCCCATGGAATCAAGCCATTTCTCATATTTTGGTGCCTCAATAGCTTCTAGATAGGTTGTTGGTCCATCATTTTATGACCAAATCACCACCTTGCTGAGTTGTAAGATATCATAATCTTTCAAGATCATGGCACATTCTACTAGAACTGTGAGATTTTGTGTTGCATAAGGAACTTGAGATTCCACAACAATTTATGATTCTCATTGTTCCCATTGTACCTCTTTAGTTCAATGTTTTCTTGTTGGTCTCAAACTTTTTGAGTTCTACTATTCTCCCACTGACTCCTTTGGAATTAATTTCCTCTTAAGGAATTCAGCCATCCTGACAACAAGACACGTTTTTTTGTCAGATTGGAATATAAAAGTAGTATTCAACAAAATAACATTAGTGTGATTTGTGGACAAAGCTTTCCAAGAAACCATTTTCTTATACAATCTTTCTAAAAGACATATTAGGACACCTCCAGTGACATACCTATTATGGTGTCTTTTTGAACCATTTTAGACAGTACATTGTTTTAGTGTAAAGCATGTGTCAAAAGGGAAATTGGAAGATTAGCTAGTTTTATTGATAATTGCACCATGACTTAACAAGGTCTGATTCCTTCTTTCAGATACATCATTATGCTTCATATGGAGTTTATTGTGATACACGATCACAAACTCCTAGAAGGTCCTCATATTGTCAATTTAAAATGTTTCAACATGGATCATATCAAAGTATCTTAATGGTTTTACCAAGTTGGTTACATACTTCATTCATTATCTCCTTCAATACTTTGAGAGATTCATACTTGTACTTCATTAAATACAAACTACCATATCTTATGGTATCATCAATAAATATATCAAGGTATTAGTAACTACCTCTAGAATATATTCAAAAAGGTCTACATACATCAATATGTACGCGATACTCACTCTCCCACTACATCTAGTGAAAGGTGCTTTTGTCATATTTCCCGATAATTAAGACTTGCATATCTCTGTTGGTTCAATAACCAAAAGAGTCCAGATAACCATTAGTATGGATTCCAGAAATGAATTTCTCATTTATGTGCTCTATATGACAATGTTATAGGTTCACTGCTTGAGTCATTGAGTCATTCAACATATATGTTATATATATTTTTCTTTAGAACTATCTAGTATAGACTATGAGACATAGGGCATTACTATACAAGATCTTATCTTTTATAATGAAACATCAATTTATTCATAATATTCTTGTACATACAAGATACATGATTTTTTCATCAGTGGTAGGTACATAATAGCAATTCACTAATTATAATTACATGCCCATTAGGCTAAATGACAGATTCCAACTATAGTGGTAGAAACTCTTGCTCTACACAGTTCTAGCTTACTTCTTCTTAGGTCTTGAAGTGGAGATCTCTATCTCCTTCTTCTTCCTAATTTCCTTTATGTAAAGGAGATTCCTTTTCCAGTGTCAAGTCTGGTGACAGTGGTGGCATTTTCCTTCCTTATGTATTCCTCCCTTAGCTTTCAGTGCAGAAGACTTTGGCTTCTGGCTAGATTCATAACTCTTATTAGCTTTTCCTTTTCCCTTGGACTCTCCTCTACTGATCATCATCACAAATTCAGGTTTGTCCTTCTTCACCCGCACTTGAGTTGTCCTCAACATGCCAAGTAACTTTGACAACAGTTTTTTAAAATTATTCATGTTGTAGTTCATGACAAATTGGTTGTATGATTCCGGTAGTGACTAGAGAATAACATTTGTGGCCAACTATTGACCCAAGGGAAATCACTATCTTACAAGGTTCTCTACATACCCAATCAACTTGAGAGTGTGGATACCTACTAGATCTTCTTCAGCCAAATTCCACTTGAACAACACCTTTGAGACATCATATATCTCTTGTCTTGCTTGGTCTTGGTACATGTTCTTAAGATGTGTTACCATGTCAATAACATCCATGTTCTCATGTTGTCTCCGTAACTCATAGTTCATTGAGCACAATATCATGCACTTGACATTCACGACATCTTCAAAGTGCTTCCAGTAAGCATCCCTATTTGCCTTAGGCATGGTGGGAGCAGGTTCATCTAGCTCTAGTGTCTTTAAGACATAAAGATTGTGCTCTTGAGTGAAATGATTTTCACCATCCTAAACCAGTCATGGAAATTATTCTCATTCATCTTGTCCTTCTCAAGGACTAATCACAACGAAAATGTATATGTGTTTGCCATTAGATTCTACAAGAAATGTTGCAATTTGTGTCAAAACATTTTGATTTTATTTGATAGTATTGAAGATATTAGTTAGGCCTTTAATTAATTATCACTAGCAAAGAGGGTTTCAAGGTATATGCATGGTCCTGGAGCAAATCCAACAACTATCCCTTGTTATAGTGTACTTCTTTATTCAAGTTGCACATGTACGGTGTCAGCAACAACCTCCTATTTGATTACCACGGACGGCGGTTGACTACGTCCTTCTAGCGGGTGGTAAAGGCATCCACGCGTCTTCACGTGGAACTCCACATCGTGCTACCAGAGCCAACTGGAATGAGCTATCCCTTTGAACATCAACCTGCTAGGGTTGATTTGCTCCCTCATGTTATCTTTCCCTCGTTGTCCCTCACTTTTACGGGTAGGACTTGCTCGGGATCTCTAGTTACCACAACTAGAGATGACAATAACTTGTCAAAGAGTATTGTTGTGTCTATAAAAGCCTCAACTACCCCTTTATTTATATGAGAGTTAGGGTCAGGATTTTTAGTCTGAGTGGGAATCAAAGAGATAAAATTTCATGAATTTTCAAGAACTTGCAAATGATGAACCAGTCAATTCACCAATGAACCATTTGGTTCATACATGAGATGATCAATTCAACACTTGAAATAGTCATTTCACTATGTTTCATATTCACAATTATATTGGCATTTAATATTTGATTAATGCACAACATGACATCAACATCAATCCTTGATCTAGTCATACTAATTGTTGAATCGATCATTTCACATATAAAATAGTCGGTTCACACTTTAAATATGTCGGTCCATTTTTGAACCAGGTGGTTCATTTCTGAATGTGGTGATTTAGAATTCATGTTTAGCCAATGTGCAACCAATGTTGTTTAAACTGAATACCTAAACACTTTAGTATACAAGTTAAACCATATCCATGAGTAAGCTCCTATTCCAAGTGCATCCTATGTGTGTGACCCTATAGGTCCCAAATTACATTGGTATTGAATTTTCATAACCAATATATGACCATCACAAGCAATGAGTAGTATCTAAAAACACATTATTGATACACAAGTAATTGGAAAGTTGGATAACAACTTCCTACAACATGTGATTAGTGTTATTGTGATTGTATAGTCCCTTTCTTACTGATATTTGGATTGAACTTGAGGCATATAATCATCATCCTCTTTAACATTCAATCCATGTTCCTTGAACAAGAATAGACTGTATGAGATGTACATGAGCTCACATATCACATAGTGAGCCACATGAGTATGGCCATACATTTCTCAGTCTATTCTAGTTCAAGTGGCCTGGATATTGATCTCCCATAGGAGGGACAAATCCCATCTATATCACTCACACTCAATATCCATGTGTCACAATGCACCCGAACATCACCTTTATGGCAACCCTTATTTAAGGTCATGATGGATGATGTCAAAATACATCAAATGGCATGTGATGAGTGTAGTGACTTCAGGTCTAAGAACCACAATCACCACTATCGCTATGAGAGTTGATTCTGACTACCATTCCATGGTCTCCATGTATCACTCTTAAGGTGGGTCTGTCTAATACATTATTCTCTAACATGTACCTATGTGTTTGACTTGGTATCACATATCATGACTAATGAGACTCTATCATTAGTCAACACACATTTTAGTCTTATGTATTATTGTTGTCTATTTTGCTTCTACAGTAATATCTGACTAGGTACATAACAATAATGCATCTACTCTTATCATACATATGATCTCATTGTTCAAGTCCTCAACCCAAAGACATATGTCATTGAGTAACATCATTTTTTAGAAATCTACCATGTTTGTATCATCATCTCATGATTGAGATAAATGTAATAGATGGAATTACCTTTATCATTATCAAATCAGGTATCTAGTACCCCATGTCAATCATTGTATGATTGGCTCTCTAGGCATACATACCAATACTTCTTTTATTAAGTGCCAAAATACCTATAAAAACATTTAAGAGCAACCATAATGCATTTGACATAAAATGGAAGCTTTTAAGAAAAAGCATGCATTCTACATATCTGATCAAGAATAAGGGACAAAATGGCATAAGATGGAGACCCAAACTAGGGCTCCATCACACAACTCCTTGTCAATTATCAACAAATTCTGCCACTCGTGTAGTAAAAATCATCTAGTTTCACATAACAAAGGGAACCAACAAGTTTTTCCACTGATATTAGATTATATGGAAAATTAGGACCAAAGTGAACAATGCATAGTTTAAGTTTGGATGAAAGTATAATAGTGACACACTTGGTGACCTATTTTACTTCCCATCTACCAAGGTGACAGTGGAATGTGGAACAAAAGAGTCAAACAAGGTAAGAATGTGTGGCATACCGATCATGTCCTAGGCAACACCAGACTCCACTATTGATCTAGAATTGACACAATCATATAAGGCCCTAGGTTACCTCAGATGGTTCAAAGGTTTATCATTGAGTGAGTCACCAATATGTCATCAAAGGAGGATGCTTCCATGTTGTTGTGAAGAGGAGATCCACCACACTAGTGTGTAGTTCGAGGAAGAGCCTCATACTCCTCATTTGCCAAGGAAAAAATTACGGGTTGTCCAATAGGATTAGAAGACATAGTTATTGTTGGAGGACCCTAGACAATGATTGGTGTAGAGTCTTGAGCAACATGTACATAACCCATGCCTCACCCTCATCCATAGTGAGAAAGGTAGTCCTTCTTGGAATGACACACGTCCTCAATATGACCTAAATTGTCACAAATAAGTGCAATATGGTCACATGCCAATGTGTTTACGACAACTCCATCTGCATCTCCTATAAGCAAAAATCATTACAGTTTGGGATTCAAACACCTCACAGGGTGGGTTGGAGTAGAAGCCATCTCGAACTGGGTAGGTGATAACACCCAAATTTATGCATTTATACTAAGCATTTATTTATGGTTTTGTGTCACTATAGCCTTAATATGCCCAAAATAACCCATGTTTATTATCTTTTAGTAATTTATGTCTTTTCTTAGATAAATTTTCTCTACTAGACAATTTTGGGACTTGTAGACACCGAACCTGAAAAGACATCTATTCTCCATGATTTCTCCCCAACACACAGTTTTTGTATCTGTTAGACTCCCATCTGTCATGACTGCAGTGGACTAAGCATCACACATTGTGCACCAGCTTAGGAGACGGTGGTCCCGCTAACCAACTAGCAGGCCCAAGAAACTTTTGATGTCTTGGACCCTATTTTTGATGGCCAGTCCTTTATCAGAATGCATCCTCACCAATCAAAAGGGTCATCGACGCATGCCCCTCAACCACCAGTAATAGCCCCCCGGTGGGTTCATTCCATAATACCGCGACCGCGGCCAAGAAGAAGTAACCTCGACCACGATCGAGGTACATCCTCCTCAACCGTGACCACGGCCAAGAAGAAATAACCTCGACCGCGACCGAGGTACTTCTTCCTCGACCGCGAACTTGACCGCAATCTCGAGCGTGACCAAGGTACATGTTCCGCGACCACGACCTCGACCGCGATCTCAACCTCGACCGCGACCGAGGTACATCTTCCGTGACTGCGACCTCGACCTCGACCTCAACTGCGACCGAGGTACATCTTCCATGACCGTGACCTTGACCGTGATCTCGAGGTGCACCTCGACCGCGACCGACTAAGACCGTGGTCTGGATCAGTACCTCGACCATTTCGCCTATAAATACACACACCCCACAACTTGGAGAGGGGTTCGTCTCTAGGGAGTTTTCCAGCTGTTGGTCCCGACCCAAAGAGGTTCCCAGAGCCCCGTGGGAGAGTCCAGAGGTCTGAGAAGGATGAAGTGCTCGTTCTACGCCCGTCTCTTCTGCGTTCTTCCATCTTCCACCCCCGGTCTTAGATCTCCGAAGGCAGAAGCTGAGGAGAGAGAGGACTGAGGATTCGCCTTCTTCGAGAGAAGGAGGACGCCCACATCATCATCTTCATCTCCATCCACCAACCAAGTTGTTGTTCATGGTGGATCTAGAGAGAAAGGAGGCCGAGGAGTCCAGAAGATCAAGGAGGATGACCCAAGGATGAGATCTGGCCTATACGGAGGCTAGAGAGAGAGTCACCTCTCCTCTATGAGCTAAATCTCTTCTTCTTCTCCTTTCTTCTACTATTCTCCTTTGTTTTTGTACAACGATGTTCTTCTATCTTTGTTCGGTGCCAACTATGCTTGTCCATGGCTAGTTGAGCTCCTTCTTGGCTATGTAGCCCGTTTTGGGCATGTTTATGTACTTTTACCTTAAGCAAGTAGTTTTAATCCAGATCTAGTATGTTTTCTATTCTATCTTCTCTTTGTGGTTATGATTGCTAGTTTGGTTGATATTTTTCTTGCTTGAACTGCTATTTCTGCCTATATCGAGAGATTCGTTGTAGAAATAGACAAGAGAAGATAGTTTGGATCGAATTCTGAAAGGAGGACAATTCAAGGTCGTTTATTCCTAACACCCCAAAATATTCTAGACCTAAGAGGGTGTCTAGAATATTCTAGGATGTTGGTTTGTCGTCCTTGAGAGAGGTTTCATATCATCGATGGGTTTTAGTCACGCTACGCGAGAGCAAGTGGGATGACCGCACATGAACAAATACCATGGTGTGTGTTGTGTTTGAATGTAGGTTGCTTGCTGAGGTGTTTGAGGGTTGTCTATGCTCGAGAGTGGATGCATAGATTGCCCAACTTGTGGTTACATAGCCGGGAACTCATTCTTTCTGATTTAGTATAATCCTACGGACTCTGTTTTATTTTCTTTTCTTTGTTTTGTTTTAATTCGTGACAACCCGCTAGACTAGTTCTAGCTCCATACTTTCCTCAACTATCATATTGGCTTATATGACTTTAAGAAAAAAATATCAAGTGTCTTAAATGTCACAACGTCCCTATGTTCGACCCCGTATATCTACTTCACCCCCGTAATAAAAGTTGTGGGGGTCCTTGAAGGTTTCAGGTTATAAATTTAAAAGTTTGATTCCTTTTGAATTTGCCTCCCTTATCGGATGTGCGATTCAGGCCGATCAATAGGTGGACATGAGCCTAATCCATGTACGTGATGGCAGTGTTAACGAGATGAATTTGTTGTACTAGAGTATACCAGGGATGAAGACCACTAAAGAAGCACATGGTATTTCTAATAGTATCTCTATCCTTAGTAACTTTGGTAGATGTGGTGGGTGAGAGGAAATTTAGTTGATTTTCAAGAGATTTCATGGAATTATAGTACTTGGACCACAAACAACAGTCTTAGTATTCAAAATTTATTTTTCCATATCATCATACAAACACAGAAAATTTTCCTCATATGTATAAAACTATTTATTTCTTTCCACATGAGTTTTGTATTCCTATGCCATATATATTTAACTGTCATATCAGGCTCCCTACATATCCAAATCCAAGATAGAACCTGGTTGTTTCCCGTGATGCATGTATCATTGGGTTCTTTAGGTGCAACCTATTTTATGAACTTTCATCTCCCACGTGACTCTAGGAAAGTTTGAACAACATAAATCCATAAAATGAAATTATTTCCATTGAGCTTAATAGTAGTGACACGGTGCATGCCATAATAAATAATATATTTTTTTAGTCATGAAAAAATAATGAAGTATTGGAATGAAGGCGTGATATAAATAAGGCATTACCGAAATAATGGCATAATAGGAAGAATAAAAGGCACTATCGTTATATAGTTGCAGTGGGAAAGAGATAAAATTATAGAAATAAATGCATGATGATGTGCAACATAAAAAAAATTCCCTGATTCAAATAAAAGTGCTCAACCATATGGGTTAGGGAAACCACATGGAGAGGAAGAAGAAATCAGACAATGTCCCTTCTTTTTTGGGTGATTTATTGATTAGCACAAGCCTTTTGCTTCTTTTTTTCCCAATTTATATCTAAGGAAGAACCATAGAAGGAGGAAGAGAGGGAAAGGAATTACATGAATAGGCATAGAGGCTTTCTATGGCAGGAAACTTGGCACCATGGTGGCTGCTATCAACGATGGTTGGGGGGTGGCTACCTACCAGCCTGCTGTCACACTGGCGGTGGGCCTCTGGCACCCTATCACTACTTGCTACCATGACTGGTGGTTGGTGGATAATGGTTGCTAGGTAGTGGGTTGCTGGAGCCTAGTGTTGGTAGCTGCCACAATGGGCGGATGGTGGCTAATGTCTACTAGCTTGCTCATTGCTAACAGTGAAGACAGTGACCACATGTATGTCAATAGTTTGTAAAGAGGTTTTATGTCTCCTATATATAGGAGTTCGGGGATACATGGTACATTTTACTGGTTGAATGGATACTCACTTGAGTGTAATTATATAAAAACATGAACTACAACTATAAGAGGCCTAAGCCCAATTAACAAATAAATCACTCATGTTAACAATATGTATACACATCACCATAGTTTTCATAGTGAAACACAAGAGTTACTCTATTTGGCAGGTGATGTGTCCAACCACCATTGGTCCATGTGATATTGGATCACCTCCATGTCTTCTACCAACAACTCCCTTTTGGTTTTTCCTCTTTTCTAATGCTTCTGGATACATGGTGCACTAGCACATGACATGTCTCTACTGAGGATCAAATACACTCTTTGTTCATTAAGTTGGACCTACCCTTAATGGGGGATGAAGGGAGAGTAGAAACCACTATGTATTCAAGGTGATGACCCTTGATCTCCTCTTCACCAAACCATTGTGCATTATGGTAGAGATGGGTGGTAAAGGAGTTTTGCTCTCTATGGCCTCCCCATCTCCATTTACTGATATAGAATCTCCATTGTCACCTTAAGAACTCAATGTTGCCTAAAAGTTAATGTGAGTAGATGAAAAACTTCATCTTCACGATGCTTTAACATATTTGAACAAGTTGTTTTGCCCCTTTAGAGAATACAACTTCACAACCAATCAATCCTCTCATCATCTTCTTTTGACATAAATAGGCATTTTACCTATCACAATTATCATGTTTAGATCCTTGGACCCCTCATATTTCACCTTTTCCCCTAGAGTTGTAACCAATGATGGATAGATCCATGAGTAACAAAGGGTAGATATCCCTCTCCACAACTATGTTGGGCCTGACTAAAAAACCATTTAGTAACCAATCCAATTGAGTGATACGCCCAATCAAACAATGTCTCCCTTATATGTGTCGATCCCATTATATCATGGAGTACCCAAATGTAGGAGATGAGATCTCATCCATCCAATCCCTAGAACAAACGGCTCCCATAGGGCCATGTCATTCAACAATGAGCCACTCCTAGAGAATAAGGCTTACTGGATGGTCAATAAATGATGATATGATGCCCCAAAAATATATCATGTTACATGAAAGTCCCATAATTCACAAGATAAAACCCAAAAAAGATCCATTTCTTCTAAAAATTTATGCCCATATGCTTTATCAACACTCCAAACTGAGTTATAAGTCTAGTATACTTGGTTCGAGATCCTACAAGCATATAATATCAAACAAACATTTTAATTTACCTAATTCAAATTTCCAAAGAGGGTTGATCTTCATGATATTATAATTTTCTACTGTAGTAATAAACCTCAACTAAATTTTAGTAAATAAGAATAACTCTAACTATTCTAGTGAACATCAAAGAATGTTTTGCAACATAAGTATGTACATAAGTGGCAAGATAGATTTTCAAATATTCTATAGAAATTTAATTACATAATATTATAACTTGGTTTGACTATTTATATAAACCCATCTCCCATCAGCATAAAACATTTATCCTTGTGTTCTATGATCATTTCTAGGGGTTCCAAGGTCAATAGCCATTATTATCATCATTATTTGACCTTCTTCAAGTGTTTTAGTATCACTAGAATATCATGTATATATCTAGATACAAAAGATGTGTAAAGACCACAAAATCTTTACTAAATAATCATGGTGAACAAAAAAAACACCAATGTGTGGCAGCGGAAGTTAAAACTTTGACTATATTCAAATGTATAAAGAGTACTTTACAAAATTTCCCAAAAGGGTGTACAACTTTATACAAATAACAATAGGATCTAGGTATAGGAAGACTCAAACCAATTCAACTTGTCTCCAAACATCAACAACTATAGCTAAGTCCAAGCTAGAGGGTTGAACTCCTTGACCTTAGCCTTAGCATGGTACACCAAGCTTCAACTGCGCACTCTGATCCTAAACTGGATGGTTGGGATCATCCAGCAAGAGAGAGATAAAAGTATGTGTCAAAATATGATTAAGGATAAGTGCATTTTTAGCATATGGCAAAGTAAAGATTTACTACACTAAGAGATTTCAAGAGTATGAGGCAAGTAATCAAATAAGGAATAGAAACTGCCATAGCTCAATAACAACAATAATCACATAGCATGAATGATATTATGACACAAAATCATACCAATGCAGGGTGAGGCACCTACCGGACCTACACCAAGAGGAGAGGGGGAATTTTAACATCCCCTAACCTCCAAAATATATATAAAATGGGGAGAATTTTAACGTTCCCCTGGGCTCATGCCCACTATGGGTGGTTTGTACTCATGTACACTACATTGTCATTTGGCCAAAAATACACCATGCTAAATAGTTCACTTGGCAGTAGTGAAAATATAAATAACATTTGCATAATAGCATTGGGGAATAAAACCCATGAAATAGATCAAGTAAATGAATGGGCTAGCATTGGCCATAGAATTATTCAAATAATTAAATAAATGAGCCAAAATGGCTATAGAAGATTCAAGTAAATAAAGAGCCAAATAAAAATAAATAGAGATATTCTAAGGATAGCACAATATGAATGTAGGGTTGGATAAAAGCTCAACTGAAGGAATAGGGTACACATTATACATTCATTCATTCATAATTAGAATAGGGCTCACATACATAAATATGATCCACATACCTAAATAGGCTTCACATACCTTATTGGAGATTCACATCCATCATTATCACTGATTAGATTGAATCAACATCCATTTCACCAATTAGATGTGTTCCATGATCACATTATCCTAGTTACAAATATTTCACATAAATTAGCATTTATTAAGTATAAAGGAAATACCCATTTTAGACATTATTCGAAAACCACTGATTTAGGACTCAAAACTAGGTCCAAAAGTTCACTTAGGTTTCACTGATTAAGAAAACATATTTTATTCCTCAATTTGGAGTTAAAATGAATTAATTATAATTTTTAGAACATTTAACATACTCAAAGTGGAATCTAAGGCAAACTTCGAAAAAGGAAATAGAATTAGTACTAAAAAACCATAAATTCGGATTCTACATGAAAAATCCTTTCCAACGAGTATTTATTTACATTTTTCTGAGCAAGGACCAATTTACTATGAATTAAGTAAGTTGGACCAATCAGATTGTAAGAAAATGCCACATAGGCTGAGTGGCTTGAGAGAGAGAGGCAGAGAAAGACAAAAGTACCCCTAACGTAAAAATAGAGTTTGAGGTGCGTGTGAGGGCAAAATTGGAAAATTTTCATGAGTCATCTTCTTCCTCTCCCAGGCGCCATGGCCGCGTGAGGAAGCCTGCCCATTTGGGCATTTTCGCGATTCACAACCAAAATGCGTGCTCAAGTACTCGAAACGAAGATCAAACGAAGAGGAACTCACTAGAGTTGCTAATTCGGTTGTTTCTAACACCAAGGATCTGGGAAATGTGCCGCAAGTTAGGGAGAAGCTAGACGTGTCGGTGGCTAAACGTGGACGTTTCGGGCAAATTAGCACGAGGAAAAGATTGTGTGATGGCCGACGGAGGTGAGGGTGGTGCCATATATAGGTGAGGATGCTTGAAATGTTAGGATGGTGGTGGAGATGAGAAGGCATGGTCGGTGCCCTTAGGCGTTTCGGCTATTGTGCACGGGAGACGATGAGTAAGGGCTAGAATGGTGCGGCTTGAGGAGACAAAGCTAAAGAAACAAAAATCATGCTAAATGGTTGAGAGGGTAGAGAGATCGGTGCGAAGGAAACTAGGCACCTCCTTGGGTCGGCGGCCCAAGGTAGAAGACAGCTGCAGATCCGTTGGATTAAAATCCAACGGTGGTCGGGCACGTGGCACATGAAGTAAATAACATAAATGAAAAATCGATTGATATTCTATCATTAAACCTTATGGGAGCTTGCAAAATCCATTTGAAGGGTCAAATGAAGCCCAAATGACCTCAAATTTTAACCATAGGTTTATGAAAACACCTAGAACTATGCTATGCATTTAGTTTTTTGAAAATCACATGGTTAGGCCTCTAATTAATTTATAGACTATTAAAGCATATAATAATGCATAAAAGGAGCAATTAATATAAAGAATATCTTTTAATGACATAATAGGGTATATCTCGAGATATTAGTCACATATAAACATTATGAGTCATATATCAACATATAATACTCTTATTAGTGCATTATTTCCCTATTTGGAGGAGAGAGAAAGTAAAGGGGTTAATTACTCCTATACATTAACTCAAATACATTGTTACTAGTATATTTATCCAAAAAGCTCCAAATTAACATAATCCACTCATATTATCTCATTAATGGTCAAATTGCATGATTAGACCTCAATTATCTCATTAGATGGGTTATTTGTGCAAAACCCCCTACATAAACATAAATGTAGGTAATTTGTGAATTATACCTCAAGAAAGGCTCAAATTCAACATTGAGGCCCAAGAAGGCTCAAAAGGATGGGAAATTAGTGAAGGATGTCCAAAAGGACTAGAAAGCAAATAAAAGTACAAAAGTGGGTAAATTGCAGGGAGGACCCTGAGATTTAGTCTGTTACAGGATGTAAATCCCACAATAGTCGGGATGGTACACAAACATCAACCAGAGAGCATAGTGGTATCATATAAAGATAGTGATAAGATAGAACATTAATTTGTATTGGACTTATAAAAAGATAAAACCCTTTAAAAATCTTTATATTGGGTAACTTTGATGAATTAGTGGGTAGAGATCCTAGTCACCACTCCTAAGGACCAAGGTTGGGGGTAGAATTCACATGTTAGTTATTTAGCAATTGTAGCCATACATGTCAAGCCTCATCATAGACATACAAGATAGCTCAATCATTTTTGTGGTCACAACTTTACGTGAATATCAATACAGTGAGAAACTAGACTAGATGAGTGGCTTTCACTTAGATAATTGTGAGTTCAATAAAAAATACATGAAGAAAGCAATATATATATATATCTATTTGAGAAATCATTATCATATACAAACTGGAACAAAGAATTAAATTAAAATATCATGCATATTAGTTCATAATCCTAAAGAAAATAATTTAAAGGCAAAAACTAAGTTTACCATGCATTCTAATTATTAGTTAAATATTGATAAATTTTCGTCAGTGATCAATATCATATGTAATATTCCTAAACTAATACATGCATTTAATTTTTAATTCTCATACACATTGTTTATATAATGGGGATTATGTTTTTGTTCTAGTACTTAACTTTTAGAATGAAGACCACCCAATCACTGAACTAGAATTGTATCCATGTTTTGGGTAACTATTTGGGTAAATCCATAATATTGGAACATATATTAAGACCCCTGATCTATCTGTAGGCTTAAATATGCTTTCTTAACTTAATTGGATGTTTAAATCCTAAACCAAAACCTAACATGTGCTTTGATATCACGTGATAAAGATAAGTTTCAAGTTTGGTCCAATTTGGACATTGTTTGAGTAAGTTTTGCAATTTATGAGCTTATAAGGGGTTTTATGAAATTTCTCCATATCTAGGGTTTTACCTATAATATTCACATGTATGTTGTGCCTCATAATTTTTCATAACCTGTTTGACATAGTTGCATCTTTGGGCACCTTGTTGCACCATTGGATGTGGGGTGTTATCTAACTTAGGGTTGAGACTTAGGGTTTCTCACCTAAGTGCCCTAACTCGAAGGTCTCCCTTTAATATATTGGGATCTGATGATTTCTTTGGGAAGAGTGGGATCTGATGGTCATCCTATGTTGCTTATGATTTGATGGTTTTCCTCTTGAGGCACCAAGGTCGATGGTTTTCTACGTGATGTGCACCAATCGATGGAGAGGTTCTGGTGTTTACTTTTATGACTAAGTGGAGGCAAAATATGTTGGACCATCTGGTGTCAGAACTCGATGGTTCTCTTAGGGTTGACAACTGATGGTCCCCCTACCATCAAGATCTGATGGTTGACCTAGTTTGCATGGATGTGAGGTTTCGACCTTCGAATACATGGCATGCATGTCTTGACATCTCAACCCACCTTTCTCTCTCAACCTAACTTTATATGCCTCTCTCCTTTCACCCAAACGAGCTCTTTACACACCTCCACACCTTCTTCATCTTCTTTATGCTTGAGAGTTCTTAGCCTCTTGATTGATGGAGGAGAAGTTCTCTAGAGGAAGAAGCTTGGTCGATCTTGGTTGCATGTGCTTCTAGGGTTTGAATCTACCCTCTCTAGGAATGTTTGGAGCTTCCTCACCTTGTTTCTTAACCTAAGCAAGTAAGATCACCCCACTTATATTTGTTTTCCTTTATGCCCTCCTTCTTCTCTCTTCCTTGTTAAATGGATTCATGGTGCTCTTGGTGGAGCTTGAGCAGCTGAGCTTGAGGATGAAGAACACCTTCTTTATTCTCTTGTAACCTAGGGTTTCCTTATTCTTGAAGAAAGGAGCTAGCTTGGATGCGTGGAGTGCTCAAGCTATGATTCCTCCTCTCTTTCCATGATCTACCTTGCTATTTGGACCTTCATCACCATCCATGAGGTGAGTTACATAACTTCACGTTTCTTGCTTACTCTTAACTTACTATATATAGATCTTACTCTAAAAACGTAGTAACAAGTAGAAAGGTTGGTTCTTTGACTAGGGTTGCGCATATTTAGTAGTTGTTGTGTAGATAATCTACCTCTATATCTTGTGTATGACCTTTCCTTGAAGTATGTTGCTTAAACCATGCATGTTTGTGGAATTCGATGGTTTTGTTCCTTGAAAAGATGGTTTCCTTGAGTGTTGAAAATGATGATTTCTCCTTTGGAGTTATGCATTGGTTTCCCCCTTCATTCATGAAATGATGGTTTGGCTTCTTAGGAGAACCAATGGTCTATACTTAGTTGCTATTTTGATGGATTTGTTGGATCTTGAGAAATGATGGTCATGTTTTCCTCAAGAATCAGTGGTCATGACACCCTCATCAATGGTTGAATAATGGTTTCTTTAACCCTAACAAATAGTGATTTTCCTTGATGCATAATGTCTGATTTCAACAAGTCTTAACAATTGATGTCTTGCTTAACCTTAACAACCTATGGTACTCCTAGTTTAACAACTGTTGGTTCCACCTAGTGATGACATCTGATAGCCTACCTAGGTTATCAATGAATGGTCTTTCTAGCTCTTAAAACTAATGGCTTGCCTTGATTTACAATTGATGGTTCTTATAGCATTGACAAAAGATGGTTGTTCTAGTCCTATCAAGCAATGGTTTGTCTAATTTAAACAATTGATGGTCCTCCTATGTTTCACAACTGATGCACTCACTAGGTACATGATCCAATGGCTTCTCTAGGTTTATTTAATGGTTTCTCTAGGTCCATGATTCAATGGTTATGTCGTGTGTTATGTGTAACTCTATACTTGTGCTTAGTATGTGAAACAATGGTCTTGCTAATGACCATGATCCAATGGTTTGTGTTTGAAACACATGATGTGATGGTTTGTGATTGATACACGTGATCTGATGGTTGTGTTTTGGCTAAGTGCATCCATGACCCGATGGGGATGCTAGATAAATGAGTTTATGTTTTTGACCTAAGTAAGTGTATGAACAAATGGATTTCCTTTGAGTGCTGATTTGTAACATTAATCCCATCCGCCTTACTGAATCTTAGTTGAATGATTAAGTGATGATGGTTAATATTCCTATCCTCCTTATATGTTGTTATTATGACATGTTACTCCTATAATGCTAGTGGTAATCCTGCTATGTTACCTTGTGTACATCATGTCTCTTATGATTAATGCAATCTTATGTTAAACCTATGTACTACAAGTATGATGGTGATTTGTAGAACCTCCTATAAGGGTTGAAAAATAGTGATGGTTTTGCATGAAGTATGTGAGTGGTCTTAATGGCCCTTTGGCATGACTTGAGCCCCAGTGGAGGCATGATCCTCCTTATGATGAACAAGGGTTTATACCATGTGATGTTGTGATAAGGAATATGTCTAATACATTTTATATCTTCTAGAGTTGTTATATACCAATGATTTGTAGAAATGAATTAGGGTTTGTATGAAAAACTTGGTTGATGCAACCTGAATTCACCCATTTGGCAATAACTAATCAAGTGAAACCCTAATCATGCAGTGCCCTGTGTCGTAGAACTATTTCAGTGTCAAAACTTTCTAGACATGGAAACAAGTATTCTAGAAGGGAAACTCAGAGTCATATACTATTGAGTATAAGCGGGTGTAGGGAGAATCAATCATTGTCATCTTGATCCCAAGGTTTGGAGGATGGTAGTGGTCATTCCTAAGATTAAGAGCGGTTGAGGTCGTGTCTCGTATATATGTATATGTTTATGATTCAAAATAGTTGTGGTTGTACCTCAAATGATAGGGTTTGACTGCCCTAATTTCTAGTGTCATGGCTTGTGTACCAAGGGTAGACTAGGCTGATTGCAACTTGACTAATGTGTCATTGTGGCGGACTCGTAAAAATTGAGGGGAGGAGATCTTAAGATTTTGACTCTCATAGATCTTGTACAGAACTGATTGTGACTTTACATTGGACAATGGAAGTTTGAGTGGTACGCCTCAAACTCCCCAGAGCTTAATAAAAGATGTAATCCAGCTATGTAGCATATCTGTTAGGGTTATATGTAAATGTTCTTGGGCATGTTTGTGAAGATAAAATTAGTTTTAATTTTGCCCCTTTTTAGGGATGTAATTAATTAGTGATTGATCATGTTTTGGTTTTGATTAATCTCGATTAGTGGGGCGAGTTGCCACAATATATCTCAGTAAGTAGACTTCTGGCATGAAGTTGGCCAATTTAGTCAATAATAGTCAGTTTTGTAGTCCCTAACTACTCTAGGTCTCATATTTCAAATTTAGAGATGTCATGGAGTGTTTTTTTTTCTGACATAGTTTAACCATGCCCAATAGTGTGAAGTGTTGCTGCAAGGTTGTTCCCTAGCCACTATGCCTAGTAGGAGTTTTTGATCTCTCTTTTCTCTCTCTTGAATTTTTTTTGCTGATAATATTGAATCATGAGACCTCTTGAATAACAAAAAATCATGTTTATTAGTTACCCAACCTTAATTTTTCATATTCTACTATTATATTGTAAGCAAGTAGAATCTATAAGTACACTTATGTTAATTTGCAATATGAAGTAATACAATTTTTGTAACTAACTCATGTATTGGAAATATATTTCATATATTTTCTTTAAGTTTAAAACTAAAATATGAAAACTATAATGTTCAAAATTGAATTTTTGTTAAAATTTCACACTACATGTCATTAGGTTAGTTGAGTCCCTCATTGATACCCTTTTGATACTCTAATCTTATGTCATAATGCTAGGATTATAGGATGTCTTAACACACCACACCATTAGTTCAACCCTCTATTGAATAGTCTATGAGCTTAACAAATATTTGTGGAACAACAAAGAATCAAATAAAGGAACATCACTACAGAGTCAGTAAATGTAGCTGGAAATAGTCAATCTGTCATCTGTGGGTCAATTCCTCCATTGGATTCTTAATAATGGAATGTTCTAATATGGTGTGTAATTGTCATGATTTTATATTCTATGTTTGTACTTTGTAACATGACTTATTTGCAATTTATTATTCAAGAATTTAGATTTAAGGATTAATGAACCTATATCAAAGTAAAGGATGATTGGTAAATTAAAGCTTTACATGTTGGAAGTTTGTATGACAAATGCAATATTTTGTTAAAATTGATGTTTGCAATAATTTTCACATTGTTTTGTTTTGATTTAGTCGAGACCCCTTCTCAATCCTAGTCTTAGACATGTGGTTTTGACTTTTGAGATTGAGGCTTAAGTGATTCTTGTGATATTTGATTAGACTAGATTGCTAAGATGCATGACTATTTTTATTTCACTATAGTGAATAGAAACTATTGACCTAGAGGTTATACATTGTCCACATTTTGATAATGACTTAACCATTCCATTCATATGTATCTAATATGTGTATTTAAGATTGATTTTAGGTGTTAGGTACATGAAAAGGATCAAAATTCACAAGCCCTAATTTGCTTGAGTTCAAGTCAAAAGCTATACAAGTGTACAATTTACAAAATCCATGTAAATGACCTTAGATTTTTTTGTAATCACTTGTATTGATGATATGGCTTGTAACTAAGATGAGAAAATTGTTTAGGACACTTTGCACCAAGTTTTAATCACTTTTGATGCACTTTAGAAAATTGATCATGGGCAGTCAATCGGTCGAGTTACAATCTCGACCGATCCACTGGATCAATTCTCTGAAGAGTGCATTGGTTGAGTTGTGCATTCACAGAACTCGACCGAAGGGGTTACTGACACAACTTTCATTGGTCGGTCGAATTTCCTCAAGACAAACTCGACCGATGGTTTGAAATTTAGGTTTGTCTTTTACCCAATCGATCGAGTTACCTTTATTGAAACTCGACCAAATGCACTATACGAAAATTACAAAAAAAGTGATTATGACCATTAGTGACTTATTTGGATGAAAATAAATCCATTACCTTGGGAAAAACGGCTATAATTCGACCCTAAGTATTCCCCAACTCAAAGGGGCACCTAGGACCACTTGGAGTTCATTCCAAGGTTGCTCATTCCATACATGCTTGGTTCTTACTTAGTTGAGAGTGTTGCACACCTTTGAGCCCCTTTCTCTCTCCACCTTCAAGTCAAATCCATGAGTATGAGTGAGATAGGATCTGTTGTAAGAGAGCTACCCCTTGTATTCATGTAAAGCTCTCCACTTCCATCTTCCTACCTCCTTTCCTATTGAAGAAAAGGTTGAAGATCTTCTCCGAGTGAAGGAGAAGGAGTTGCTATTCTTCAAGGTTGAAGAAAGCAAGGTGTTCCAGATCTCCAAGTAAAGGAGATAAGCAAGGCAGATGTTCAAGAAGGATAGGTAATTCCTTGAAGGCCAAAGACTTGAAGAAGGAGTGGGTAAGTCCTTGTTGAAGGCCAAAGACTTGAATAAGGAGTGGGTAAGTCCTTGTTGAAGGCTGTAGACTCCATGGTTCAAGTGGGTAAGTTCCTTCGGTAGATTGAAGACCCTTGCTTGAGGTATTAAGTCCTTGGATGAATGTGGTTGTTGTCTTGTAATCTTATGAATGAATATAAGAGCATCAAGATTGCAAAGTCCTAGAGCCTAACTACCTCTAGGTAGTGGACTGACTCACTTCTAGTTTGAAGTGTGGAACCACTCTAAACCACTTTGTCCAAGTGTATGTTCTTCCTTGTCTCTCACCCTTGCTATGCATGTTAGTTAGGATCACAAATTGGCTGCAAGTTTAATTTTCTCCACTTGAAATAATTTGGTGGTCTAATTCATCCTGTGAGATTTGTGAAGCTCTATTCACCCCCCATCTAGAGCCCTTGATCCAACAGAAACATTCTACACCAAATTAAAGGAGATAACAAAATCTAAGTGAAAAAGGAACTGAAGATGCTACATGTATATTTAAGATAGTAATCTTTAGTCAATTACATTATGTATATTAACGGTAGTAATCCTTATTCATTGACATTACACATATTAAAGATAGCAATCCTTAGTTAATGACATTAACAAAAACTTATAACACCAATATTTCACCACTCTTTTATTTTCGTGATATTATTTTCGTTCGCTCTTGTCCATTTTAGTGACTAAAACATACATGTACACATTATGAACAAATCAAAGTTGTGTCACAATACATCATTTTTTTAACTCAATTCTTAATTTGTAGTTAACTTATATATAATGCTTAAAATGCAAATGACATATGATTCATTAAGATTAAATATGAGGAGGTCACTAATTGTTAATGAATATAAGTTAATATTAAGTCTAATTGAGTCTCTTGAAATAAGTTAGTTTAAAACTTATGTCATATGAAATTCCTCAATTTGATCGTTGATACGGTATCAAACATTTTGAATAACTAGGATAACTTTGGACTACTTTTAAAATATATTAAGACTTGTGATTATATCTAATTTTTTAAGGATAGTACAAAGCATATGGAGTGAACAAGGAATTAACAAGAAGAATCTTTCAACAATTACAATCACAAATTAGTTAGAAACAATTGGTTAATGGGTTGCTACCTACCCTAGATCTCGCTTTAATATTGTAATGTAGGAGTAGAGCTCGGAGTTTATATTCCATATAAGTACCTTGCAATATGAATTATATGCAATTTCAATCAAGCTATGTGGTAAAATTATGAATGGAATTATATCAAAGCAAATGGTGGTTTATTTTTGGTGTTGAAAATGGTTAAAAGTTGCATTATTTTCAATAGTTTATATTTGCACTTGATTTCGTGATGTTTATGTTATTTAATTTGTCACTTCTTTTGAGGCTCTAATTTTTAGCCAAAATATCAGGTTTGAGATTGAGGGGCTAACAAATTGAATTATATGCAAAATCATGATATCGAAATGCACTAGACTGCTTAGATTAATGTTTATTTTTATCACTATATAGTAGAAAGTTTCTACTACAATTTGAAGGAACGATCAAATTTCTATTAAGTTGTCTATCAATATTTAACATCTAGATTAGAGATGGAGTTGCTACAAGTAATTAAAGAACATGAATATTAAGGCTATTAAGCTTTAGTATGTGTTTCATAGGTGTGAAAAATTAGGTAGGAAAGGGAAAGGGAAATAGATGGGAAGGAGGAAGGTCTGGATGGTTAGGTGAAAGGGAAATGAATAAACATGTTGTTTGGTTATGTTGAGGTGAGGAGTGATAGAGGGGGGAAACTATTGAAAATGTTGTTTGTCACATGGATACAGGGACTTGGAGAGGAATTTTTTTTATAATGATCTCATTCTACATAAGTGTAATTTCTTTAAAGGAGATTTTCTAAACTAAAAATATTTTTCTCATGTAACTATTCAAAATCCTTTGTGCCACGCTTCTTGAAGAATTTCTGGACCCAAAGAATGACAACCACTGTTCAACGGAATATAGATTCAGTTCATGATACAAGTTTACATGATAAGATGACACTACTAACTTAGACATGTACTAATTTATTAGTACATTTTTTGTTGGAGGGAAAAAATTTAATTGCTAAAATTAATCTAGCCAGAATAATCTTTTTTACATGGATGATTTGCTCAGGACGAATATATATTTTATAAAAATAGTTATTTGGAGGGATATAGTTTAATTGGATGGAATGAAGTTCTTAGAGGAAAAGTAATATTTGTAGAGATATTTTTATATAGAAGATTTTTACTTGAAGGGAAACACATTTCTTATAAAAAATAATGTATTTGTATTAAAACAACAATTTAGGTAGAATTTTTTTTGGCAGTAAACTTTATCTTTTAAGTGATATTAGGAGGCCATTTTATTCAATATGTCCTCCTTTTACAGATCTAGTCATGACATCACAATTGGTTTCTTCATCTCTGCTCTTTGTAGGATATCACACTTATTACAATTTTTCATATCACTACTAATAAATCTATAAAGACCTTTAGGAGGTCTAGTATAGTTCCAAGGACATATGTGTGTTTTTAGGTGGATATTTTTTAGATTATACATCACCCATTTAGTAGTTCTTCTCACAAATATGATTACTACATTCCTAGCTTTGCTCATCTTGTTGTTAATGTTGGACAAGGTGGGTGTATAGGTAGTGGCGGAGCCAGAAAATGGCTATTTGGGGGGGTGCCTCTCACTTCAAAACCCTACATACCCTAGTTGGGGAGTTTTAGGTAGGGGAATGCAACACATTTTTAGCTATATTAACCTATATTCCTATAAAGATAAACATGAATTACATATTTAGGTGGGGCACATGCCCACCCAACAGTGTATGTGGATCTGCCACTGTGTATAGGTCAAAGTTTCCTACCCAATAGAGGTAATCCTATATTAACCTATATTCCTATAAACATAAACATGAATTACATATTTGGGTGGGGCACATGCCCACCCAACTGTGTATGTGGCTCTGCCACTGTGTATAGGTCAAAGTTTCCTACCCAATAGAGGTAATCCATTGGACGACCTTCTTGATATTTCTTTCAATGATAAACTATTCACTCAAAACATGGAAACTACATCTAGAGCTAAATAAATAGAATTTGATTATGCTTCATAAACATATCTAGTATTCTTACTTAATCCTTGACCCAGGATCTAGTGTACGCAATCATCTCTTAGCACAACTACTATTTGAGTCCTTTTCTCCCTTAATTATCGAGTTTGTTTTAATCTTGATCCATCTTGTATGTGGGGGCTACCACTATAGATCTTCCTTCTTTGTGCCTTATTTCTTACCTCTCTTCCCATCCTAAGAATATTTGATTTTATCTCTCCCATTTATGATGAAGTTATTCTGCTGGGTGGAGGGTCTATGATTCCTTTAAAAATGATTTGGTTTCTACTTTACCAAATGTGTTAAGTATTTGTTACTACTGAGTATCTTTAGTCTTCATTCAACTTCAAGCATGTACTACTCCAATATTGTAGACTCATTGTGAATCAGTTTGGACATGCCGATGTGAATACTCAACAATTTCCAAGCTTCTTTGTCCCCGTGATAGTCCTGCAAAGCATGAATTCAGACTTTGCATCTGCATCAAATCTAGGAAAGCATGTCTCAATGGTCATATGTTGATCAACTCTTCTCCTGGCACCCTCAAATGCCAACCAGTAGAAACCCTTCACCTCTTACGACAACTATATCTCCCATATTTTCTTTTAAAAATATGCTCTCATCTTGTAATCATCCTCACTGAGAAAATTATAAGCTCAATAAGTAGATAAGGCTCTATTACTAGTCCCCATCCTTGCTGAGTTGTAATCCCATCCATACTAGGTAGGTGGTTTCAAGTTGAAAATATTGGCTGCTACCTCATTCTGAAGATACCCAGTCAAGAATCTTGTATCCCACTTGTCTTTTCTTTGTGACTATGTAGTTCACTCATAGATCCCTCAGATATCATGATACCTTCTTAGTGGAAATACAATTAGGCTATGAAATCCTAGAACCCACTTGTCCTTACACATTTCAATATAATCCCCTATACTCACACTACATAAGCTCTTTTGATCTATCAGTCTTTTGCATGCATATGCTTATGGTCAGAAAGATGTAGCAAACATGTCCATATGACTACCAAAATTTTTGTATTTTCGTTTCACCCCCTCAACCCATATGACATCTTGGTTGAATTTTACCTCCCAAACACTTTTACCAATAGTGTGTTGTTCTAGTTCCTCATTGATTTCATCCCAAATCACCAGGTTGACCGTCAAAATATATGATGTCCTAGGAGACAAGTGAGTTAGGTTTCTTCTTCAATCCCCTTCACATATAAATTTTCATACAACTCCATCTACCTATCAAATAAGCTCAAAGGAAGTTCCATTATTTGCTTCGGATACGTAGGTATGGCTGTCAGTGTTGATTTCACCAAGCATATTTAGGAATTTGTACTTGGAAGGAAAGTTTAATGTGGAAGGTGACATGCTCATGGAGGGAAATATATTTTATGCCAAACATTCTTTTATAAATAAAAAATATTTTTATAAGAAACTTCTAAAATTAGAATGACATGTTTTTATTTAAGAATGGATAGCTTAACATCAAAATAATTTTTTGGTAGATTTTTTTATACTTTATGGGAAGTAAGAAAGAGAAATGAACTGTGAAAAGGAAACAAATTCTTGATTAGATGGAAATACATATTGGTAAAAAATTATATATACATTTGTTTATGAATAGAAGAAGAAAACTTTGCAAAATGTTCTCTACATTTGTGAACAAATAATTGGTAGAGAATTATGTTTCTTTAAAGAAATATTTCCCTCATATTATCCTTGCTTTTCCATTGGCACAAAAATTGGATGAAATTAAAAAAAAATCCCACAATGCTATTTTCTATAATTATGCTAACCAAATAATAATTTTATTTATTCATGACCCCTCCCTGTGATTCATGTCCCAAACATTAAGTTAGTGATTGAGATTAATTTATAGTTAGAATATCAAAATTTCTCTTGATTGTTTAAT
Organism: Alisma plantago-aquatica; assembly: GCA_963693085.1. Classification (NCBI taxonomy): domain Eukaryota; kingdom Viridiplantae; phylum Streptophyta; class Magnoliopsida; order Alismatales; family Alismataceae; genus Alisma; species Alisma plantago-aquatica. Next base: position 313,665,477 of record OY856412.1, on the reverse strand, counting down.
TACACAAGACATAATAAAATATATCCTGATCAACTCAAGAACGCTATATCTCAATGCACTAGATTTTTACTTAGTTCTTTTATAGGTGTGAGAAGACACCTACTAATAATCTGAACATGCCTTTTACAAGTGTTCAATTCATGATTGTGCAATGCTTTCTCCTTTGATTGCTTAGTCTTACAAGACACGTCAAGATAGGCAAGCCTACACTTACAATTGGGAAAATGTTATGGGGATTTGTGCAATGCAATACGTTAGCACAAACACCTTCATATTCAATCCAAGAAAATGGATTAGGGATTTTCTTAAATTAGTTGCTACATACAAAGATGTTTCTAAAATATCTAAATATATTGATCTACTCCTCGTACACAAAGCCTCTTTGTTGTAATAGATTACCAAACTTAGCATTTTATGTTATTGGACTATAGTAAATAGAAAATGTCAACAACAAATTGCAAGGAACTAATGGAGTCTGATTGAGTTAGCAATTCATATTAGAAATAAAATTTAAGATGTAAAATATTTTTTAGATGAGGAGGTCATAATCTATTTAATAAGATACATGATAAAGTTTGATTAAGGTTGGTGAGTGAAATTATACAATAATTTATTCTCTAACTCCCCACTTCGACCATTCAAAGAACATAATAATACAAACCATAGTTGTCGTTCCTCTAGAATTTGGTTTAGCCAAAGCGGGTGCTGGGTGGGGGGAGTAAAGATGTTGGTCGTAGTAAAGAACCTCATGGGGAAGACCATCACCCTTGAGTTGGAAAGCAACAACACCATTGACAATGTTCATGCAAAAATCCAGGACAAGGAGGGCATCCTTCCAGATCAACGATGTCTCATCTTCATCGGTAAGCAACTTGAGGATGGGGGTACTCTTATTGACTACAACACCTAAAAGGAATCCACTCTCCACCTGATGTTGAGGCTGAGGGAGGTATCATTATGTCACCACTAATGGCCCTTGCCAGGAAATACAACTAGGAGAAGATGATTTGTTAAAAGTGCTACACTTGCCTTCACCCAAGGATGTAATTTTCCACAAGAAGAGATGTGGGCACAACAACCAGCTCATGTCCAAGAAGAATATCAATTGAGTTGTATGTACATGTTGTTGTGTTTATCGTCAGTCCCTAATAGTTACATATGTTATGCTTTTATTTTCATCAGTCTCAAGTCATCTATATAGGTATTTAGGTATCTATTATGGTCCAATACTTCTTTGAAGCACTTCTTTTTTGTGTTAAGTTAAAAGAAAATTGAGTCATTGACAATTTATGTGCTACTATTCATCAATATGTTGAATTGTGCTTATGGTAGTTTTTCTACCATCTATGTTTCAAGCTGTTTAAAAAAAGAACATAATAACACACATCAAACTCAATTAAGTTGAGGTTAATTGAAAAAATACACCAAGATTGAGGGTGTTTCATAAATAATTTTCTTTCCAAATTGTGTATAATATTTGTAAGGTAATAAATGGATACATTGATGCACACCAACATACACATAAATTATATTCACAAATATCTTAAATATATTTTCAAATAAGATATATCTATATCATAATTGTAAACTAATTTTTTTTCAATCTTCACATTATTTGAAGGGTAAGTTTACTACCAGTTCTTTGATATTCATACAGAAGATATCAATATCCCTAATTAATCACAACATACTTGTGTAGTTACTATTTTTTGTTGAAATACCTATCAACAATCATAAACTTAATTTTGTTGAACTAATAAATTATAATTACCCATTAACATAATTCAAAAGGGATATTTGATAATTAATAAAATATTGTGTGTATTCACAACTGTGTCGAGTTCACTTTTCAAGTTACTCATGTCTCAAGTATATGTATAGAGCTTCACTATTTTCTAAAAATAGTAAGTAGTTTCCAATCAGCTATAGTGACGAACCCATCAATTTGAAGTGGGTGAAACCAAAATTTGATAAATCATTTTGTTTTTAGTTAATAAAAATGAGTAGTTGGAAAAAAATAGAAAACCAACACAAGTAAGAACTAGGGAAAATACGATTTTTAAACGGCTAGGGGTGAAAACTTATCATAACTAGATTAGTCTCATATTAACAATGACAAGTTATAAAGAGACTTTTAAGATGAGAGTCAATGAGAATACATGATATAACGAGATTATTGTTTTTCTGCATTTGTGGAGCTACAAAATCGGCTCTAGAGGAACTGCTTAATGCTAGAGAACATGTAATATTAGGACATACCAATAGTTTTCCTTACATAATTCGGGTTCAACATGTGCCCACCATGTTCTCTATGTGGATCCACCACTTCTTGTGGGAATTCTTGTCTTCTTGAAGAAACTAAAAATTTAACAGAGATATGAACCTTATTCTAGAAGAATAGATAGGCTAAATCTAATAAACCAAATAATATATTAGGTCCATAATAATTTGAGGCGACTGTCTCCCTTGTTGTAGTTTTTGATTATTATAGTGTTACTATGTAAAAGAATTCAAATAATATATAAAAAGGAGGAGGTTGTTGCGCTACACCAAAAAAAAAGCTGGATGGGACGATTGGGAAAGTAGGTTGTTCTTATAACAATTTTGGTGGGAAAAAATTGAATAAGTTCAGGATGAATTAGAAAGTGACGATAATATAATAAAAAAATAAATATTATTAAACCATTCATATTCACGTGAAAGCCATCTTTACGAATACAATAACATCCCACGTGAGATTTAAGCATTTTAAGTTTTTAATAGCATACACCATGTGCTTGTTGAAAAAAAAGTAAAAATGAGCATGCCAGTCGCAATAGTGGAGTTTTCATTCTTTTCACTATCCATTATTAGTACTGGAGTTTTCATTCTGTTCAATATCTATTATTTTATTTCATGTATTTTCAACTAAGACGTTCACGAGGGTTACTCAAGGGAGTTAAGAAAACATCTATCCACGTTTCTTCTCACATTCTCTTACTAGACCCACATGATCACAATCATTTTTTCTTCTTGTTATTTTTAGGCTCCTAACCATTTTTTTTTGACAAAGCATAACCTATCTTTATCTAAGGGGAATGATGTATATCTAAGGACCCAATATACTTGACAAGTTACGTTACACAAACAACATTTTCCTTAACTGGATCTCCAAAAGGTACTTTATGATGGTGGAGGCAAGAATTTTGGTGAGGGGAGGCACTTGTGGCTTATCCAACGGTTGAAGTAAGTCCCTTGAGCCATTCTCCTATTAATTTATAATTTAGATTATATATTATGATGCGTAGATTTGGGAATTTGGGTGGGGCACAGGGGCGGAACCAGGGGAGGCTGCCGGGGCTTTAGCCCCCCCTCCGAAAATTTAATACTAGTAGTAGTCCTTTTAGTATTAAATATAGATCACATGTAAATAAATACATTAACTGCGTAATAGTTAACAAAATAATGAACTAGTTGGACTGGTAAAAAGTTGCTTTCCTAAAACAAGAGGCTCATGTTCCATTCTCAATGTTTGTATTTTTTCCACTCCGCCCCCTTTGTGTTAAAATGTACACATATATAATTTCAACCCCACTCTATGTAATTTTCTGGTTCCGCCACTGGTGGGCATGTGCCCAAAAGTCAATATTGCTCCGCCTATCTGAAATTTTTTCATGCAGGTGGGGACATGGCCTCATGTGGCCATGGACATCTTATATTAACATCATTTTTATTTTTAATTGACATCATTTTCTTGCAGTTGTCATTATATAATATTTATGGGAAGAGTTTCATTCTCGGGATTAAGTCACCATCATCCCGTCACGAACTCACTGGTTTAAGTATTATTTTTGTGAGGGCCGGATTTAAGTATTAATTATAGTATTGGTACAGTATTTCTAATGCGCATTTCCATTGACAGAATCGGTCGTAAAGGACCGCACTATTTCAATAGTCCCGGAAACCCCCGTGACGCGGAACGTCATAATTGCTGTACCAATATCGACTTCCAGACCACCGCACCCCTCGGGAGTGGTTGGAATTACACCCACCGCCACGGACCGGGATTGAATTGAATTCACCAGGCTTCGCTCATCTTCAGTTCCCATCCCCCTTCTCCCGTTCTCCATGTCCTTCAACGCCCCACCCGGCGGCGGCGCCGCCTCTTACTTCTGCCACCAGTGTAACCTTACCGTCACGGTGATTCCCTCTCCTTCCGGCGACATCACCTGCTCTATCTGCCATGGCGGTTTCGTCGAGGAAGTCGAGATCCCTGAACCGGCACCCGCCCCACAGCCCAGCACCTTCCTATTCGGCTCCGGGCACCCCTCTTCCTTCCCGACTGTCGGAGCGGTCGACCCCTTCGCGTCCTTCTTCGGTCCCTCCCCCTTTACCTCTGCCTCCCCCAACATGGAGATCAACAGCCCCGCTGACATCTTCGGCCTCCTAGGGTTGGAACCGTCCATGCGTGGTGCCCCTCACCCGCCCGCCGGCGGGCCGGAGCCCTTCCAACCCCTCCGCTTCCTATCTGACTACCTCCAGACCCTCACTGCTGGTGGCGCAAACATACACTTCGTCGTCGAGGGCGGTTCCAGCCCCGGAATGAGACCTTTATTCAGCGTTGGCGGTGGCGGGGGCGGTCCAGCCACCTATGGTGACTACCTGGTCGGCCCTGGACTCGAGCAGCTCATCCAGCACCTCATGGAAAACGATCCCAATCGTTATGGCACCCCTCCGGCTGCCAAATCGGTCATCGATGGCCTTCCAGACGTGAAGATATCCCAGGAACTGCTAGCGTCCGACGAGCCGGAATGTGCTGTCTGTAAGGACACCTTTGAGGTTGGGGACAGTGCCAAGCAGATGCCCTGCAAGCACATCTACCACAAGGACTGCATCCTTCCGTGGTTGGAACTCCACAATTCCTGCCCCGTCTGTAGGTTTGAGCTTCCCACCGATGATCCTGAGTACGAGAACCGAAGGCAGGGCGCTTCCTCGGGGCCAACTCAGGGAGGAGTGCAGCCTCCCGCTACAGGCGGAAATGCACCAGGTGTTTTGGGGGCAGGGTCTGGTGGGACGTACTTGGCTGGGCCTAGGGTCGTTCAGAGGAGATTCACTATCCAACTCCCTTGGCCATTTAGGTCTTCTCCGAATTCCCAAGACGGTGGTAATAGTGGTGGAACTAACAGGCCTGGTGACACTGGCGGAACTGGCAACTCTGGTGGCAATCCTGGCGACCGAAATAGCTGGGATCATGGCCATAACACCAGTTAAGAAGATATAGACTGGAGTTCCTGAAGGTATAGCTGGTTTACAGTTTAGACATGTTAGTGACATTAGTCTCTTGAATTTTTCTGTCGCTGTTCCTAAACTTTGTTATATGTCTAATATCTTAGTAAATGCATGGGTGCCGGTTGTTCAATTTGAATGGAAATGGGATACCATTTACTCGTCGTTGTATTTGTAATATAGTGGGTGCGAATTAGCTCTCCAGTTCTACTTTTGAGCAAAAATGTACGATCTAAGCTTAAGAACACCTTTGATTATTTTGATTGGTTTTGATATATCAACAAAGAATATATATGTTTCCAGCATTAGGGCCATGTTTGGCTATAGATCTGAATCTGACTACCCAGGGTATGCACCCCACCCCTCAACAGGGTACCTTTTTCAAAATCCTGTTCGGAAACAAATAAGCCTAAATCCGGATTAGAGTTGACAATGACAATTGTATAAAAAGACGAGCCTCATTGATAAGCCCTAACCAGGGTAGAAACCTAATCCAAGGGGAGAGACATGACTCCTCTACACCGAATTAGAGGATTGCAATCTAAGTAACGTCATTGGTTACCCCGATATTAACCCAACAAACCCAAACAAGACTATTTTGCTACTCAGGGTAGAATGTGCCTAGTTGGTACAAAAAGACAAGCCGTAATTCAGGTTGAACACGGTCTCAATCCTTTCCCAGTAAACCCTAGATTATCTATCCTTTAGTTGAACTTTTGTTTTTATGTACTATATATAGTGTTATAAATTGTGATTGCACACTTCTTAAAACTAGAGGAAGCTAGCATTCGTATGCTGTTTGTGTTGATATTGATGCAAAACATTTATGTGTACACTTAACACTACAAGCTACACATAAAAGATCAAAATAAGAACAAATAATAACACACCCAAAGAAATACGATGCAATAAAGGAGTTGCATGGAAAGTAAGGATCCATGCGGTTAGGATTGAAGCTTAGATTGTTGTTTTATGCTATTGCACATGCTACCTATAAAATGTTGACATGATTTTTTCTGTGTTGTACATACGCCTGCCTAGGCGGCGCCTAGGCTTAAGTCAGCCCGCCTCAAACTGGGCGTCCAACCCCCTAATTGACTAAGTTGTTGCCTCTAAGGCTTTTGAGGCCCAAATTAAGCCAATTCAAGGCTAATTTAGCATAAATAAGATCTGAATTTGATCAAATTGAATCATTTTATGGTTAAATTGGTTCTGATTTATCCCAAACAGGGTCAATTTAGGGTAAATTAGGTTTGATTTGGAGGAAAACAGGTATGATTTGGGGGAATTAGATCTAATTTGGGGGAATTAGGTCTAATTTGGGGGAATTAGGTCTGATTTGGTCTTGTAAGGCCTCATTTAGATCAACATAGGGAAATGTAGGGTTAGTTATTTTTGATTTGGTCATGTTATGCAAATTAGGTTTGATTTTAGGCCAAATTATGTCAAATTTGAGCAGATTAGGTCTGATTGGAGAAAACAAGTCTAATTTGGGGAAATGGTCTGATATGGTGAGATTAGGTCTAATTTGGCCAAATTAGATATTGTTTAGGTCAATATAGGGAAAATTTGGGGACATTAGGTCTGATTGGATCATAATATACAAAATTAGGTTTTATTTAGGCCAATCATGTCAAAATTAGGCACATTAGGTCTAATTTAGGGGAAACAACTATGATTTGGGGGAAACTGTTTTAAATTGGATGACTAGGTCTTATTTGACCAAATTTTGTCTCATTTAGGTGAATATATGAAAAATTTATGGAAATTGGATTGATTAGTGACACGATTTTACTGTGCGTATAACGCAAGTGCACATATCAATGTAATATAGGCCTTGTGAGGCCCGAGTTGAACTTAGGGAAATGTAAATTTCAGTAGACTACTACTAACTGGTCGCGATCAGCTAGACCGATGGGAAAAATGAGTTTGATTTTGAAAAAGAAAATAAAACTAAAAGAAAGCAAAAATGAACGATGATTAAATGTTTAGTTTAATCAAATTAAATGGGAATCCTTAGGATTGCGGTTTCACCGCGAGGTCTCACTGCACACAAATCTACACAATTAACATAATTCGTTCTCTTTCCCTGATTATGGCCCGTAGTCAGAATTGCTCGCTTCCACGATACAATTCACTACCTAGTTCTAGGTCAGTTCCATGCCAGTAGTAACTTATACCCTAGATCTAGGTGCTTTAATTATTTCTCTGAGTATCCACCATTAATCGTACATTACGTTGTCTAAGGAATTTATTGATTAATGTGTTAATCGTGCCTTTTCAACCACTCATTCTCCGTCAGAAGCAATTAACAGTATTAGAAATTAACTATGGTGATCAATCATAGCAAATTGCGATAGAAACACGATAACATATCAAGGAGATTGAGACAAATTATGATAATTATTGTAAAATTGTCATACAACGATTCCCCTGGCTACTCCCAGTCCTAAGGACAATGGGGATTAGCCCCACATGTTCATCTCAACAATACACATGGAGAAGAAAGAGGAAGACATGGGGAAACGAGAGAAAATATGATGTAACCCCTGAAACGGAGAAGATCCGGGTGATCCTCGGTGCGAAATGCACGATCTACAGCCTTCCGACGGTGAAATCGTCCGTCTGTGGCTCTGGAATCTCCCGGGGCGTAGCTCTGGGCTACGTTCTTCGCTCTTCTTCTTCCGGGACTTGTGCGGCTGAGTGCAACGTGATCCTTAGGTCTTGGCCATCTTTTCTTAGGTATAGGCATGACTTACGACTGCTAAAAGATCGCAGTCGTTCGATCGTGGCAATTCTGGGCGCAACTCTGATCCGACGGCGTCGATACCATCGACGGGGTGTCAATGGTATCGACACCTTAGGTGCACTTCCGACACTAAAAACAATGGAATCCGTCGCTAGAACCTGGTGAACTCTCGATACTATCGACGGTGCCGTCGATAGTATCGACGGGCTTGACTTAATTCCTGCTGAGACGATCTCAAGACCATCGACGGCTTTGGTCGATGGTATCGACTTGGATGCTCTCCCTCCGGCTTGGGTATTGACGCCATGTCGATGGTGTCGACGGGTCCAGATATACAAAGTACCTGAAACAGAGAGGAACACAAATCAAATCCAAAAATTCTGATAATTTATACAAAATAAGATAAAATAAACTAAATTTGATGCATGTAGTGATTATAGGCTAAAGGAATATGAATCATGCTATTATAGTCATAAAATGACACATAACCACACAAAATAAGTATGAAACCAGCCTATAAATGCGACTCAAATGCTATTACACAAACTTAAAATCTCTTGGTTGGCGAAGAGGAGGCACTCATTCTCGTAGATTGCTTGTTGATTCTCAAAAAGCCGGTTTGTTGTTTCTTGAATTCCCGCAAAAGAGGCGGTATGCTGGTGCTGCGCCTGCTGAATATCCTGCAACATTGTATACATCCCCTGCATTGAATAGACATCCGCTCCACCTTGAGAGGGCTGTGGTGGCGGTGGCTGGGAAGAAGAGGAAGCTCCATAGTGTCGTGGACGCTTTTGCGGAGCAACCTTCGTCGAAGAGGAATGGTGGCTTCCTCCTCCTCTTCTTCATCATCGTCGCCATCTTGAATTTCCACTTCTTCAGCTTGTTCTTCCTCATCCTCATCAACATCAATGATAGGCCACCTGTAGCTTTGGCCAGGCCTGATGTTGAAAGCAGGGTCTGGCAGTTCCCTCCTCTGAAAGACTCCTGCCGCGTGGCAGGTGGCGTAGACGGTGCCATGACGGGCTTCAACGAGGCCCACATTCACAAAATGGCTTAAATTGAGCGTGTTCTTGCACTCCAGCTTGGGTAGCCCGGACAGATCCAGGCCCAGGTACACTGCAATCGGTGTAATTAGACCCCCAAAATAAATGGGGGCCCTGCGAGAAGTGTTCCTCTTAACCGCCATTATGCGCATGAGGAAGAAAGCTCCAAAATTGATGGGTGTCCTCTCCAGCAGACTATAGAGGAAGAACACGTCTGTCTCCTGAAATTTGCTTTGAGACAGCTTCGATCTTGCAAAGAAGGTGTTGGACAGAATCCGATGCAAGATCTTGACAAATGGATGCTCAAAATCAGCTATGGAGGCATTGTACCAACTGATCGAGTACCCCGCCGATACAGTAACTAGCTTTGCAATCATGACGTCGTACTCCGCATTGTGCGCTGGCTGGCGGAGGTCGCTATGGGTCCACCCATAAATCATGTTGAACTCGCGAAGGGTCATCGTACGGTCCTTGTTGTAGAGGCGGAAAGAAACACGGTCCTCTTTCCACTCTGTGCTTGCCGGTATTAATTCATTGGGAATGACACAAATGTCCAGAGATGCCATGAACTCGATGACGATCTCCTTGTAAGTGGGCCACCCGCTGAAGAATGGATGACTGTCGGCGTGGTCACGCAACATAGGGGACTCGCTCAATTGTCCCTGCAACACATAGGCCATATTGGTCTCAAACCCAGATCCTTGATCAACTGTCGGTCTCCATACCGGGTCGGCTCGATGGAGCGCTTCCATAGCTCCTCGTACACCTTTTTAACCTTTGGGGATGGGTGGACTAGCCTCGGGTGAGGAGCTAATCCTTTTGCGTCAGGTAGGGCAGTTGGGGCAGCCCTGGATGATGAAGCTCCCGATCTCACCATTGTTGCACGGGCAACGAGTGAGAGAGAAAGAGGTTTAGCAATAAAGCTCGGAGAAGATTTGTCGGTGAAGATCGAAGAAGACAGAGATCCGCAACGTCGATGGAGATGCACGGGGAAGACCGTCGGTGCAGATTTCTTAAGCTTCCGGGTGCTCGGGGCTGCTAGGGCTCGAAGGTGGAAGAAATGGCTTGAGAGTGTGAGATTCGATTGAAGAATTTCACTCCCTTTTACAAGGGTCGGCCGCAGCTACTGTTGGCGCGTCGATACCATCGACGGATCCGTCGATACCATCGACGGGTAGCAGAATCCGTCGCTCACTGGTATTGACGGCTGTCGATGGCTGGATGACGGGGGCCCGGATCGTCAAAGTGTCGATGGTAGCGACGGGGTGTCGATACCATCGACGGTGCACTCGGATCGTCGATGTAGACCGTTGATGGAGACGCGCGGATCGTTGACGTGTCCATCGATACCATCGACTGGGTGTTGATAGTATCGACGCGATCCTCGCGAGGGTTAGACGATGCTCTTTCTGATGGTGTGTCGATACCATCGACCATGGTGTCGATGGTATCAACTTTACTGAGAAAAACCGGTTTGAAAATCTTCAGACATCTCGCGGCCATCGTCAATACGGTCTATACTATCGACCTTTTTCTGTGTCGATCCTCTCTTTCGCTGTTCCCATGTCGATACTATCGACGAGGCCGTCGATAGCATCGACGGAATGAAATCTCAGCAGCTGCTTTGCTGTTACAATCTCGATACTAGCAACACAAGTGTCGATAGTATCGACTTAATCTCAGTCCTGCACACTCAACAAGCACATCAGGGTATCATTTTTACAAACTAACTACAACGGTAATAAAAACTACTTAGGAAGACGAAAACTAAAGCAAATGAACATGTAATCTACCACGGTTTGGTTGCCTCCCAACAAGCGCCCTTCTTTAACGTCTTAGGCTAGACGATACGGATACCTTAACCTGGGTTGTCAAAGGATGTCTCTAATGATTCACTTGGCAATTTAAATTCAACTGTATCTTTACCAATCCCCATCGTCAAGTAGCCTCGCCCAATGGCAGTGATTACATCAGCCGTAGCTTGGAACGACCTTCCCAATAACATCTCACATCCTTCCAGCTCATTCATGTCCATTACTATGAAGTCAACAGGGAAGATGAATTTGTCAATTTTGACTAGCACATCCTCGCATATACCTTGTGGCTTCACAATGGATCCATCTGCCAACTCAATTTTCATAGAAGTTTGTGTTGGCTTCTTCAATCCCAGCTTTTGAAAAGTGGCAAGTGACATAAGATTAATGCCTGCTCCTGAGTCACACTTTGCCTTTGGAAAATGTTGACCACCTATGGAACATGGGATGTAGAAACATCCTGGATCTTTTCTCTTCTTTGGCAGCCTTCCTTGAATTATAGAACTCATTGTTTCATCAACACATACAACATCTGTATCTTTGATCTGCCGTTTCTTGTTGATGACGTCTTTCAAGAATCTTTCATATGAAGGAATTTGCTCTATAGCTTCCACCAACGGAATGTTGATGTGGAGCTTCCGGAAGATCTCAAGAAATTTCTTGAAGTGCCTTCGCTCTTTCCTCGGCTTTAGACTATTCGGGAATGGCACGCTTGACTCCTTAATGCGCTTGTGCGATGTAATATATGGTACTTCAGGGGTCTCCTCCCCTAAGCTTGCTTCAACGCCACCGTTCATGATCGGATTTGGTACATCATCTGTGGATGGCATGACTTGTGGCCGCTTCTCCGTATTGCTAGTGGCTGCTCCACTCCAAAGTACAACTTTCACCTGCTCTTCCGGACTAGGAATCTCCTCAGAAATCTGAGATGTGGGCACAACAGTGGTGGAATCTTGGAGTGAGCTGCATGGCGTCCCACATCATCCTGGCATTCCATATAAGTTGCGAGGGTATGGAACTTTGGGTTTGTCCTCCAAGTCTATACGCATGATACTCTGCTCATGTACCTCTTCAACAGGAAGCTCTAATGCTTTGCTGACTGAAATATATTTAACTTGTTCATGTGGCTGAGCGGGCTCTGCTTTCCCAGCTCATTTTTGTTGAATGATTTGCTTCATCGCAGCCACCTCAGTCGCAATTTGGGTCATGGTTGTCTCTAGAGTCCTCAGTTGTGCACCATGGCTCTGTAGAGTCCGACCAAATTGATTCATAAATCCCCCTTGTGACTGAATTTGCTTGCCGAATGTATTCATCAGCTCTTGGTTTTGCTTTATTACTTGGTTTAGCAACTCATTACTCTTATCCTCCGTACTAGGTTGTGGTTTCTGATCTGGATCCTGCAAAAAGTTGTTTGAATCCTTCCAAGAAAATTTCTTGTCCTTTCTCCACGAATAATCATGGTTCATGTAACCCTATTGATGCATATATTTTACATATTCTTCCTCCTCAGACCCATTGCTCTCCTTCTCTAAGAGCTTCTTAGCTAGTAGGTCCATCTTCTCATTTAATGCTTGAATGGCCTATGCATCACCTGCAACTTTGACCTGTTCTGGTGCATCACTCTCACCCCATGACTGCTTCTTGGCCATATTCTTCAAAATTTCTCGGCACTTAGAACCTTTGTTATTTAAAAAGAACCCTGTTCCAGCTGAGTCTAGAGTACTCCTATCATGTTCATTAAGAGCAAAATAAAAGATCTTCGCTTGGGTTTCTAGATCTAGCCCATGATGTGGGCATCTTCGCAGCATGATATTGAAACACTCCCAAGCCTCCGAGTATGTCTCGCCGGCTTGTTGTTTGAAGTTATGTATCCTTCTGACAAGATCATTTGTCTTCTCGGGAGGGAAATACCTCTCAAAGAACACTTCTATAATCATGTCCCAAGATTCAACATATTCGTCGTCCAAATTGTATAGCCACTCCCTTGCATTTCCTGCCAGAGATGATGGAAACAGTTTTAGGTAAATGACTTCTTGTGGAAACCTATCCACCTTCACCATGTCACAGTTCTCTACAAACGTGCTGATGTGGGCCACTGGGTCCTCATTTTTAAGCCCATGGAAAGCCTGTGACTTGACCAACTGGATCAGCCCTGGGTCAATCTTGTAACTGGGTATGTTGATAGCCTGTTTCTTGATTGGCCCCTTCTGTGCAGAAGAAGAAGCCTTAATCTTCTCCCATATTGTCTGTTCCTTGGCCATTATGTAAACCTCAAATTCTTCTTCAAAGTCTCCGGGTGGTGTATTTATCCACTCGTCTTCAGATCCCGAAGGCGGAACCTCAGGTGTCGACTGTGCGTAGTCCGTACTACGTGTCTTCACCATGCACTAGTACCTGAAATGTGGAAAATCGAATAAGTACAGTGCTAGACGAATAAAGAATCTGAAAGATAGACAATTAATCTCTATAATTAAAATTGCAAATAAAAAGAAAAAGTGGCCTAGAGTGGCCGCTTGCAGTACTCGTAGTTCTGAAATTGACTGTTTCTCCGGCAACGGCGCCAAAAACATGACACGATTTTACCGTGCGTATAACGCAAGTGCACATATCAATGTAATATAGGCCTTGTGAGGCCCGAGTCGAACTCAGGGAAACGTAAATTTCAGTAGACTACTACTAATTGGTCGCGATCAGCTAGACCGATGGGAAAAATGAGTTTGATTTTGAAAAAGAAAATAAAACTAAAAGAAAGCAAAAACGAACGATGATTAAATGTTTAGTTTAATCAAATTAAATGGGAATCCTTAGGATTGCGGTTTCACCGCGAGGTCTCACTACACACAAATCTACACAATTAACATAATTCGTTCTCTTTCCCTGATTATGGCTCGTAGTCAGAATTGCTCGCTTCCGCGATACAATTCACTACCTAGTTCTAGGTCAGTTCCACGTCAGTAGTAACTTATACCCTAGATCTAGGTGCTTTAATTATTTATCTGAGTATCCACCATTAATCGTACACTACCTTGTCTAAGGAATTTATTGATTAATGTGTTAATCGTGCCTTTTCAACCACTAATTCTCCATCAGAAGCAATTAACAGTATTAGAAATTAACTATGGCGATCAATCATAGCAAATTGCGATAGAAACACGATAACATATCAGGGAGATTGAGACAAATTATGATAATTATTGTAAAATTGTCATACATCGATTCCCCGGGCTACTCCCGGTCCTAAGGACAATGGGGATTAGCCCCGCATGTTCATCTCAACAGTACACATGGAGAAGAAAGAGGAAGACATGGGGAAACGAGAGAAAATATGATGAAACCCCTGAAACGGAGAAGATCCGGCTGATCCTTGGTGCGAGATGCACGATCTGCAGCCTTCCGGCGGTGAAATCGTCCGTCTGCGGCTTTGGAATCTCCCGGGGCGTAGGTCTGGGTTCCGTTCTTCGCTCTTCTCCTTCCGGGACTTGTGCGGTTGAGTGCAACGTGATCCTTAGGTCTTGGCCGTCTTTTCTTAGGTACAGGCATGACTTACGGCCGCCAAAAGATCGCAGCCGTTCGATCGTGGCAATTCTGGGCGCAACTCTGATCTGACGGCGTCGATACCATCGACGGGGTGTCAATGGTATCGACACCTTAAGGTGCACTTCCGACGCTAAAAACAATGGAATCCGTCGCTAGAACCTGGTGAACTCTCGATACTATCGACGGTGCCGTCGATAGTATCAACGGGCTTGACTTAATTCCCGCTGAGATGATCTCGAGACCATCGACGACTTTGGTCGATGGTATTGACTTGGATGCTCTCCCTCCGGCCTGGGTACTGACGCCATGTCAATGGTATCGACAGAGTCGTCGATGGTATCGACGGGTCCAGATATACAAAGTACCTGAAACAGAGAGAGGAACACAAATCAAATCCAAAAATTCTGATAATTTATACAAAATATGATAAAATAAACTGAATTTGATGCATATAGTGATTATAGGCTAAAGGAATATGAATCATGCTATTATAGTCATAAAATGACACATAACCACAAAACAAGTATGAAACCAGCCTATAAATGCGACTCAAATTCACTCCATCAATTAGGTCATGGTATACAAAATTAGGTCTGGTTTAGGCAAAAATTAGGGTAAAATAGGTCTAATTTGATCAAATTTGGATCAAATGAGTTTGAATTAGGGCCAATCAATTCTAGTTTAGGTCTTGTTAGTTTTGATTTAGCCTAAATTCTACATAATAGTATTATACATGTTTTGGCTACAAACATAATACATGTTTAGCTTTCTGATTTCTATATGAATTTTATTTAGGTAAAACTTCCACAATTCAATCCATATCTAATGATTTTGTTGCTTTCTTCGTACGATGCTAGCACATTGATTGCATATTTATCATGTATATTTGTGTTAGGATTGTATTTTTCAGAAATTTACATATATCTGTTAAAAAAAACATAAAAAACGTCTGGAAATGCTTGGGCCTCCACCTGGGCGCCTAGGCTGTCTGGGTGTCCCCTTGGAACGCCTGGCCGCCTATACAACCATGGATTATATTTGATATTATAACAGAATTCAAGACTATCTTGTTTTTCATACTTCATAAATTCTCTCATGATTGTGAAGTTGCCCACCTTGGCTTCGAGAATCCCATCTACCAAGAACTGGGTGTCTGGTCCTCTTCCTATGCATCAACGTCGAAGGGAAAAGGATGCGCCTACATGCATCTTGGACATTTGTCTTCTTGTAGATAACTGTTTATCTGTAGCCACCCATATATAATATGCATAAAGGGCATTTTCATCTAGTGTTAGGCATGCAATCCTCTCCTACCTGATATTAGTTTGTACGACTTTATATAAGTTTTCAAACTAAAATATGATAAACCTATAATATATGCTCTCTGTAAAGTATGAAAATCCAAAATAAGAACAAATGTATAACACACACAGAAATATGATGAAGTGAAGGAGCTACATGGAAAATAAGGATCCACGTGGTTGGGATTGAAGCTTACAATTGTTTTATGCTATTGTACTTTCTACTTATAAAATGTTGACATGATTTTATTTTTGATATAATAACTAAAATCAAGACTATATTGTTTATCATACTTCGTAAAGTCTCTCATGGTTGTGAAGGTGTCCCACCTTGGCCTCGAGGAGCCCATCTGCCAAGAATTGGGTGTCTAGTCCTCTTCCTAGCAACAATGTTGAAGGGAAAAGGATGCG
This sequence comes from Alisma plantago-aquatica, assembly GCA_963693085.1. Lineage (NCBI taxonomy): Eukaryota > Viridiplantae > Streptophyta > Magnoliopsida > Alismatales > Alismataceae > Alisma > Alisma plantago-aquatica. Next base: position 313,649,357 of record OY856412.1, on the reverse strand, counting down.
CCTAGAGGCATCTTGGGCATCTGTCTTCTTGCAGATAACTAATTTTATATGTTGCCACCCATCTGTAGCAGGCATAAAGGGTATTTTAATCTAGTGTCAGGCATGCAGTCCTCTCGTACCTGAAATATTAGTTCGTAGGACTTCAAACAAGTCCTCAAACTGAAATATATTAAACCTTTTCTTTGGGGAATAATATATGTTGTCTATAAAATATGAAAATAAAAAAATTGGGTGCGCACATCCAATGAAAATCATTGCGTTCCTGAACACCTGGACAACCATGGAATCTCTGATAAACTGATGAGACAAGCGCCTTATGGTTGCATAATTTCTGGTTTTGGGGAATTTAGTTGTCAAACTTTACCTTTCTACCCATTGGTTGACCAAAATGACGCGATATTGCCATTCAATTAGTCAGATGAAGATCTTTACAATGAGTCAGACAACATTTAATTGAACAATAGAAGTTCAGTAATCCATGCAAGTTTGTAGTTCAGTTGATAATTTTCACTTTCCTTGTGAAGGTATACTAATAAAATCTGATTGTCTTATTCACTTCGTAATTTTACTATCATTCAATCAATGAATATAAAATTTTAGGTAATGTATGTATAGATAAAAGTGTAAAGATAAATGAAGAGGCTAATAGTTGATAGTGTTTGATGCATTTCCTGTTCATGTTACATCAGTGCAAAATAGCACATTTTTAAATGATAACCCACTTATAAGAGACATAGTTGACCTATTGTTCGATTAAGACCCGTGTCCCGTATCACCTGTCATTCAAGTAGTTTGGCAATGTCTTAAGCATGAAGCTACTAGGTACCGAACAATGTACATACACTTATGAGATATTTTTGACAATTTTATAATTACTGAACTTGAAGATGAAAGATTTGGTGCCTAACAATGATCATTAGACAGGTTAAACTAAAATAAAAAATATAATGATGGAAAAGATGTAATTGGGGGTTTACATTGATGAACAATTGGTGTTTGCTTTTGCTTGGTACATGACAGTTCCATAGCTTTGACTCAATTTGTTCCGTGGTTATCAAACTGTCCTCCAAGTGATATTTAGGTGACACTGTAGGCGAGTGACCAAAGTGAAGCATGTCTATGCAAGATGAGGACAGCTAGCAACCTTAGCGAAATGTTGCTAACACATCTCACGTTGCTAGGGAACGAACTATTTTGTAAGTCATTACATGTTCGTTCAAAGAATATAGTAGCCCAAGAGAAACCTCTATGCTAGCTGCAATTTACAACGGTAGTTGTCAACATGGTATTGAAAATTGTCGAAGTTTTATGCTAAATGTCACTATAGAAATACTGTGTTATTTACTTATTCTGCTGTGTCTCCTACTGCTTTATTGTATTAGTCCCATATTGCTCGCTTGTATATGTGTCTCAACTCTCTGTAGCTATATAAGAGAGTACCCTGTAAACCTTTTTACTCACTGAATAAACAATTCCATTCCTCTCTATATGGTATCAAGAGCAGGTTCTCTATTTCCCCGCCTATCCATCCACCCATGACGTAAGCCCTTCCCCCCCGCCCGCCCGCCACCTCCACTAGCAACGCCACCCGCCGCCGCCACCCTCTCGGCGCCACCTCCTCCCCTTCTCCCTCCACCCTCCTAGCCTCTTCCCTTTCATCCCCTCCTCTTCCCATCTCTGCTCCGGCTGCCACTGGTTTTTACCTCTCTTCTCCGTCTACGTCAGGGTGATCTTCGTTTCAACGTTCGGACACCCACTGGCCGACTAAGTTGAGAGTCTTTTCGTCTCACCGTCTTCTCTGCCTGCGCCTCATGACGGAACATTGAGTTTTCCTCATGACGACGTAGGTTTCTCTATGCATACTCTGCCCTTTCTGAGTTTTCTGATCTGACTCGTCAGATCCTCGCTGCTGTTATCTGCCCCTTTGTGGGTCTCTGATCTACTCTGCTACTGCGCCGACTACTGCCTCTGCCATGGCCTTATCTGAGCCTCCTTGCTCTTTGTGTGTCACCACGGTGAAGCTCGACGGCGGCTCCAACTATCATCTGTGGTTGGCGTCATTTGTTCTATACGTCAAAACACAAGGTCGGTATCACCATCTTACGGCTGAGCCTCTTGCTGTTCCTACTGCTGATGCGGATGACAAAACCAGCCAAAACTATGCACAATGGTCCAAGGATGACTCTGGCGTCATGTCTTGGATCCTCAATAGTACCGAGCCCCAGATTAGCCAATCTCTTCTCTGCCTTCATGATGCTAAGGCTATGTGGGATCAACTGTTCCACGTCTATTCTCATTAGGAGAATCCCAAACGAGTTTTTGAAATTTTCAAACTTTGGCGAAAATGGAGTTCTCCACTGATACTTCCATTGATGACTTCTACAATCAATGCTCGGCTCTGTGGAATGAGTTTGAACTCTACCACCCCTTGACGGCGGACATCAAAATTGCTCTGAAGCAGCGCAACAAACTGCAATTGGTTCAGTTTTTGGCTGCACTTCCTGCCTCATTTTCTGGTGTGGTTGGCCAGATCCTGTCAAGTGATCCGCTGCCAACCCTTCGAGATGTTCTCAAGAGAGTCCAACGCCTGCCGTCCATGACTCCTACTCCTGCTGTTGAGCATCCTGCGCTCATTGCTCGCTCTGATTCTGGCCGTGGTCGTGGCCGTGGCGGTCGCCCTCCTCCCTCGGGAGGTCGAGGATCATCTGCTACTGGATGTGGTGTTCCTCCCGACCCTCGCTACTGCAACTGGTGTGGCCGGGACAATCATACTGAAGATCGATGCTGGATTAAGCACTGCAAGCCCGCTTGGGCTAACCAGGCTGCTACAGAAACTGTTGCTGACTCTTCCACTGATGCACCTGCCACTCCTGCAAACGCGGACTGGTTACGTACTGAGTTCGAGAAAATATTCCAGGAACGTCTCGCACACCTGCCATCCTCATATACACCAGGACCCTCTGCCATGCTCGCTTCTCCATCATCTGGTAACAAATAGTGGTGCATTGACTCAGGTGCATCCACTCATATGGCTGGTGATCTTCGTCTATTTTCTATTCTGAATAAAACTGCTACTATATCCTCTGTTACTGTTGCAAATGGCTCCAAAACTACAGTTCATGGCACTGGCATGGTTCCTATTTCACCGAAACTGCAATTGCGTTCTGTTTTATATATTCCAAAGTTTCCTGTTAATCTGTTATCAGTCAGTAAGATGATAAAACAACTCAAGTGCTCTATTAAATTTGATCCTTCTGGCTGTGTTTTGAAGGATCTCCGCACGAAGACGAGGATTGGTTCGGGCCGTGAAGGACCAGATGGGCTGTACTATTTGGATGGACCTCCTGTTGCTTCTGCTATGCTATCTACTTCAGTGACGGGACTACAATGGCACTTTTGCCTGGGCCATCCATCTGCTGCAAAATAAAAACATTTATTTCCTACTTTATCTGAGAATAGTTTTTCCTGTGAAACTTGTGTTTTGGGCAAACAAACTCAGTCTGTTTTTCCTGCTAAGAAAGTTATTGCTTCTAAAGAAATTTTTGACATTGTTCATGCTGATATTTGGGGACCGTGCTCTGTTTCGAGTCACTCAGGTGTGAAATATTTTATGACCTTTATTGATGATTATTCTCGCACCACATGGTTGTTTTTACTTAAAGGTCTAGATACTGTGTTGGATACTATTTGTACCTTCTTTGCTGAAATTCACACCCAATTTAACTGACCTATTAAAATCTTTCGTACTGATAATGCCCTTGAGTTCATGCAACAATCTGTTACCTCCTTCTGTGCTGCCCGAGGAACCATCCATCAGACCACTTGCCCTTACACTCCTCAACAAAATGGTGTCGCTGAAAGAAAAAACCGTCACCTTCTTGAGGTTGCTCGCACCCTTCTCATACACTATAAAGTACCCCATCACTTCTGGCCAGAAGCTGTCTCTACGACATGCTATCTTATCAATTGCATGCCTTCTTCTGTTTTGAAAAATCAGGTCCCGTACGCCATTTTGTTTCCTGATAAACCCTTATTTTCTCTGCCTCCTCGCATTTTTGGGAGTACTTGTTTTGTAAAACATCTTCGTCCTGGCCTCACCAAACTTGATGCTCGCTCAGTCAAATGTGTGTTTCTAGGATATTCCCGTACTCAGAAAGGCTACCGCTGTTTTGATCCTATTAAAAAATAGTGGTTTGTTAGTGCGGATGTGACCTTTTTTGAGCATATGCCTTACTATTCTACTGATGGTGAAAAATTATCGGCTGATATTATGGCTACCACACCGTTACCATCATTAGTTGTTGAGGACTTACCAGCTCCTGATGTGCCTCAAGAACGCCCATTGCAAGTCTATCGGCGCCGGCCAAAGAACATCAATGCTTCTGAAGCCCCGACCGAACCAAATCCCGCGTCTGCGGTTGATCCACCATCCACTGAGGTATTTTCTGACCTGGATCTTCCTATCAGTTTAAGGAAAGGTGTTCGCTCATGTACTCAACATCCTATCAGTAATTTCTGTTCATCTGACAATCTCTGTGGTAGCTTTGCTTGATTCACTTCTATTTTGCCTGCTGTGACAATTCCTCAATCAGCCGAAGAGGCACTTCGCCATCCTGCCTGGAAAAATGCTATGGAGCAGGAAATGCATGCACTTTGTGATCAACAGACATGGGATCTGGTTGATCCCTCTTCATGCCATAATGTTGGATGCCGCTGGATTTTTACAATTAAATATCAATCAGATGGTACCATTGAACGCCTGAAAGCCCGATTGGTTGCGAAAGGATATACTCAAACACATGGAGTTGATTATTTTGAAACTTTTTCTCCGGTCGCACGCTTAAATTCTGTCCGTATTCTGATATCTATTACTGTGAATAAAGACTGGCCTCTGTTTCAACTTGATGTCAAAAACGGTTTTCTATATGGGGATCTACAAGAGGTCTACATGGAGCAACCTCCGAGATTTGTTGCTCAGGAGGAGTCTGCCTCTAAAATCTGTAAACTAAGAAAGGCAATGTATGGTCTGAAACAAAGCCCACGTGCATGGTTTGACAAGCTCAGTCAAATCTTAACTACCTTTGGCTTTCGACGTTCACAATCTGATCATTCTGTATTTATTCGTAAAACTGCAGCAGGGCCAGTGTATTAGAAAGCGGGGAGCGGGAGGCGTGCGGACAACACCCTGTAACCGATTAAGCGTTAGGCGGGCGATTTTTGAAAAAGCGGGTGCTTAAATTTTATATATTTTTTTACAAAATTGCATGTGTATATAAAAAGTATATTTCTAAGGAACTTTTATACATATCTAATCAGCAAATCAGTAATTAACTAAGTATTCATCAATACTTTACTACTAATCAGTATCTCTAATCACTAAAATCAGCAAGCAGATCAGTAATTGTAAATAACAAACTATGAATTATTGAATTAAAGTAATCACTAAAGTAATACTAACCAATAGTACCAATCATTAATCACTGAAAGCAGCAAGGAAATCCCTAAAACTACTCATGCATTAAAGTATAATAGAGCAATATGATATTTACCTAGATGCATTACAACAATGCCCAATTATTACAGCTTACACACAAAGTATGCATTCTAAATTAGGACTAGCTATATCATAGAACATTTAATGTATACAAGTTTCATATATTATAGTCAACACTACTTGGACTATGTAATTAATTAATGTTACATGCTTACATTAGGATTTTTAAACAAAAGCGGGAAAAAAGCGGGTAAAAAGCGGGGGAAAGCGGGTGAGGCGGGCAAAAAGCGGGCGATTTTGTTAAAAAGATTAAGCGGGTGACTAGGGGCTAATTTAGGCGGCTGGGGGTCTTCGCCACTTAAGCGGCCGCCTGGGTCGATTTTTAATTCACTGAGCAGGGCTGGTCATACTTATTGTGTATGTTGATGATATTGTCTTATCTGGCAGTGACAGTGCAGGGATACAAGCAACCAAAAAGTATTTAGCACAACACTTCATCACCAAAGACCTAGGGAAACTACGATATTTTCTAGGCATTGAAGTTGCTAGATCTTCTGCAGGACTATGCCTGTCACAGAGGAAATATGTTCTTGATCTTTTGCAGGAGACATGCATGTTGGGTTGCAAGCCAGCCAACACTCTTCTGGATCCCAATATGGATTGGGATAATGATACTTCTCCTCCTTATGCTGATCATCAACAGTTCAGAAGACTGGTTGGCAAACTTATCTATTTGACTGTTACTAGAGCTGACTTGGCTGCTGCTGTAGGATTCATAAGCCGGTATCTTGATAAACCCCGGCAATGCCACTAGGATGCTATTTGTCACATCTTACGATATCTCAAAAGCTCTCCAGGGAAAGGTCTTCTGTACAAAAAGCATGGTCATTGCAATTTATCTGGATTCTCTGATTCTGACTATGCAGGAAGTCGATCTGACAGGAAATCTACATCTGGATATTGCACCTTTGTGGGAGGAAATCTGGTTACATGGCGCAGTAAAAAGCAAACAGTTGTTGCCCGATCTAGTGCAGAGGCAGAATATAGGGCCATGGCTCATACTGCATGTGAGCTCCTGTGGGTCCGTGGTCTTCTGAATGAGTTTGATATCACCTCTTCTAGCCCCATTCCTATGTTCTGCGACAATAAGGCTTCCATTTTCATTGCGAGCAACCCCACCTTTCATGAAAGAACAAAACATATTGAGGTTGATTTCCACTTCGTTAGGGAGAAAGTTATGTCTGGACATATCTGCACTCCATATCTCAGCACTGAGAAGCAGCTTGCAGACATCTTCACCAAAGTTCTACCTAAAGCTCGCTTCTCGACTCTGATTGACAAGTTGGGCTTATTTGACATCTACGCTCCAGCTTGAGGGGGAGTATAGAAATACTGTGTTATTTACTTATTCTGCTGTGTTTTTTTCTCCTACTGCCTTATTGTATTAGTCCCATATTACTCGCTTGTATATGTGTCTCAACTCTTTGTAGCTATATAAGAGAGTACCCTGTAAACCTTAGCGAAGTGTTGCTAACTCATCTCACGTTGCTAGGGAACAAACTATTTTGTAAGTCATTACATGTTCCTTCAAAGAATATAGTAGCCCAAGAGAAACCTCTATGCTAGCTGCAATTTACAATGGTAGTTGTCAACATGGTATTGAAAATTGTCGAAGTTTTATGCTAAATGTCAACGATTTTGTCAGTGTCGAAAGTTGACAATGTCGAATTCACAAAAGCATCCCCATTCCACTACATACTTGACATTTTGGCTGTGGTCGTTGGCATTAGCCCATCTGTCGACGAAGTTGGCCCAAGTCAACATCAGTTGAAGTTGGAAACATTCTTCTGGTGTTTGGTGGAGTGCGCTGTGTGAGGGGGGGGGAATAGTGTTGCAGCTTAAGGTAAGGTAATTTTGATGTTGTTTTTATTACTCTAAGCTAATATTAGTAGATCTGCTCCTCTCTACTAGATCTACCATATGTTTACACCATTTGTATGTAATTTTTTATTGCATAAACTTTATACAACGAAGAACTTTGTAGTCTAGAGACGACTGTATGTAAATGTGTGTTTCTCTACATATGTAAGCCTATATTGTGTCTTTTTACCTAGATTTGATGAAATCTATCAATCTTCATCATAAAACCACCATTTCAAGCTCAATTTTTGTCGAAGTTGCATTGAAGTTTAGTTGTAAAATCCTCGAAGTTTCCACAAACTTCCAATTCCACACCTATTGAAGTCGACGTCCTGTTCCATGGTTGTCAGATAGGATCATAGGAAAATACGTGTACGAGTTTGGAGGAAGCATATAAATTTCAGAGTTAAACCTTTATTTTCCTATTTTGAATACTCCCTTGTTTTTTATTCAGTGGTCACATGTAACCATGTAAGAGGAATTCTACCAAATTACCCCCTCGAAGATCCCCTTATTCTCATGCAAGACCACTCTGAATTCCAACTTCAAGTCTATTTGACATATCTTGAAACCGGGTTTCCTTTTAATATGCAACTCCCAAGTACTAAATGACAAGATCTTGCTATTTATGATAATATTGATTTCATCTGTAGTTAAGCTATAGTTCTTAGGTATTTTCGTTCTTTTTAAAAAGTATTTCTGATAAAAATATGTTAGTTAATTTTTTTCAAATATTCTATGAGTTTCACTATTTGATTACTACTAATTTCAGTGGCGAATGCTGATAAAATTAATTTGTTACTACTGTTATAAATTTGCAATGCATCTGCCTTGTTCGTAGGAGCATTTTATATCTCTTTATCCCATATGTTTGCTTTGTTTGGTGGGAAGTTTGAGTAGGGGGGATAAGGTCCCTGCTCGGGAGGGTGGATGGTTATAGTGGTCTCTTTAGCTGGCCACAGTCCATTTGTCAAAGAGTTCATTGCAGATTGGAGCTGATTTATTCTTTACTCAATGATGCATGATTTGCATGGCTTTTGTATAGCATTCGTTAAGCTTCAATGGTTCATACATCGTTGATGCTAAGAGGCTAGGACACACGGTGGATCGAGGCTTAAATCTCTAACTTTATGTTATTGGTCCAATATATCTATGTATATCAGTATATCATAGAAAGGAGAATTTACTAATATATTCCCTGGAGATTGTTGTTCTCTTTAGCTGGCCACAGTCTGTTTATTAGAGTGCATTGCAGATTGGAGCTGAATTATTCTTTACTTATTCTCTATGGCACTAGGAATGCATGATCTGCATGGCTTTTGTATGGCATTCATTAAGCTTCTATGGTTCATACTTCATACATCTTTGATGCTAAAGAGGCTAGGACACTGGGTGAGTCAAGGCTTAAACCTCTAACTTGTATGTATTTGGTCCAAAATAAGATGACCATGTATATCATGTAAAGTAAAATTTTCAAGGACTAATATATTCCTTAGAGAT